>CM076570.1:711867404-712484277 GCA_034641835.2 Pinus albicaulis | reverse complement strand
CACTGTCTTCATCATTCTTTGTACAAATGAGACAATCAGGACCCCAATCACTATCTGATTCATCTTCTTTAATTTCTGCGATACATGTTTTCTGAGACTTCTTCTTGCTTTGAGTAGCCTTTTTCTTTTGCTTCTTTCCCATTGTGACGGATCTCCTTCAAGCGATCAAGCTTTTGCAGAAGGACCTGCTCTGATACCAATTGTTGGGAAAAATACTGAGAGGGGGGGGTGAATCAGTATTTACAGCATATTCAAACTTTTTACTTTTTTCAATCTCTAAAACCCATACGCTACTTTGATGAAGCCAACTAGCGTATATACGCGGATATCCTTCATAAAACTCGCGTATACCCAGAGATATAATTATGCCATTAGCTCTTCACTTATATCATTCCATCATTCATTTATTAGATGTTCTATAAACAATAAACATGTGCAGTAAGAACAAAATAAACCATCACACAAAGCATCACACATGAACACCAGGATTTTTAGGTGGAAACCCAAGTCGGGAGAAAACCACCGCTGCAGTTGCTCAGCCTTCAATATTTTATTATAGAGAAAACATCTTACAACATATGTGTTGGTGCAGACTCTACCAGCACGCAGGCACCCACCTGCGCTCGTTTACCAGCCTCTCCTGGAAGGGAGCTACGACCCCCTGACTCGTTTACCAGCCTCTCCTGGAAGGGAGCTACGACCCCCTGATCTCGTTTACCTGCCTCACCTGGAAGGGAGCTACGACCCCCCGCTCTCGTTTACCAGCCTCACCTGGAAGGGAGCTACGACCCCCTGACTGAAGGCTACAACCCTCAGCACCTCTATGGACCACGTTTCATCAATTTTCACACTGGATCCAAAGCTTCCTTTAGGACACCACTTGCAGGCCACGTTTCATCATATTTTCAGACTGGACCCATTCCATACTTTTAAGCTCAGTCAACCATGAAACAGATACATATAACTCACTGACAGATATCAGTAAACCAGCAGAACAGATCAGACATTTCTTACCACAGACTTCAGCAAACCCTAGTTTGCATACGCGCTTTCCTTTCACTGATGTCGCGTATATACGCGCTTCCGTTCACACAAACCAGCGTATACCTCTGTACATATTACAGAGCTCATTTTATTGCGCATACGCGCTTTCTCTTCAGCGAAGCCGCGTATATACGCGCTTCCTATGCAGCGAACTAGCGTATAGATCTTCAACCATTATAGAGCAACATACTTCTTCAGATCAGATATTCAGTTCAGATTTACCCTTTTACTTCAGACAGATGTTCGCCTCATCTCAGATCTAAGCCTTCCATAAACAGATCTAGCAGATACAAATACATTCCAGATCTAGATATTTTGCTTCATCATTTCTTCATAGGTGCATCATAGATTCAGATCTATCATCAAACCTTTACCCTTTTCATACAGATATACTTCACAGAGAAGTATTCATTCAAGCTCAGACATCTTGCACCCACACTCATGATTTGCACAATGAATTTCTTCTCCTTATATAGGTTTACCCTTTTCCAATACCATGAGCCCCTTTTTCAATACCATGAGCCAAAACAATACCATGAGCCCAAAACTACATTACTTCCGATGGTATTCCTGGACGGGGTCTTTTAGACGAATCATTACCCAATACAATGGGTCAATACCATGGTGGTTACCCCTGGTTTTGCACTTTTTGAGCGCTTTTGCCCATACACGACCTGGCACGTACTTTACCGCGTGCATACGCGACTTCTCCTAGGAAAATATGTGTATGCCTTGAGACATACTCTTTTTATCATAGATCTAGCACATATTAAATTCCTTTCTTCATTCCCTTATGTACTCACTGTAGATACATCAGATTTACTTCATCAAGAACATATTCTATCAAGCACAACTTCATCAAGTAAGTTTCCATCTTCTTCATCAAGTGAGTTGCCATTCAAGGACAACACTCAGCATCATATTGCTAACAAACATCATTTCATATCAGATTTACATCTTTTACCAAGTCCATCAAGTCCCAAATAATCTCTCATCGTGTTTTGTGCCATCAAGGACAACACATGTCAACAAGCCTCATGTCTTCATCTTCCTTCAAAGGTTGCCATCAAGAACAACACTCTACATCATATTGCCAACACCTTGAAGAAGCAAGAGACCACATAGAAGAGGCAGAATCCGATGTAAAAGAAGAGGCTCAAGAGAACAGCCCGCCTGCCAATCAGCTAGTACAAGAAAAGGAGAGCTACTGCTCTTCTGCACAGAGGAACACAAAGCGATCATCCCCTTTGACAGAAGATGAGGTTGATCAGAAATTAAATCAGCAGTTCACCTCAGAAGTCTTTTACAGAACATATTCCCTTGCTCACTCATCCATTGAGTTTGATAATTCGGATCCAGAAAGCTCCTCTGAGAATCAAGACGAAGAAAGACCTGCCGAGAAACCGACAAGTTTGATTGGTGACATTGCTTATGATTGTGACTTTCCTAATTATGATTTATTTGATGATGATTGTCTCCAGAGAAGCAGTGGACCCATCCGTCCTATCTATGACACTTATGGAGAAAGTTATGAAAGCATCAGTGATGAGTGTCATGTGATCGGCGATCAGCAGTGTTTCCTTTCAAAAGAAGAGGAGGAGAGAAAAGAAGAAGTCCTTGAGCAAGATGAAAATAATGAGCCTACTCTTGAAAAAGAGGAAGAAAAGGTGCAAGCCCCTGCTCAAGAATACTTAGGTCTTTTCACGGAGCTCAACACGTTAGAGCAGAGCATATCTGAGCCCTATGAGGACTCAACTACCATATATGATGAGTCCTCCAGTTCAGAAAATGAAGAAAATGAGGGAGATTCTCTTTCTCAAGAGAGTCTTGTTCTTAATCCAGTGGAAGGAAAAGAAATCCTGGTTGAAGCCTGCCTACCTAATATACATGACCAGGTATATTTTCATGATCCTTATGCTCATTTTTTGCAAACATTTGAAGAAGGATCAAGGGTCTTTTCTAGCAGCATGTTGCCAGCAGAAAGAATATTTTTTGAAGCTGCTATTCTGGAACAAGAAGAAGAGATACCATTGCCTTTCAAAATACAAGAAGAAAGTGATCAGGCTTTTAAGAGTCATATTGAAGATGCAGTGGAAAACATAAAAATCAAAGCTGGCGAGGATGAAGACTGCGGTGAGCAAAGTCAGTTCCAGATAAAAGAAAGGTTGGGCATAGGAATTGACAGCATCATAAGACTAATGACGAAGATGCTTCAGAGAAAGTAGATGACAGCAAGAAAGCAAAGAAAATTTGGCAATGGAAAGACAAGAACAGAATGTGAAAGCATAGCTAGAGGTAAATTGCAGAATAAAATATGGAAAAATGGAGGGGTACAGCTGAAGAATAATGTAACCAATGGATGCCAGCAAAGCAAAGTATGGGACCAAGGAGGCAAAGACAGCCTGGTGTATTATATTGTACATTATTTTTCTTTTGTTTTATCATTCTTTTAATAAGGAATGGATGCTAATGAGTTTTGAAGAAAACACAAGGGGATTGTAGAATAAAATCCACATACACGAGGGTTTGAGTTCTGCGTGTTCTCGACATGTCCGAGGATGAACATGCCGTCCCCAGATGGAGCCGATGTTGTACAAATCAGCCCCTCCATTCACATTTCGGCCAAAGTCCCCTTTTTCCTCTCTATCGTTGCCCTTCCCCAAGCTGGAAATACTTTGAAAAAGGCCAAAAATCCACTTTTGAAATCATATAAGGCCTAGCCCCTTTCTCCACTAGCTCCACGCCTCCTTTCATCCATGTAATCGAATGCTGCACCTAAAGGCTCTTATCCCAGATCGAATTTTCATTGGTTAGGCCCATTTGACCCGTCGCAATTGTTTGCAGCGCGATCGATCGCGCCATCGCACTTTCCATTTTTGCGATTTGTGCACCCATCGCAGATCCGCCCCATCACAAAAGCGCAGTTTTCCGTTCATGCCATTCTGCGCCATCACACTTTTCGTTTTTGCGATCTGCGCTCATCCGGTCACATCCATCGCATAGCGCAGTTTCCTGTTGCGCCACTGTCTCCCCATCACACTTTCTCCATTTGTGAATTTGCGATGTGTGCTCCGGGTCCCACTTCCAAAGCTCTCACTCCATTGTTTTGTCATGTTTTCCTTTGTAATATCTCCAAAAGTTAACCTTTGGGTCTTTAAATTGTTAGCGTTTTTCCGCCACTCTTCGTCATCTGCCCATGTGTTATCCGCTTCTCCCTCTACCATCCACATATTCCGCTTAGGTGTCACATTTCAGTGTGTTTGTTTTATATCTACGCCTTCGTCTACTCATCCATGCCTTCATCTTCACCATTTCCATCGGCTCCACCATGTTCGCCGTCTCTGTGCTGGGTTTTATTTAAGAGGTTTCGGTTTTTGCAGGTTTATTACAGCCAATAATTACCATGATTCATCATTTCCATTACAAAGGCCGAGGATGCATTGCAGGACTATGTTCCAGGTGGAAAATTGGTGAGGAAAGATCCGGAAGCAGCTATGATATGACCACCATTAAAGAAGGCGAGGATTTGAATCTGTAGAACCCTCCAGAGAAAATCAAAAGGCAAATTTGGGTGGATGAAAACATTAATTCAGCAACAGATTATTAATGAAGAGGCTATTAATTCATTGTCCGGCAGGAAAGGTTTCAAATTTGAAATTCAAAATTAGAAGGCCGAAAGTACTATGTACATAAACAAGCGCCTCAAGGTTTAATTGTTGCAGATCTCCGTCCTCTAGCAAAGGGCGGAACATTTGTATATTTTATTATTTATGTCTTGTTTATGAGGAGATTTTCATTTTCAGCATTCATTTCTGAGAGTAAATTGTAAAGTACAGTCATTTATGTTTAGTCATTCATAGTATGGGCGCGAATGCCTCTCGCCATCTAATTCAAAATAATTCATTAAATGTTTTCCATCTACCTCCTTCTCTATAATTCTCTATCCCTTCTATTAAATCCGAAAAGAAAGACATCGTAACGGTTCCAGATTTCTACGCGCTGCCGTGCGTTGAAAAGGCTTTTGTATACATTTTGTAATACTTCGTATGAAGGTTCGCAGCCCGTAGGGTCTCAAGAAGAGGAGTTATAACCGTAATGATAGTTCGGTTCCTTGGTATCTCACATTATGTAAGTTCTCTTCTGTGTTAATACAATATCTCTTTTCATGCTATTTATCTTCTTGTATCATGTCCTAGAATGCGAGTGGCTCACTAGTTTGCAGTAAGGATTCATCTTTGTTGATGCCCTTTATGGAATTAGTCAAGCGCTTTAAATAGGCCTAGTCATGATATACTGTTCCATGTTCACCTCATCCACGTTTTCTACTATATTAGTTGCTTGAGGAGGGTGCTTTTAAAATTCCATTGTCATATAAGGATTCATAAATTAATATGCCCTTATGTGGTTCTGTTGTGTATCTGGGTATCATTCTCATGTTAACTAATATCTTCTATATGTTTCCTCACTGCACTTACTTCCTGATATTTGATTTCTGTGATATATTATTTGAATTGGCCCTCTTTATAGTAAGCTGTCTCTTAACTGTCTGATGCCTTTGTATTGGTGTTTTAAATGATGTCCCTACACTATTCTTATCTTTGTGTCAGCTTCTGAGAGAGTTTGGTCCCATTCAAAACTTATTTCCTTGTTCAAACAAGAGATAGTAAGTGAGCTCTTGGACTGACAATCCAAACTATATGAAGGACTCCTTGCTATATTAATATGTCCTAGGCACTGGTCTATGGCAACTCTAGACTGTCTCTAGGGGGTGATAAAATTTTCCACAACACCTGGGGTCTAGAATACACAAGAGGCATAGATCAGCTCAAGGACAGTGCAGAAGAAGAGAGCAGCAGCAGCAGCAAGGACAGCGCAGTCCCTCCAAGGACAGCGTGATTTTCAGCAGGAAACCCTCTGAGGGTTACGCAGAGACCCTAAGGAGCATAGTAGTGACTGTGTCACCCAGTCTGGGGTAACACAATCTCTTCCAAAGAAGCACTAAGGGTTTGAGGGGCTTCAGAGGTTGACGCAGAGGCTTTCAGGGGCAGCGCTGAGGTTTCTAGGCCCTAATCTTGGCTAAGTTTTGTAAATCTCATTTGAGGGTGTGGATCAGTCATTATTTGGCCCTAGACCAGCCAGTGAGCTATAGATCTAGTATATTCTCTATCGGGATTTCCAGATCTGGAACCTAGATTTGTGTATTTAGAAATATTCTTAATAATAAAACCCTCCAACAGCCAAAGAGCGGTTTTCCCGCATTTGGTTTTTCTGGGGACTATTTGTCCAAAAATAACTGTGTCACTTTGTCAATGTGTGCATGAACTTGGTCTAGATCTGGATTGGTAGAGATATGTTTATGTATTTTGCTTCGATTTTAACTTGAATATATTTAGTTAATAACTTGTCTAAGTAGGAGGAGCATAACTAGATTAACAATAATAATTTCTACATAAAGTGTAAGATTCAGAAATTTCTACATGCACCAACTGCACCTTTGACCTTATCAAAGATGCCTATCGAACCTTTGTCGAAGATGGCTAAGGGATCAACCAAGCAAGCAGGAAAATATTCCAAAGCAACCCATAATTATAGCATTGTGGATGATTCAGCTCAATCTCCCACTACTATGTCAGCTTTGGAAGTTTTACAGTCATGCCCAAGGCAACGGAAAGCCTTGCTTTCTACGTTAGGCGCTATCGACCCTGCCGATAGACACCTAATGACTTTTTATTTAGACAAAGCCACCCCTAGGCTTCATTCGATGGTTGGCTTTCAGATACTAGTATCAGTCCAAAATGTTACCATTCACCGATGTGTCATCGACGAGGGTGCATCCACATGCATCATGTCAAAGAACGTTTGGTAGAAGTTAGGGTCTCCCGAGCTATAGCCATCATACATAACGCTTAGAGTATATGACGGTCGCCCTTCAACTCCCATCGGCCTCTACCAAAACGTCCCGGTCTGCTTAGCCAGAAAGACGGTACTCATAGACATTGAAGTCTTGGATGCCCACTTGGACTATAATATACTTCTTGGTCAGAGTTATATGTATGCCATGTCAGCCATAACCTCCTCCGTCTTCCGCACTATGATGTTCCCCCATGAGGACCGCATCGTTACCATCGACCAATTGACACATAGTGAAAAGCGGAACCTAAAAAATACTGATGTCATTCTACCCTACGTAGATATATCCATAGACACGTTGTCACGGTACCAAGAATATGGCCCTGGAAAATTCAAACCATCGTCCATCCTAGGATCATTCTAGGAGATCCCCTTGTTATACCTGAGTCATCATCTGATGTCACAGGGGCTCCGATGCGCATGATGTCCACATCAAGCGCCGAAGCTAGTCAGGACAGAGACACAAGAAGTCATGACACCAAGTCCTCAGCCACGATAGCCTTTCTAGCCTACGCCGCTTCCCAAACCCCTTTCCTCTACCCCCTAAATTGTTTTGTATCCCAGCAGGATTTGGCAACAATGGTGTTACCAAACATATCGTTTGCAATACCAGTTTGGTATCTCATTCCCCCTATTGGGACAGGAGCCACACACATCATTGCCACAGGGTTAAAGCCCCTTAGTCTCGAGGAGGCCCCACCCATTCAGGAAACAGTCAAAGACATTCCTGCAAAGGAAATCCCCATTGCAAAACTGATGATTATGGCTAAGAAAACTGAGAGAAAAGGAAAGAAGCTTGAAACCCTTGCCACACAATGGGAATCACCAGTTTGGGCCATATGCGACGTTATAGGAAACCCTACTCATATCTGCCTAGAGCTAGACGAATTAAAATCTCTCCTCATCTCAGAGGCAGACATCGCGACACCACGTTCCCGTAAAAAGAAACCTGCCACCAAGGGTAAAGGCAAAGCATTGCGTACCAATCACGCATGCGCTATCTATAACAATTATGGGCACTATACTCATCATTGCCCAAAAATCCCGCGATATAGGGACACCTTGCACGCCATCGAGCGATCCTATGATCAACACTTCATAACGCCCAAAGGAGGTACTACACATTTACATCTCTGAAAAAATACTTTTTTTTAGCGCCGACAGGTATGATCTCTCTCATCTTCTTTTTAAAACACATGTCTTTCAATAATATTTGGATAAGAAGATGCTTTCACTTGGGGTAGTTTCTTTTGTAGGTAGTAGGAAAACCTGCCACAACTCCATCCACTGAAAGTTCCAGAGCAGGTATCATTCTAGCCCCAGTATGATAGGGTCCCAAAAAAACTCAGCATATCCTCACATCATTTCTCCATCATAAATCACCCATAGGTTCCACACACCTGACCATGTTTATCATCACCTCACCTTGCACATGAAAAACATCCTCATTGGTCGGTAGAGCCTCCCCTTCCATGGCGCTCGTCACCCACAGTAGACCATATATCACAAAAATAGTGACGCCATGGCCATACCACTGTAGTCCAGGAAGCACCTCATTCCCATTCACTCGCCATGCGTAAGGTCAAGTTTTACCATATGAAATAAAACCCCTTTCTCGGACAACCAAGTTGTACAAGCAGATCAAAAGCGCACTACCGCGCCTCGCATTTGGCCCACCATACCTCCATCAGCATAACCAATTTGCAATACTTTTTCATCTTCTTCATCAACCTCATACATGAGACCAACCAATGGGGCCCCCACCCTCAGCAAAACACCTTCCTCACATCATTAGTGAGTGAGCACTTTCATGTTTTGGGGCACATGTCTTTGTGTTTTGTACAAACCAAACCCCATTATTTTATTCTTTTGGTAAGTGTACAAAGACTGCAAACGACGCACTATGCCCACCACCCACTCATTCATTTTTTCCCCCATGGCAGCATTCCATGGTCACCCTTGGTCGGAGTGTCACACCCTCACGAAAAAGCCACCATGGCATTCATAACCAGTTTATACCCACCCTGGAAGCCCTACCAACTCTAGGGATTTCCCCATCAGAAATAGTTATGACTGCTGCTAAGCTTCTTTTTATACTTCGGCCTTGGGCCATTGAATCCCCATCATTATTTTTCAGTCATCCCTCGCCATCATGCCTGTGTTAAACCCATCACATCTAGGATCCTGATCCCCTGAATCAGTGACCCCCTCGTTCGGTTGAGGCTTCCTTTTTGTCGACTTCAACACCTATTTTCCAAAAAGGAAGCGATACTTTGGATCGCCCCTCTCCATAAAAGGGGCATCCTCGGGTGGCACTGTGGGAGATATCATTGCCCACAGATTTCATCGATCCTCCTAACATTCGACTACAACACAAGCTTTCATGTCAAGATTGTATCGTACCTTACAACCATTGCACTTTGATCAAATTCGTCGAAGACACGTACCTTCATAAGCGTCTCTTTCAGCAATGCTTACACGGAAAGGTCCTAGCTAGCACCTATGCATACAATGCACAGTTATATGCCATACCAAGTTTACGCATATGGGTACCACATTCCACTTATTTTCAAAGAAAAAATGCCCCTGAAGGCGTCAACAGTCGTCATCATCAACCAACAAAGCACTACCATATTAGTGATGTAGACAAAACATCTTTCAAGATGCTTTCCGGATTATCCACAGTGTTGAAGAACATGTATCGACGTTTCGAACCCCAACTGGGATCCATCATCAGGACAATTTAGAATCCCAACTGGGATCCATCATTCTAAATTGTCCTGATGATGGATCCCAGTTGGGGTTCGAAACGTCGATACATGTTCTTCAACACTGTGGATAATCCGGAAAGCATCTTGAAAAATGATCACCACAGAAGTTTAAAAGCCAAGACAAAACATCTATCTGTCAAATAGATTTTTTTAACTAGCCACAACATTATGAGCATGGGACATGCCCCCCTCATAGAAAATTTGTATGTATTGTATTATATTTTCTTATAGGGGTCCCACAGGACATGGTCGTTCTTCAAACCGGTGCAAGGTGTCTCCAATTCCAAGCTACATAGAGGTCTCTCTCTCTCTACACACAGTATACAGAAAAGAAAATATAATGTATTCGGCTATACAATTCTTCCTAGACCTCACACATTAGGGGGCAACTGTTATCACTGGAAAATCATACAAGCAAAGGCGACATTATTTAATGTCAGGCAGAACGATTTACAGGGCTGAAAGATATTAGAGAATCTGGAAGTATTTAAAAATCTATAAGGTCTGAGGAAAAAATCAAATTTGAACTAGTCATAGATGCTTTTGCGTGCAAAATCCTTCGATAAGCATGCCTTTGTGTGCCTTTTGACCCAAAAGCGCGCAATCCTGGGAGTGGCAGAAGTCACTTTCCGGGACCACAAAAAGCACACTCCAGGACATTGATTACACACTTGAAGCCGCTTAAGGACAACCACCCAAGTCTCCTTAGGACATCAAGGGAGCAAACAATGGAATAAATGTGGCACACAATGGAATCATCCCCCTCTCTTGGGTCACCATCCACAATATACCAGGAGAGGGAAGGAGGATTTGAATTCTCTCATAAAAGGCCACCAAGAGATAAGTAAGTTGAGAGCACATTGTTATGTTGGCCATAATTTCCCCAAGCAATACTAGTAGTGTGAGATCCAGAGCAAAGATAGAGGGGACTCAGTTGTTGGCCATCCAACAACTCTAGTCCACCATAGTAGAGAGAGGGAGACTTTGTGCCAAGGCAGCTCGGAAGTAAAGACATCCTTGAATCGGGACTTAGAACCCCGAGTTCTAAGGGCCCCTTGGAAAATGGGTTAAATTTTCATCATCATTTCCTACCATCACTCAATAAGAGGGGACGTAAGCGTCGTCGTTTGGATTATTGAAGTTGTTTGACTCTATTTAGAGCTTTTGTGTTATTTGCTTTAGTCTTAGTTTAATTTTTATGTTTGAATATGCATGTTATTTCTCTATCTAGTATGTTTATGTTCTAGCATGTTCCATTAACTTGCTTGACTCCGTATATTTTCTGTCTATGACCAATAACTTAAGAGGGAAAACCAAACCCCTTAAGTTGGTGTGATTTCGTATATGCGTGCACCAAACACACTAACACAGGGTTGACATATAAGAGAGTGCATTTAATGGAGGGAAAAAACCCCAAGATGGTATAAGTTTACCCCACACCTCCAAACTTCACTATTACAATAATTTGAGTAAGAATAGTGTTCATCAAGAACAAACCAAGTGCAACACAAGTTGTGTTTACTCCCATATGATGACACCTTATAAGAAGATATTTCACACCAAGTCCAAAGCCACCAAGGCAACAAACGTGTTAGTAGTGGAAATGCCAAATGAGGTACTAATCATATAATCCATTTTGGGAAAGGTTTCCATTCTAAAGTTTGTGGACTTCAATATCTATGATGATGTATAATTTCTTGAGTTGTAGTTTGACCGCTATGTTGAGGTTATTGTTGAAGAAGGAGTGGAGCAAGTAGTTCCCAAGGACTAGGCCAAAATGATCTACAAGTTTAATAGCATGAACCTATTTGATGTTTTTCTCTTTTGGAAAAACTTGACCATTGATTGGTGTACTTGCTTTCTATTAAGGGTTCTTACATGGAAGGTTCCTCTGAATATACCATGCATATGTTGTGGACATGGAGACAATGCATATGGTCTGGAGTGTTTCAAGGACAAGGGAGGACCCTGCAAATGCCATTTTATCCCATGATTCCATGATTGAGGATAACTATTGCAAATATAAACCCACCAAGGGACATGAGGTGTAGTTATTTTAGCAATCAAGGACTTAAGTGTTCAATTTTTCACACAAATTCTTGCATGCAAGTTGATCTACAAGTGACAAAAGGATAGGTTCCCATTGAGAATCTGTTGGCCCTTATAGTGTTTTATATATCTTCCAATACTAGGTAGAATTCTTTACCTTATATTGCAGGTGACATCCTGTCACCTTTAGTAGTATTCGATGAAGATTATAGAAGAGTTGGGGGATAGGCATAGAGCACTAGGATGATCGTACATAGAGTTACAACAACATCATGCGTAGGAGGTCATTTTGCATGCATTGTTGATCAACACAATGGATGAAGTGTATGTGCACATTCCTAGTCCTGATGAAGTTTTGGAGGGCATGCCCATGTGTAGTAAGCTCACCAAATTGTAGGAGGTTTTTCGCAGTCAAAGGTGAAAAATATTGAGGTCTAGGAAAAATTGAAGAATTTGAGCAAAAGATTATTGAGGCAAAGAACTTATTTTAGTCAGCTAAATCTTAAACAATGGGGTACTCAAGTCTGGTTGACCATAGTTTTCTACTTTGGATTCATTTTCAAAATGCTTCATAGGTGCACACAACAGAGGATCAAATCCATGCCTACAAGGAATAGATCAACGAGATGCAAAATTCCATGGCTAAACATCCCCTTATGACGTGCGAGGCAATGTCTAAAATATTTTCACTTACTCGACATATAATTTCAACCCACACTGAGCAACAGACAATCTCTACCATAGTGTTAGAAACTCAAGAGCAAGTCGAACAACAATATTTAGTGCTTATAAATGTTTAGGCCAAACTAATCCAAGAAATCTATTTGGTGAATAGATCAAGCCTATCGATGGGTCTGCTACAAAGGCATAGATAAACAAGTTTTGAAAGGATTTGACAGTGTAGGTTTAATATTTTGATGAGATGAATTCTAAATTTCAATGGATTGTTGAATACCTCTTAATGAAGCTTCCCTTTGTTACCTCAATTTTGGCTTAATAGAGGCTGTTGTCTTGCCAGTGAGCCAAATATTAGTGGCGGGGGCTTGTTGGCACCAGGGTAGGAACAAATTCTGAAAAAACGTATAAGAGAATATCTTATGTGTTGAAGATTTGGCCTGCACGTAAGTTATGGATGCAATGTTGTTAAAGAGTGCAACTACAGGCTAATTTCCTTTCCTAGAAGCGTTTTCTTTCAATTGTTAACCCAATCAACTGATTCAACCCTTCAAGCCATGCATTCCATGAATCTATTAGCCTATTTGAGCATGTCATCATGCATGCATATGGATTTTTTAAAAAAAATGGACAATTTTAAATTTTTTTCATGTGATTGACACTTTTAATTTTTTTCCAAATTCTCTTTTTGTGCCCTAGGTTCAACTTCAAACAAAATGTTGAGGTACTTAGACCTATGTGGGAATATGGGGAGCCCGATGTTTTACCCAAGGGGGGAGGAAGGGGGTGGGGGTGTGGGGGGTTAATAGAAAATATTTGACTTGCAAGTTGTGTGACAGATTTGTTAAGGTGCATGAACTAATTGAAATTCCATTTGGGGCAAATTCTGGGACAAAATATCAAACTTTTCCCATCATAAACTCTAGAAATCATTCGTAAGGCCATTAAATCACTGCAAAATAAAGATTATGCCAAAGATAAGAGGGTAGCAGTGTGTTGTACTGTACAACAACCCTCCCCATTTTTTAAATTTTAGAATAAATTCCATTTAAAAATAGGTCCCCTTTTATATATCTTTTTCCCCAAATTGAAATAAATGATCCATGAATAAAATAATGCATATCACATTTTTATTCACAAAGTGTACAAAATTTAAAAAACTTTCCGATCCAATGAGTTAGAAAACCTTTTAAACATATTTGAACATATTAGAAAGACTTTATACTTAACAATATGTTAAGATGAACAGTAATTGCAATCGGAAATTTGGAAAAGTTCTTTTAAAGAGTTATTTTTTCTTTGAAATGTTCCGATGCGATTGCGCTCAATCGCAATCGCATTTCGGAGTAGTGTTAAGTGTTGCATTTTTCTATCTATGGCCGATGTGATGCGATTTATCGCAATCGCGTTTCAGAAGAAAGTTAAACATTGCATTCCTTTTGTTAAAAGTTTCGATGCGATCGCGCTGAATCGCAATCGCATTTTCGGAGATAGCATTAAACGGTCCATTTCATTTTAAATCTCCGATGCGATCGGGATTGGGTAGAAAGTGTTGTCGCATTTCCTTTTAAAACAAATTACGATGCGATTGTCGCAATCGGAAAATCGACAATGAATTATGTTGTATTATTTTGCGCACCATTGAAGACTTGCAATGCGATTGTTATTTCGCATTTATATTTATTCATCGCATCGCAAAGAATCAAAAGTGAATTTTAACATTTATTCCAAGGTTGCGCCAAGCTCCGATTGTACGTTATCATTAATTGAAAATCAAATAAAAGATCATGAATTATTTTGTTTTCAATGCGTGAATGTGACCCCTTGGAGAGCATTTATGTTGTAAATACAAGGAGATTAGATGGTAATTAAATAAATAGATCTTTGGATAGTTGTTCTCATTATTGTGTTTTATTTCGGCTGAAAGCATTCATTTGAATTGCAAAACAAAAACTCGAATCCTTTCATTCGCAGAACCAAAGAGAATTTGCTCGACACTGAAATGTCAAAGAGAAGCAGAAAATCTAAAGCTGCTTTTGTTGCAAAAGCCTCTGTATTAACAATGCCGCCCAAGGAGAAACCGGCAAGGCTCAAGCTAGTCACAGACCACTCCTGTCAAGGACTGGGGAAGATGACATGGGAGAATGTATATAATTTGATTGAAAAAAAGAAACATAGGGTTATTGTGCCTAAAGCAACTGTTCTCGATGAAGAACATTCCGACTCTGACTCTAAAACTCAACTCAGTGCATTGGAAAATTCATTTTTACACCGAGTAGCTGCCTGGGCAAACATTTTTCCCTACTATGATGTTATCAGATGGGTCATTGACAATGTGACCATTCAAAGCAGGACTTTTGTTTCTGCTTCCGGATCAGTGTTCGGGTCATTCAGGGCAGAAAATATTAAAGAAATGTACCACCTTCCCAACCTGCAAAAGATTTACAACAAATACTTTCTTAAGGAATATGTTGAAGAACATCCAAACCAGGCAGAGCCAATCAAAGAATGGAGGAATAACCCTGAGAAGCATAAGCAGGAGACATCAGGTATGTACTCTGTGGAGTCTCTCTTGCCTCCATATTGTTATGCCACAGTGATGATGTGTAGGTTGTTCGAAAACGATAACTCTACTAGGTTTTCTATTCAAATGGTCCAGTTAATTCATTCTGTTGTTAGTTCTAAAATTATGGATTGGGCTGTCATTTTGTCTGATAAGATAGCCAATTGAATTCTTGAGTACAGAAAAGAAAAGAATTCAGGGATTCCACCCCTTTCCATTTTTGTGCTTATATCTTAGACACCCTATGTTTCAATTTTGAGTTCCCCATGCTAGGTTGGAAATTGACTCCAAAAGAATCTATCCCTATTCATGTGTATCACAAATTCTTATGGAAAGAACATTTCAAACTTCATGTTTACAGAGTCTTCCATGGTTTTCTAATTCCAATTTACCAAACCATCTTTTATCATTTTCCTCCTAGACATTCCAATAAAACCAAGATTGATTTGTCTTCTATCGGAGATTGGTTCGGGGAAGAAAAATTCACTTATATCAGAAGTTTTTGGGAGTATTATCAAGCCACATATTCTTCCCCTATACGTTCCAGATAAGCTGTTAGCTCAAGAGATTTCTTATCAGCTAACAGTTGAAGGAATGTCTAGAATTTTGAAAAGCAATAAAAAGCTTATGTGGCCTACTTTCTCTTTTAAGTGTGGTGATTATACTCTCAATAGTTTCGCTCATGCTCAGAAAGAAGTTGGTAAGATTTTTTATCTTAAGTTTTCAGCAATTCCTGGAAGGCAATACGACCCAAGGAAAGTGGCGTATGATTTTACTACCTCTGTTTCGATTGCTCGGTTCGAACATGAACCAGACATTTTTGATGATTTATTTGTTTCCGTGGATAATATATCCCAAGTTTTTGATTCAGCCAAATCCAAGTTGCAGGCCGAGGACATGAAAAAGTTTTTGTTGTTTAGGAGTCAGAGGTTACTTAAAGTGCCTCTTGATCAGTTGAGAGCTCCCATACAGGAGAAAGCATCACAACAGAAAGAAGCAGGAAGTACTTCTGGTAAGGAAGTAACAAGAGCTGATCCTGTTTTGGGGAAAAAGGATGACAGCAGCAAAGTTGACACTGCCAAGACAGAAACAACTGCTCAAAAAGATGCACAGAAGTCTTTAGTTCAAACAGAAAAAGAGAGCATGGGTATTGATGCCCATGTACATATTGAGAAACGAAGCACAAAAAGTAAAAACACTGAACAGGCACCCAAGAAAGATATAAACAATAATGCAGGAGGACAAGTAGATACTAAACTGACTGTTTCTCCTAATTTGCTGAGCCAATATCAACAATTTGTCCAGCAGATAGGACATCAAAACACTTCTCAAGTTGATAATCCCAATGATCAAGATGTAGAAATCATTCCTGAAAACCCCACAGGAGAAATTATGCTAAAGATAGAAGAAATCCCTCCTTTAGATATATTCTACAGTCCCAAACATAGGGTTGTAGTAAGAAAACAAAGGAAAAGGAGGAGAATGGATCAAGATGCACTTTTAGCATCACAGGGGGAATTTCTAAATATTGTTTATAAAAACGCTGAGGTGCATCCATCTGAGGATCTCACCAAATTGTCTCAGTATGTCGGTGCCTATAGTGCTGCCACTATAGACAAAGCTTCCGAAGTTACACAGCTGGTAAAACAAAAGGATATGCAAATTGCTATTTTTGAATAACAGGTTGTAGGTAATCAACAAAAGATTATTCAATTGGAACAACGAGTACATGATGCAGAACTCAGAACTAAACAACTAGAAGAGCAGCTTAGCCTTGAAAAGAAGAAGATTGATGAACAAGCCTTGGACAAACAGCAACAATTGAATCAAGAGATAGAAAAGCTACAAAATCTTCTGCAAAGTGAGAGAAATTCAAAGATTGAACAAGAAAAAATGTTCCAATCAGCATTGGACAAGTTCAAGGATTATCCTAAGTTAGCTCAATTCAAAACTGAAGCTCTTGAAATAAACAAACTGTTATCTCAACAGTTAAATGAATTTTGTCTAAAGTTGACACAAATTGAGCCTTTGTGCGAAATAACATCATCTTTGATAGATAAATCAGTCACTCTTAGGCAAGAAATTGATGATGCTGATGATAAAGTTTCCAAGTTCCTTTCATGGCAGGATACAGAGCAGGGAAGAAAAGGTAATCTTCCCAGAATTGAAGAGAGACACAATGAAATTTTATTTATGGAATGGGAACAACAGTTGATGAAATCAGAAAGAGCCATATCAAGGGCTAAAGGTTTCATGAATAATGCAACACAATTGATTAATGACAGCTTGTACGCTATCAATTTGATCTCAGATTGTACCCCAGGCAAGTTACCTAAAGTAAAAGAAGCCGATTCCAGGTGGAAGGAAGAGATAATCAATAAAAATCAACAGATTAACAAACTTCAAGGAATTTCATGGGATATTAAGTGGACTTATCTGATCAAGCCACACAACCAACAGATGGCCATCAAATTCCTTTCGAATGCTATTCATTGTATCATTCCTGAATTCTCTGATGCTACATACATTGGGCAGTTACATTCAAAAATGAGTCGGCCAATAGAAGTCCAGGATATGCTCAATATTTGCCACCTTCGCACATCCACCTCAACTGATGATCAATGAGCCAGTCTACTATAAGATCGCATTTTGGTTCTAGATTTTTGATATTAGATAGATTATAGGAATAGTTTTAGTTATTTTTGTTTTGTTAAGTACCTATTTAAACCCCTTTCATGCATTTAGAAAGGAGTCCTTAATTTGTAATATTTTTGACTTGGGGATTACATTTCTGTACTCCATTTACTCCTATATTCTTTTATAAAGGATCACATCTGGTGATTCTGTGTGGAATTATCTTTAAGAATTCCATTTATGTACCTTGAAGTTGATTTTACATCGGAATTGCTGGATTAGAGTATCAGATTGCATTTGAAAGTTTCAAGATGGATATGGTATTTCTATCTGTTCACTGTTAGTTTCTTTTGTTATATGATATTCTCTTTTAAATTTTCTATCATTTATATGTACTCTGTTTCACAATATTTCTTTATATATATCATTTCTGAGTATATTGGAAATATTTATCTTTCATAGTATATGCAAACGATATACAATGATGAATACAATATGTTAATATAACTCTGTTCAATTTCTTAAACAGAGTTATCTTTATTTGTCGCTACACATTTCAATTAAGCTGTAATACATTTTTATGGTTATTGTTCAAATGAAACGATTTAAAGTTGTATTCACATATGATACCCAGGTTAGTTTTAGAATTTCTTTATCAATATTTAAATTAGATTAGTTAGGATTTTCATTTCATTCATTTAGCCCCACTTTCCCTTCATCCAACCATTCCATTACCAACCCATTCAAATTAGTAGGAATCTGGTCCTATAAATCCAGTCAGAGCCACCATCCCAAACGGAAAAGGAGTTGTCTTAAGGTCCCGACCGGGTGGTTATCCCCCGATGTTTGAAGCAGCGATTTTCGAGGCTTCAACACAGTGAAAATTCAAATTGCAGGGGGAAGAGTGGGGTGAAGTGATAGTGCTTCTTGAGTATCACCTTCAACATCCACATTTCTCAACCCCTCAATTGTCTCATCTATTTTTGTTCCTAGAACCACACTTGGTGCACAACTTGGCATCAAATTGGCACTTAAAAATAAGAAAATGAAGAATTTGACAAGTTGGTGGGTAGGTGTCTTCTATGGAGTGATGTTCCTTTCAACATTTCCAAGACCAATCCATTCTACCAACTTATATTTGATGTGGTTGCTATTGTTGGCCCAAGGTACAAAGACCTGTCCTATGAATAGTTGAGAGGGCTTATTCTTCAAAATGAAAGGTTGATTACATTGCTAGATTGGAGAAGTTTAGGTCATCATGGGAACATACTGAATGCACTGTGATGTCAGATGGTTGGATTGATCAGAAGGATAGGACCCTTTTTAACTTCTTGGTTAGTTGTCCCAAGGGGACAAAGTGTATGACATCGATTGATGCATCAACATCAACACATTAAATATGCAAATTTATTATGTGAGTCGTTGGACACCTTCATTCATGAGGTAGGTCTACGGAATGTTGTCCAAGTCATAACGGAAAATGCTAAAAATTATGTTGCTTATGAAGAGGTATCCTAACTTGTTTTGGACACCATGTGTTGCACATTATATTGACTTGATGTTGGATTATATACGGAATATTCCTTTTGTGAGGGATATTGTTGATTCATCTAAGAGCGTAACAAAATTTATATATATGCATCTGTGTTTAGCTTGATGAGAAGATTTACCAATAACAAAGAGTTGTTGTGTCATGTCATTACACGGTTTGCCACCAATTTCATATCTCTTTAGCCTCTATTGAATTCTATGTGGGATGTGAAGACGATGCATCTTTCATTGGAGTGGCATGCTTTATCTTTTAGCCAGAAATTGGAGGGAGAGGTCATATGTAGACTAGTTTCGTATCAGGAAATCTTTTCGGCGAAAGTGGAGGTGTGTGCCATTTTTGAACATTTGGTAAGGGTTCTTCGATTGATTGATAGAAATAAACCCACAATGGGATACTTGTATGAGGCCATGTATAGGGGAAAAGAAGCCATCCATACCTATTATGCAAATACGAGGGGTAAGGGGTTTGAGAAACAATAGTTGTTATGGAAAGTGATCGATGAGCGATGGAACAATACCGACCATCGCTACATTCATGTTGCTTAGATCTACCTCAACCCCACATTTTCTTACTCCTGCGGTTTAAGATTTGATATCGAGGTGATGGATAGAATCTTCACCTGTGTTGAGGGGATGGTGTCATATGAGGTAGAACCTAAAGATATTTCTAAACGATATATATATATATATATATATATATATATATATATATATATATTTCTTAAAGTTACAAATTTCAATGTTTTTTTATTTTCTTATATTTCTCTTATTTGTTTTAATTTGTAGATGCTTGGTGGACAAGCTATGGTGGCAAAGTACCCCATCTCCAAAAGCTTTCCATTTGAGTACTCAACCAAACGTATAGTTCCTTCGGATGCGAGTGCAACTGGAGTGTATTTAACAAAGTACACACCAAAAAGCACATGTTGAAAAAATTCAAATTAAATTTTGAATTCATTAAAAACTATAATTTATTATTCTCTATATTTACTTTTTCTAATTACTAATTACTAATTTATAATCTTGATATAGGTTGGAGTCCTAGTGCCTTAATGACATGGTCTACGCCTATTACAATCTTCTATTGTTGGTGAGACAACTTCAAGAAACCCCTAATGTGAAAGCCATTTCATTGGATCATATTAACACCATTGTTGCACGGAGGATTGAGACCAAGAGGCTTGTCATGGAATCGGTCCAAGGCAAAGAGGAGACAAAGGTAGAGGAGGAAGAGCAAGAGTAGGAGGTGACACCATCTAGCATGGACAACAACAGAGGACAGAGACAACCTCCTATTTTTGCTTCTAGAGGGCGTTAGAGTCCATTTCTAGACCCACAGGTAGGGTCTTCTTCCTCTAGAGGAAAAACCATTCCTTATTCTTATAAAAGGGGCAAATGAAGTCAATGACTCACTAGTTTATGACATGTAGACAATTCATGATGATGAGAGACATTTATTTTATTTTTTGTGTTGGGTGTGTGTTATACTCTTTGCATGACTTATATGCACCACGAACAAAAGGGTGTTCAAAGGGGGGCTTGACAACCCCCTCTACTTAGGGGGTATCAAGAGGGGTGTTAGCTACTCCTGTGTGAGGTTTGGGGCAATGGTTTGAAAGAAATTTTTTGGACAATTTTGCACATGGTTTTATGCATGATGGTTTTGTAGATCCAATGAAAGGAACTATGATTATGTTCTAATCCAAGGTTAATGAATTGCGGATTCATGAATGCTTCAACATGTATATAATGTATTGTAACGCTGAAAAGAATATAATGAAAATTCAATTTGGTTTTCTCAATTTTTTGTTCCAAGAGAAAAATTTCTTTGTATATTTTATATTCTCACCATTGTATATTTTCCGTTTTTTAAGATTTTGTTTGCAGGTATTATTTGTAAAAGGTTAAAATCTTCATTTTGTTGGTATCTTGACTTTTGAGGCTGAGTCAAGACTCAGGAATCAAGATTTGGTTCATATTGATATGTTATGTAGCACTATGCTTCTTATATATTTATATATTAGTTTTCTTTTCATATTTATGTAGCAATGCATTTATCTAATGTTGTGGATACTTTAGATGCTAAAAAAATTGAAAAGAAATGAATATTTTTGTACTTTTTAGTTTTGCCAAGTTTTTGCTGATTTTTTCAATTTTCTCTGACTTTAACGATTTTTCGATTTTTTCAATTTTTGGACCCTCGTTTTATTCCCAAGTCTGACTTTTGCAACATTCATTTGTTGTGTTATTTTGACTTTTTTTTGTTCAATTCATATTGTGTAATCATATATTAGGCACCATATAGATCTTTGTTGTACTAAGATGATTCCCTGCCATTTCACAATTTTCCCATCATTTTTGTTGCTTAAGAACACATTTTTACGTTCCTTTTCGACATTGGACATCTTTTGTTTTGCACATATAGGCATTGCAAACCTGAAAACTATATGCATTACAGGCTGCGTAGACATTCCCCATAAATACTTTGTCGTTGGATATTATAGGTCTAATATGGAATCTAGAGGAAACTCAAATTTGAACGTAAATGGTTTAGCAGCAGAAAGAGGTAAAAGTAACATGTCATTTCTATGCCAGACAAATGGATAGGACAAAAAAAACTAAATAATTATAAATTAATAAAAATATGTTCAACCACAGGGATAAGAACAATGTTCATAAAGTCTCCAGGTTAGCTCAAGCAGTCATAAGCTAGACCCAAAGATGGGTAAGTCATGGGTTCAGTTCTATTGATACCTTCAGAGTTAGGCTTTATAATCAAGGCCATCAATTTTCCACCCAAATGAGAATCATGGGAAAGTACACGGAAGTTTTTCCACGAGGTGTTTTCGTTGGAAGAGGAAGAAAAATAATAATATCGATATAATATACAAGATGAACTTTATATGGAAAGTACACGGAAGGTTTTCCACGAGGTGTTTTCCTTGGGAGAGGAAGAAAAAGAATAATATTGATATAATATACAAGATGAACTTTATATGCTTACATGAAAAAGAATAATGTCTAGCAAACAACAGCTTCTGCAGTATGATCATCTGATTTTTCAGATGTCAATAACACATTTCCTACTTGTTGCTCTTTCTGTTTTAACCGACGGTCACATTCTAAACGAATTAAAAGTGCTGTGATATCTGCAGGATTTACACCACCTATTCTTGATGCCTGACCTATATTCTGTGGCCGGATCTGCAACATTTAGAAGAATGTATCAAACCCTGAAACATCATTATATGTAAATTTTGCAGGAAACTGCGTATCCTGCATAAACAAGTGTAATAATACTTGAGGCTTAAATGCTAATATTACCATTTTAAAATTAATTAAAGCATAGAAGGATTTCCGTATCCACAGCCGCAAAATTCCTTTCACATTTTTCAAATGACTCATTGGCATAAGCCTCATAAAAGTGCTCTAAAAATCACTTATAAGTTTCCTAAATGCATTAAGAAACTCGTGGTATGAATTTCCTAGTTATTTTGGGATTTTGGGATTGTTTCTTGGCATAAATATAGCTGATTTATTGACTAAATATATCTACATAACAAGAGTAATCAGATCTGATAATTACATCTTAAAGGGCTAAAAAATCTAAAATAAGCTTGTTTTGGCAGTTCGGAATTTTTTAGCACATTTTGGCATATATTCTAGCATTGGTGGCTCACTGTTCTCAGTATTTTCTTACTGCTGTCATAAGTGCCTTAAGATATGATATAACTCTGAAAAATATGTCATAAGGAGGCTGTTTAGCTCAAATTTTCGTTTGGCAAGTCATTGGGTTTCTCATTGTTCATATTTGGTTCATTACTTGGTTGTCATTTTGGAATAAAAGTGATTTTGCGTACTGCTGTCCTAAATCCATCTTAACAGTGAACTACAAGTAGTTTTCATTGTTTCATGCTCTAATAAATTCATTGTGGAAAGTATTTGTTTTATTGTGCTTAAACATTGGAATCTAATCATTAACTTGGCACTAAGGTCACTCATAAAGCACTGGTACATCTAAGCTCTAATCTTGTTGAAAGGTTTAAGTCATTTTGGGTATTGAGATTCAATTGTCAATTGTCATTATCTCTCTCTCTCTTATGTATCTTGGCATCTAATTGGCATTATTGTGTTGGGTATTTAATCATTCTAAGTGAGCATCTTTTAATAATGGCATAAGATCATTGGCGTTTACTTTGTTAAAATATCTCTGAAGATCTCTAATTGTTTCAATTGTGGCATTGTCTTTAATAATCTTGCAATTGATATCTTGATTAAGTGTGAATTAAGTAATTACGGGATTTTTGTACATCCCGTAGTTATTGGAATTTTGTGAATATTTTTTGTATCTTGTTTGCACTTGATAAATAGACACTTTCTTGTTGTTAAGATTGTCTTTTCATTCATTATCAAGTACCCTTGTCATAAAGGTTAATAATAAATTAAGTACTAAAACACTAAGCAATCTGAACATAAGAAATCACTCATAATCCTTGCATAAGCATCCTAGGTCCAGTTGCATTAATAACTTACCTCCAAGCATAAGCTTGGGTGATAGACATCTAGGGCCACCCTTTCTCATTTAGTTTGAGGGATTCAACACCTTTCTAGTGGTTAACACGATGACCTTGCAGTTGTCAGAGCCACAGTCTCTACAGCACCAGAGGCATCGAGTAGTTGGAACACAAGGGGACTCGGGAGATATCATTAATCAAGCCTCTGCTTGCTTCTTGTTGGCTTCCATCCCACAACCTACTCTAAAAACTGGTTCCAAAACACTTAAGAGGAAGGTCTTACTTAGACTAGGCATATAACTAAAACTAACCAAGACTCTTGCATCACACCTAGGTCTTAGGACTTGCATAGTATGTAGGTTAGTTGAACATTCAAGTAGCGATTGTCCATCTGTTTACTTAGCATTTAACCAATAATAAGCAAGAAGTTGACTCCATAAGGCACTGGTCTCACATTTGAATTTAATTTAATCCTTAGATCTTGCTTAAATTAACTAAGTAGCTAGGCCACTCAATTGTGTCTCCCAGACTTGTTGGTTCCCAACTGGTCTTTCATCTTCGCATTTTCATGGGGACTACCCCCCATAGGTTGTTATTGGGAGACAACTAGAATGGATAGGTCAGGGATTAGAGTGACAACCCCCGACCTGAGTCGTTGTCGCAGTGCCTGTAGAGTCTAAGTGACAACAAGGCCCCAAGGCCTCTTGGTTTGCCTCTTTATTCCTCATCTACTTCTCTGTTTTGATACAACCATCTATTCAGTGATATAACTCTAATAAAAAAACATTAAAGCGACCAAAAATTAATCAACAATCATTTAACTTCATTAACTAATCATTGGAGTTCTTTTGGCATTGGTTATTTGGCAACTTGTTAGTTTTCTAGAGGACCAAATCACTGATTTTCTGAGCTAATAGAGCTCTGATATATGCTATTTAATGGTCTGATCTGAATGTTTAATGTCTGATCTATACCCTACAAACTAATTGACAGTCCTTTGAAAGGCTCTTGTTTCAATTTTTTTAGTTCATTCTTGTCATCTTGCATTGTTTTCTAAGTACTGCTCTAATAATTGCAAGGTATGATATAAATTGTCAGAACTCTGAAATTAATATTGCAGCAGTAACAAATTGCACTAAAGACTCCAAAAATCATCAAGGAACTCATATAATTCATAAGTGTTAATTACTGAAGCGATTTGGATTTAAAGTTTGGCCAAAAGAATCATTAGTGTCTTGTCATCTTTGCATTAGCATTTTGCATTTAAGTGCTCTTTATTGTTACAAGAACATAGTTGGAAAATCTAATTGTGCTTCAAAGGATTAGTAATAAGATTGGCTAATTGCTCTAAGAAATCTCATTGCGAATTAATACTCTCTTCTTTCTTTCTGACATTGCTATTTGTCTCATTGCTTATTGGAAAATTGGATAAGTGGCTATTGGTTTTCTTGTTGATCTATTGTGATATTAAGCCTACTAATATTGTGCACTTGCAAGTGAACTTCACATCTTGAGTTTACACTCTTGCTAATCAAGTCAATTTGTTTACTATATGTGTTTAAGATTCTCTATCTTGTGCATCAAATTAACACATTGGCACTGTATTGTTATCAGTCATTGTCTATTTGGCATTCTAGTATTGTTGAGAGAACTATTTCGTTTACAAGTAATTATCTTGATATTAAAACATTTTGGCGCCTTCTATCTTGTTCCATTTGAGCATATTCCTCTTTTAGTGAGGACTGTCATTTGTACATTGACTTAAGTACTTTGTTATATCATTGTAATTTATCTCTTAGTGCCTCAAATATTTAACAATCTCACTAAAAGTAGTCTCTCATCCCGCATTTGCATTATAGGACTAGAGTTGCATTTAATTAACTTACCTCCAAACATAAGCTTGGTTGAAAGACTCTTAGGACCACCTCTCTCATCTAGCTTGCGAAGTCTAGACCCTCTTTAGTGTTTAGCATAGTGACCTTGCAGTCGTCAGAGCCACAGTCTCTGTAGCACCAAAGGCAACTCAAGAGGAGGGATCGTTAATCAAGCCATAGTGTACTTCCCCTTGGTTTCTCTCTCACAAACTACTCTAGAGACTAACCTCAAAACAACTTAAGGAAAGGATTCATCTAGTCAGGCATCTAACTTAAAATAAACCAAGATCCTGCAATTCACTTAGACTTTAGGTGTGGTAACTCATTTAGGATAATGAAGCATCTTGAGGAAGCAACTGTTCATCCAATTACTTGATAAGCAATTCATATAAAGCAATTATTTGACTCCATTAAGGCACTGGTCTCTCAAGAAAATCTGATCTAATCTCTAAACTTGCTAAATTAACCAAGTCGCTAGGCTATTCAGTTGTGTCTCCCAGACATGTTGGTTGCCAATGGGTTTTTCATCTTCACATTTCATAGGGACTGCCCCCCATAGCCTGTTGTTGGGAAACAACTAGAACAGAGAGGGCGGGGATCAGAGTGACAGCCCTGTTGACCACTGGAGTGGCACCTGATGATAATGTGAAGACTCCATGCCCAAGGATGAACCAGAGGACACATGTGCCTTCAGATATCATCAGTTCAACAAATTTTTTAAAACTCTACTTCTTCTTCTTATCATTTTCTTCTTCAGTCCTCAGATTCTGCAGCCCTACGGGGATATTGTATAAATTTCACTAGCATGATGAATAAAGCCATGTAACAGGCCTAGGATGTTGGGACTCGATCAACAAGCGAGTACACCTTGGAGTGTTTTTACTTGGTTAATTATTCCTTCTTTTTAGCGGCGAATAATTTTCTAGGTTTTTTCAATCATTGCATTACCCCAAAGCAGAGGTGACGGCTTGAAGGTTGAGCCCCTTACGCATCTTAGTGTCTAGAGTCAATGTATATTACCATGCTAGGTCATCTCTGAAATTTCGCAGAATTTGACTAGGTCTAAGTAGGATTTTTTAATAATTAAAAATTTCCCGCAAAACGGAATTTTTTAATTAATTTCTATGTAATGATGTAAATAAGTGGCCTTAGGAAATCACTGGGGCGTGTGACCAGTCGAAATTCATCTTCAGAGACCCAGCATTATCCTAGGACCCACTTTGGGGGTCAAAAGACGACTTATAATGCCTCAAAATCCATGTTTTCTAATGTCGATGGAAAAAATGAGGAAAAATTAAAAAAAAAATGAATAGTTGGAAAAATTCATAAGTTTTTTCGAAGTCAAAATACGTCAACCAAGTGATATGGCAATTCCAGGGAAGGTCAAAGATGATGTGGCATCCATGTGGGGCCCACCACATGGAGGAAATACCGAGTCAAAGTTCCAAATGCAAATCAAAGGAAATCAAAAGGTTCCACGTTGAAGTTAAAAAGGAAAATTTGAAGTGTTACATATGGCCAAAAGTCAAGTATGATTTAATTCAAATGAGAATGGCATATTATAAAGTTTAAGCTTTAATCAAGTAAATGGGGAATGGATCGACCTTACATGGTATACGCATAGTTATGAATATTTATGCACATGCCACTAAAGAAGGTTCCACACAGCAAGGGAAACTCCAACACAACAACATGATATTACACAACAATTTTTGAGGAGATAAATACGCTGCAATAAATCAAAGGTTTATAATTAAAGTTTCACATATTACATTTCCAACCTCCACGTACACTCAGTTCGGTTTGAAAATCCCATGTTGGCACTCATCTCTAGCCAACAACGTTCAATTCAGCAATACGCACATGCCAATACCATGCTGGACAGTTAAGACTCCACGGGAAGCAACCAATGGTCAACGTTTTTTATCACGTGTCTGCTGCCAACAAAAGGATCTCAGTGCATATTGAATGGTTTAGTTAACACAGAATTATCTCCACTTTATTCCATCCACCTTAACCAATACACACATTTCTACGAAGTCTACGTACAACAATTGGATAACAATAATATTCTCTTGAGATTTGATTGGTTTCCATCTCATATTTGTGGGAGATTTGTCTCCTATTAAACACTTTTCCTTTGTTGGTTTATTGGCAATTCTTGAGACTATACGTAGTCCTAGTCCTTAGTCATACACAACCAATTGATAGGCAGTTCACTACAGTCCAGATTTTGGAGAATATGCAGAGGATAGTTTGCTGGCTTGAACAGGGAACAATGGACAGTTAAGTGAAGATACCTACAATAGTTCTTACAGCCACTTGAAAATTCGTTTTTGCATTGAGATTATCTTCACCTCTGCACTTGTCATGAGGTTCCTCATTGAGATATTCTCCAGTTTCTGTATAAATTTAGTCTTGAGCTCTCATTGTAATCATGGTTTTACTAGCTATTGTGCTTGCGGAAGCATTGCTGCCTTGTACACTTTCAGAAATAACAATAAAGACTTTCGGGTTTCATTCATGAGGTGTTCCTCCTTTTGGAGTGAGATGAATTGTTGATCATTGGTATAATTCTTTTTACTCATGCTTTGATCTAATTTATTTCCATATGCTCTTGCAGATTTGTTAATGTAGAGCTATCTTACATTGACATTTGATTTAGGAGTATGCTCTAGGCATAGAATGCTCTAGTTGGTTTCAAATAAATCTCGAGAGTTTCTTATCATTGTTTTTTGTTAGATCTATATGGAATTAATTCTTGATTGAAGTTTTGTAGAGGGAACATCTTGTTGGGATTAAAGAATCAAGTGTTGGGGGAAGTCTTTGGAGAGACCAACCCACTATTGATACATTCTCAAAGGAGCTCTCATTTTTTCTTTGAACCTTCACAGTCTTATCTTACAGAGTGGTGGTTTAGCAGGGGTTTTGGGACATAGCTTGTATACAAGCCGAATACTTCTAAATTTGAACATCTTTAAAACATTATACTTCATTGCTTTCATTTTCTGTCTAAAAGTTTGAAGATGACTAAGCAAAGAGGAGAGTTTACTCTAACTCTTTGGCTTAACCCTTTGTAAATTGTTGTGCAATATTTTGTAATTTTATTTGTCTAATATTTGATTGGTTTTGTAGCCCTCTTTCCGAACTTTTTCTTGTGACAGCTTGAGTGGACAACTACAAGAAATTACTAACAAGTTGTTGCAAGACCTTTGGGCTCTGAATTTCAAATGAGGAAAAATAACTCTCTCTTCTTTGGTTGTGGGAATTGAAGAGACTTAGCTTCTCTTCTCCTATTGTAAAGTCTGAATTCTTTTGAGTTTTTTAGAAATTCTCATCGAGGAAAAGTCTATGGTCTCAATTTTTATTTGTAAAGACTTTCCTTGGTTTAGAAAATGCCTCATGGTCATTTCCTTATTGTAAAATTAATAAAAAATTCTGTTTTACCCATTGGCATCCCTATCTCTCCATTTCAAATGAGAGAATTTGTAGATGGATTGACTTAGTGGTTTTGACATTTCCATTTTCTTTCACATCACATATGCATGCTCTAATTGGGAAGTAACACAAATCGCATTTCTTTTTCCTAAAGTTTGTTTCACAAATCTCAAGCCACATTTCCATTTTAAGAACATTGAAGCATTGTGTATTTGACAAAGTTTGTCTTTCAAAGCAGTCACTTATTTTCATGTCAAACTAATTTCCTCAAGTTTAAAGTTCCTTTTTTAAAGCTATTGTGAGCACAAATCTCAATTTCATTTTTAAAGCATTGCAATTTACTTTACATGCAAATTAATTGCTCATAAACATCAACCTTTTAATTGATTCATCACAATTTTAAATGTTCTTGAAGCTTATGCATCTTATGTTTACTTGAGCAAATATATAAAGTGATCTTGTGGAACAATCTTACTAAGAGCATTTCCATTTTTTACATAGCACTTGCAAACTTACTTGCATATCATAGTAGGCATTCTGACTTAGTTGCATATTTAAAATTTACCTTGGAAAATTCTTCCATTTGGTACGAAGTAAGGTACAGGTGTGTGACCCTGCAGTTATGAAGGTGGCTTGTCCCCTTGTAGGAATGAAGGCACACGCTGGCTCGTAAGACTCAGGGACGGGTATCGTTAATGATACCCACATGCCCTAGCCCCCTCTTTCTTACAGTCACCCCAATTTTCACCCCTTGGTAAGAGTAGATGAGGAGGACTTACCACCTAGATTAGGCATTTTAGATTAAAAGTAACCAAGATTAATTGCATCTCATGCTTTCACTCAGAAATCTATTTATCTTGAAAGAATTTTACTTCATTTAAGCAAATACATTTTCATTTTAAAGAGCAATATTCTGGAGGCACTGGTTTATCATATGTTTCGTGTTTATCTTATGTATTGATGGTTATTTCTCATATCGTGTTTTTGCTTATAAATTTGAAGAAGTAATCTATTTAACTCTAACAACTCTCCTAGAAAACTCACATCTTTAACTTAGTTTTTCTTTAGGGACCACCCCCCATAGCTAACCTAGGAGATAGCTTAAATGGAGAGAGTCGAGAATAGGTGATAGCCCCTTCTCTGAGTTCCTTGCCACCAACCACACCTGGTGGGGTTGAAGGCTTTTCCCACTAACTAGTAGGTAGGTGTAGGCGGCAAGAGATAACAAGCCCCTGCCCAGATCGTTGTTGCATCTCGCCTGTACAGTCTGAGCGACAACAGGTGTGATACCATAGTTTGCTTGAAAGAAGCACTTAAACCCTAAAAAGGGTTTTGTTTACTTCATATACTGTTGGTTTCTACACTTTAGGATGTATTCAAGATGTGTAAAATGACTCTTGATCCTAGGGAGTGTGATAGGTTCAATGAAGCTCCCAATTTTGTTCCATATAAGCTCATGCTTCAGTGACTTATGAAGTTGAACTTTGGGAGCATGTCATTAACTTCGTTCCTTAGAAGAGTTTATTTGTGTGAAAATTCTACTGCAGTATCTTGGTTTATTTCTCCTACTTGATATAGATTAATAAAAGTTATTTTCAGAAATTAGATTTAGAAAATACCGAAATAAACACAACTACAGCCTACACATGAAGATCATTTACTGAATAATACACTCATACAACGAAGTGACACATGGAATTTTTGGATATAAGTCCCCGGAAAAACCTAAAGCTAGAAAACCAGTGCAACATATATGAGGGTTATTTTATTAAGTAGATTCTGAGTACAGTAAATCTGGGTTCCAGATCTGGAAAACCCGACAGAGAATAAAATAAATAAAATCTGCAGCTAACCTGATGTTCTAGTGCCAAATATCTGACAGATCCACACCCTCAAACGGGATTTACAGAACTCAGCCTGGATTTGGCCCTAGAAACCCTCAGCGCTGCCCCTGAAACCCCAGCGTCAACCCTGCTAGCCTCAGAATGCCACTACGTTGCCCATAGAGGGACTGCATAACCCCTAGAAGGGTGACGCAGGCATTACGCAGACCTTATGCTGGCCCTAGAGACCCTCTGTGTAACTTCTACAGCCCCCTCGAGCCTCTGCGCTGTCTTGCATAGCGGCTGCACAGCACTTGCATAGTTGCTACTCTGCTTCTTTGTGTTGTCCTTGTTGCTGCTCCTCTACCTCTTACTGACTCTTGGCTCTAGGATCAGATCATCCCCTTAGCAAATACTGCCCCTCGCTGCAGGAAATTCCTCCATAAATTCTTAGCAAACCCGCCCTAGAATTCTAGATCTATTCCTCAGTTCTGCAATTGCGTGTCTCATCCAACTGACCCTCAAGCCTTTCTCTTATACTTTTTTATTTATCTCATCAACGATCGAGATTAAAATATTCATCAACGACTGAGATTAAAATACTACTTGATCCATGTGACTTAAGACAATTTCAACACATGTGTTAATTAATTCACTTTAATTATTTAATTTTCCTAAGTTTAGACTTAGGAAATCCATTAAAATAATAAATTATTTGAATAACTTGAACACCAATTGAAATTTCTCAAAACACTTTCTGGGTTTTGGAGATCAAGTGTGTCCTAGCCCCTCCACAAAATTTCAAGGCTAGAGCACACCTGATGTTACACCCACTATACAAAATCTCAACACTCCCTCTTAGCACGGAGTGTACTCTAGCAATGCATCCACACCATGCACTACAAGATCTTGAAGCCTGCTGCCCTCCATCCACTGCATTGTTGCTCTCTGTATTGCTGCCCATGCCACTGCCACTGACACTGCCACATTTTTACTGCAGCTTCCTCTCAAATTGTTGCATCATGTTGCTCATAGCACTGCCACTTTTAATTGTTGCACTACAACTCAGTTGCCGATAAGTAAGCAACTGAAAGAACTCTGCCCAACTATTTGACAGATAAGTCAAGCTGCCCTACACCATTAAAGCTTCCTGGATGTTGACTTATGTTGTCCTCCTGGAGACACTATCATGCTGCAACACTGCACTGCGTGAGCACAGCGCCTCTGCGTTGCTGAAGTCCTATCAGACCCTTTGCGTTGTTGCCTCCACGTTGTTGTTGCCTCTGCATTACGCTGCTCCCTCTTCAGCTCTTTAGCTCCCTCTTCTACTTCAATGTGGCCTTCTGCAACCATCTCTCGACTCATCCCGCTACCGTCTTAAGGCTCCCGTAGCTTGTATGTGATCCAAGAGTAGGGCTAACTCAAGGATCCTGCCACAGTCTGTAGATGCTCTACAGATCCATGTCACCCCACCTCTTCTCTCGAGGCACATGAGCACTCATGGCTACATCATCATCAGATCCATCATCCTTTGCGGCTGCAGCCTTGGAATCAGAAAATCCTTTATCCTACTTTTTAGGACAACTGCTGGTGAAATGACCAAGATCACCACAGTTAAAGCATCAGACGTTCGAAAGGTCCTTCTTCTTCTTCCCTTGCTGTTTCTTTTCCCTCGATGCAAGGGCTGCATCCTCCTCCTCCTCCTTGACTTTGGCCTTTCCGCTTCCTCCACTGCTATTCTGCCGCTTGGTGACCCTCCTGATCTCCTCTTGGCGAAGGATAGCCCACATGTCAGCCCAAGATGGTAACACTGCCCTTCCCAGAATGCTCTGGACAAACGTTTCCCAATCTTCTGAGACTGCATTCAGAGCAGTCCTCACTAAGAGCCCCTCATCTAGGGTAGCACCAATGCCAACCAGCTGATCTTGGATGGCTTGAAGCCTGAAGAGAAATGGATCTATCTCTTCACCCTTCATCATTTGGAACAACCACATCTGGTCAAGGTTACTTGGGAGCGGGAGCGGGAGCGCAGAGCGCCATTTTTAGAAGCTTCCGGTCCGGAGCATTTTCGGGAGCGTTTATATATATATATATATATATATATATATATATAATAATTTGATGCATATATGTCAACAAAAACATGTAGAATGATGAATTAGACATAAAAAACATAAAAACATAGATTGAATCATATAACATCAATCATCTTGAAGTTATAATCTTCATCAACCACGCCCACGAGTTGGAAGCATACAACATATTGACTCTTGAGTCTCGCAAATCATCAATCTGAAGGTTTCAAGCTTCTAAAATTCAATATATAACATTTATCATCATTGATTTCAAATTTCAATATCTAACATTTATCATCATTGATTCATTGATTTCAAAATTCAATATACATTTATCATCATTGATTTCAAATTTCAATATCTAACATTTATCATCATTGATATATATCATTTATCATCATTGATTCATTGATTTCAAAATTCAATATATAACATTTATCATCATTGATATTATATAACATTTATCATCATTGATTCATTGATCACCATATAACTTTCATGAAGCATCATATTCATAATTCATAATGACTTGTAAACGGTAAACTTATAAATGCCAACTTCAAAGTTTCACCTTTCAAATTCAAACTTCAAACTTAAATTGTCATTAAATATATGAAATCAGAAAGAGTCAAGTTTCAACTGTTCAATTGTCAACAACAAATAGAAAAGACTAGTAAACAACAAATCTATTTTATCTGGCTGGCCCCTTGCCACGCCCACGAGAAATGTCTAATTTTTGTGAGCCATGAGGAAATGTTGGTCTTCTAGTACTCTCAGGAGTACCATGACCACGACTAGAAGGTGGAGGCTGGATCTGCAAAGGAACAATAGTGTGATATCGAGGAGTGGCACTGGCACTGGCACCCGCACTGCTACCAGTAGATGGTGGGACTGGCCCTGTGTGTGGCGGTGCTGCTGATGCTTCATCATCATCCCTATAAAGTTTTGCTTCCAATTCTTCCGGATGTAACGTGCCGTCCTCCAAATTATCATCCTCTGGGTTGTTGTCCCAGACTCTGTATGATTGATCCTCATTTGCCCGATCACAGTAATGGCTCAACAACCTCAAGTTATAATGCATATAAACCAAGCTTTCAGCTCGGTTTTCATTCAGCCTGTTTCTTCTCACATTGTGTATAAAGTTGTAGGTGCTCCAACACCTCTCTGCAGAAGAAGTGTTCACAACCTGTGAGAGAACTTTTTTAGCCAACTTTGGCAAAAGTCCCATGCCGCCATATGCTTCCCACCATGTGAGAGCATCAAATCTGTCCCTGTCTTCCATTGCATGGAAAAAACCAAAGTTAGCAGTGCAACTGAAGTATTTACCTAATTCAAGGCGCAATCTAGCACAGTCTTCCCTATCGGGTACCAACTTGTCCAATGCCTTCATGTACCCCTCTTGTACCTCTAGATCTGTGTGAGGTTTCACCCTAACCACACCTCCAGGTGCAGGTTGGCCCAACCAAGATGGAGAGTAATATTTTGGCGTAAGGATATATGCCAAAGCATGTAGTGGAACATTGAATTTATTCCACCGTGCACACACACAGTCATGAATCATAGCATACAAGTTGGGATCATTATCCTTAACAATATCTTTTATTTGCCCCAACATGCTATCCATCTGCTCATAAACCTCTCCAATCATTGGTTTATCAGTATCTGCAAACCGAATCATGTTATAAATGGGCTTGGTAAAATTCAAAATTTCCCTCACACGTGCCCAAAACAGAGGGTCAAGGGCGGTCTCCTCCACATGTTCGAAACCTTGCCTGTCAACTATTGTTGCTGCCCTGTCCTTTAATAGGCTGCCAGTGTGGGCTTGATACCATTGCAACCAATGACTCTCTTACCTTCAAAAGGCGCCTGAAGGTGAGGTAATAGCTAGCAAATCTAGTTTTTGCTATCTTCAACAACTCCAATTTGGAGTGAGTACGGAAAAGCCCATGGGTATTGCTATGATTTCTAATAAATTTTATCATTTTTTCACCTCTCTTGTACAAATCACCAAGCCATTTGAATTGAGGTTGTTTGTTTTTGATGATATCATGCATCAAAAGGTTCATTGTGTGAACCAAACACCCAGACCAAAAAATGTTGGGGTATTTATCCTCAATAATTGCTCCTGTTGCCTTACAGTTAGTAGCATTATCAGTGATGACCTGTATGACATTGTATGGCCCAGTCTTTTCAATTATATCAAGTAATGGTTCTGCAATGTTAATGCCGGTTTTGAATTTATCTGAATAATCATATGCTGCCAAGAAGATTGCACCACTAACCGACACGGCCAAAACACTTATCAATGGTTTTCCTTTTACATTGGTCCATCCATCAGAGACAATGGACAGCCCATGCTCATTCCACGAACTTGTCATTCTAGCCAAAGAATGGTTTATTTTAGCTTTTTCATGATCAAGACCCACGGTTCTGGCCTTGTCATACCTAGGGCTTTTGTATCCTTTGGGGGCATCATTAATGGCAGAAACCATTTCATGCCAATAAGGTGAGCGAAGAACATTGAATGGCACCCCACATGCATATAGAAACCGGTAAACTTTTGAATCCACATCATTCCTACACCCTTCGTCCAGGTAATCAGATATGGTTCTATGCCTTAATGTAGTGCCACTGCCTCCAAAACCACTGGCATGGGTGGAAGTTAAACTTGTTTGTCCATGACGTGTTGGGTGTGAATCAATGAAACCCCTAGATCTTTTAGATGATCTCTGTACGGTAGCCCCCTCTTCCTTCCTATATATCTCTCTCTGTGGTGCTGGCACAAAAGGACAAACTTTGATTCCAATATTTTTAGGTCCATCCCCTGGCATTATCCCACAAAGGTGCCTTCTCGCACGGGTGTATGAACCATGGTATTGTTTATTGCAATGGGGGCAAATAAATTTAGTGGTTCCGCCACCTTTCCCTCCTTCCATTTTCTGAACATATTTCCACAAAGGTGTTTGAGTTTGGTCTCGTTTAGTTGGGGAATCTGTGTCCTCAGGTTCTCCACTCCCCACTTCCTCCTCAGCATAATCCTCCTCCTCTTCAAGATTTTCTTCAAATCCACCATAACCCTCCTCTTCATCCTCCTCTTCTTTGATTTGCCTCTTTCTTCTAGCACTCTCCAACACCATTATCACAAAGAAAGGAACCAACATGAGAAAAATCCATATAGCCATGATGGAAACAAGTTTCAAGTTTCTAGCCTGCAAAACAAATGGAAAAATGCCAAATGGGAATAGGAAATGCAACATAGGAAAAACAACAATTCATTTTTTAAGTTTTAAATTCAATAAAATGCAACATTCAAGAAAAATTCAAGTTTTCATTTTTAAACAATTTAACAACCTACAAATTCATTCTAGAAAATACAAAATTGGATTAGAAGGCCTACCTCTTTCTTGCAATCCTCCTGTTGCCTTGCTCCTTGCTCTCCTTGTCTTTTCTTGCTCTCCTTCCTTGCTCTCCTTGTCTCTTGCTCTAGCTCTCTCAACACTCAACAAACAATAAAAACTAAAATGAAACCCCCCCCCCCCTTATAAACAATTCGTTTTTTCACTTAAAAAAATTTGAGTGCGGCGGGAAGCGTTTTTTTTTTCTTCCGGGGAGCGTTCGGGAGCGACCGCTCCCCGATCGCTTCCGGCGTTTAAAAAACGCTTCCAAAACGTTTTTTAAACGTCGGAAGTGCTCAAGAAGCGTTCGCTCCCGAGTGCTTCCTGAAATGCTCCCGAAAAGGCAGGGAGCATTTTAACAGGTTCAGAAACGCGCTCCAGAAAATGCTCCCCTCGGGAAGCATTTTCGGGAGCACATTTTCGAGCGTTTCCAAAACGCTCCCACACGGAGCGCGTTTCGGAAACGGGAACAAGGGGGGTTCGAAGCTTCCCCGCAACCCTGCATCTGGTTCTCCAGAAGCATTCTTCTTTGGACGGAGCCTCCTTGGTACATCGTGTCCAAGGCTACACACATGTCATTTGCTGAAGTCTTCCCAGCAATATGACGTATAATGTGGTCCTTGACACCGTCTATGATAAAACGCTTCGTCCAGGCTTGATTTTCTTCATACTTCTTGAGAGGATCTGCATTGGTTGGTACAACAAGAACCTTCTCTGCATGATCTTTGAGACCATACTCATCCAAAACTGAGAGGATTCTGGCCTTCCAGATAACATAGTTGGACATGTCGTCCAATCTATCTTGATCCCTCAGTCCATATTGAGACATCTTGCTCAGATCTGACAGAAACAGTACTTCTCCCTCTGGATCTGGGTTTCTTGGTGACCAGAAACCCTCTAGTAATTGCTTCTGCTGAAGACTGATTTCCCTCCTGGAAATCTTCTACCAAAACACAAACGGATAGCACTCTCTGATCCTCCTGATTGAGTCTCAGATCTGTTTGGCTCAGATCTGCTGAGTAACTGTCTTCCTCCCGCCTTTGTTCCCTTAGCTAGGCACAATTCTGCACCTGCACAATCTCTACCCCACCAGCACTATTGAATATCTGAAGCACTGCTTCCGGATCTTAGTGAAATTCTTCCACAGCTGGAGAAATGACTGGACTGCGTCTCACTGACTGGTCCAGAGCAGCCTCAGCGCTGCTCAAAAGTGGATTGCGTAACCCCGGACTGGGTGACGCAGTCCTTATGTTGCCCTGGGAAGGGTCTGCGTAAGCCTGGAGGCCTTCTGCAGCTTCAGCGTTGTCCTCCTCTGGATCTGCGTTCTCCTGCTATCAAGATGCCCTTTCCGGATTTGTTGCTTCCTATGCCACCCTACAGAAAAATATTTCTTCAGTTGATTGCTGGAGATTCAGCTTGATCTGCTATCGCTCTGATACCATGTGAAAATTCTACTACAGTATCTTGGTTTATTTCTCCTACTTGATTTAGATTAATACAAGTTATTTTCAAAAATTAGATTCAGAAAATACCGAAATAAACACAACTACAACGTACACATGCAGATCATTTACCGAATAATACACTCATACAACAAAGTGACACATGGATTTTTACACATAAGTCCCTGGAAAAACCCAAAGCGGGAAAAATGGTGCAGCAGATATGAGGGTTATTTTATTAAGTAGATTCTGAGTACAGTAACTCTGGGTTCCAAATCTGGAAAACTTGACAAAAAATAAAAGAAATCAAATCTACAGCTAACTTGATGTTCTAGTGCCAAGTCTTTCACTGATCCACACCCTCAAATGAGATTTACAGAACTCAGTCCAGATCTGACCCTAGAAACCCTCAGCGCTGCCCCTAAAGCCCCAACATCAGCCCTGCTAACCTCAGAATTCCACTGCGCTGCCTAGAGAGGGACTGTGTAACCCCTGGAAGGGTGACACAGGCCTTACGCTGGCCCTGGAGACCCTCTGCATAACTTCTGCAACCCCTTGGAGCCTCTGCGCTATCCTGTGTAGCACTTGTGTAGCGGTTGTGCAACAGCTGCGTAGCTGCTGCTCTGCTTCTCTGCGTTGTCCTCGTTGCTGCTCCTCTGCCTCTTACTGACTCTTGGCTCTAGGATCAGATCATCCCCTTAACCAATACTACCCCTCGCTGCAGGATATTCCTCCAAAAATTCTTAGCAAACTTGCCCTAGAATTCCAGATCTATTCCTCAGCTCTGCAATTGTGTGTCTCCTCCAACTGACCCTCAAGCCTTCTTATACTTTTTTATTCATCTCATCAACAACTAAGATTAAAAGACTGCTTGATCCATGTGACTTAAGACAATTTCAGCACATGTGTTAATTAATTCACTTTAATTATTTAATTTTCCTAAGTTTAGACTTAGGAAATCCATTAAAATTATTAATTATTTGAATAACTTGAACACCAAATGAAATTTCTCAAAACACTTTTTGGGTTTTGGAGATCAAGTGTGTCCTAGCCCCTCCAAAAAATTTCAGTGCTAGAGCACACCCGATGCTACACCAACTATACAAAATCTCAACAATTTGTGGCTCATTTTCAATTAAATTCTTTTATAATATAATGATAATAATCTATTTATAAGGTCAAATCCAAGTCAGACACCAAATTGGTGTATGAAACCCCTTGTCTGTGGAACAAGTGACCTGCCTCCATACAACAATTTGACTGCTAAAGTCTACCAAGTTGTTCATACTCTAACCCCGCTGGATTTGAACCTGTGACCTCTTACAAGGAAACACATGCTGGAAAATGTTGGGTGTCATATTTCTTACTTTGAAGTGGCTGGAATTTACATCTTACAGTAGTAATCATACCCTCTCAATGAATTTGATAATCTTCCTTAATTAGAGCTTTGAAACCATTTTCTGCATTCATGGACAGCCGTATAAGGGTTCTGTAATTTGTTCATTTCAGTTTCAGTGCACTTATTTCATAAGAAAGAGCTCATTCAATCATTACCTCGTAGACTCAATTTGCCCAATAGTAAATCTTAGGTACTAATCTCACTTCTCAACCACCTAAAAGAATGTAAAATCAACCTCTTCCTTTACTGCTTCACGAATCTGGAAATTACTAAAGTAAATTCTTATTTCAGATTTGTTTTCTTAAGCCAATCTTTCATTTCTTTGTGATCATTATTTAGTTGGCTTAGGGTTTTTTAGGGATTCCCCCTTTTTGTTAGAGGAGAGCCAGCCAGACGTATGTAAAGAACTACCATGGTGATAATGGGTAGTCTTTCTTGGGTGCCTCTAGAGTCTTACTGGAGCTTCAGGTCTTTCATCTCAAGAAGGGTTCGGGTGGTGACACACCTCTACTGTAACACCCCCCAATTCATGTGTTTGAGTTTCAAAGCTAGACATTTGAACTTTAAATCCTAAGGGGAGTGGACTCCAAAGGATAAATAAATTGTGAATATAATTAAATATTTGCTTTAGGAAATAAATAAAAATGATGATTGTGCAGATTGGCCAAAATGAGATTTATGAGATCACTTGCTAAATTCATGAGGATGGATAAGGCAAATAATTCCCCACAATCTTTCAAAAATCCTTGAAAGAAATTATTTTAAATTTAGATTTTTGAGGAAAAATCTGGATTTCCCCAATGATGAGGAAAGTAGTTGGGAAGAGGTCAAAAGCTGGAAAAGCTGAGGAAAAGCTTAAAACAGCTTTAAAGAATTCCTAAAATGGGAAGCCTAGGCAAACAGGAAGAAAAGCATCCTGAAGTCTGGACGCAGAATTAGAAACATGCTTTGGGGAACAATAGCTTAAATAAGCTGCTCATAAACAGATTAGGGGTTGATCTGTTCTAGGAGGTGATCTCAGCTCGGGGGTGAGTTCTGGGAGACAAAAGGACTCTAAGGTTGGGAGGTTGGTCAATTGCATTAGTGGTATGTCTTTAAATTTATTGATGTGTTTACTTCCTATAGTATGAATTGGCTACATATAAAAGTTGATTATCTATTAGAATGATAAATTCTACATTTAGCAGAAGCAATCACAAGGAATTCACCTTTGAAATTCTGCATAGTTGTAGAATATAAATCTGCAGAGTAGAATCCAACAGAATCTCTAAACCAGTGCTGGTTTAAATCTGAGGATTCTTATCTCCATAGAAAAATTTGTGAGTTAGCTTTAATCTGCTTCTGTTTCATAGTATAATTCTAATATATACATACATAGGATAGAGAAATCTAAAGTCCCTGTACTATAGTGGAAAATAGCAGTAGATGAATTGAAATTTTCATTGTGCATTAAGTAAGGAAGGTAGAGATTTCGGAGACTGAGACCAAAGTTAACACATCATTCATACATAACCAGCCTCCAAATGGTCAATTTATTTGTGCATGCAAGCAGCTAGTACTAGAACATAAATGAATAACTATTGAATTGCCAGAGATTTCTCATAGATAGTTATCTAAGGGGACCATTCTAATATCCGAGCACAAAATTAGGAATCACTAGAATATAACATATTAGTGTTTTGCAACCAATAAAATCTCCGGAAGGAAGAAGCAGATAATAGGGAAACGAAACTTAACTGGAGTTATTACTGTAACTGAAATGATATTCTAGATAAAACACCATTTTATTAATTGCTTCTGTACAATAAGAGAGAAAATTACTAGTCGGTTGACAGCTTACCCCTGGTCTTATTTAAATTGACTTATGACAATTACAAAGTTAGAAGTATGTAGAAAATCTTTGCATACAATAGGAAAAAAACTGTAGTGTATTATGTCCATGCTATACTCTATCTGTATTGTAATTACCATGAACACTCAAGGGAAATTTAAATGAGAACCTCTGTTCATTATAACCGCTAGAGAATTTTATAAGTGTAGCAGCTATCACTCCATGCTATACTCTATCTGTATTGTAATTACCATGAACACTCAAGGGAAATTTAAATGAGAACCTCTGTTCATTATAACCGCTAGAGAATTTTATAAGTGTAGCAGCTATCACTGGTAACGAAAGTTATAAAATTTGGTACTTTATAAGCCATCACAGGTGAAATTTTAATGTTCTGGAATTTCCATTTCCTACGCAACCATTAACTTACAGAAGTACATCGCATATATATTTATATATATATGTATATATATATATATATATATATATATATATAAATACTAAACTAGCATTAAGATATATATATATATATATATATATATATATATATATATATATTCTGGGCTGCTATCCGTTAAACTTTTACAGCATGCAAAAGTCCGAAAGGGCATGAATACTGAATAAAACATAAGTAACATCACCTCTGTTCACAAATAATGTGTCCACAGCTCAAAGCTATATATATCGTCATAATCTGAAAGAAGAAAACCGAAAAAAAATATTGTGTAGAGCATAAGTCGTAACCGCATGGTTAAGAAGGGGGTAGAAATTTCGTCATCTCACACTGCTCATTTAGGAAGTAAACATTCATAAACGAGACGGAACTGATGGTGCTCAGTTACTCCATTGCGGGAGCGAACCAGTGTTTAGAATGTCCTTATACAAGAAAAAGGGCCGTAGCCATCATGGAGAAACGAAAATAAAAATAAGGACTTCCTACAGCTAAGCAGAACGCAAAATGATATGTAAACTGGCAAACATAGCTAACACCCCGAACCAGTGTTTGAAGACGGTAGAAAACCTGTACAATAGACGAGTGACAGCCAATGAGCCGACCGAAGCTCGACAGCAGCGTAGGAAATTAGCGGGACATTTTTCGTTAGGATAGGGGCTGTGTACCTGAAACGAATATCAAATGCGCATTAGTAAGACATTACAGGTCAATAACCAAGTTTATATACAGAAAGAGTTCATGTAACCAAACGAAGGTGGAATTATGGATACTTGTGTGGTTAAACGCCGAGCGAGACCAATTCCTGAAACAAAATAGAGGAGGAATTTTAGTAAGCTCCATCATAGAGATGATACAACCAGTTTTTACATGTTTGAGGTGCGACTCTAAACCTTACAGCAATTCTGGAAATAGTCGTGCCGGGATACTAATTGTCCAGGCTTAGTGACTTCGAAAACCCTGCACATCATCGTGTAACTAGAAAATGAACCTACCCCATCGGACTTAACGAAATTTCCTTATAGGAAAACCAAAAAAAAAAACAATACTCATAAGAAAATTAGTCAAGATGCATACAGGTTTAGCTATCTTTAGAAATGCCAAACGGAGATATGGAAGACTGAACACAAAAATTGGACGACAAATATAGTACCCATCTTCAGAATTTAGGCGAGGTTCACGTCGTTGGGAAATCCCAATGGGTTCTGAGTAAGCGCTCCCTTTCGAGACGACTGCAAATAGAGGATCAATAAGAAAGGAGAAACCCCGTTCCAGGAGGAAACAATTCCAAGATTTACTCAACAATGTAAAACCATGTACTGAGGTAATGCACGCAGACTAGGAACTAGAGGTAAAACGCTTACCACATTTCTGGCTAAGGGCCATACGCACCAGCTGTAAACCCTCGTGGTCGCAAAATGTGAGAGAACCGCCGAAGGAGCAACGAGGAGTAAGAACCTGGAAAAATAAAACGTGATGATGGAGAACCTGATTAATAAGAGAACATGAAACCCTAGAGACAGGGATCGATGGCCGTCCACTTGGCAGATGGATCATGAGAGAAAAAAACGAGTTATGGGAATTCGGAAAAACGCATTCAATGGTGGAGGACGAAAGGAATCCCGATAGGGATTGTGGAGTTAATTATAGCAGAAGAATATCGTACCCGCTCCTATCGTAGTTCAATTTTATAGACCAGAGTTTTGTGTCAAGCGGGAAACAATAGTTCATAAGACCATACAAATTTAATAACCCAGGCAATGACGGCGCCCTCGTAAAATGGGAATTCAATTGCTGAGGCCACGTGCCAGCTACTCATAGTAACCGTGTCAGGTAGTAGTACAAGAGTGGGTGCAACGCATATCAAAACTTTCACATAGAAAACAGGAAAGGACGTTACCCTAAGAGAAAACGTAGCGTATACTCCTTACGAAACCTCCAGTTATCGAGACAAATGAAGGGTCGCGTGTGGTACATTGTTAGGGTTAACCGATTGTATGATGGCAATAATTTAGATTTGGGTCGACCATATACCATGCAGAAATATGGCCTTAAATCTTTCGTCCCTAATGTTAAGAAACTAATTCTCATGATACCATGTAGATGGTAAACTTATAGGTAAAAGAGAAACGTTATATTGGGTTGAAATATTAAATATATATATGAGAGTTATCATATAGTGAAGTAACTCAGAGATTTAATAATAGGGAAAATGAAGAAGTATAAAGGTTTTTCATTAAGGTTTTTAAAACTATATGGTTGTTCTTATTTAATTTCAATGAAAGGATATCGGTGTGGGAGATTTACTGGAGAATAAGTTAAGTTCCACCTTAAGTGAAGAAAAAAAAAAAAAAATTCCTTGTTCTTTTAGGACAGAAAGGGAGATATGACATCTACCCCATCGAAGATCTCATGTAGAGCAGCTGCCACTTGCTCATGTTGACTGAGAGCATCTACTCTCATATATATATATATATATATATATATATATATAGAGAGGGAGAGAGAGAGAGTCTTACTGGACCTTCAGGACTTTCATCTCATGAAGGGTTTGGGTGGTAGCACACCTCTAACCCATTGAAGATCTCATGTAGAGCAGCTGCCGCTTGCTCATGTTGACTGAAAGCATCTACTCTCATATATATATATATATACAGAGAGAGAGAGAGAGAGAGATGTTGCTAGTGATACAAATTTGATTCAACCATGATTTTGCCTCATTTCAAAATATCATAGAAATATTTAGATTGATCATTTCAATGTTATCAAAAGTTAGCCATTTACATGTGAACAAGTTTTATTACTCTTCTGGAAATTATAAGGTTTGAGTTCAATTTCTATTAAGGTATAGAACTTTTCTGTGCAAATGTGCTACTTTATCTCTAACCTTTTCCCTCTTCCATTTTGTTACTCCCATCAAATCATCTTTTGAAGATTTAGGAGGGAAAGAAGAGTTGAAGGATCCCTTTTACATACAAAAGCCAGACTCCAATATGTATCACATCAGAGTCTTTTAGTAAATTGTGACTTTTAAAAGCTGACCAAAAAGCACTAACCTTTGAAAGTTTTTCTCGTGCTTCCAATGATAAAGTAGTGATTGAGTAGTAATCCAAGTTCTCTGGCAGAGCTCGATGTTGCTGCTGTACAATCTACACATAATGACATAATGTCAAATAAGGTGCTTTTCTCCTACCTTCGCTATTCAAAGAATATATGGATTCTTGGTGGGTGTGAATTCTACTAGTGTAGGTGAAGATACATTATGAGTATAGAAATCCCATCCACAAACAAAGAAAAATCGAATTTAACTCTTCTGGAAACAAAATATGAAAACAGTTTCATGCAAATGAAAAATAAGAAAAAAGGATGCTGAGAAACCTGCTGAAGATGGTTGCGCTGGCGGTTGATGAAGCCTTCATATTTTATATCTATTTCCACACACACTTTCTCTTCTCTAGATAATACTGGGTTCCCAAATCCATATTTGTCCAGGATCCCATAATGTATATGTGGACGTTTCAAAATGTTTTCTAACGTCATGGGGTCTTTCACAATTTGTCCTGATAGTTCTGCAACTTCTTGTGTAATTTCACCAGTTGCTAAACAAGTGCAAAAACATTGAGTTAATTTGAAATAACATGCTTTGCATACAATTACAAGCTAAATATGACTTTGGTTATAAAATGACATTAATGCAACAAGTACCATTTAAAAATAACAGCCTCCTAACCTGGAATCTTCTCTGTTTTTACACGTTTCTTCTCATGCAATATGCGGGCTTGTTTCTCTTCATAATATTTCCACATCCGATCATCAATCAGACCAATTTCCCGACCCAATGGAGTAAGACGGCTGTCCGCATTATCTGCTCGAAGTAGTAAACGATGCTCTGAACGACTGTCGGCAACAACACATTCATTACAAAGAAAAAAAATTGCTTGCAAGTTTAGATACATTTCAGTGTATTCAAGAAATGGGTGAACTGCACATTCAATATGGGCATAGCAGATATAAACAGGAAATCTATCGAGTATCAATAAAGAAATAACAAATTAAAATGTACAAGAAATAATGATTGTGAGATATCAGAGGCAGACTATGCAATGTAAAATAAAATTTAAATAACTAATGACTCAAAACATTACAAGGAAAACAAGCATTTTCTGTGGGCACATGATAATATTTTGCATCTGAATGTGTCCGGGACTCCTGCTGATAGATCATCATTACCAGAGGATACCATTGCAAAATTGATAAGTAAATAAGATCAGAATTGATGTTTCCTAAGGCCCAGAGCAAGGCATCAGGTTAGAGCAGTCCTCCCCAGAAAATTCAAAGGACTGATGAGGTCCCTGTTACCCACCAAAAGTGGGTGACCCCATAGGAGGATTTTTCTCCAATATTTGTCTTCAACTGGCAGCCAGCAGCCCTTGACAGCCACCAGTGTAGCTGATATATTGTGCCACTTGATCTCTGCTCCCTGAGCCAGTCATATGTCCCCTCACCCATATGTCAAGAGCATATGTTTGAAGGTGGGCCATCAAATCCTAAAGGTATGTTCTTCACTGTGCAATCGGGTGCTTATGCTTGTTTTTGCTTGGGCACTTTGGGCATGGATTGTTGGGTGACTTCGAAGAAGGAAGGGTTTTGACTGTCGTATTGTTCTTTCACCTTAAATGGGGGGTTAACCCTCAATCCTAGTCCAGTGGGATCTCCCCTATTGGTCTATGGCTTCAGGAAGGGCCCGATTTTGGTAGTGCGGTCCCGTTTTCACATCTCACATTTTTCACTCCCCTTTGCACATCACAAGACCTATTTCATCATCTTCCCTCTCTAGATCCAAATGGCTTTGGTAGACCCCTCCCCTTATCCACATGTTTGGGTTGGGCCTGGAAATGTTCCCCCGGAGGTTGATGCAGCTAAAAGAAAGTTAAAAGCATACCATGGCCACAAGCAAGAAACAAAAGAAATAATATTATAAAATACAAAATATGGTTGGATATTATATTAGCACATGGGAAAAAGCCAAACATGATCTTTACCTCTTGGCCATCATCTTGGTTCCTAGGGAACCATGAGTGCCCCCACATCATTAAGGAACCCATGCACGTCACAACCCTTGGTGGGTGATGAACTGCCCCACCTTACGAGGGTAATAACAACTTATATCATACACAACATGCTCTCATCTCCTAAAGCCTTGAGCAATAATACAAAGAAAAATCATAAAAGGCAAAAGGAACCCTTGTCCACATGTTTGGGTCGAGCCTGGAAATGTTCCCCTGGAGGTTGATGCAGCTATAAGAATGTTAAAAGCATAGCATGGCCACAAGCAAGAAACAAAACAAAATAATATTATAAAATACAAAATATGGTTGGGATATTATATTAGCACATGGGAAAAAGCCAAACATGAGCTTTACCCCTTCATTATGGTCATCCATTTGGTTCCTAGGGAACCATGAGTGCCCCCACATCATTAAGGAACCCATGCATGTCCCAACCCCTGCTAGGTGATGAACTGCCCCACCTTACGAGGGTAATAACAACTTATATCATACACAACATGTGAAAATTCTATAATGAAGAATTCTACTACAACTACTTATTGAATTTCTTCTATTGCATTGTCAAACACAATTATTTAACATTTCTCGTGTTAAATAACAAAATAAAATATGTTGCAGACTTCACGATTAACAAATCACATATAAAAATAGCACAAGCAATCACACATAGACACCGTTATTATTGGACAATTGTCCCCAGAAAAACCCAATGTGGGAAAACCGATGCAGCGGATCTGAGGGTTTCTTTATTATGCAGAAATTCCGAGTACAAATGTGTGATTGTAAATGTCAATTAATCACCTGAAGAATTCTAATGAGAAAAGGCTGAGTGAGACAATTCTCACATCACCACAAAGTTCCAGCACTGACCTGCACCCACACTGACTGCCTCTGCGTGATTTCTGCATAGTGACTACGTCACTCACGCTGTCACTGCGTCACTACTGACACTGCTTGTCATGGTTGCTTCTGTGCTTGCTGTTGTGTGAGACTAGAGTGTTCCTTCCTTCTAGAAATGTCCTCCTGAAACAGGATGAACCCAGTGTTCCACGGGGTCGCGTCCCCCAGGGTCGGGTGTGCGCACCCCTCGCACCCCTCGCACCCGGGACGGGGAGTCTCCTGGGGGTGCGTTTCCCCGTGCACCCTTTTTGGGGAGTCTTGGGGAGACGCAAGGGGGTGCGTTTCCCCAGTGTGGGGGACGCGACTCCCCAAAAAGGGTGCTTCTAGGCGTCCCCCTTTTGAAGGGGGATGCGACTCCCCAAAAAGGGTGCTTCTAGACGTCCCCCTTTTGAAGGGGGACGCAACTCCCCAAAAAGGGTGCTTCTGAAAATAAATAAATAAATAAATAAAAATAAAATTGGTAAGTTTAAAAAAAGTTTACGATTCAGTTATATAAATTGGTAACTATTTTTGAGTTTTAAACTTTCAGTTATATAAATTTACTATTTAGTGTTCAAAGTTCAAACTTTAGTATCTACTATCTACTTCTAGTATGTTTTGCTTTCAATTTCGATTCTAGAATGATGAATGATGAAATTAATTTTTAAATCAATGTACATCGTAGATTGTAGAATGATGAATGATATGGAATCATGGATCAATGTATTTGAAGATTTCATTATTGAATTTATTTATTGAATGATCATTGATTATGGATGAATATTAGAATAATGAGTATGTCATATGAATGATGTATGTATCAAAATGAAAGATGAGGATGGATCAATGTATGTCATTATTCAATTCAATTATGAATTTAAATTTTATCATTTGTAGATCAAATTTCAATTTTCAATGTATTGGTATTCATATTAGTATATAGTATATAGTATATTATTATTAGTCTATTTAATATTAATATTTATCCTTTCATTATTTATTATCTAACAATGAATATGAACTTGAAATATATATTTATTAGTCTATTTAATATTAATATTTATCCTTTCATTATTTATTATCTAACAATGAATATGAACTTGAAATATATATATATATATATATATATATAATAAAAAATTATATACCTCGACGACTCCCCGCACCCCCAAAATTTCCCTAAAATTTCAGGGTACTCCCACACGTCCCCCCTGTGCGTCTCCCCGCACCCGCGTCTCCCCACACCGGAGTCTTGGTGGAACATTGGATGAACCCTCAGTTGCCCCTCCAATAGAAATCGAAACTCCCTCTACTTCTTTGTGCTAGCCCAGCGTAACTATTGCTAGGGTAACTCTGCGCTGATGCTTTGGCTCCTCTCTCACTCCTCTTCATGCACTGTCTATGCTTCAAAAATTCTCCCTCCTAGAGATTTCACCTTCCCCTCTCTGCAAATGAGAATCACTTTGATTCTTCCTTTCATTGAAGAAACCGAACTCTTGATTCTTTCGTTGTCTGATGTGTTTTTCCATAGCCCCTCACCCCCCTCCTTATATTCTTCTGTTGAACCTTCAACGGCCAAGATTAAAACATAATCATGGGCTACGATTAACTTCTTGGTGATCCATGACTTTTTCTAGAAGATTCACACTAAGTTTAATTAATACCCTTTAATTAATCAATTTCCCTAAGTTTACACTTAGGAAAACATTAAAAAATGATTAATTATTCTAGTTAAACCATCTCTAAGTGGAATCTTCCAAAATCCTTTCTAAGTATTATGGAATACATGTGTCTTAGCCCATATACAAAATTACAAGGCTAGAGCACATTTGATGCTACCATAAATCAACACTCCCTCTTAGCGAGGAAAGTGCTCTAGCAAAAAAAACTCAATGTGCTGCTCCGACTTCTGTACCATCTGCTATTGTGCTGTAGATGCTGCTCACCACCACTGCACTAATGTTGCACCTATACTGTTGTTGACTCTACGTGCCGCTACCAACTGCTACTGTACTGCAACTCCCTCCTTCTACTGTGTTGAGGATCCATTTCTTACTGAAATGGATTTTCAGTCATACCCAACTTTTCCCTGAACTGAGTGAACTTAATTCTCCCCAAAGCCTTAGTGAGAATATCTGTTGTTTGTTCTCTTGTGGGAATGTACTGGAGTTGTACTGCCCCACGTTGAACACAGTCTCTGATAAAATGACATCTGATGTCAATATGTTTGGACTGATCATGAAATACTGCATTTTCAGAGAGTTTGATACCACTCTGGTTGTCACAGTAAACGCTAGTTGGCTCCATCCTGCTTCTGAATAGACTCACAAGAAGTTTTCGAAGCCAGATTTCTCCGCATGTAGTTGTACTAGCTACCATGTGCTCTGCTTGGGCTGTGCTCAATGCTACTGACTTCTGTCTCCTGCTACACCAGGACACCATTCTTGATCCAACACTGAAACAGTACGCAGAGGTACTTTTCCTGTCCACTGACTTCCTGCCCAATCTGCATCTGTGAATCCACTGAGTCTGACATCCTCTCCTCTGCCATATCTGATACCAAATCTGACTGCTCCTCATACATACCTCAGGACTTGTTGCGGCCCAGTGCACTCTTTTGGGTTCCACCATGAACTGACTAAAAGTGTTGACAGTAAAGCAAATGTCTGGTCTGGTGTTAACCAGATACATCAATGACCCGATGAGCTGTCTGTATAAGGTGGGGTCTACCTCTGTATCTTCTAATGCATCTATATTTTTCTAATTGGTGAGCATGGGTGTGGCCACGGGCCTGCAATCCTGCATTCTGAACCTCTTCAGAATTTCCAAGGCATGCCTCTCATGTCCCATGAAGATATCTCCATCTTTCTAACAATCTTCAATCCTAGGAAGTAGTGCATCAACCCCAAATCCTTCATGTCGAACTCAACTTCTAGATTCTGTTTGCAATCCCTAATGAGCCTAGATGATCCTGTGAGAAACAGATCATCTACATATAGTACTAGTACCAATGGCTCATCCTCTACCAGCAAGTAGTAAAGATTGGGATCCGCATCACTCTTGACAAATCCCATCTTTTGCAAATAGCTATCTATCCGACCATACCATGCTCTCGGAGCCTGCCTAAGTCCGTATAGGGATTTCTTTAATCTGCATACATGAGACCTCCTTTCATGAGTCTCAAAACCCTCTGGTTGTTTGATATATACCTCTTCCTCAATTTTTCCATTCAAAAACGCTATGTTGACATCCATTTGATGAATCTCCCATCCCATCTGTGCAGCTAAAGATACGACAGTCCAGATGGACATATATCTGGAAACTGGCGCGAAGGTCTCCTCATAGTCAATGCCTTCCTTCTAAGCATACCCTTTTGCCAGGAACCTTGCCTTGTATTTCTCTACACTGTCATCTGCAACGTACTTGATCTTGTAGATCCAACGTGATCCAACAATTGATCTGCTCTGAGGTCTGGGTACAACTTCCTAGACATCATTTGTCATGAAAGAAGCATACTCTTCTATCATGGCATATACCCATACTTGGTGCTGAACAACTTCCTGGAAGATGGAAGGTTCATTTACTTGAGCCACCAAGGCCTGGTACCTGTCAGGAGGTTTGCATTGTCCCTTCCCATTCCTGGGAGTCCCAATAAAGTTTTATGCGTCCCTCAGTACTTATTGAGCTTCCCCGCTGATCCAACCACTAATGGAAGGCTGCTCTCTCAACTCTTCCTCCTGATCTAACAACTCCTCGAATTGAGTATCTTCCTGATCTTCCTCTGTGAAAATGTTAGTACATGTCCTCAGTACCAAAGTCTGTCTTCCTATTTGTTCTTCTTGGTGCCCCTGTTGTTCTTGGACCAAGGGAACTTCTGGAGTTTGATCCTCTACCGACATATCACGCAATTTCTGAAACGCTCTATCCTCCATGAACTTAACATCGCGTCTTATCACAACCTTCCTACTGTCGGGGATATAGATCCTATACGCCATGGAGGTGTCACTGCACCCTACAAGATACCCCCTTTCTGCAGTTTGATCTAGCTTGCTTCTCTTCTCGCTAGGTACATGACAGTATGCCATGCTACCAAATATCAGAAGATGCCCTACCTCCGGTTTCTTCCCTGTGAAAACTTCTTCAGGAGTCTTCTTCCTCAATGCTTTATGAGGTGTCCTGTTCTGGATATACACTGTTGTGTTGCAGGGTTCAGCCCATAAATATCGGGGTAAATCAAGGTCAAATAACATGGCCTTGTTTGCTCCTACAATTGTCCTGTTCTTATGTTTTGCCACACCATTCTGCTCTGGATTGTATGGCACAGTCCACTCTCTCCTGATGCCCTCCTTTGCGTAAAAATCTGTGAAGTCTCCATCTATGTATTCCCCACCACTATCTGAACGTAATGTATTGACTTCTTCCCCATCATGTTTTCAACAAGAGCCTTGAATTCTTTGAACTTTTCAAATACTTCATCTTTTGTCTTCAGGAAGTAGATCCAGGTCTTCCTGGAGTGATCATCAATGAATGTGACAAAATATTTGCCACCTTTGAGAGCGTTAGTGGACATTGGTCCATAGATATCTGAGTGTATCAACCCAAAATGCTTGTTGCCCTGTTTTCACTTCTGGGAAAAGCTACCTTAACGTATTTCCCAAGTACGCATCCTCAGCATACATCATCATGCTCCGTGCTGAGAATAGGTGCCCCATCAACTGTTTCTCTGAGCATCTTTAATGCACCGTGATGCAGGTGCCCCATTCTTCTATGCCAAAGTTCATTCAACCCTTTCCTGTCTTCGAGATTACTACTGACTAGTGCCATCGAGGTTTAGATCTGCAACCTATATAGTTTGTTGCTTCTGACTCCGATCTGCCTTGTTTGCTTCTAACTGGGATGCTTGACATATACTTTCTTTCTGGTAAAGTGTATGTCATACCCTTTGTCTTGCAACTAGGATACTGAGATTAGATTCATCCTAAGCCCTGGCACATGTAGTACATCCATGATCTTGACACTGGTTCCGGCTTCCGTCTGAAACACTACGGATCCTCTCCCAACTGGAGTGCACTTCGTTCTTTTGCCCATAGTGATCTGGAAATTCATTTGCTCTTCCCTATAGCTCGAGAAGTATTCTCGTACTCCAATCATATGAGCTGAAGGCCTACTATCAATATACCAGATTCCCGCAGATGCTGAACTTGATAGGCATGTACCATCCTCTTTTATCCTAGAGGATAAAACATCTAAGTCTGTCATACTTATCTGTGCTTTCTTCTCTCTGTGTTGCGTCCCCTCTGAAGCTTATGGATTACGCAGTCCCTTTTCTGACCTTACTTCCTTTGGAACTGACAGCTCTGATACCATGTGAAAATTCTATAATGGAGAATTCTACTGCAGCTACTTATTGAATTTCTTCTATTGCATTGTCAAACACAATTATTTAACATTTCTTGTGTTAAATAACAAAATAAAATATGATGCAGACTTCACGATTAACAAATCACATATAAAAATAGCACAAGTAATCACACATAGACACCGTTATTTTTGGACAATTGTCCCTAAAAAAACCCAATGTGGGAAACCGGTGCAGCAGATCTAAGGGTTTCTTTATTATGTAGAAATTTTGAGTACAAATGTGTGATTGTAAATGTCAATCAATCACCTGAAGAATTCTGATGAGAAAAGGCTGAGTGAGACAATTGTCACATCACCACGAAGTTCCGGCACTGGCCTGCACCCACACTGACTGGCTCTACGTGATTTCTGCATAGTGACTGTGTCACTCACGCTTTCACTACGTCACTGTTGTTGCTGTTTGTCGTGGCCGCTTTTTTGCTTGCTGGTGTGTGAGACTAGAGTGTTCCTTCCTTCCAGAACTGCCCTCCTGAAACCGGATGAACCCTGAGCCGCCCCTCCAACAGAAATCGAAACTCCCTCTGCTTCTCTGCGCTGGCCGAGCGTAACTGTTGCTAGGGTAACTCTGCATTGATGCTTTGGCTCCTCTCTCGCTCATCTTCATGCACTCTCTATGCTTCAAAAATTCTCCCTCCTGGAGACTTCAGCTTCCCCTCTCTACAAATGAGAATCACTTTGATTCTTCCTTTCACTGAAGAAATCGAACTCTTGATTCTTTCGTTGTCTGATGTGTTTTTCCATAGACCCTCAACCTACTTATATTCTTCTGTTGAACCTTCAACGGCCAAGATTAAAACATAATCAAGGGCTAAGATTAACTTGGAGGTGATCCATGCCTTTTTCTAGAAGATTCACACTCAGTTTAATTAATCCCCTTTAATTAATCATTTTCCCTAAGTTTACACTTAGGAAAACATTAAAAAACGATTAATTATTTTAGTTAAACCATCCCTAAGTGGAACCTTCCAAAATCCTTTCTGGGTATTATGGAATACATGTGTCTTAGCCCATATACAAAATTACAAGACCAGAGCACATCTGATGCTACCATAAATCAACACAACATGCTCTCCTCTCCTGAAGCTTTGAGCAATAATACAAAGAGAAATCATAAAAGGCAAAAGGAAAATGAAGAAGGTTGAAAAAACAATGGTTCGGGTAACTCATGTACCATGATTACTCCCTCATACATCTATACACCTAAACATGTGGACATCCTGTAGAAATTTCTGAATCTTAATTCTTATGCAGAAAATTTCACTGTTAATCCGGTTAAGCTCCTCCTACTTATATAAGTTATCAACTGAATAAATTCAAGTTAACATCGAAGCAAAACACATAACAGATCTCTACCAATTCAGATCTAGAATGAGCAAATGCACACAATTATTTCTGGACAAACTGTCCTCGGAAAAACCTAATGTGGGAAAACCGATCTCTGGCTGCCGAAGAGTTCTATTATTAAGAATATTTCTAAATACACAACTCTGGGTTCCAGATCTGGAAAACCCTACAGAGAAATCTCTAGATCTACAACTCCTGGCTGATCTAGGACCAAAAATACTAACTGATCCACACCCTTTGACGAGAATTACGGAACTCAGTCAGATCCTGGCCTAGAAACCCCAGCGTTGCCCCTGAAATGCACTGCGTCAGCCTCTGAAGCCCCTGAAAGCCTCTGCGTTAGCCTTGGATGGCCTCCAAACCTTCATCGCCGCTCCTGGAAGGGACTGCATTACCCCAGAATGGGTGAAGCAGTCACTGCGCTACCCCTAAGGGTCTCTACGCAACCCCTGAAGGATTTCCTGAAAATGGCGTTGTCCTTGCTGTTGTTGTTGCTGCCTTCCTCTGCACTGTCCTTGAGTTGATCTCTCCTCTGCCTCTTTATGTATTCTAGACCTTGGGATCAGATCATCCCCTTGGTCTAAATTCCCCTCTCTGCAGTTGAAGCACTTCTGAGTATTCTTAGCCAACCCTGCCCTAGAATCTCAGCTTAGCTTCAGTGCTCTGCCTCTGTGTGTCTTTCAGTAATGACCCCAAGCCTTTCCTTTATACTTTTCTCGTTGACAAATCAACAGCCATGATCAGATCTTGAATCAATGGCTAAGATTAAAAGAAAGCTTGATCTGTGTGACTTAAGACAATTTCATCACATGTTTAATTAAATTCACTTTAATTATTTTATTTTCCTAAGTTTTAACTTAGGAAATACACTTAAAATAATTAATTAATTTAATATCTCCTAAACCAGATGAAAGTTCCCAAATCCATTTTTGGGTCTTGTAGATCAGGTGAACTCTACTCCTTCATCAAGATTTGGGACCTAGAGCACAACTGATGCTACCCCAAATACACAAAATCTCAACACTCCCTCTTAGCATCAAGGGTGTGCTCTAGCAATACATCACAGTTATGCATTACATAATTTTGGGCACTGGTTCTGTGCTGTTGAAGCTTGCCCTCCTGCCACTCAACTCTACACTGTTGCTGCCATTCTGTACTGTTGCCCATGACTCTGCCACAACCACTGCAACCACTGTACTGCACCTCCCTCTCAATATGTTGCATCTGTGCTGCTCATAGCACTGCCACTGCTGATCTGCTGCACTGCAACTTTGTTGTTGAGAGAAACAACTGAATCTCCTGCCCAATATTTGACAAACAAGTCTGATGGGCTGCATCCTCATCACTGAAGCTCCATAGGCTACAGATTTGTGTTGTCATCTAAAGAACGATGCACAGCTACAGCTCTTCCTGGGTAATCAAACTCCCTCTGCACTACTGAAGTCACATTAGCTCCTTCTGCTGAAATCTATCACGTTGTTGCTACGCTACATTGTCTCTCGGAAGCTCTCTACGCTGCTACAGCTCTGCATTGCGTAAGCAGCACTGCTCTGCGCTGCTGAAGTCACATCAACCTCTGCGCTGCTACTGCTTCTACATTGTTGCTGCTTTGCTCTCCCCAGCCTTCAGATCTGCCTCTACCTCTGCTTCATCTGTGATCTATGCACCCACTGCTCCACTTGTCCCGCTACTATCTTAAGGCTATCGTAGCTCACTTGTGATCCAAGAGATGAGTTGCTCAAGGATCCCGCCTTTCTTCCATGTAGCTCCTCTACATGTCCATGTCACCCCACCTCCGTGGTTCATGAGCACTCATGGCTACATCATCTCCTGACCCATCATCTGCCACAACTGCCTTGGAAGAAGATGCTTCCTTGTCCTTTTTCTTTTCTGGACAATCGCTGGAAAAATGTCCCATTTCACCACACTGGAAGCACTTGATCTTTCAAAGATCGTTCTTCTTCTTCGGCTGCTTCTTTGATGCCAAGGCTACATCTTCCTCATCTTCCTTCTTTACTTTGCTCAACCCAAGGCCGTGCTACTTCTTGGTGAATCTGTGTAGTTCTTCTTGCCGCAGGATTGACCATAAGCTGTCCCGATCTGGGAGGTCCGCTCTGCCAAAGATACTTTGGACAAAGGTTTCCCACTCATCTGTGACTGCATTGAGGGCATTCCTGACTATCACTGCATCATCTACGGTTGTACCCGTTGCAGTCAGCTGATCCTTGATTGACTGCAATCTAAAGAGGAAATGTTCGATGTCTTCTCCCTTGGTCATCATGAATGACCTCATTTGGGCCTCCAACATCTTTCTTTGGACTAATTTTCCCCCATACAGGTTAATCAAGGCCTTCCACATTTCGTTAGTTGTCCTCTTCTCAGCTATGTGTGGTACAATATGGTCCTTGATATTGTCCATTATGAGCGGCTTGGCATGCCCAGCAGTTTCCCTATGCTTCCATAGGAGATCCGCATTTGTCGGTGTGGCTTGAGTCTGCTCTGCATGGTCTCTTAGACCGTATGCCTGAAGGACAATCAGGATCCTTGCTTTCCACGCTGAAAAGTTTGAGAGGCCCTCTAACCTATCCTGATCACGCAGTCCATGAGGAGCCATCTTGTCAGAATGTGTCGGAGCTCCTCCTCTCTATACTAGAGATCTGGATCTAGGGTCCTTTACGAACTGGGCACCCTCTGCTCCCTCTGACACTTGATTTCCCTCCTTAGAAATCTACCAAATCAACTATGATTTAGCTTCTTTGATCCTTTGATCAAACTACAAGTTTCCTTTGGCAAGAAACTCTCTGAGAAGCTGATCTGTTCCTAGTCTTTGTCACTTTTGCTAAGGCTAAAAATCTGAAAACTTCAGAAATTTAACCCCACCAGCTCTTCTGAATTTCTGCGACTTTTCTGCAGACTTTTCTGGATCCGACAGATTTAGATCTGAATCACACTAGCTGGCTTTAGACCCAACTAGCGTTGTTTCTGAGTTGCCTCTGCGCAGTAATTGCATGGGCTTGCTAGGACACAGCGCTGGACATCGTCACCCTTCCCTCTGCGTGAATATGCTCCTGAAAACTGTGTTGTCCCTTCATATCTGCTTCTCTGCTGCTTTTCCAGCTGCTTTCTATAGCTAGATCCTTCAAATTCTTCAGCTGGTGACCCTTCTAGATCTGCAATTGCTCTGATACCATGAAGAAATTTCTAAATCTTAATTCTTATGCAGAAATTATTACTATTAATACAGTTAAGCTCCTCCTACTTATGTAAGTCATCAACTGAATAAATTCAAGTTAACATCGAAGCAAAACACATAACAAATCTCGACCAATTTAGATCTAGAATGAGCACATGCACACATTGACAACACAGTTATTTCTGGACAAACTGTCCCCGAAAAAACCCAATGTGGGAAAACCGGTCTCTGGCTGCTAGAGGGTTCTATTATTAAGAATATTTTTGAATACACAACTCTGGGTTCCAGATCTGGAAAACCCTACAGAGAAATCTCTAGATATACAACTCTTAGCTGATTTGGACCAAAAATACTAACTGATCCACACCCTCAAACAGGATTTACAGAACTCAACCAGATCCAGGCCTAGAAACCCCAACGCTGCCCCTGAAATGCACTACATCAGTGTCTGAATCCCCTGAACGCTTCTGCGTCAGCCTTGGATGGCCTCCAAACCCTCAGCGCTGCTCCTGGAAGGGACTGTGTTACCCCAGATTGGGTGACGCAGTCACTGCGCAACCCCTGAAGGATTTCCTGAAAATGGCGTTGTCCTTGTTGCTACTGCCTTCTTCTGCGCTGTCCTTGAGCTAATCTCTTCTCTGCCTCTTTGTGTATTCTAGACCCTAGGATTAGATCATCCCCTTGGTCTAAATTCCCCTCTCTGCAGCTGAAGCACTTCAGAGTTTTCTTAGCCAACGCTGCCCTAGAATCTCAGCTTAGCTTCAGTGCTCTGCCTCTGTGTGTCTTTTACAAATGACTCCAAGCCTTTTTTTATACTTTTCTCATTGACAAATCGACGACCATGATCAGATCTTGAATCAATGGCTAAGATTAAAAGAAAGCTTGATCCGTGTGACTTAAGACAATTTCATCACATGTTTAATTAAATTCACTTTAATTATTTTATTTTCCTAAGTTTTAACTTAGGAAATACATTTAAAATAATTAGTTAATTTAATATCTCCTAAACCAGATGAAATTTCCCGAATCCATTTCTGGGTTTTGTAGATCAGGGGAACTCTAGTCCTTCCTCAAGATTTGGAACTTAGAGCACAACTAATGCTACCCCAAATACACAAAATCTCAACACATCCCTCATGATTACCACCATTGAACCATTGGCATTTGGCCTTGAGACCATTTATCCCTATCCACCTCATCATCATTCACATGACCCCTATCACTTGAAGGATGTACCTAGGACCTATCTTTCCCCTTAGGGGTTGGGAACACCTAATAGGGTTGTTTATTATCCACTCCTACCTAGGGTGGTAACACTATTACATGCTTAAAGCCCTGTTGACCACTCTTTGTCAACGACCCCATAGCAATACACTCATTTTTTTGCAAAAGGGATCTATCATGTTTGAGTGTTCGTGCCATTTAGATTTCATCATTCAGTCGACAGTTTTGTAAATGATGTAAAGTTGTAAACCCATTCTCCATATTGTTAAAATTGGACAACTAGGTCCAAACTCCATGTTGTGATGCTCAGATGAAGATACCAATATTTTTATTGGGTTCCTCTTTCGGAGAGGTGGAAGATCGATCTAAAATTGATCTTAATTCGATGAGCAGAACATTTATTTTTAATTTATTTTTAATAATTTCAAATATGTGCAGGTCGGCCTTAAGGTTTTACACCCCCAACAAATGTGTTACACACCTCAGTGATTGATATAAATAGAGTCAACGTTGGAGGACATTTCACTCATCTCATCCTCACACATCATCTCTCCTCTTCTGATTGGTTCGAGCTCCTTGGAGGCAGTTTCAGTTCACACGTGGGAAAGAAGGACGAAGAGGAAGTTGTTGTCGTTGTTGCTGTCGTTGTTGTTGCCGTTGCTGCCATTGTTGCTGCTGTTGTTGTTGTCATTGATGCCGTTGTTGTTGCCATTGCTGCCGTTGCTGCTGTTGGGGCAGCGTTGACTTTTCTGGGGTTGACTTTGAGTTGACCGTGTGGTTGTTTTGAGGGCTGTTGTGACACATGTTGGATTGGCTGACCAAGGAGACTTTGCTGGTTGAAGCATCCTGTTGACCGCCATAATGCACCACCACATTTTTCTGTTCCTGGTTTGTCTTCTATAGATCCACTAGTATGTTCTGTCACCATTTTACTTGATTGCTTATGTGATTGTTGTGGTGAAAAGTAAAGTTGCATCAAGCATAGAACATCTACATAAATTTACATGGTATCAGAGCTGAGGTGAAGACAAGCCCTAATTTATAGCAATCACCGAAGAAGAAAATGGGTTCCACAAACTATGGCTTCAAGGAGGATGACAAATTGAATGGAAAGGATGACTTCCATGCTTGGAAGATGATATTGGATCTCAAATTGGAAGACCAAGATGTCATGGACTATGTGTAGGGTAAAATCCAAGAACCTCCATCCACTGCTACTGCTCCTGCCAAAACAAAGTACAAAAAGGGAGAAATCAAAGCAAAGCTGATGATCAGGGACTCAATTCATAAGAGTCTGGTTGCCTACATCTCTGAGCTGGGCACATCCAAGGAGATGTATGATAAGTTGGTCAACATGTTCAAGGCCAACAATGTCAATCAAGTCCTATTCTTTAAGAATCAGTTGAAGAATCTGAAGAAAGGCAGGGATGAGTCTGTTCAATCATACTTTCTGAAGTTGACCGAGATCAGGGATAATCTGCTAGCTATTAAGGAGACAATAGCTGATCGAGAGATGGTTCTCACCGCACTTGGAGGTCTCTCATCCGAATGCCATGTATTCAACACTACCATTCTCAATAATAATGTGATACCTGACTTTGACGAGGTACTGTCGAGATGCGTTCAAGAAGAGACAAGAATGAAGGAGTATGAAAATGAAGGGAATGCCACCTACACTGCTCATTATAGAAAGAAGAACTTTGGTGGTCCAAAGATCAAAGGAAGAGCAGGGGCACAAGGAAAGAAGGGAAAGTGTTACACTTGTCATAGGCCAGGTCACTATGCTAGCGAATGTCCTTTCAAGAAGGATTCTCCCAATGGTGATGACAACAACAACAACTGAAGGAATGACAATCAAAGGAACAACAGGTTCAAGGGAAAGAGGAACGCTCCCTCCGGCAGAAATGATCAACCTTTCAAAAGGTCAAGAAATTCCAGGTATGAGGAATCAAATGTTGTTGATAAAAGAAATGAATTCATTCTTGTATCTGCCCTCTCTCCACCAAACACTATGGATGTCTGGTTGATAAATAGTGGTGCCTCAAAGCACATCACTAGCTTCAAGGAAGCACTCTCTGATACTGTTGAGAAGGATACCAATCTGGAAATTATCCTTGGAGATAATGCCACATATCCCGTGAAAGGGACAGGCACTGTGACCCTCCACTTGTCTCAAGGTCAAGTCCTCTGCTTGCAGGATGAAATCTATGTACCTAATTAGAAGGAGAACCTTGGGTCTATATTGGCCATGGAAGACAAATGTTTCAATGCGGCATTCACTGATGGAAAGGTGCACATGTGGAAGAAGAGCTTCAAGGAAGCTATCATGTTTGGGTCTAGAATTGATACACTCTACCAGGTTGGAGGAAGTCCACTGGGAGCAATGACATGAGATGCTATCCGACAGACCGATAATGGCACTGAATATGAGACGAACGAGTTCAAGAACTTTTGTAGAGGAGCCAACATCAAGAGGGAGACCACAATGTTTGTGGGCTACAGTGAAACTTCGAAGGCCTATAGATTATATGTACCTGGTCAAAGGGAAGTGGAGATATGCCACGATGTCACCTTTGACGAAGATACTTCCCTGAGGAAAGTAGTCAATCTTCCGAGATTTGAGGAAGATCATGAAGCAAGGCCTAGAAATCGAGAAGAACAGAAGGATGAAACAATGCCTGATGTTGAAGGACCGATGGACCCGATTGATCCACCTCCTTCACTGGGAAAGAGACCATCATGGCTCAGGGACACTCTCGAGGATGCTGAGGGACATGTAGCCCAAAAAGGGGGACATTCCGTGAAAGCAAGAAGCCGAGTAGATACCAAGGTTATCTAGCAGCCATGAGTACTATTGTACAATCCGAGCCTGGATCCTTTGAAGAAGTCGTAAAGCATCAAGTTTGAAAGGATGCTATGCACGAAGAGTATGAGTTCATTATGAAGAATGATGTCTGGGATGTGGTTCCAAGATCGAGGGGCAAAGCAGTTTTCACCTCGAAATGGCTCTACAAGATCAAGCATGGATATGATGGAAGTGATGAAAAATTCAAGGCAAGATTCGTTGCCCGTGGCTTCTCTCAAAAGGAAGGCATAGATTATGATGACATATTTGCACTTGTGGCCCGATACACCACCATTCGATCTATTATAGCCCTTGCTGCTACACAAGGATGGAGTCTTCTTCAGATGGATGTGGAGACCGCATTTCTGCATGGTGCGATAAAGGAAGAGGTATATGTGGAGCAACTTCTGGGGTTCGAAGTCCAGGATCGGGACACTCATGTCTGCAGGTTGAAGAAAGCCCTCTATGGGCTAAAGCAAGCACTCAGAGCTTGGTACGAGAGGATAGATAGCTACATGATGAAGCTGGGCTTCACTCGAAGTAATGCTGATCCGAACCTTTACTTCTAGGTTGTCAAAGGGAAGCCTCTCAATCTGGTGTTGTATGTGGATGAACTCTTCCTGACAAGTGCTGACCCTCTCATTCATCAATGCAAGAGGGAGCTCGCTGCTAAGTTCGAGATGAAGGACCTAGGACTGATGCACTATTTCCTAGGCCTGGAGGTCTGGCAGAGACCTGGCAAGATTTTCCTTTCTCAAGGAAAATACATTGTGAAGCTTCTGGAAAGATTTAGTATGGTGGACTGTAAGTCCGGGTCGACACCAATGGAGCTCAACTTTAAGAAGTTGAGTGGCAGCGCTGCTGGGCCCATGCTAGAAAACCCTACTGAGTATCTTCAACTCGTAAGGGCCCTGATGTTCTTAGTGAACACTCGTTCAGACGTATGTTGTGCAGTGAACACTTTGAGTCAACACATAGTTGATCATAACATTCACTGGGTTGGTGCCAAGAAACTCTTGAGATATCTCTGGGGCACGATAGACCATGGGCGGAGATACACTGCCGAGAGCATGACACTCCTTGGATATACTGATGCTGATTGGGCTGGCAGTATGGTGGATCGCAAAAGCACATTTGGGTGCTACTTCACACGTAGATCTGCTTCGGGCAGGAAACAAAAGTCGATAGCCTTGAGCACCACTGAGGCCAAATACATTGCAGTATGTATGGCCTGTTGTGAAGTCACTTGGTTGTGAAAGCTCTTCAGTGAGTTGTTTGAGCATGTGCTAGATGCCACCGTTATCCTTTGTGATAACTTGCGGGGGATTCGTTTGCCATAGAATCTCGTGTTCCACAAACGATCCAAGCCTGTTGATGGCTGGTACCACTTTATCCGAGATATGGTACAGCGAGGCGCCGTAAGGCTCGATCATATAGGAACTGATGAGCAAGTCGCAGATATTCTCACAATGCCCTTAGGAAAGGTCATGTTCCTAACCTTCCGTGAGAATCTTAGAATCGTGGAACGACCCTATTCTGAGGGTCCTGTTGGACGATGAGCTCTGGGAGCTTTGGGGGGCCTCGGGGATAGTTCCTCGGAGCTATAAGCACACACGAGGCTAGGCTTACCGAACCTTGTGGTGCTTCTGTCCCACCTTTATGATATTTGAGTAGGTTCACCTCTCATGATGTGTGCCCTGTATGCATACTACCCACTGAGTTCCGGGCTCATAGGAAGTACCTCTCATTTGGCCAATGAGGTGGGAAAAGTTAGAGACTAGTAGCAAATACTGATGGACGCATCAGAGATTTCCGTACTCTCTATCTAGGATGGCATGTGTCCAACCACTTGATCTGGGATCAAGTCTAGTGAGGTTTTGGACCTCCTACTAACTTCCGGTCAGATGAACCAACTTCGGATTGGTATGTGACTCTTTGAGTACATGTGAGGTTTCGGACCTCCCACTAACTTGGGGTCAGTGAAACTAACTTTGGGTTAGTATATATAACTCTCTTGAGTCCAAGTGAGGTTTCAGACCTCCTACTGACTTCGGGTCAGATAAACCAACTTCGGGTTGGTATGAGACTCTTTGTGAGTCTTATAGAGGTTTCGGACCTTTGGGCTGAATCTGTCAGCCGGGAATGATGTCTTTGTGACTAACCCATTACTGTTCTGAAATAAAGATGCCAGCAAAGCAAGTTATGGCGGGATGACGCACGATGTTTGATTGCGCAAGTGGATGGAGTTCCACCTAGTTGAGAGGGAGTGTTAAAATTGGACAACTAGGTCCAAACTCCATGTTGTGATGCTCAGATGAAGATACCAATATTTTTATTGGGTTTCTCTTTCGGAGAGGTGTAAGACCGATCTAAAATTGATCTTAATCCGATGAGCAGAACATTTATTTTGAATTTATTTTTAATAATTTCAAATATGTGCAGGTCGGCCTTAAGGTTTTACACCCCCAACAAATGTGTTACACACCTCAATGATTGATATAAATAGAGTCAACGTTGGAGGACATTTCACTCATCTCATCCTCACACATCATCTCTCCTCTTCTGATTGGTTCGAGCTCCTTGGAGGCAGTTTCAGTTCACATGTGGGAAAGAAGGACGAAGAGGAAGTTGTTTCCGTTGTTGCTGTCGTTGTTGTTGCCGTTGCTGCCATTGTTGTTGCTATTGTTGTTGTCGTTGCTGCCGTTGTTGTTGCTGTTGCTGCTGTTGGGGCAGCGTTGACTTTTCTGGGGTTGACTTTGAGTTGACCGTGTGGCTGTTTTCAGGGCTGTTGTGACACATGCTGGATTGGCTGACCAAGGAGACTTTGCTGGTTGAAGCATCCTGTTGACCGCCATAACGCACCACCACATTTTTATGTTTCTGGTTTGTCTTCTATAGATCCACTGGTATGTTCTATCAGCATTTTACTTGATTGTTTATGTGATTGTTGTGGTGAAAAGTAAAGTTGCATCAAGCATAGAACATCTACATAAATTTACACATATCTATAATGTAAATGATCTCAGTAAGACCATCATGTATGTAACAACCTAGGTAAGCTAGTATTTTGACGATGATTTCTATCCTAGGAGGTTTTTCGTCTCACTGATTCGTCGTGTCTTTAGACATAAATGATTGGCAGATTTTTTCCCCTCCAACCTCACCCCAAAGCTAGGGCGGATTTTGTCATCAAAATATTAAGTGAGTCCTAGCGTTTTTTATCGAGTCTTTGTAAAAGTAATCTGGGAATGATCCTAACTAATTGGATAGATCATTTTATTACAGATTGTTGGGTCTACTAGATCATATTTTGAGTCGCAAAATTGGGTAGATTATTGAGGGTCTGTTATGAACAGGTGTTCCCCTCATGGGTTTAATGTATTACTCTTATGTAAAGAGGGTTGGAAAGATAATTAATCCTCTCCTGAGTTAATTAATTAAATTTTCTGGCCAAATTAAATAAAAAATCCTAAGCCATAAATTTAATTAATTGTATGTCCTAAGTAAAATTAAATTCTTCAAAGAAAAATTCGTGGGTCCCTAAGAAATAAATTTTTAAAGGTCCTAGGCCAAGGGAATATTGAAAATTTTGAGAAATTTTTGACCCTTGGGCCTTGATAGTTAAGTCAAAGTCAATTTTTTGAGGTGATTAACTCAAAAATATTATTTTTGAGTTAATTAAAAATGAATTAATTGAAAATTTCGAAATTCCTCAAAAAATAATAATTTCGACGGACGAGAATAAAAGATAATCAAATCATTTTTTACGGTCGAAATTACTTTGATAGGGATCAAGTGAACTAGCCATTGGAGGTTTTACCTATAAATTAGAGGTCAGTGTCAGTCTGATTCACATTCGATCTTTTGATCGTGTACTAGCTCTTGAAGCTCTCCTGTAATACTTTCTGGAATAATACAAACGAAATCTTTGGGGTTTTATTTGATAGTCGTGTTCCTCTTCAGCATTTTATGGTAAACTTGTTCTTTATATTCTGTTGGTAATTATTTCAATGAATTGTTGATTAATAGCTTTTGTAGAGTAATCTATTACACAGGTATCTTGCTTAGGTTATTGGATTTAGGGTAAGAATATTAATTGGATTGAGTAAGTAGGTATCTATAACTCTTGAAAATTTTATTTTTCTCCTATTTCTCTATTGATTTGACAGTTTAACTTTAAGTGTGCAGAAATCTCTTGGATTTAAAATTGGGCATTTAGGGAAGTCCTTGGTTGGACTAGCTAACTCCCAAGGAAATAAGATCTGAAGAGACCTCCGGATTTAATTTTCCAAACTTATCTTAAGTTAAATTTTGCAGGGTTTTAAAAGGGCTTGTGCCTAAATTAAAAAGTTATCTTAACCTTTATTGAATTTAAAGTTAGATCTGGCTAGTAAGAGCCTTAGATCTTCGAGTCTGGGGACCAAGTCGGACTTACACTACTCGGATCTAACAGATCTGCAACTCTTGTGCATAGATCTGTAAATACATTGTATAGATCTCTATTTTTATTGTGTAAATATTTAGAATTTTTTTATTTTTTTGATTTCTAACTCGGGGTTTCAAATTTAGATTTTTGTATATCCTTTGGGTTTTCGTTTCTAGTTATGTGCAGGTGATATCTGAGGGTTTTCAAAGGAAATTCCAAGATCCGAGCAAGATCTAGGCCCTGGAGGGTAAGATCGTCTCGGAATATAAATTTGTTGCAGGAGCGTTTAGTTTAAATTTGGGATCTGGGGTTATTTCCCAGAGAAATTTATAGGTTTAATAGAAACAAGATTTTAGTGAAAATTTCTTCATTCCTGGGAATGATAAAAATAGAAATTTTTTTTTTAGATTTTCAACAATCTCAAAAAACTTGAGTTTATTTTTCCCTCACGCTGCCATTTTCGTGTCCCTATGCCTCTACGTTTTTCCTGACTGTCATTCCCCTGCGTGCCCTTCTTCTCCAGTTCCCTCGCAACCCTTGCCTCACGCTCTCAGCTCCCTGCGTAAGCTCCTTACCCGTCAACCTTCTCTTCCCGCAGCTTCCTTTCCATTGCTCCCTCCTGCAGCCTTCAATCTACTGCCAGCTCCATCCCTTACTTCTTCACGTTATCCTCATTTTTGTTGCCTTCTTCTCCGTCCACACTATCTGCTGCCATTTACGTCATTCCCTCATTCCTCCCAATCCACTGCCCTTCTCTACGTGTTGCCCCTTCGCTGTCATTACCTGTGTCCTCTCAAACCCTTGTTGCCTTCTGCTCCTTCCTGGCAGTTAAACCCTTGTTGCATCCCTCCATCGAGCTTCATCCTCTACGTTGTTGCTTTTCTTTTTTTGTAATATCCTGAAGGGGAAATAGACAGTAATACAAACATACAATAAGATATATAGTGCTAGAAACAAATCATGAAGCAAATACACATGAAATAGAGAGAATGCTAAGCCATTTTATTATACTGAGAAATAGAAATAAGTACAAGAGGTGATCAGAATGATGGCACCTCGACTTGCACCAAGCAAGTGTAGGAATACTCTCAGAATATCAATGGAAATGGCTGCTCTCTGCTATAACTCCAAGCTGCTGAAATACTGTCGTGCTGCTGCTACTACTAGAACAAAATGAGTCTTTGGGGCTGCTCCCCTACTCAGAAAATTCTGATACTCTAGAATTGGCCTCTACTCACAATACCCAGAAAAGCCCAGAGAGCGTTCTGAAATGGTCGACCCCCAAAAATGCCTCCCTTGAGGATCTACGCTATCCTCCCAAGGGCCACGCTGGTGCTGAATGCTACTCACCAAAATATGGTCTCCCTCTCTCCCAAATGTCTCCAATAGGCAAGGGTTGTCCCCTTGTTCAATCCTCTAGCCTGAATCCTCCAAAATGGCTCCAATCCGGAGCTCTCCCAAAATGAATTGCGTCCCCCTCTCTCAAGATTGCGCAATCCCTCTAAGCTCTGCTCCTCCACGAATGCAACCACCAATCTTCCTGCAAAAATGCTGATAGAATACCTCACCCGAGCAAGCACTCGAAGTCTCCCGGGGCTGAGAGTGGGATCTCCACACGGAGACACCCGGTGTACTAAACAGTACTGCAGACAAGCTAAACAGCCAGCGTGCTCCAAGTCGAATGACAAGCTGCAATATGCATAAACATGAATGATGAAATGAAGAGGCTCTCCTCCCTTTTATTACGATGGGCCTCTCTCAACCCTAGGCCCCACCATCTCCTACGTGCCCCTTGGCCCACGCTGCCCCTCTCAACTGCGTGAGGTAGGCCCCACGCTGCCCACGTGGTCTACGCCCTCCTCTCCCTGCGTTGTCCACTTGGCCACTAGGCCCCACCTCCTCAAATACGATGTGGACTTTAGGGAAAAGCTTTATCCTAAGTGAGTTGTTTAATATTTCACCCACTTTATTCATGCTCCGACTATAATAAGGCAAAATTGTTCAAAATTAATATTTCCAATTAGCTATCGCTAATTGGGAATATTACAATCTCCCTCGGCAAAATGTTGCTTGACCCCAAGCAACTGTAGTGATGGATGCTGCAAGATCTTCTCACTCTCCCAAGTGGCATCTTCATCTGGTAAATTCTTCCACCTCACCAAGAATTCCCAGACTGTCCTGCTCCGCAACTTTCTCTCCCTGGTATCAATAATGGCCTCCGACTGTAGCACCAAGTGCCCCTCATCATCCATAGGCGAAAGCTCCCTTATCACTGTCACCTGCTGTCCCAGTGCCTTCTTCAGGCACGATACGTGAAAGATGTTATGAATCTTGCTGCCCTGGGGTAGCTCCAACTCATAAGCAACCTGCCCAACTCTGCGTATCACCCTGTAAGGCCCATAAAAACGAGGCTTGAGCTTCTCAGCTCCCTTCTGCTTTAGAGTAGACTGTCGGTATGGCTGCAAACATAGGTAGACCAAGTCCCCTACCTCAAAATGTCTCTCCACCGGACCCCTATCGGCATACAACTTCTGCTGGTTCTGCACTGTAGCCATATTATCCTTGAGAGCTCGGAGGATGTCCTGACTCTCTTGGATCCAATCCTTGGCTCTCGGAGCCTTGCTGGCACCAAACATCACATTAACAAAAGATAAAGCATGATAACCATATAATGCATAAAACGGAGACATACCGATGGACATGTGATGTGTGTTGTTGTAGCAGTACTCTCCTAGGTGCAGCCACTTCAGCCATGCTCTCTACTGCCCACTGACATAGTTACGCAAGTAGCCCTCCAGCCACTTGTTAACTATCTCTATCTGCCCATCTGTCTGTGGGTAGTAGCTAGTGCTTGGTGTCAACTCTATCCCCACCAACCGAAAAAGCTCCTGCCAAAACCCACCCATGAAACGGTTGTCCTTGTCACTGACATGGTCTTGGGAAGACCATGTAACCTGAAGATGTCCCTGAAGAACAGCTCTGCCACCTGTGTTGTTGTATAATGTGCGGATATGGCGAAAAAATGTGCATATTTCATCAGTCGATCAACGACGACGAATATACAGTCATTGCCCTACACCATGGGCAACCCTGCGATGAAATCCATCGAGATACTCTCCCATTTCCCCTCTGGAATGAGAAGAGGCTGCAACAAACCTGCCGGATGGTTCATCTCCCCCTTGTTGCGCTGACAAACCTCGCACTCCCTGACATGTTGGAGTACATCCTCCTTGAGGCCCTTCCATGAGAACCTCTCTGATGGCCCTGTAGGTTTTGGTAAACCCCTGATGGCCAGACAATGGTGAATCGTGAGAAGCCTGCAATATCTTCTTGAGCTGAGAGCCCTCAATCAAGAAGATCCTATCTCTGTAGTAGATGATCTCATCCATCACCCTATACCTGTCATCTGTCACCTGCCCATCCAAAACCTCACAAGCAAACCTGTCCTTGGAGTACTCCACCAATAGTTGAGCCCTCCAATCTGCGTCCAAACTCATCAGAGACAACGTGGCTGGTCTGCGTGACAGTGCATCAGCCACCACATTGTTCTTCCCTTTGACATACTCGATCTCAAAGTCATAGGCCTGGATCTTGCTGACCCACTTCTGCTGCCTCTCCTATAGTTGTTTCTGCTCTAAGAAAAACCTGAGGCTGTTGTGGTCAGTCATCACCCTAAACCTGTTACCTACTAGGTACTGCCGGAATTTGGCCAATGCATGCATGATGGCCAGCATCTCCTTGTCGTATATAGCATACAACCGTTCATGTGGAAGGAGCTTCCGACTCTCAAAAGCTATAGGGTGGCCTCCCTGCATCAACACTGCGCCTATCCCCTCTCCTGATGCATCACACTCCAGAACGAATGGCTGTGTGAAGTCTGGTAACGCTAGCACTGGACAGCTGCTCATCACCTCCTTGAGCCTGTCAAAGGCTCGCTGCGCTATGTCTGTCCAACTGAATGCCCCCTTCTATGTCAGATCTGTAAGGGGTGCAACAAGATGAGAGAAACTCTTGACAAACTTCCTGTAGTAGGTGCAGATACCCACAAACTCCCAAAGTTCCGTCACGTTTCTCAGCTTTGGCTAATCCCTGATGGCTCTGATCTTCTCCTCGTGGACCCTCACTCCGTCCACCCCTATAATGTGTCCCAAGTATAGCATCTCCGTCAACCCAAACTCACACTTGGAGAGCTTAGCATAAAACTGTTGCTCCTCCAAAATACGCAACACTGCCTCTATGTGCTGGAGATGCTCCTCCCATGTCCTGCTATATATCAATATGTCATCAAAGAAGACCAACACACACTTCCTCAGGTCGCTGCGGAAAATGTGGTTCATACATCACTGGAAGGTGGCCGGTGCATTGGTTAGCCTGAAGGGCATCACCAAAAACTCAAAATGGCCATAGTGGCACCTGAAAGCGGTCTTGGGAATGTCCTGTTCCCTCACGCGAATCTGATGGTACCCAGATCTCAAATCAATCTTTGAGAAGAATCGTGCCCCTCTCAACTCATCCATCAGCTTGTCAATCCGTGGAATAGGGTACCTGTTCTTCATGGTCTTTTTGTTCAGGGCCCTGTAATCAATGCACATCCTCAATGTGTCGTCCTTCTTCTTCACCAACACTACCGAAGAAGCGAAAGGACTAGTGCTAGGCCGAATGTGTCCAAGAGCTAACAACTCGTGGATAGCCCGCTCGATCTCGTCCCGATAGGCCTTGGGGTGCCTGTAGGGTGTGGTAATGACGGCCTGTATGCCCTGCTCTAGCTCAATCGTATGCTCAAATCCCTGATCCGGTGGCTGTCCTGGTGGTATCTCCCCAAACACCATGGCATACCCGTCAAGGATGGTCTGTATCTCTGGATGAACTGTCTACTCGGTAGTCTCTGCCTCTGATGCACGCAGCTCTACTGTCCACTCTATGTCTCCCTTCCGGAAGTCTGCCTCCATCTAGTGAGCTGAAATTGTCTCAGGTGGGTAAGTGTGCATGCCCCGTATCTTCTCGCGCTTCCTGGTCTTCTTGTCATCCCACACCATCTCCAAGGCCTCCCAATCTGTGGTGACCTTCCCTAGAGTGATCAGCCACTGTACACCCAATACCACATTGGTATCTGTTATGTTAACCACGAAAAAGTGGTCAATCACTGTGTAGGTGCCCATCGTCATTGCCAGCGCTGGGACATATTTGGCACACTGCATAGTCTGATCTCCTGGGACCAACACTAAAAACCCATCGAAGCTCTCTGTCTGTATGCCTCTCCGCTCTACCATCTGTGCATTGATGAAGTTGTGGGTTGCCCCACTGTCCACCAGTACCGATACTCGCTGCCCCCGCACTATGCCTCGGACGCGCAGCGTCAGCTACTTGGGAACTCCCCGCAATGCTGCAAGGGTCCCTCCGGTAGGTGCCAAAGCTGCACCTCCTACTCCTGGTGGTGGGGGTAGCAAATGATCCTGCACTGCCTGGCTACCCCCTGCCCCCACGTCATCATACTCATCTTCTTCCCCGCTGCTCTCGCAGAAGACCTTGATATAATGTGCTTTGCCAGCAACACATCTGTGTCCTGGTGCCCACGGCTCCTGACATGTGAAACACAATCTCTTCTTCTTCAACTCCCTCCTGGCATCATCATCCAACTTTCCTCTACCCTGATTCCCCTTTGGAGGCGGAATCCTCACATCCTTCCCCTTAGGCTGGAAGGCCTATCTCTGGGGGTAAGGCGTCCTGGTCCTGGGTAAGCCATCCTGCAAGTCTCGTGTCCTACCAACTGCGTCATGGAGTGTGGTCGGTCTAGTGGATCTGACCAATCCCTGAAGCGGCTCTGCTAGCCCATCAATGAACATGTAGATCATCCGTGCCGCAGATAGATCTGGTACCATCACCGAAAGTCTTAGGAAATCTGAGATATATGTATCCGGACTCCTGGTCTGCTTGAGCCTCGTCAGCTCAACAAAGTGCTCCTCCGGATCCCTCCGATCAAACCTCTCTATCAACCTCCGGGTGAACTCGGCATAAGCTGTCACTATCGAGTGCCCGAGTGTAACCATCCCGTGGAACCACCAATCCTAGGCCTCGCCATCCAAATGCAGTGCTGCCACCTTGATGACCTCCGTCTTCGCCATCTGGTTGAGTTGGAAGTATATGTCCAGCTTCTCCACCCAAGCCTTTGCCAAACTATTTGATGAACCATCAAACATAGGCAAATGGAACCTGCTCATCGTACGCTGAGTGTCTCCGTCATGATAATGCCGGTGTCCCCTATGATGGTCGCGGGGTCTGATGTCCCGCTAGAGCTGGACAAAATCACGAAATGAAAGGGCATCCCTGAACTCCTTCCCGTATGCCTGGTACTCAGCAAAGTAATCACCCATGTGGCCAGGTTCCTGCTCCTATTATGCTCTTGCCCCTGTGTCTGCAGCCAAAAAAGTGGGCATAGTAGAACGTGTGGGTGCATGAGATGCCATGTGCTGAGTGGCATCGTGCTCCTGCAAATGGTGTGATGTGCCTGATCCCTCACCAATCTGGAAACCCCTTAGGGTTTCACGCTACCTAGCCTCCACAATAGTGAATCTCTGTCCCATCACCTTAATCTTCCTTGACAGATCCTGTACTGACTTGAGGAGCATTTCCCCAAACTTCTTCACGTCGCTATCATCTGCCATTGGTTCCTCCTGCTCTGCGTCCACTACTGGAACGCAGTCACCCTCTCCGTAGGTGGTTTGCAACCTACGCTCTCGGTCACGGTACTTCCTACCTCTGTAGCAAATATAAGGCTTCTCTCCCGGTGTCATAGACAACTCGCTCCACAGGCTAAGCCAGGTCTATGAGCTCTGATACCACTGTAATATCCCGAAGGGGAAATAGACAGTAATACAAAGCATACAACAAGATATATAGTGCTAAAAACAAATCATGAAGCAGATACACATGAAATAGAGAGAATGCTAAGCCATTTTATTATACTGAGAAATAGAAATGAGTACAAGAGGTGATCAAAATGATGGCACCTCGACTTGCACCAGGAAAGTGTAGGAATACTCTCAGAATATCAATGGAAATGGCTGCTCTCTGCTGTAACTCCAAGCTGCTGAAATACTGTCGTGCTACTGCTATTGCTGGAACAAAATGAGTCTTTGGGGCTGCTCCCCTACTCGGAAAATTATGATACTCTAGAATTGGCCTCTACTCACAATACCCAGAAAAGCCCAGAGAGCGTTCCTAAAATGGTCGACCCCCGAAAATGCCTCCCTTGAGGATCTACGCTATCCTCCCAAGGGCCACGCTGGTGCTGAATGCTACTCACCAAAATATGGTCTCCCTCTCTCCCAAATGTCTCCAATAGGCAAGGGCTGGCCCCTTGCTCAATCCTCCAGCCTGAATCCTCCAAAATGGCTCCAATCCAGAGCTCTCCCAAAATGAACTGCGTCCCCCTCTCTCAAGACTGCGCAGTCCCTCTAAGCTCTGCTCCTCCACGAATGCAACCACCAATCCTCCTGCAAAAATGTTGATAGAATACCTCACCCGAGCAAGCACTCGAAGTCTCCTAGGGTTGAGGGTGGGATCTCCACATGGAGACACCCAGTGTACTAAACAATACTGCAGACAAGCTAAACAACCAGCGTGCTCCAAGTCGAATGACAAGCTCCAATGTGCATAAACATGAATGATGAAATGAAGAGGCTCTCCTCCCTTTTATTACGATGGGCCTCTCTCAACCCTAGGCCCCACCATCTCCTACGTGCCCCTTGGCCCACGCTGCCCCTCTCCACTGCGTGAGGTAGGCCCCACACTGCCCACGTGGTCTACGTCCTCCTCTCCCTGTGCTGTCCACTTGGCCACTAGGCCCCACCTCCTCAAATACGATGTGGACTTTAGGGAAAAGCTTTATCCTAAGTGAGTTGTTTAATATTTCACCCACTTTATTCATGCTCCGACTATAATAAGGCAAAATTGGTCAAAATTAATATTTCCAATTAGCTATCGCTAATTGGGAATATTACATTTTTGGAACTGCATATACCTAAATCAAACCTAACAAATAAAACACATAACATAACTTTTTATTTCTTTTAAGTTTTTGTAAAGTTTTTGATTATGATTTTCTTCTGGGTCTTTGATTTTCTAATTTTATTTTAGTTTCAAAGTTTAGCGTTGCGCTTTAATAAAATTCTCAAATCAATTTTTTTTTAATTAATTTCTAACTTTTAATTTTTATTGAAAAAAATCCAAAAAATTTTAATTAATTTCGAATATTAGAAATTGTTTAATTTTTTAAATTTCTTTTTTTCTGTTTGGTATATAAATTTAAGGGCCATTTATATTTTGAAATTAGGTTTTTTTTGGAGCTATTATTAATGTGGTAAAATTCTAGGCCCTCAACGAAAATATTTAATTGTGGAATAATTCCTATAATTGACGCAATTTAATTTTGAAAGTATCCTAAGTTTGCCTGTAGGAAAAAAATTGAATTTAATTTTTTATTGGATTTGCATTCTTTTAGAATATCATTTAATCCATAAAGTGCTTGACGAAGTGTTTATTTAGGATTAAAATTTCATGGTATATTTTGATGGATAATTACTGAAATTAAGTGCTAGTTACTTTCATATGCTTCAATTGAGTTTGATGATCATTGGCATCTGATTCTAAAATTGTCTATCATGTACTTGAATTATTATTGAATATTTAAGTTTGAGAATCGTTCAAGTAATTGTAATCGATATTCTTCAGAGTTTTATTGTGGATCTGTGACAAATGGTATATCTTTTAATTGAGTAATTTCTCGCATCTTCATAATTAGCACTCTCGTTGAAGTACTTAGTGGTTATATCAGATTATTTGTAATCTAAGTGCTTTAGGCTTCAACATCACCTCTCATGTTCGAAGCTTGCTTCACCTCGCTCCGTCTTCTAATCATCCTCCTTGCATTCTGCATTCTAAGTTAGCATTGCATATAGGATAGTTATTCATTCAAGCAGTAGTTTCTCATCAAGTACTTTGTCCTAAATTCTTAACAAGATAGTTGACTCCATAAGGCACTAGTATCAATCATTCAAATTTAATCGAATCATTTAATCTTGCTAGATCTTTCACAAGTATTTGGTCGTTTAATTGTGTCTCCCGAACTGGTTGGTTCCCAACTAGTTCTCCTTCCTTCCATTTCCATAGGGTCTACGCCCCTTAGTCTGCTATAAGAAGACAACTAAAACAAAGAGATTGGGGATCAGGGTGACAGCACTGATCTGAGCCATTGTCGTGGTGCCTAGACATTCTGTGCGACAACATTTATTGGTGTCGTTTCCAAGGATAGATTTTTTTTGTCCTTGGTCTGAATGGCATTTTCTAATCTTCTAATCTTTTTTCGCCATTCACTAACCTGTCACACGGCATAAAATTTTCTGGCATCATTTCATCATCATATCTTTCGTCATATCACTAATCCTTTCATCTTCTCTTGCACCTTTAGCACCTGGACATTTCGGTTGGTTTCTTATTTGGGTGGCGACTCCACTTATTCATCTATTTACCCCCAGACAAGAATCCCTCCCTAATATCCATTTTCTTCTCTCGAATAATTTTTCAGTTTTAGAATTAGATTCATGTTCAAGTGGCGACTCCAATTCTTTCATTTCTTATACAAGAATTTCTGCTAAGAAACTCGCTTCTTGTGGACTTCTTGAAATTTCTTGAACAAGGATCTTTTTCTCTAACATCCATTTATTTGTTCCATTTAAGCAAGTCACCATGGATGAATTTTTTGATCCTTTTCATTTTACTAACTTTCAGGGTGTTCCACACGATTTCCCGTCTTCGGTCGGTGAGACTATCGATGACGTGACCCCTTTTAGTGATAATAATGATTTTACTGCCGAGGCTCACATTCAGAATTTCAACCTCTGTATAAACAAGTGTCGCCCATATTCTGATCATGAAGATGTGAAGATGCAGCTTTTCATTCTCACCTTAGTTGGTGATGCTTTGGAATGGTTCACTAACTTCCCCAAAAAGACTTTTTATTCTTTCCAATCACTCAATGAGGCCTTTGAGAATAAACATGGAGATAAAGAAAAGGTAAAAGCTAAAATTGAAGTAAATGAAACTATAGAAGTTGAAAATGATTTCATCAAGGAATTAACTCAGATAGTTAAAGATATGCAACTGAATCAAGCTCAGGTAATCAAGAATATGGAAGCCAACCAGGCTCAATTCATTAAGAACATGGAACTTAATCAAGAAAAAATTATAGCGGATCACGCCAGGCAAATTGGTTCTATGCAGAGCAGGTTATTGGCCTTAGAAGAAAAACATATCGAGGAAATGACGATCATGGAATTTAATCACTCTAATCAAATGGCCACCATGTAGAATCATTTGATCACCATGGAAGCAAATTATGAGAACGAGATGAACTATATGCAAAATTGCTTCATGGCCATACAAGCGAATAATGATAAAGTGATAAAAAACATGGAAATCGGTCAGATGTCTCTTCAACACAAGTTGTTGACTATTGAAGAGAGTCATGCGAAGGAAATCAGTGTTGTAAAGGTTAAGCATTCTAATCAAAAGACTGTTATTCAGAATAAGTTGGAAAAAATGGAAAGATCACATACACAGAATGTCCAACCCAAGTCAGAATTGTAAACAGATCATAGGCCTCCCAGTTTGTTGAAGCAAACTCCATCTTATTATGAGGAGACCATTTCTTCCTTTGAAAAGTGGTTGATTGAAGGCGAACCGGATAAAAGGAAAATCAAAGGGAATCAAGTTAATACATGTGAAGTTAATCCATCACCCTTGACAGAGCAGATGCAGAATGAAGAGAGGCATGCCACACATATCTTGAATACTTCGTTTGAAGGTTCACAAGCACAATGTTCCACATCATCAACAATACAGTCTGCCACGAAGAAAAGCCTGAAGCGAAAAAAAAAAGAATAAGGAAGCGGTTTGATTCATCTGATGGTCACAAGCAGCTTGATTTTCAGATAAGACAAAGTCCTACGGTATGCAATATTGCACATGGCACATCTGAAAAACAACCCACAGACAATTTTCCTAAGGTAGACTTAGGGTCCTTAATTAAAAATATTAATTAATAAATTTCTCTTAATCCAGATGGAATTTCTCAAATCCCTTTCTGGGTCTTGGAGATCTCATGTACTCTAGTCCCTCCACAAAGTTTGGGAGCTAGAGCACATTCGAAACTACCCCAACACTCAAAATCTCAACACTCCCTCTTAGTGAGGAAAGTGTTCTAGCACAACACTACTTCACCCCGAAGTCCTACACTGATCTTTGGTGTGGGTCTTTGTGTTGATGCTTGTCCTGCTGCCCTTCATCACTGCGCTGTTGCTGCTCTCCCGTACTACTACTCATGACATTGCCACCGCCACTACCACATTTGTACTGCAACTCCCTGTCAATCTGCTGCATCATGCTGCCAACTGTTGCACTGAAACTCAGTTGCTGACAGAATCAACTGAAAACTCTTGCCCAATCTTTGACAAACAAATCAGTTGAGCTGCAACTCATGACTGAAGCTCCATAGCCTACTGCTCTGTGTTGTCCTCCTGAAGCCACTGCGCTACTACAACTCTGCTCTGCGTAACACAACCTACACTGCGCTATTGAAGTCACATCAGCCCCTTTGCACTGTGCTTCCACGTTGCTACTGCATCTGCAATGTGCTGCTCCCTCTCTGCATCCAGCTCCGCCTCTGCTCCACATGTGATTCTCTGCACCCATTGCTCCACTTGTCCCGCTATTTTGTCTTAAGGCTCCCGTAGCTCGGATGTGATCCAAGAGTTGGGCTACTCAAGGATCCCACCAACACTGTGTAGCTGCTCTACAAATCCATGTCGCCCCACTTTCGTGGTTCATGAGCGCTCATGGCCACGTCATCTTCGGAGCCATCATCCGCCACATCACCCCTCGAGGTAGAAGCTTCCTTGTCCCTCTTCTTCTGAGGACAAATGCTAGAAAAATTTTCTAGTTTGCCGCACTGGAAACACTTGATCTTTGATAGATCATGCTTCTTCCTCCCTTGCTGCCTCTTTGATGTTAAGGCTGCATCTTCTTCCTCTTCCTTCTTCACTTTTCTAGATCTAGTGTTGTACTGACTCCTGGAGAACCGATGGAGTTCTTATTGACGGAGGATCGCCCACATACTATCCCAGTTGGGAAGGTCCGCTCTGCCCAAGATACTTTGGAAAAAAATTTCCCAATCCTCTCTGACCGCATTGAGTGTAGTGCTCACCATCACAACATCCTCCACTTTCACTCCCATGGCAGTCAATCAATCTGTGATCGCCTGGAATCTGAGAAGGAAGGGTTCGATCTCTTCTCCCTTGATCATCATGAATAACCTCATCTGATTCTCTAGAAGCATTCTCCTCTGGACGGATCTTCCTTCATATAGGGCGGTTAAGGATTTCCACATCTCATTAGCTGTCTTCTTTTCAACTATGTGTGGTAATACATGATCCTTAACCTCGTCCATTATGAAGTGTTTGGCATGTGTTGCTGCTTCTTCATGCTCTTTAGGAGATCTGCATCAGTTGGCATGGCCACGACTTTTTATGCATGCTCCCTCAGACCGTATGACTCCATGACTGCCAGGACTCTGGCCTTCCAGACTGCAAACTTGGACAGGTCGTCCTATCCTGATCACGTAGTCCTTGAGGTGCCATATGCTCAATAAATTTGCTGGAACTAATCCTTCTCTCTTACTAGAGACTCGAATCTACGGTCCTTGGTGAGAAAGGCACCCTCTGCTCCCTCTGACAACTGTCTTCCTCTCTTGGAAGTCTACCAAATCACAACAAATCAGCTCTCTTCGATCCTTTAATCGATCTGCAGATTTATTTGGCTGGAAATCCTCTGAGAAGTTGTTCTCCTCCCACTCTTTGTCAACTAGTGCTCAGGCTAATTTCTGCACCTTCAGAAAATTAACCCCACCAGCAACTACTGAAGCTCTGCAGCACTACTTCCAGCTCTCTGAATCAGCAACAACTTCAAGACTGCATCACCCTAGATGGCCTCTGCGTGAGCAGACAGTCCCAACACTGTCTCTGCGCTGCCTCTGCGCAGTAAGTACGTGGGCCTGCGTCACTCTGGCCTCTAAGTGGCTTTGCTTCCTTCTGATGCTATGTTGTCCTCTCTGGTCTGGCTTTCTGCTGCTGCTTTCTGCAACAAGGATTCTTCAGTCTTCTTGCTGATGATTCAGCTAGATCAACAATCACTTTGATACCATGTGAAAATTTCTGAATATTACTTAAGCAGAAACCCTACTATTAAATCGAGTTATGCTTCTCTTAATCAAGTTATTAATCTGAAATTTCAGTATTAACATCGAAGTAAACACATTAACAGTCTTAGATACAGATCTAAACTGAATGCATGCATATAGGCAAAGTGACACACAAGGTTCTTTGGACAACTGTCCCCGGAAAAACCCAATGTGGGAAAATCGGTCTTCTGGTTACTGGAGGGTTTATATTATTAAGTAGATTCTAAGTACAACAAATCTGGGCACCTTACTGGTTAACCCAACAGAGAAATACAAAAATATACAGCAATACCTCTGTTCTGGAGATGGAAAACTACACTGATTCACACCCTCAAATGGGATTTACAGAACTCAGCCCCTTTTTGTCTTAAGAAACCCCATCTCTTCTTTGAAGACCTCTGCGTCAACTCTGCTAGCCTATTGGTGCCCGTGCATTGCTTAGGAGAGGCCTGTGTAACCGCAGACTAGGTGACACAGTCCCTGCGCTGCCCTAGGTGGGCCTGCGTAAGCCCTAATGGCCTCTTGTTGCCTCTACGCTGCCCTTTCTGGGCCTGCGTAGCACTGAAGCCATCTGCGCTGCGCAGCTGCTATGTAACTGTTGCCCCCTCTACGCTTTCTGACTGTTGCTTCTTTGCCTCTTGCCGACTCTTGGCTCTATGATCAGATCATCCCCCTAGCCAATACTACCCCTCGCTGCAGTTGAAACACTTGTAGAAACTCTTAGCAAACCACGCCCTAGATTTCCAGCGTAGTGTCAGTGCTCTGCCTCCGTGTGTGTTCTCCAACTAACCCCAAGCCTTTCCTTTATACTTTTCTCGTTGGGAAACCAACGGTCGTGATCTAATCTTGAATCGACGACTAAGATTAAAAGAAATCTTGATCCGTCTGACTTAAGTCATTCCATCACATGTTTAAATTAATTACCTTTAATATTTTAATTTTCCTAAGTTAGACTTATGGTCCTTAATTAAAAATATTAATTAATTAATTTTCTCTTAAACTGGATGGAAATTCTCAAATCCCCTTCTAGGTTTGGAGATCTCATGTACTCTAGTCCCTCCACAAAGTTTGGGAGCTAGAGCACATCCGAAGCTACCCCAACACTCAATATCTCAACAGTCACTACAATTTCACAAGGATTGCTTGGAAACCTTATTTCTTTACGATTCTCTGATCTAGGGCACTTCTTATCAAGAAATACTCCTCAACCCTAGGTCTAGGTTTCCTTCTAGCCCTTCTTCGAGAGCCATTCATCTTGCTTCTAAAGAAACAAACCCCTATCATTAGAGTCTCTCCTTTGAATAGGTTCTTGAAATCACTACATTCACCCATTGATATATTTCTTGTGAAAATTTCGCTACTCGGAATCCTAATGCAACATCTAATTAAATTTCTTCTATTGCCTAACTGAACCAAATTATTTAACATATGCTATGATAAATATCAAAATGAAATACACTGCAGTCTTCACAATAAACAAGTACAAAAAAAATACTAGCACAAGTATACACACATGGACACTGTTACTTGTGTACAATTGTCCATGGAGAAACCCAATGTGGGAAAACCGGTGCAACAGCTGAGGATTTTAATATTATGCAGTAATTTTTCTGAGTACAAATTTATGATTGTCGATCCTGACAAATCATATAGAGAAATCTGACAAATAAATTCTTATGAGACAAATCTCACTCTTCCACGGGATTCTGGCACTGACCTGCACCTGACTCAAGCTGCTCTGCGCAGTGACTGCGTCACCCACGCAGTCTCTGCGTCACAACTGTAGCTATTCTTTGTCTCTGCACTGGTCCTCACTGTTGGCTAGAAACTGGAATCTTCTGTCGTCTGAAAATGTCCTTTGGGAACTGGCACTGACCCTTTGCTGTCTCCTGCACAGAAAACGAAACTCCCTCTGCAGCTCTGCGCAATCCCAACGTAATCTCTGCATCACTAGCTCTGTGCAGCTTCCTGTGGCTCCTGATGTCTTCTCTCTGTGCACTCTTCAGATCTCGAATTCTTCCTTCTGAAAATTATCTCTGCCCCTCTCTATGAGAATCCTCTCGATCGATTTTCTCCTTGAGCACTGCTCACTAAGGAATTTTGATCTCTGGCCTCGATGTGTTTTCCAAATGACCCTATAAGCCTTTCTTATAGTCTTAATTAGATCTCTAATCAATGGCTAAGATTAACTTTTGACTTGATCTGCCTTATCTAGAACATTCACACTCATATTCTATTAATTCCCTTTAATTATTTTATTTTCCTAAGTTTAGACTTAGGGTCCCATCAAAAATAATTAATTATTTTAATAGAATACAATCCGGGTGGAATTTCACTAAACGATTTATGGGTTATCTGGAATACATGTGTCTAAGCCTCTTCACAAAATTTGAGACTTAGAGCACATCTGATGCTACCCGAAATCGACAATCCCTCTTAGCAAGGAATCTGCTCTAACAATATGCTCTACTGCATACTGCTTTGACCCTGAAGCATCTCCCTCTACGCTACTGATGTTTGACCCTGCTGCCCATCAACTCTAGGAAAATGCTGCATTTGTACTATTGCTGACCATGGCAACCACCCATACTTGGCACTGAACGGCTTCCTGAAACTGGAGGGTTCCTCTACCTATGCAACCAATGCATGTACTTGTCAGGTTGTCTACACTGCCCCTTCTCGATTCTGGGAGCTCCAATGAACTCCTCTGCGTCCATCAGTATTTGTCGTTCCTCCCTACTAGTTCGACCACTGGTGAGGAGGCTCTCTCAATTCCTCCTCTTTTCCTTACTGTTCCATATGCTGAGAACTACCAGACTCTTCCGCTCCTGTGGAAATGCTAGTATTGGTTACTGTACTAGATCCTGGTGTCTGTCCGGGGACAATTGTCCAAAAATAACTGTGTTCATGTAATTGTTTCTATTGCATTATATGTGTTCTGTTCTATTTTATACTTATGGTTAAGTGAATATTGCAGTTTTGTTTATTTCAGAATTTACTAGAATAAAATCTGTAAATAACTTATAATACCTAAGTAGGTGAAATAAATCTATCACTGTAGTAGGGTTTCTAAGATTAAGAAATTTTCACATGGTATCAGAGAAAAAGACGAATAACAGAAAATGAGGTTTTGCAATGGAATGGAGGTCCGACAGTGATGCAGCATCAGCTTGGAAGGGTTCACGCAGTCCTCCAGAACGCATTGAGGAACAGAGGGATTATGACGTTTCAGTTCTGGCATCCAGACTAGAAGAGGATTTTGTTTGTGTGTCAAGCATGGCGTCTCCAGAGATCTGGTATATTGACAATGGAGCATCTGCTCACATGACGGGAGTTCAAGAATGCTTCTCAAGCTACCAGGAGGAGTAGATGAATTTTCAAATCACTATGGGAAACAAGGCAAAATGTACCCCTGTTGGAAAAGGCACCATAATATTTCAAATAGAAGCTGGCAATAAGCTTCGGGCTACCAACATATTGTATGTACCAGAATTAGGGATGAACTTGCTCTCAAGGTCTCAGCTTCAGAACAAGGGTTACGATGTATACTTTATTGGCAACAAAGTTTATGTCAAACACCCAAGTTGGAAAAATAAGGCACAAATTGGAGTCAGGAGCCATAAAGTGCACAAGTTACAGCTCGAGTCCCCAATGGCACTGATAGGTAGTACTGATGAAAGAGAATTGAATGAATTATGGCATAGAAGAATGGGGCATCTACATCATGGAGCCTTCAAAATTCTCAAGAACACTGTCACAGGAGCTCTAGAACTTAACACCAAGCGAGACGATGTCTGCAGAGGGTGCATATTAGGGAAGTATTCCAAGGTAGCATATCTGAAAAGTAGCAATAGGGCCAAGAGTGTGTTGGGATTGATACACTCAAACATCTGCAGACCAATGTCCACGAATTCTCTCAGTGGTGCAAAGTATTTTGTCACCTTTATCGATGACCATTCCAGAAAGACATGGATCTACTTTCTGAAGACCAAAGACGAGGTGTTTAAGCAATTCAAAGAGTTTAAGGCTCTGGTGGAGAATCTAACAAGAAAGTGGATCAAGACATTGCAATCAGACAATGGTGGATAGTACATTGACAAGGACTTCACAAGGCTCTGCGCAAAGGAAGGCATCAAGAGAGAATGGACTTCTCCATATAATCCGGAGCAGAATGGGGTCGCAAAGAGGAAGAACAGGACTATTGTGGAAGCTACGAGGGCAATGTTGTATAATCAAGACATGCCCAAATTTTTGTGGGTTGAAGCTTGTAATACAATCATATATGTGCAGAATAGGGTTCCTCATAACGCATTGGGAAAGGTTACTCCTAAGAGTGTGTTCACTTGCAGCAAGCCTGAAGTGAGCCACTTTAGGATATTTGGCAGTATAGTGTACTGCCATGTACCCGATGAGAAGAGGAAGAAGTTGGATGAGACTGCTAAAAAAGGGTACCTTGTGGGATATAGAGAGAATGTGAAGGCTTACCGCATCTATATTCCCGAGAGTAGGAAGATAGTAGTAATACGGGATGTGAAATTCTTGGAGGAGAGAACCTTAAAGAAGTCCCAAGAAATGTCTCCAGCTACGCAGTCTGAGGAGGATCCGTTGGTCCAGCCACAGCGACCTACGGATGATGGCTCTAGTGCCTCTCCAAGGCACAAGGATCGTAAGGAAAGTTTTTCTGAGGAAGTGCAAGGAGAGTAGGTGAATCCACCAACCACCAGTTGAAGGACAATCAGAGAACTACAACAAACTCTGAGGGATGCAGAGGAGTTTGTTGGAGATCCTAGAAATGAGAAAAGGGAACGCATGCAGCCAAACATGTACTAGGCATTGGTACCAGAGGTTGGAGAACCCTCTAGTTTTCAGGAGGCAACTCGGCATCAGGTGTGGGTAGATGCTATGGTGGAGGAGTACAACTCGATCATGACAAATGATGTCTGGGAAGTAGTTCCTAGACCTTCGAACAGGTCGGTCATGAGTTCGAGATGGATCTACAAGATTAAATATGTTGCAGATGGCAGCATAGAGAAATTCAAAGTCAAGTTTGTGGATAAGGGGTACGCAGAGAAGGAAGGGATTGACTATTGTTAGATTTGGACAACTAGGTCCAAACTCCATCTTGTGATGCTCAGATGAAGAGTCCAAAATTTGTATTAGATTCCTCTTTCAGAGAGGTGTAAAATCAATCTAAAATTGATTTTAATCTGATGAGTAGAACATTTATTTTGAATTTATTATTTATAATAAATTTAAGTGTGGATCAGCCTTAAGGTTTTTACCCCCAGCCGATGTGTCACACACCTCTCATGATTGGTATTTATAGGGTCAACGTTGGAGCATTTTTTTTCAATCATCTCAACACACATCTCCTCCTCTTATATGAGCATCTAAGGAGCAGCGTCATCTCACACGTGGGAAAGAAGGACGAAGTTTACCGCAGCAAGAAGGATGAAGTTTACCGCAGCAAGAAGAACGAAATTCACTGCAGCCAGAAATCTGCAGTTAGGGTTTCTGGGGAAGTTTGACCAGCGTTGACTTTGGTCAACGCATGGTCCGATTGAGCTGAATGTTGGAGGAGACTTCGATCTAAGGAGGCCGTACTCTTTGGCAAAGAAATCAAGGTCAAAGGTTGACCAGAAGTTAAGCTGCGTTGATTTTTAGTGCTGCTACCCTACGTTGACTTTTCTTAGCAGCGTTGACTTTTGTGAGGTTGACTTCTAAGTTGACCGTGTCACTGTTTTGAGGACTGTTGTTACACATGCTGGGTTGGCTGACCATGAAGTCTTTGTTGGTTGAAGCATCCTGTTGACCGCCGTAACGCACCATCACCTTTATCTGTTTCTGACTTGTCTTCTAAAGGATCACTGGTATGTTCTATCTGCATTTTACTTGTAAATTCATGTGATTGCTGTTGATAAAAGTAAAGTTGCATCAAGCATAGAACATCTACATAAAATTACATGGTATCGGAGCTGAGGTGAAGACAAGCCCTAACTTATAGCAATCACCAAAAGAGAAAAATGGGTTCCACAAGTTATGGCTTCAAGGAGGATGACAAGCTGACTGGAAGGGATGACTTCCATGCTTGGAAGATGATATTAGATCTCAAATTAGAAGACCATGATCTCATAGACTATGTACTGGGTAAGATACAAGAACCTCCATCCACTGCTACTGCTGCTGCCAAAACAAAGTATAAGAAGGGGGAGATCAAAGCAAAGCTAATGATCAGGGAATCCATACCTAAAAGTCTGGTTGCCTACATATCTGAGCGAGGCACATCCAAAGAGATGTATGATAAGCTGATACAAATGTTCAAAGCAAGCAATGCAAACCAGCTGCTATTCTTCAAGAATCAATTGAAGAATCTGAAGAAAGGCGGGGATGAGTCTGTCCAAACATACTTTCTGAAACTAACCGAGATCAGGAACAATCTGCTGGCTATTGGGGAGACAATAGCTGATCGTGAGATGGTACTCACCGCACTTGGAGGGCTCCCATATGAATGGCAAGTATTCAACACTACCATTCTCAATAATAATACAATTCCTAACTTTGACGAGATACTGTCAAGATGCATGCAAGAAGAGACAAGAATGAAGGAATACGAAAATGATAGAAATGCTGCCTACGCTGCTCATTCTAGAAAGAAGAACTCTGGTGGTTCAAAGAACTAAGGAAGTGCAGGGACCCAAGGAAAGAAGGGCAAGAAGGATTCTCCCGATAGTGATGACAACAACAACAACCGGAGGAATGGAAATCAAAGAAACAACAGGTCCAAAGGAAAGAGGAAGGCTCCCTCTGGCGGAAACAATCAACCTTTCAAAAGGTCTAGAAACTCTAGGTATGAGGAGTCAAATGTTGTTGATAAAAGAAATGAATACATTCATGTATCTGCCCTCTCTGCTGCATCCCCGCCCGACACTATGGATGTCTGGCTGATAGATAGTGGTGCCTCAAGACACATCACTGGGTTCAAGGAAGCACTCTTTGACATGGTTGAGAAGGATACTAATCTGGAAATTATTCTTGGAGATAATGCCACATATCTCGTGAAAGGGACAGGGACTATGACCCTCCACTTGTCTCAAGGACAAGTCCTACATTTGTAGGATGTACTCTATGTACCAAAATTGAAGAAGAACCTTGTGTCTATATCAGCCATGGAAGACAAAGGTTTCAATGTGGCATTCACTGATGGAAAGGTGCACATGTGGAAGAAGAATCTCAAGGAAGCTATCATGATTGGTTTTAGAGTTGGAACACTCTACGAGGTTGAAGGAAGTCCACTGGGAGCTATGAGCTATGACATGTGATACTATCTGACAAACTGAACTATGGCACTGAAGGTTTGGACACCTTCATTACAAGGCCCTTCCCGAAGCAAGGAAGGTGGTGACAAGGACGCCCGAATTTGGCAATAATCATGAAGGTGTATGTAAGGGTTGTGCCGAAGGAAAGCATACAAGGGGACCTTTCCCCTCAAGTGTCACAAAGACATCTGATATTTTGCAACTGGTCCATTCTGATCTATCTGGTATGCTACCCGTAACATCCTTGGGAGGATGTTTTTACTATATGACATTCACTGATGACTTCTCCCGCAAAACCTGGATATACTTCTTCAAGAAGAAGGATGAGGCTTTCATGTGGTTCCGTACCTTCAAAGCCTTGGTGGAAAATATGAGAAGGAAGAAGGTCAAGATTTTGAGGACCGACAATGGCACTGAATATGAGTCAAATGAGTTCAAGGACTTTTGCAGAGAAGCTGGCATTAAGAGGGAGACCACTACTACCTGTACTCCTGAGCAGAATGGCGTTGCTGAACGAAAGAACAGGACCATTGTGGAAGCTGCCCGTGCCATGCTATGTGACCGGGGTCTACCAAAGTTTATGTGGGGAGAAGCTGCGAATACTGCTGTATACATTCAAAACTGATGCCCTCATTCTGCTCTGGACTCCAAAACTCCCGAAGAGGTTTTCACTGGTAAGAAACCTGACATCTCACATTTTAGAGTTTTTGGATGTCCTGTTTATTTTCATGTGCCAAAAGAAAAGAGAAGTAAGTTGGATGCCTCTGGGAAGAAAGGAATATTTGTGGGCTACAGCAAAACTTCTAAGGCCTATAGAGTCTATGAACCTGGTCAAAGGGAAGTAGAGATATTCCATGATGTCACTTTTGACGAAGATGCTTCCCTGAAGAAAGTAGTAGATCTTCCGAGATCTAAGGAAAATCATCAAGCAAGGCCTGGAAATCAAGAAGACCACAAGATGAGACAAAGCCTGATGTTGAAGGACCAATGGACCCAATCAATCCATCTCCTTCACTGAGAAAGAGACCATCATGGCTCAGGGACACTCTCGAAGATGCTGAGGGACATGCTGCCCCAAGGGGGACATTCCGAGAAAGCAAGAAGCCGTGTAGATACCAAGGGATCTGGCTGCCATAAGCACTATTGTACAATCTGAACCTGGATCTTTTGAGGAAGCCATAAAGCATCAAGTTTGGAAGGATGCTATGCACGAAGAATATGAGTCCATAATGAAGAATGATGTCTGGGATGTGGTTCCAAGACCGAAGGACAAATCAATTGTCACCGCAAAATGGCTCTACAAGATCAAGCATGGATTTGATGGAAGTGCTGAAAAGTTCAAGGCAAGATTTGTTGCCCGTGGCTTCTCTCAAAAGGAAGGAATAGACTATGATGACATATTTGCACTTGTGGCACGATATACCACCATTCGATCAAACATAGCCCTTGCCGCTACACAAGGATGGAGTCTTCATCAGATGGATGTCAAGACCGCTTTTCTGCATGGTGCAATAAAGGAAGAGGTGTATGTAGAACAACCTCTAGGGTTTGAAGTCCAGGATCGGGACACCTATGTCTGCAGGTTGAAGAAAGCCCTCTATGGGTTGAAGCAAGCACCCAGAGCTTGGTACGAGAGGACAGATAGCTATTTGATGAAGCTAGGCTTCACTCGAAGTAATGCTGATCTGAACCTTTACTTCAATGTTGTCCAGGGAAAGCCTCTCATTCTGATGTTGTATGTGGACGACCTCTTCCTGACAGGTGTTGACCCTCTTATTCATCAATGCAAGAGGGAGCTCGCTGCTGAGTTCGAGATGAAGGACCTAGGACTGATGCACTACTTCCTAGGCCTGGAGGTCTGGCAGAGACCTGGCGAGATTTTCCTTTCTGGAAAATACATTGGAAGCTCACGGAAAGATTTGGTATGGTGTTTGCAATTAGTGTCAACACCAATGGAACTCAACTTCAAGAAGTTGAGGTAAGCTGACCAATAGCTGAGCCCGTATTGTAAATCCTGCGAAAGATATGCGTCAACTCGTGGGGGCCTTTGATGTTCTTAGTGAAACACGCGTCCGGATATATGTTTTACAACCGGATATATGTTTTGCGGTGAACACTTTGAGTCGACAGATGGTTGAGCCTCATCACTTTCATTGGGTTGGTGCCAGGAATCTTCTGAGATACCTTCGAGGCACGATAAACCATGGGCTGAGATACACTGCCGGGAGCGTGACACTCCTTGGATATACTGATGCTGATTGGGTTGGCAGTATGGTGGATCGTAAGAGCACATCGGGATGCTGCTTCAATCTTGGTTCTACTTCGATTTCATGGATGAGCAGGAAGCAGAAGTCGGTGGCTTTGAGCATCGCAGAGGCCGAATACATTGCAGCAAGTATGGCTTGTTGTGAAGCAGTTTGATTGCGAAAGCTCTTTAGTGAGCTGTTTGGACATGTGCTAGATACCACCGTGATACTTTGTGATAACCAGAGTGAGATTCGCTTGACCGAGAATCCTGTGTTCCATGACCGATCCAAGCATATTGATATCAGGTACCATTTCATCAGGGATATGGTACAGCGAGGCGTCGTAAGGCTCGATCATATAGGAACTGATGAGCAGGTCGCGGATATTCTCACTAAGCCCCTGGGGAAGGTCAAGTTCCTAACCTTCTGTGAGAGACTTGGTATCGTGGAATGACCCTATGATGTGGGTACTGTTGGACGATGAGCTCGAGGAGCTCTGGGGGGCTTTGGGGACAGCTTCTCGGAGCTATGAGCAACCACAAGGCCAGGCTTGCCAAACCTTGTGGGTGTGCTTGGACCCCACCGTTGTGATTATTGAGTTGGTTCACCACTCATTTATCTGTGCCCCGTATGCATCCTACCCATTGAGTTCGGGGCTCATGGGAAGTACCTCTCATTTGGCCAATGAGGTGGGAAAAGCTAGAGACTATTAGCAAAGACTGATGGACGCATCAGAGATTGCCGTACTCTCTATCTAGGATGGCACGGTCCAACCACTTGATCTGGGATCAAGTCTAGTGAGGTCTCGGACCTCCGCCTGACTTCGGGTCAGATGAACCAACTTCGGGTTGGTTGGAGACTCTTTGTGACTCCGATAAAGGTTTTGACCTCTGGGCTGAATCTGTCAGCCGGGAATGATGTCTTTGTGACTGACCCACTTTTGTTCTGAAATAAAAAGGCCAACAAAGCAAGTTATGGTAGGATGACACATGATGTTTGATTGCACTAGTGGATGGAGTTCTCCTTAGTTGAGAGGGAGTGTTAAATTTGGACAACTAGGTCCAAACTCCATCTTGTGATGCTCAGATTGAAGATTCCAATATTTGTATTGGATTCCTCTTTCAGAGGTGTAAAATTGATTTTAATCTGATGATCAGAACATTTATTTTGAATTTATTATTTTAATAAATTTAAGTGCAGGTCGGCCTTAAGGTTTTTACCCCCAGCAGAAGTGTCACACACCTCTCATGATTGGTATTAATAGGGTCAACATTGGAGCATTTTTTTTCAATCATCTCAACACACATCTCCTCCTCTTATACAAGCATCTAAGGAACAGCGTCATCTCACACGTGGGAAAGAAGGACAATGTTTACCGCAGCAAGAAGGACGAAGTTTACCGCAGCAAGAAGGAAGAAATTCACTACAGTCAGAAATCTGCGGTTAGGGTTTCTGGGGAAGTTTGACCAGCGTTGACTTTGGTCAACGCATGGTCCGATTGAGCTGAATTTTGGGGGAGACTTCGATCTAAGGAGGCCGTACTCTTTGGCACAGAAATCGAGGTCAAAGGTTGACCAGCAATTGAGCTGCGTTGATTTTTAGTGCCGCTGCCCTACGTTGACTTTTCTAGGCTGCGTTGACTTTTCTGAGGTTGAATTCTAAGTTGACGGTGTGACTGTTTCGAGGACTATTGTGACACATGCTGGGTTGGCTGACCATGAAGTCTTTGTTGGTTGAAGCATCCTGTTGACCACCATAACGCACCATCACCTTTATCTGTTTCTGACTTGTCTTCTAAAGAATCACTGGTATGTTCTATCTGCATTTTACTTGTAAATTCATGTGATTATTGTTGATAAAAGTAAAGTTGCATCAAGCATAGAACATCTACATAAAATTACAACTATGAAGAAACCTTCACCCTTGTAGCTCGGTATACTTCAATCAGATTCGTCATCTCCCTTGTAGTGCAAATGTGATGGGAAATTCACTAGATGGATTTCAAGACTGCATTCTTGAATGGGGTAATAGAAGAGGAAGTGTACATAGAACAACCAGAGGGCTTTGAGACGCATGAGCAAAAAACTCATGTGTGCAGGTTTAAGAAAGCCTTGTACGAACTGAAGCAAGCCCCTAGACTCTAGAGCTTGGTATGGGCGAATTGACAGCTACCTGTAGAAGATGGGATTTATCAAGAGTGACGCAGATCCCAACCTATGTTATCTGAGAATAGGGGATGAACCTCTAATATTGGTGTTATATGTAGACGATCTATTTTTTACTGGATCATCTAGGCTCATCAAAGACTATAAGGAAAATCTGGCTACTGAATTCGACATGAAGCATCTAGGGCAGACGCACTATTTTCTATGTTTGAAAGTCTGGCAGCAAAAGGGGGAAATCTTCGTTGGGCAAGGAAGATATACTACAGAGATTCTGGAGAGATTTCAGATGGAGGACTGTCGACCCATGGCTACACCAATGATCACAAACTAGAAGAAAATCGACATGTCCGAGGATGATTAGGCTGATCCTACCTTGTATAGAAAGCTCATAGGATCATTGATGTACCTAGTCAACATTTGACCAGACATCTGTTATGCGGTGAATACCCTCAGTCAATTCATGGTAGAACAAAGGAGGGCTCACTAGGCAACAACCAAACATGTTCTCAAATACTTGAAGGGGATAGTCAAGTTTGGATTGAAGTATACCAAGGACAATGAAATCCAATTGAGTGCGTACTGTTGACCACACTTCGTCAACTACCCCATAGCAGTACACCCCCATTTTTTCAAATGGGATTCGTCATGTTCGACGTGGTTGCGCCATTCAGATTCCATCATCAGTCGACAATTTTTATAAATGATGTAAACCCATTCTGCATGTAATGATGTAAATGATCTATAAGACTGTCATAATGTGTGTGTAACAACCTAGGAAGCCTAGTATGTTGTTGATGATCTCTATCCTAGGAGGTTTTTGTCTCATCGATTCACTAAAGTTGACGCAGTTTTTCCTCCACCCACCCCAAAGCTAGTGGATTTTGTCATCGCATGCTAAGTGAGTCCTGTTGTTTTTCTATCGAGTCCTTAAAAAAGTAGTTTGAACTACTTGTCTACTAGATCATATGTTGAGTCGCAGAATCAAAATAGTCTGGAGGGTTCTATACAAGTGGTTTTTCCCCTTCATGTATGTAAAATGTATTATATTATCTCATGTAAAAGAGGGTTGGAAAAATAATTATAATCCCCTCTTAGTCAATTAATTAAATTTTCTGGTCAATTAATAAAATTCTAAACCAGAAATTTAATTAATTTAGGGTCCTAAATTAGGATTAAATCTTTAAAGGCAAATTTGTTGGTCCTTGGAAAATGATTTTTGACAGCCTCAGGCCAAGGGAATATTGAGAATTTTAAGAAATATTGGACCCTTGGGCCCTGGTGGTTAAGTCAAGGTCAAAATTTTGGGGTAATTAACTCAAAAATAATATTTTTGAGTTAATTAAAATTGAATTAAATGATAAATTCGTTTTTTCTCCAAAATTTTAATTTCAACGTTCCGGATTAAAAGATAATTAAATCTTTTGAACGGTTGAGATTATTTTGACGAAGATCATCCAAACTAGCCGTTAGAGATCTGGTCCTATAAATTTAGAAGTCTTTGTCATTTTTTAGTCATCCGATCTCAAGATCGTGCACTTGCTCTTAGAAGCTCTTGTAAACTTTTTTGAGGAATAAAGCAAAGACTTTGGGGTTACAAATCTGGATGTTCCTTCTCAGATCTATGTGGTGAATTGTCTCTAAAATCTGCTACTTGGTTTCTTGCATTTTACGGTTGATGGCCTTCATGGATTAATCTGCATATAGGTATCTTATGCAGTTTTCTGGGTTTATAAAATAACATTCTGATTTTTCTGCAAAGGTCTCATGTTGTTTTCTTAAATCTCTATCAGTCTAAAGTTCAAATCTAAGTGTGCAGGGAAATTATTTTTTAAGATTGGGCGTCTGGGGAAGTCTTCGGTTGCACCAGCCGACTCTCAATAAACATAAATCTGAAAAGCTCCTTATTTGCTAAATTTCGGGTCTATCTTACGATATTTGTGATTTTGCAGGGTTTCGAAGGCTTGTGCCTCTCACTAAAAATTTTAAACTTCTGAAAATTGTGCTAAACGAATTCAGATCTGACCATGAGGGTTTTTTAATTGTAAATTAGTTGTAAATTTGTAAATTGTTCAAGGTTGTTAGGGTTTAATCTTTAAAACTGGCGTGTGTGTCTTCAAATCTGGCTGTTGTTGCAGGTTACAGGTTCAAATCAGAAATTTTTTTAAGATCCAAGGCAGATCTAGCCTCCAAAGGCCAGATCTGGCCTCAAATCCCCACTGTGGGCAAATCTGGGCGTTTTTGTTTTCAAAAAGCATTGAAAATCTAAAATTTTGAACAATTTGAATATCTGAGGTTAATGTGTTTGTCCAAGTTCTGCATTTATATGCCCATTGATCTGCATTAATCCCTTTGCCTGCGTATCCATTCCTTTCTTCTATGCCCTCCGACTTCACCATCGTTCATTCCTTCTATCCGTCCTCATATCCATTCTCCTTCGTCTGTCTGCTTGATCAATCGACCTGCAGCACACATAAAAAAAAAAGCAATAAACGTCAAGCCTTTCCGCCCTTCGATCTTCCATTTGTATCTGCGTTCAAACCCTAGCCACGCATCTCTGCCCGCGTCCATATCCCTCTGCGTCAAACCCGCGTCCATACACATCCATCTGCAAGCCCTCGACTCCATTCCCACGTTGTCAGCTCCAGCATCGAACCCTTTTCTGCTCTGCTCCTGCAAAACGCAATAAAAAAAAAATACAAACAAAACGTAGCATTTAAGAGTGGCCAATCTATCGAGCCGCCTGTAATCAAGTCCGAGCTACCTCACGCTATCATCCTGCCGTCAAGCTCCTTCCAGTCGACCTACATTTAAAATGAGGAACGCACACACAAAACTGCGTTAGATATTTCTTCACGCCGGCATTTTATTTCATTTCGGGTTTTGATGCGTTATGACTGTAGTTTCGATTTTTGCAGGCTTTAGTCTTAGACATAGATTTGGATTTTCGTTTTTCTTGTTTTATTTTTTAGCGTAAGTTTCAAATTTAATTCTTTTTGTTTTGTTATAATTTTAATTTAGTGTAGTCGGCTTTAGTTTTAGAATTTGATTTGTTTAAACTTGCATTTAGATAGCGTAGGCTTTTTTTTAACTTAGTTTAATTTTTTATTTTTTAGTTTTAGTTTTAGTTAGATTAACTTAGATTTAGATTAACTTTAGAGTTTAAGTTTTGTTAAAATTAGAGCCTTTTTTATTTTTAGTTAGTCTTAGATTTAGAATTTTTGATTTTAAAATTCAAAAAACAATAAAATTTCCAAAAATTCCAAAAAGTCCTTAAAAATTTTTATAAAATACAAAAATATAAAAAAATTTCAAAATTTCAATAGTCAAATGTGCTAAATTTGTTTTTATCTAAAAGTTTGACTAGAGAACACTTTAATTTTCGAACTTGGCTATATTGGAACATCATAAATCCGGAAATCTTTCAAACATCTGGCATTTTCATTCATGGTTGTGGTGTTTTTCAATCGAATATCATTAATCAATCGTGTTTTAATAAGCAGCAGTTAGTCATCAATTACTGGTTTACAATTGCATAGCAGGATTTCATTTGACTCCATAAGGCACTGGTCTTAACGTGAAATCTAATCTGTGGAATCTTGTTCATTTTATCAAGTATTTGGTGTCCTAGCTGTGTCTCCTGGATTTATCCTTCATTTCAAATAGGGTCTACCTCCCTTAGCCTGCAAGGAGACAGCTTAAAGAGTGAGATTGGGGATAAAGGTGACAGCCCCCAGTCTGAGCCGTTGTCGCGGTGCCCTGAACAATCTATGCGACAACATTTTTTGGCGCCGTTGCCGGGGATAGAGTTTTTTTGTCCTTGGTCTTAACGACATTTTATAATCTTCTGATCTTTTATCGCCTTTCATTAGCCTGTCGCAAGGGATCACATTTTCTGGCGTCTTTTCATCTCTTCATATTTTCATCGTCTTATCTTTCATCATATCACTAATCATTTCATCATCGTATTTTTAGCACCTGGACATTTCGGTTGGCTTCTTGTTTGGGTGGCGACTCCACTTATTCATCTTTTTACTCCCAGACAAGAATCCCCCCGTGATATCCATCTGCTAGCTCTCGATTTTTTCTTCTGTTTTAGAATTAGTTTCATGTTCAAGTGGCGACTCAAACTCTTTCATTTCTTACAAGAGTTCCTGCCAAGAAGTTCGCTTCTTGAGGATCTTTTGATTATTCTTGAACACAGATCTATTTCTAAAATCTTAAAAACGACATCATGGATGTTTTTGCCCCGTGTAATTTTGCTAATATTCAGGGTTATCCTCATGATCTCCCTGAAATGGATAAATTACCTATCTTTCAAGGAAATGATGCAGTTAGTGTTAAATCTCATTTGTTTGCTTTCACTAACTGGTGGAATAGATTTGCAGTTGCAAGTAATAATTTCGATGATGTAAAAATGAAAACTTTTGTTCTTACTTTTGGCGAAGATGTTGCTGAATGGTTTACGGAAAAGCCTGATAATTCATTCAATACTTTTGAATCCATTGTAACTGCTTTTAAGGAAAAGTATGGTGATAAAAGGGAAGATCGGCATTTGGTAATAGAGATCAGTACCATAAAAAAGAAAGAAAATGAAACGATTGAAGAATTTAACAGGAGATTTAATGGTATTCTTAGAGAAATATCTCAAACTCATAAACCTCCTGATGGATCTCTTCTGAATTTTTACATTGATGCTTTTGATTCTGATACTTCATATGAGTTAAGGCGGGCTAAAACTGCAAATTATAAGGCTTGTCAATCTTTCGCTGAGGAGATTGAAAAGGATAAGAAAGCATCTGGAATGTCCAAAACTCCAGATTTTGATATATCTTTGACAGATACTAAGTTAAAAGAACCTCTAGAAGATGATGATGACCCTGTGAAAAGGTTAATGCAGAAACTTGAAAGCATGGAGCTTAATCAAGCGAAATTGATCTCTGAACATGCTAAAGAAATAAGTGTCTTACAGGCTAGGTTGGTCCAAATGGAAAGAGCTCAAACGCAGAATCCCCAACCTAGAAATAATAATGCTTTGCAGAAAAGAGGCCTATCTTATGAGCAGAGACCGACAAATCAACTTGAGTTTGCAAATCTTGTGGATGAAGCTCCGCCTTATTGTAGAGTTTGTGATGCTCTTCATGAAGAGGCTACTTGTCCCATTGTCAAAAGGATCATAGCTAGTAGAATGGCAAGGTCAAATCATCAAATTAATATTGTTGGTAAGGACTATCACAGGCATATAGAAGATCATGAAAGTCAGGTTAAGGAGCCAGCTCAGATGATATTGGATGTGCAACCCAATCATATGCAGATGATTCAAAACATGGAAGCTAACCAAATCAGTCTTCAAAATAAGATAATTTCCATGGAAGAAAAACATGTTAAAGAAATAAATCTCATGGAAAACAGGTTAAAAATGATGGAAGTTAATCATTCTAATCAGATGTCCATCATGGAAGCAAGACACACCCAGGAAATGAATACCATGAAGGAAGATCACTTGTTGGAAATGAATGCCATGAAGGAAAATCACTTGTTGGAAATGAGTTCCATACAAGAAAGGTTGGAAAAAATGGAAAAATTACATATACAAAAGTTTCAGCCGAAATTTGATTATGAAGATTCATCAACAGATCATGAGACTTCTTGTCTGCTAAAGCCATTCCCATCTCATCACACGAAGGATTTAACTATGGTTTCAAAGGACGTTGAGAAAGACCAAGCTTATGTGTCACCATTGACAGAGTATATCCAGAATAATATTGGTCACACTCCAGGTTCTTCAGATACTTTGTACAGGCATCTTGAAGATGAGGAAAAGAATTCTACAGTGGTATCATTGCTGACATCACAACCCACTCAGAAGAAGAGAAAGAAGCAAAAAAGAAGTAAGTGGTTTGATTCATCTAATGGTCAAGAGCAGCGTGACATTCATATAAGACAAAGTCCTACGATTAGCAAGATTGGACATGGCACATCTGAAAAGCAGCCAACAGACTTGCCTAAAAGTAGGCAAATGCTCAGCATACACTATATTGAGCACATCTGATGCCACAGGGCATCCTCCGTATCGTATTTCTAACCCTACTCCTTGTTATTTCAGCATTTCATTTTTGCAGTTAGAGTAGATTTACTTTTCATGTTAAATAGAATAATAAATAAAAGAAGAGCTTCTATTTTTCAGGAGCTTAATGTTATATGATGATATTTGGATGGACGCTACTTATGTAATCTTGTGTGTTGCTTGGATGCAGATTCTGGATTCTCACATTCCTTCAATGAAACAACGTGTCCTCAAGTAGAGCTAAATGTTGACCGCACTTTGTCAACTACCCCATAGCAGTACACCCCCATTTTTTCAAATGGGATTCGTCATGTTCGACGTGGTTGCGCCATTCAGATTCCATCATCCAGATTTCATCGACAGTTGACATTTTTATAAATGATGTAAACCCATTCTGCATGTAATGATGTAAATGATCTAAGTAAGACCGTCAATGTATGTAACAACCTAGGTAAGCCTAGTATGTTGTTAATGACTTCCATCCTAGGAGGTTTTTTGTCTCACTGATTCACGAAAGTGATCGGCAGAGTTTTTCCCTCCAGCCTCACCCCAAAGCTAGGGTGGATTTTGTCATCAGCATGCTAAGTGAGTCCTAGTATTCTATCGAGTCCTTGTAAAAGTAGTTTGAACTACTTGGTCTACTAGATCATATGTTGAGTCGCAGAACTGGGTATTTATTTGAGGGTCTATACAAGTGGGTTTTCCCCCTTCATGTATGTAAATGTATTATCTCATGTAAAAGAGGGTTGGAAAAATAATTATAATCCCCACTCAGTCAATTAATTAAATTTTCTGGTCAATTAATTAATAAAATCTTACACCAGAAATTTAATTAAGTTAGGGTCCTAAATTAGGATTAAATCTTTAAAGGCAAAATTTGTTGGTCCTTGGAAAATGATTTTGACAGCCTCAGGCCAAGGGAATATTGAGAATTTTAAGAAATATTGGACCCTTGGGCCCTGGTGGTTAAGTCAAGGTCAAAATTTTGGGGTAATTAATTCAAAAATAATATTTTTGAGTTAATTAAAATTGAATTAAATGATAAATTCGTTTTTTCTCCAAAATTTTAATTTCAACGTTCCGGATTAAAAGATAATTAAATCTTTTGAACGGTTGAGATTATTTTGACGAAGATCATCCAAACTAGCCGTTAGAGATCTGGTCCTATAAATTTAGAAGTCTTTGTCATTTTTTAGTCATCCGATCTCAGGATCGTGCACTTGCTCTTAGAAGCTCTTGTAAACTTTTTTGAGGAATAAAGCAAAGACTTTGGGGTTACAAATCTGGATGTTCCTTCTCAGATCTATGTGGTGAATTGTCTCTAAACTCTGCTACTTGGTTTCTTGCATTTTACGGTTGATGGCCTTCATGGATTAATCTGCATATAGGTATCTTATGCAGTTTTCTGGGTTTATAAAATAACATTCTGATTTTTATGCAAAGGTCTAATGTTGTTTTCTTAAATCTCTATCAGTCTAAAGTTCAAATCTAAGTGTGCAGGGAAATTTTTTTTTAAGATTGGGCGTCTGGGGAAGTCTTCGGTTGGACCAGCCGACTCTCAATAAACATAAATCTGATAAGCTCCTTATTTGCTAAATTTCGGGTCTATCTTACGATATTTGTGATTTTGCAGGGTTTCGAAGGCTTGTGCCTCACTAAAAATTTTAAACTTCTGAAAATTGTGCTAAACGAATTCAGATCTGACCATGAGGGTTTTTTAATTGTAAATTAGTTGTAAATTTGTAAATTGTTCAAGGTTGTTAGGGTTTAATCTTTAAAACTGGCGTGTGTGTCTTCAAATCTGGCTGTTGTTGCAGGTTACAGGTTCAAATCAGAAATTTTTTTAAGATCCAAGGCAGATCTAGCCTCCAAAGGCCAGATCTGGCCTCAAATCCCCACTGTGGGCAAATCTGGGCGTTTTTGTTTTCAAAAAGCACTGAAAATCTAAAATTTTGAACAATTTGAATATCTGAGGTTAATGTGTTTGTCCAAGTTCTGCATTTATATGCCCATTGATCTGCATTAATCCCTTTGCCTGCGTATCCATTCCTTTCTTCTATGCCCTCCGACTTCACCATCGTTCATTCCTTCTATCCGTCCTCATATCCATTCTCCTTCGTCTGTCTGCTCGATCAATCGACCTGCAGCACACATAAAAAAAAAGCAATAAACGTCAAGCCTTTCCGCCCTTCGATCTTCCATTTGTATCTGCGTTCAAACCCTAGCCACGCATCTCTGCCCGCGTCCATATCCCTCTGCGTCAAACCCGCGTCCATACACATCCATCTGCAAGCCCTCGACTCCATTCCCACGTTGTCAGCTCCAGCATCGAACCCTTTTCTGCTCTGCTCCTGCAAAACGCAATAAAAAAAAAATACAAACAAAACGCAGCATTTAAGAGTGGCCAATCTATCGAGCCGCCTGTAATCAAGTCCGAGCTACCTCACGCTATCATCCTGCCGTCAAGCTCCTTCCAGTCGACCTGCATTTAAAATTAGGAACGCACACACAAAACTGCGTTAGATATTTCTTCACGCCGGCATTTTATTTCATTTCGGGTTTTGATGCGTTATGACTGTAGTTTCGATTTTTGCAGGCTTTAGTCTTAGACATAGATTTGGATTTTCGTTTTTCTTGTTTTATTTTTTAGCGTAAGTTTCAAATTTAATTCTTTTTGTTTTGTTATAATTTTAATTTAGTGTAGTCGGCTTTAGTTTTAGAATTTGATTTGTTTAAACTTGCATTTAGATAGCGTAGGCTTTTTTTTAACTTAGTTTAATTTTTTATTTTTTAGTTTTAGTTTTAGTTAGATTAACTTAGATTTAGATTAACTTTAGAGTTTAAGTTTTGTTAAAATTAGAGCCTTTTTTATTTTTAGTTAGTCTTAGATTTAGAATTTTTGATTTTAAAATTCAAAAAACAATAAAAATTCCAAAAATTCCAAAAAGTCCTTAAAAAATTTTATAAAATACAAAAATATAAAAATTTTCAAAATTTCGATAGTCAAATGTGCTAAATTTGTTTTTATCTAAAAGTTTGACTAGAGAACACTTTAATTTTCGAACTTGGCTATATTGGAACATCATAAATCCGGAAATCTTTCAAACATCTGGCATTTTCATTCATGGTTGTGGTGTTTTTCAATCGAATATCATTAATCAATCGTGTTTTAATAAGCAGCAGTTAGTCATCAATTACTGGTTTACAATTGCATAGCAGGATTTCATTTGACTCCATAAGGCACTGGTCTTAACGTGAAATCTAATCTGTGGAATCTTGTTCATTTTATCAAGTATTTGGTGTCCTAGCTGTGTCTCCTGGATTTATCCTTCATTTCAAATAGGGTCTACCTCCCTTAGCCTGCAAGGAGACACCTTAAAGAGTGAGATTGGGGATAAAGGTGACAGCCCCCAGTCTGAGCCGTTGTCGCGGTGCCCTGAACAATCTATGCGACAACAGGTTCACTGACGCAGACTGGGATGGAAGTCCAGTAAACTGGAAAAGTACCAGTGGGTATTGTTTCAGTGTCGGATCAGCAATGACTTCTTGGTATAGTAGGAAATAGAAATCTGTGGCGCTGAGCTCAGCCGAGGCTAAATATATGGCAGCTAGCACAACTTCGTGTGAGGCCATATGGCTTCGTAAGTTGCCCATGAACCTAGTCAAGGAGAGGATGGAACCGACCAGAATTTTGTGTGATAATCAGAGTTGCATCAAGCTCTCTGAAAATCTTGTGTTTCATGATTGGTCAAAGTACAATGACATCAGGAGCCACCACATCAGAGACTATGTCCAACGGGGTGCTGTACAGTTGAAGTACATTCCTACAGGGGAACAAGTGGCAGATATCCTCATGAAAGCTCTGGGTAAGATTAAGTTTACTTACTTCAGAGAAAAGATGGGATGGTCAAGAATCCATTCCAGTAGAGGAATGGATGGGATCGAGATTTAGAGGGAGCTACAGTATGGATGAGGCAGTGACAGAGATGGTGTCATGGGTAGCAGTATAAAGGGCAGCAGCGAAGTAGATGAGGGGCAACAACCGAGATATCAACAACGCAGTAGATGCTTCAGGTCAGAGTAGATGCAGTTGGTATTCTACTTGAACACTTTCCTTGCTAAGAGGGAGTGTTGATTTTGTAGCATTGGAAAGTGTTCCAAGTCTCGTATTTTGTGAGGAGACTTGGACATCAGTATTACAAAGAACCCAGAAACCGTTTGTGGAAATTCCACTCGGTTCATGTTTTATGAAAATAATTAATTATTTTAATGTGGTCCCTAGGTATAAACTTAGGGAAATTAAATAATTAAAGGGTATTAATAAAACAGAGTAAGAATCTTCTAGAAAACGAAGATCAAGTCATGTTTTAATCTTAGCCATTGATTAGAGATCTAATCTGGGTCATTCATTCATCAACAAGAAGATTATAAGAGAAAGCTTGAGGGTCATTTGGAAAGTAAGTCGGGCACACACTCAGTACTTGAAGGAATAGAATTCGATTTCAGAGGGAGAGTTGCAAGCAGAAGAAGGAAGGGGAAGTCAGCAAAGGCAGAGAAAGACGAAAGGAGGACGCAGAGGGCCATAGAGGGCAACGCTGAGCAGCAGCACTGAGTCTCCACGCAGAGTGACATAGTCCTGTGCAGGGACTGCATAGAAGATCACGCAGAGTGATGCTGAGGGAAATAGGGTGTCTTCCGGGTGTCAGAAATTTGCACAGAGATTCGGAGAATTTATCTCAGGTGTATTCTAGAAGTCTGCTCGTCAAATTCATGTAAAATATTTTTCCTTGCTGAAGATTAATACAAACCCTCATCTATTGCATCGGTTTTCCCGCATTGGGTTTTTTTGGGGACAATTCTACAAAACTAACTTTGTTCATGTGATTGTCTCTATTGTGTTATATGTGTTATTTTCTATTTTCTACTTATGGTTAAGTGAATACTGCAATTGTGTTTATTTCAGAATTTACTGGAAGAAAATATGTAAATAACTTATAATACATAAGTAGGCGAAATAAATCTATCACTGCAGTAGGGTTTCTTAGATTAAGAAATTTTCACACCCCTACTGTTGTTGGACTAAAGGAACCTCTACTACTTGATCCTCTACTGGCATCTCACGAGATTTCCGGAAGGCTCTATCTTCCATGAATTTAACATCTCGCCTCACTACAACTTTCCTGCTGCTAGGAATGTAGATTTTGTACGCCTTTGAGGTCTTGCTATATCCTACGAGATACCCCTTTTCTGCAGTCTGATCAAGTTTACTTCTCTTCTCATCTGGCACGTGGCAATATGCCAGACTTCCAAATATCCGGAGGTGTCCTACTTCCGGTTTCTTCCCAGTGAAAACTCCTTCAGGCGTTTTCTTCCCCAATGCTCTATGACGAGATCTATTATGGATGTATACAGTTGTGTTACAAGCCTCTTCCCATAAGAATCTAGGTAGTTCTAGGTCATATAACATGGCTTTTGTTGCCCCTATAATAGTTCTATTCTTCCGCTCTACTACACCATTCTATTGTGGATTGTATGGAGTTGTCCACTCTCTCTTGATGCCCTCCTTTGCGCAGAAATCTGTGAAGTCTCCATCTGTGTATTCTCTACCGTTATCTGAGTGCAATATCTTTACTTTCTTCCCTGTCATGTTCTCTACGAGAGCATTAAACTCTCTGAACCGATCAGAGGCCTCATCTTTGGTCTTTAGGAAGTAAATCCATGTCTTCCTGGACAAATCATCAAAGAAGGTGACAAAATATTTGCCACTGCTGAGAGAATTAGTGGACATCGGACCACAAATGTCTAAGTGTATCAATCTTAATGTGCTTGTTGCTCGGTTCTCACTTCTGGGAAAGGTTTCTTTAGTGTACTTCCCTAGTACGCATCCCTTGCATACGTCATCATGCTCCATACTGAGGATTGGTACACTAGTAACAGTCTCTCTAAGCATCATCAGTGCTCCATTGTGTAGACATCCCATTCTCCAGTGCCATAGTTCGTTCAAGTCTCTTTCGCCATCAAGATTGTTGCCTGTTAGTGCCATTGGAGACTCGAGTTGCAATCAGTATAATCTATTGCTTCGAGTTCCAATTTTCTTCTGCTTCCTCCAGCTTGGATGCTTGACGTATGCCTTCTTCCTAATGAAGTATACATCATATCCCTTGTCCTATAACTAGGACACTGAAATTAGATTGATCCCAAACCCTGGCACATGCAGCACATTCGTGGCTCTGATGCTGGTTCCTACTTTCGTCTGAAACATTACGATGCCTCTCCCTGCTGGAGTGTATTTTGTTGTGTTCCCCATAGTGATCTAGAAGTCCATCTACTCTTCTTGATAACTGGAGAATATTCTCGTACTCCAGTCATATGAGTTGAAGCCCTGTTATCAATGTACCAAATACCTGCAGATGTTGAACTCGACAAACATGCACAATCTTCTTCTATTCTAAGATAAGATATCTAAGTATTCCATACTTATCTGTGCTCTTTTCCTTCTGTAAAAACAAACTGCATCCCTTCTAAAGCTTAACGCTAAGTCTACTGCGCAGTCCCTTGAGGAACCTGGTTCATTGTCTATGTAGTCTCCTCCCTCTTTTGCTCAATACTGCCTTTTTTGGATCTTTCAACTCTGATACCATGTGAAAATTCTGCTACTTGGAATCCTACGGTAGCAACTGATTAAATTTCTTCTATTGCCTAACTGAAGAAAATTATTTAACTTATGCTGTGATAAATATCGAAATGAAATACATTCCAGTCTTCACAATAAACAAGTACAAGAAAAAAAATACTAGCATATACACATGGACACCGTTATTTTTGGACAATTGTCCCTGGAAAAACCCATTGTGGGAAAACCGATGCAGCAACTGAGGGTTTTAATATTATGCAGTAATTTTTTTGAGTACAAATTTATGATTGTCGATCCTGACAAATCATATAGAGAAATCTGACAAATAAAGTCTTGTGAAACAAATCCCACTCTTCCACGAGATTCCGACACTGACCTGCACCTGACTCAAGCTGCTCTGCACTGCTTCTGCGCAGTGACTGCGTCACCCACGCGATTTTTGCATGACAACTGTAGCTACTCATTGTCTCTGTACTAGTACTCACCACTGGCTAGAAACTAGATTCCTCTACCCTCCGAAAATGTCCTCCGGGAACTGGCATTGACCCTCTGTTGTCTCCTCCACAGAAAATGAAACTCCCTCAGCAGCTCTGCGCAGTCCCAACGTAATCTCTACGTCACTGGCTCTGCGCAACTACCTGTGTCTCTTGATGTCTTCTCTCTATGCACTCTTCAGATCTGGAATTCTTCCTTCTGAAAGTTATCTCTAGCCCTCTTTGTGAGAATCCTCTCGATCGATCTTCTCCCTCAGCACTACTCACTAAAGAATTTCGATCTTTGGATTTTTTCTCCGTCTCGATGTGTTTTCCAAATGACCCTTCAAGCCTTTCTTATAGTCTTCTCGTTGAGACTTCAACGACCCAAATTAGATCTCTATTCAATGGCTAAGATTAACTTTTGACTTGATCTACCTTTTCTAGAACATTCACACCAAGGTTACTTGGAAGCGGGAGCGGGAGCGCCATTTTTAGAAGCTCCCGGTCCGGAGCGTTTATATATATATATATATATATATATATATATATATATATGTTGTATTTATATTTATTACATGTCACCAAAAACATGTAGAATGATGAATTAGACATAAAATATAAACATAGATTGAATCATATAACATCAATCATCTAGAAGTTATAATCTTCATCAACCACGCCCCACAAGTTGGTAACATACAACATATTGACTCTTGAGTCTCGCAAATCATCAATCTAAAGGTTTCAAGCTTTCAAAATTCAATATATAACATTTATCATCATTGATATATACCATTTATCATCATTGATTTCAAATTTCAATATCTAACATTTATCATCATTGATTCATTGATTTCAAAATTAAATATACATTTATCATCATTGATATATAACATTTATCATCATTGCTTCATTGATTTCAAAATTCAATATATAACATTTATCATCATTGATTCATTGATCACCATATAACTTTCATGAAGCATCATATTCATAATTCATAATGACTTGTAAACAGTAAACTTATAAATGCCAACTTCAAAGTTTCACCTTTCAAATTCAACTTCAAACTTAAATTGTCATTAAATATATGAAAGAGTTTAAGTTTCAACCGGTTCAATGGTCAATGCTTATAAAAGATAAAAACTACTAGAAAATAGAAAAGACTAGTAAACAACAAACTTATTTTATCTATTAATGGGCCCCCTTGCCACGCCCAAGAGAAATGTCTAATTTGTGCTGAACCATGAGGTTTGGTGGTCTTCTAGTACTCTTTAGGAGTACCACAACCATGACCAGAAGGCGGGACCATGACTAGAAGGTGGAGGTTGAATCTGCAAAGGAACAATAGTTTGATATCGAGAACTGGCACTGGCACTGGCACTGGCACCCGCACCCGCACTGCTACCAGTAGATGGTGGGATTGGCCCTGTGTGTGGTAGTGCTTCTGATGCTTCATCATCATCCCTAAAAAGTTCTGCTTCCAATTCTTCCATATGTACCATGTCGTCCTCCAAATTATCATCCTCTGGGTTGTTGTCCCAGACTTTGTATGATGGATCCTCATTTTCCCAATCACAGTAATGGCTCAACAACCTCAAGTTGTAATGCACATAGACCAAGCTTTCAGCTCGGTTTTCATTCAGCTTGTTTCTTCTCACATTATGTATGAAGTTGTAGGTGCTCCAACACCTCTCTGCAAAAGAAGTGTTCACAACCTGTGAGAGAACTTTTTTTGCCAACTTTGGCAAAAGTCCCATGCCGCCATATGCTTCCCACCATGTGAGAGCATCAAATTTGTCTCTGTCTTCCATTGCATGGAAAGAACCAAAGTTAGCAGTGCAACTGAAGTATTTGCCTAATTCAAAGTGCAATCTAGCACACTCCTCCCTATCAGGTACCAACTTGTCTAATGCCTTCATGTACCCCTCTTGTACCTCTGGATCTGTGTGAGGTTTGATCCTAACCCCACCTCCAGGTGTAGGTTGGCACAACCAAGATGGAGAGTAATATTTTGGCATAAGGATATATGCCAAGGCATGTAGTGGAACATTGAATTTATTCCACCATGCACACACACAGTCATGAATCATAGCATACAAGTTGGGATCATTATCCTTAACAACATCTTTTATTTGGCCCAACATGTTGTCCATCTGCTCATAAACCTCCCCAATCACTGGTTTATCTGTATCTGCAAACCGAATCATGTGATAAATGGGCTTGGTGAAATTCAAAATTTCCCTCACACGTGCCCAAAACAAAGGGTCAAGGGTGGTCTCCTCCACATGTTCGAAACCTTGCCTGTCAACTATTGTCGCTGCCCTGTCCTTTAATACCCGCCAGTGTGGGCTTGATACCATTGCAGCCAATGACTCTCTTACCTTCAAAAGGCGCTTGAAGGTGAGGTAATAGCTAGCAAATCTAGTCTTTGATATCTTCAACAACTCCAATTTGGAGTGAGTATGAAAAAGCCCATGGGTATTGCTATGATTTGTAATAAATTTTATCATTTTTTTTACCTCTCTTGTACAAATCACCAAGCCATTTGAATTGAGGTTGTTTGTTTTTAATGATATCATGCATCAAAAGGTTCAGTGTGTGAACCAAACAACCAGACCAAAATATGTTGGTGTATTTATCCTCAATAATTTCTCCTGCTGCCTTACAATTAGCAGCATTATCAGTGATGACCTGTATGACATTGTATGGCCCAGTCTTTTCAATTATATCAAGTAATGGTTCTGCAATGTTAACGCCGGTTTTGAATTTGTCTGGATAATCATATGCTGACAAGAAGATTGCACCACTAACCGACACAGCCAAAACACTTATCAATGGCTTTCCTTTTACATTGGTCCATCCATCAGAGACAATGGACACCCCATGCTCATTCCACGAATTTGTCATTCTAGCCAAAGAATGGTTTATTTTAGCTTTTTCATGATCAAGACCCACGGTTCTAGCCTTGTCATACCCAGGGCTCCTGTATCCTTTGGGGGCATCATTAATGGCAGAAACCATTTCATGCCAATAAGGTGAGCAAAGAACATTAAATGGCACCCCACATGCATATAGAAACCGGTAAACTTCTGAATCCACATCATTCCTACACCCTTCGTCCAGGAAATCGGATATGGTTCTACGCCTTAATCCAGGTGTGCCACTGCCTCCATAACCACTAGCATGGGTGGAAGTTGGACTTGTTTGTCCATGATGTGATGGGCCCGAATAAGAATCAATGAAACCCCTAGATCTTTTAGATCTCTGTAGGGCAGCCTCCTCTTCCTTTCTATATTTCTCTCTGTGTTGCTGGCACACTAGTACAAATTTTGATTCCTATATTTTTTTCTCCATCCCCTGGCATTTTCCCACAAAGGTGCCTTCTCGCACGAGTGTATGAACCATGGTATTGTTTATTGCAATGGGGGCAAATAAATTTAGTGGTTCCACCACCTTTCCCTCCTTCCTGTTTCTAAACATATTTCCACAAAGGTGTCTAAGTTTGGTCTTGTCTAGTTGGGGAATCTGTGTCCTCATGTTCTCCACTCCCCACTTCCTTCTCAACATAATCCTCCTTCTCTTCAGGATTTTCTTCAAATCCACCATAACCCTCCTCTTCATCCTCCTCTTCTCTGATTTGCTCTTTCTTCTACTCTCCAACACCATTATTACAAAGAAAGAAACCAACATGAGGAAAATCCCTAGCCATATAGCCATGATGTTTCAAGTTTCAAGTTTCAAGTTTCTAGCCTACAAAACAAATGGAGAAATGCCAAATGGGAATAGGAAATGCAACATAGGAAAAAAACAATTCAATTTTTAAGTTTTAAACACAATAAAATGCAACATTCAAGAAAAAATCAAGTTTTCATTTTTAAACAACTTACAAATTCATCCTAGAAAATACAAAATTAGATTAGAAGACCTACCTCTTTCTTGCAATCCTCCTATTGCCTTGCAGCTTGCTCCTTGCTCTCTCCTTGTCACTTCTGCAGCTCCGCTCTCAAGCTCTCCTTCTTGCTCCTCTTGCTCCTCTCACTCTCTCACTCACTCAACTACAAACAATAAACAAAATGAGCCTCCCTCCCTCTTAAAAACAAAATGATTTTTTCAACAAAAAAAATTTCTCGCCGACGGGAAACGTTTTTTTTGTCGGGGAGCATTCAGGACTGAACGCTCCCCGACCGCTTCCGGCGTTTAAAAAACGCTCTCGGGACTGAACGCTCCCCGACCGCTTCTGGCATTTAAAAAACGCTCCCAAAGCATTTTTTAAACGCCGGAAGCGCTTAGGGAGCGTTTGCTCCCGAGCGCTTCCGGAAACGCTCCCGAAAAGGCAAGGAGCATTTTTATAGGGTCGGAAACACGCTCCCGAAAACACTCCCCTCAGGAAGCATTTTCGGGAGCGCATTTCCCAGCGATCCCAAAACACTCCCGAATGGAGCGCGTTTCGAGAGCAGGAACGAGGGGGGGGTGAAGCTTCCCCGCAACCCTGATTCACACCCATATTCTATTAATTCCCATTAATTATTTTATTTTCCTAAGTTTACACTTAGGGTCCCATTAAAAATAATTAATTATTTTAATAGAATACAATCCAGGTGGAATTACACTAAACGATTTATGGGTTATCTGGAGCACATGCGTCTAGGCTTCTCCATAAAATTTGAGACTTAGAGCACATCTGATACTACCCCAAATCAACATTTCTCATAGTGATTTCCTTAATACCGGGACTCCTCCTATCAGTGAAAGTCCATAAAGAGCAAGGAGCTTTAGCTGAGGTGATAGTGGGTTATTGCTCCATTGTTGCCACTTGACCTAGTAGTTGCTCTATTGGAACCCCTCCTAAGGCCCCTGCTATAGTAGATACTGAAGTCTAAATACTAGAATAGTAAATTGATATAAATCAAATTAAACAATATTAAAGAGTGATGACTCGAAGAATAAATTTGAGGTGATTGATATCTAGAGACAAGACTCAAAAGTTCAAACTGAAAATTAAAAATGAACTGTAATATTCCAAACTAGTAAAACACAACAAATAACAAATGCATGAACTAAACTGCAAAAATAAAAATTTGAACAAGAGCACAAACCAAAAAACCCCAAAATCTGGGCAATAGTTCTGAGCCATTTTATTAATTATGCAAGAAAAATCACGTATAATAGGACGAAATCCATAGAACCTGGGCTCGCCACAACAAGCAACGCAAAACCTAGGTGAGAATGTGTAAGATTAGGTGTTGGGATGGCCCAAATCGGTAGCTCATGCTTGCCCAAAAACTTTGTTGCTACTACTGAATGGAATTGGTCGTCCTGCTTAAAATAATGCCCGGGATGCTTTGAAATTGCAGTTGTGAGCTCCTCCCCTCAAACATGAAATACCCAAAAAAGGTTTCGCCTATCTCCAAGCCAAAAATCGAACCCACAAAGTGATGTAAATTCCTCAGCTAACTAGCAATTCATCCTGCTCTAAAAATGAGGATTTCAGGCCCAAATATCACCTGGAAAATTCTATAAAATTAGCTGGAGACTCCTCTCAATAAACCCACAAAAACTCAAAAAGGGTTATATAAAAAGCATCCTCTACGCGGTTGATGTCTGACAAGTTGTCCACCAACCACTACGATGCTACTGCCATTGTACTGCTGCCCATGACACTGCCGCTGCCACTGCTGCATCCATACTACAGGTCCCTTTCAAATGTTGCATCTGCTATGTTGCTAACACTGCCACCGCTAACACTGCATCTACACTGCAACTCAGTTGTTGAGAGAAGCAACTGAAATCACCCAAAAACTGAACAAGTGTTCAGTGGATGCACCTCGGTGTTGAAGACTTTGACTGTTGATAACTACTGCGTTGTCCCTTTGATGCACTGCGTTGTCGCTGCTTTGCACTGTGCCGCACTACTCTGTAATGCGCTGCACTCCTATGCACTGTATTGTTGCTTCTCTGCTCTGCGCTGCTCAGAATCTGGCACTGCTACCTAATGCATTGTCGCTCCATCACTCCTCGACTCCCACTGAAAACTCTTCCAACCCGCTACTGCTAATTATGGGCTCCTGTAGCAAGGTACTGATCCATGAGGTGGGCTCTGCAAGGATCCTGCCCAACTGAAGTTCAAGATGTACTACAGTTTTATGTCACCCTACTTCTCCCCTCGAGAAGCGTGGGCAATCATAGCGAACTCATCTTGCTCAATCTTAGCAGCTGCAACCTTCGAATCATGCTTCTCATCCTTGTCCTTTTTCTTCAAAGGACACTATGATGCAAAGTGGCCCATCTCACCACATCTGTAGCATTTCACCTTTTGAGACCTCTCTCTTTTGTCTCAGTTGCCCTTGTTGCCTCTTCGATGCTAGGGTTGCATTCTCCTCCTCCTCCGAACTCTTAGACTCGCTCTCGCTACTACCGTCAAGCGTGCACTTGACTAGATCTCTCCTCAACTCTTCCTCCTGAAGCATTGACCACATCCGCTCCCAACTAGGAAGCATAGCCCTGCCCAAAATACTTTGGACAAAAACTTGCCACTCCTTCGTGACTACATTAAGGGCTAGCCTCACCATAGTTGCTGAAGATGGGGTGGATCCCACGGCTGCCAACTGGTCTCGAATCTCCTGAAGCCTCGTAAGGAATGGAGCAATGCGCTCCCCCTTCTGCATCTGGACCAACCAGAGCTTCTACTCCAAGTACATCTTCTGCTGCTCGGAAGTTCCTTTGTACAACAAGGACAAGGCTGTTGATTTATGGCATCATCGGATGTGCTCTAGCCTTGTAACTTTTTATATAGGCTAGGACACATGTATTCCATAAAACCCAGAAATGGTTTTGGAAAATTCTGCTTAGAGATGGTTTAATTAAATTAATTAATCGTTTTGTAATGTTTTCCTAAGTCTAAACTTAGGGAAACTAATTAATTAAAGGGTATTAATTAAACTAAGTGTGAATCTTCTAGATAAAATCATGGATCACCTCCAAGTTAATCTTAGCCCTTGATTATGTTTTAATCTTGGCCGTTCAAGGGTCAACAAAAGAATATAAGGAGGGTGAGGAGCCTATGGAAAAACACGTTGAGCACATTGAGCATTTGGCATTTTCAAGTTTGTGAGCATAGTATTAAAAACTGGTCGGGTCAAACCGGTCGGTCAGACCCCTGGCCGGTCAAAACCGGTCCAAAAACCCGGTTTGCACTCTCCTTTCGCCCATTTTTCTGGTCAAACCGGTGTTGACCGGTTGGTCAAGGATGGAACCGACCGGTTTATCCATAAACCAGTCGATTCTATCCTTAACTGGTCGGTTCGCTGCCAAGGCCGCAAAAGGGACCCACACAAGGTATTTTGGCTGATTTAGGGTTGTTTTGGAGGGAAGAGGAGGGTTGTTTCCCTCCAAAAACACCCTCTCCAATCCTTTATAAGCAGGGGCAACCTCTCATTTGTCTCACACCATCTCATTTGGAGATTTTGTGAGTTTGATTGAGAGCTTAGAGAGTGTTGAGTTTGAGTAGTGGAACAACATAGAGTTTGAGGCTTGCCGCTTGAGCTAAGTAGTAACCATCATGCCTCCAAAAGGCAAGGATAATTCGTGGGCTCATTGTGATATGATTGATGGAAAAATGATTTGCAAATATTGCCAAAAATCTATTGCAAGAAGGGGTATTTACAGGTTCAAGCAACACTTGGCTGGGATAGGAGGCCATGTAAAGCCATGTGGAGCACCAAATGAAGTTATAGGGCATATTAGGGCAGAATACCTTCAGAAGTTCGAGATTCAAGTCACTGAACCAATAGAGAAGTTTGTAACTGGAGTAGTTGCAAAGTTTGGCAGTAGAGAGTCGGGAGACTCAAGTTCAACCAACTGAGTTTGAACTTTGATATTGATGAGAAGTTTCAAGTGATAATGTTGATCATTAATTAGAATTTAGTAATATCATATATGTAGATTTGTAGTAGACTATACTACGTAGGCCAATGGCCTCAATGCTCATAGCTTGTAGCATTGTTTTTGGACTTTATGGGTCATTTGGAGCCTCATTGCTTATGTATTTTTTCGATGATATGTATTGCACTCGATGCCATTTTGATATATTCACCTTTACATGGTATATAAATGAGAAAAATTCGCATATTTTGTCTCTATTGGCTTGGAATCATGGTCGCAAATCTTATAAATAGTTTTTTCTTAAAAAATAATTATTTAATGTATTTTTTTAAAAACCGGCTCGTTTAGACTTGACCAGTACCAGTTAGACCGGTTCATTAGGTCCACCAGTTCGGTCACCGGTTCCTGTTTTTAATAGTATGTGTGTGAGGAGACACAGCTTCTAATCAGAATCAAATCACTAGGGCAAGGTTTGCTAAGTGATTGTGATTCAGTGATTAGATCCAGAGAGGGGCAGAAGCTAAGAAACTAGATTCGTTAGGTGGGGCTCACATGTCCTGAATCCGTCATATCGAATACGATATGTACGGATTCGTACCCATTTCATAGGATTCGATCTTGTCCATACAGGACACGTCGAATCTCGATCATGTCATGTACGAACACGATCGAATCCCGTACAGCCAGATTCGACCAACGAAATCAAGTTTTAATATCCAGCACGATTATTTGCAGCTTTTGCTCAACAAACTTTGCACACACTATATTTTCTTGTAGATAGCCTCCATTGCCTTGTTATTAGTTTATGTCCCTCAACTAATCCGCGATTTTAATGTGGCTGTTCCATTTCTCTATAACAAGTCTCGATGTGGTCAGAGCATTCCTTTATATTGTATCAGTGAATGCAACAATAGCCACCGGGGAGTACCACACCCTTGCTGTGAAGTAGCCACACAATGAGATTGTAGCATAAATGCAATCGCCTTGTTTGCAGACATCTTTGATCTTACCAAGATATTTCTTCTTTTGTATAGCAGCAAAGCTTTCAATAGATTGATGACTATGTTTGCAAGTTGTAACTGTATGTCTAGAATGAGGTTATTTCTGTTTACTGTGAGAATTATGCCCTTTTATGCTTGAAAGTCAACATATATTTTCTTGTTTTAGTACAAATCATTATTTATGTGCAGTTAAACTTGCGATGGTACACTTATATGCAATGAGTAGTCACAAGGGTGAACAGATATATTTCTCTTTAGGATGTGTCCTTCAGATTCCAATTATTCTATGTTTGAATCAATGAATTTGCATGAATTTGTGTAAAAAATATCTAATTTTTAATATATATGTATATTTTTTAAATATATATATATATATATATTTTTTTTTAATAAAATAATATATAACGTATCCGGATGTGTCCTGTTCCGGGGATCACCGTGTCCCGAATCCAATTCTCGAATCCCCGTGTCCATCGAATCCCAAATCGTCGTGTCAGGTGACTTAAGGCAGAAGCAGAGACTGGTCAGGAGGACTAGGAGTGCATTTCAGAGAGAAGTAACATTCAGACAGAGAGAGAGAGCAGTTTTCTGAAGGGGTGACGCAGTCCCTGCAGGAAATCACGTTGAAGCAGCGCAGTGTCTCTTGGAGTCAGTCCGAAGATAGCTAGAGGCTAGGGTTTTTGAGCCAGGAGGGCCAAAATCCAGTTTCAGATCAGCTATATCAGTTGCAGAGAAAGGTGACACAGTTTCTCAGGCTTGCCCACACAGGCTTACGTAGTTTCAGCGTAGGAACTCACGCAGAGGCCGAGAAGGGCTTCACCACCGCTGTTTAGATCAACCAGAGACTTGCAGAGTTAGGTATACCTCACAATTAGATTTGTTGTCTAGATTTCTCTGAAGGGTTTGCCGAATGTTGGCACCCTAGTGTACTCAAGATTCTGCTGCTTAATAATATAAAACTCAACTCTACTGCACCAGTTTTCCCGAGTTGGGTTTTTCCGGGGACTTAGTCCAAAAATAACTGTGTCAAATGTGGTTGTTTTTCATTACATTTTATTCAGTTTGTTTCAGCACTTAGATTTATTCCGCAGTATTATTTGTGTAGACTGCTTCAAAAATTACTTCGAGATTTCACTGTAATGAAATAATTATGCAACATAATAGGAGAAGTAATTCAGATTTGCTGCAGTAGGAATCCGAATCTAGGATTTTTCACATGGTATCAGAGCTTATTCAAGCTGAAGTGCAGGAAAAACAAGAGTGAACCAGCAGATCAACGTAGGAGAGAATAGGATCTGTGTAAGCAACAGCAGACCCTTCTAGAGATTACGTTGTCCAGGCCAGGAGGGAAATCTGGTGCAGGAAAAGGCTCCCTCTATGAGAGTTGACAGAGGGGTAGGCATTTTTCCAGTTGCAGAAGAGGTAGCATAGCAGACCAGCGTAGCTGAAGGACGCAGTTACTGCACAGCAGTAAGAGCCGGTGCATAAAGCGTCAGAAGGGAGAACGAGCAGCGGAAGAAGTATTTGGAGGAGAAGATGCATAATACCAGGATGAAGAAGGGAGAATGTTTTGACTCCTTCCTGTCCCGTATTCAAGATACCCGAGATCAACTATCAGCAGTAGGAGCTGCTCCTAGTGACTCAGAGCTGGTAAGGCTCACTCTGAACTCAGTTTCAGAAGACCATCAGGTCTTTGTCCAAAGCATTCTGGGTAGAGAAAGGCTTCCAAGATGGGAAGCAATGTGTGCAGCCTTACAGCAAGAAGAGTTGAGGAGAGACCTCCTCAAAATCCATTTGGAGGATGGCAGCAGTGGGTCGAAGGTCAAGAAGGTGGAAGAAGATAACCCTGCCCTTGCATCAAAGGGGCAACAAAAGCAAAAGAAGAAAGATCTGTCCAAGATCAAGTGCTTCCGATGTGGGGAAATGGGACATTATGCCACACAGTGCCCTCTTAAGAAAAAGGATAAAGAGGAGAAGGAAGATCCACAAGCAGGAGCTTCCAAGATTGAGGCGGAAACAGATTGTGCTATGTTAGCTCATATTCCAAAAGGAGAGAAGTGGGATTACTTGGAGTTGTAGATCCAAAATCTACAAGTGGCAGGATCTTTGAGTATTTTCGGACTCTTGGATCACATGTGAGCTACAGTAGCCCAAAGACAGTCACAGGATGGACAGTTGCAGCAGAAGATGAGAAGACAGCGCAGTGGCTAGCAGTACTAGAGCCTGATCAACGCAGAGAGAGAGCAGCAGCAGCAGCAGTTGAGCAGCAGCACCACAGTGCACACTGGTGCAGCGCAGTGCAGAGCAGTGCTCACGTAGTGCAGACTCACAGAGCAGCGACAGCGCAATATGTTTCAGAGAGCTAGTGCAGAAACTAGCAGCAGTCAGTCTTATTTTCCAGTTGCAGATTTCCTTGTCCAATTTCGGATGTTTTTCTGTTGCAAGTAGCAACAGTCCAACAATGCAACAGCAACAGTAGTTGAGCAGCAGCAGCAGATGAGCAACAACAACGCAGTGCAGAGCAGTGCTCACGCAGTGCAGCAGCATGGTTGCAGAATCCAGAGGGAGTTGCAGTTGGCAGCAGTTTGCAGAGTCAGCAGCAGTACAGATGCAACATTTTCTTGTGCAATGTTGGTGAGCAATATCAACAGTACAGCAGCAGACGTTCCAGAAGTCAAAGCAGCACATTGAGTTGTTTTGCTAGAGCACTTTCCTTGCTAAGAGGGAGTGTTGATTTATGGTAGCATCGAATGTTCTCTAGCCTTGTAACTTTGTATATAGGCTAGGACACATGTATTCCATAAAACCCAGAAATGGTTTTGGAAAATTCCACTTAGAGATGGTTTAATTAAATTAATTAATCGTTTTTTAATGTTTTCCTAAGTCTAAACTTAGGAAAACTGATTAATTAAAGGGTATTAATTAAACTAAGTGTGAATCTTCTAGATAAAACCATGGATCACCTCCAAATTAATCTTAGCCCTTGATTATGTTTTCATCTTGGTCGTTCAAGGGTTAACAAAAGAATATGAGGAGGATGAGCGGCATATGGAAAAACACGTTGAGCACATTTAGCATTTGGCATTTTCGAGTTTGTGTGAGGAGACACAGCTTTTGATCAGAATCAAATCACTATGGCAGGGTTTGCTAAGTGATTGTGATTCAGTGATCAAATCCATAGAGGGGCAGAAGTAGAGACTGGTCAGGAGGACCAGGAGTGCATTTTAGAGAGAGGCAACATTCACGTAGAGAGAGACAGCGCAATTTTCTGAAGGGCCTGCAGGAAATCATGCAGAAGCAGCATAGTGTCTCTTGGAGTCAGCCCGGAGATAGCTAGAGGCTGGGGTTTCTGAGCCAGGAGGGCCAAAATCCAGTTTTAGATCAGCTAGATCAGTTGCAGAGAAAGGTGACATAGTTTCTCAGGCTTGCCCACGCAGGCTTACGCAGTTTCAGCGTAGGCACTCACGCAGAGGCAAAGAAGGGCTTCCCTAGCGTTGTTTCGATCAGCCGGAGACTTGCAGAGTGAGGTATATCTCACAATTAGTTTTGTTGTCTAGATTTTTTTGAAGGGTTTGCCGGATGTTGGCACCCTAGTTGTACTCAAGATTCTGCTATTTAATAATATAAAGCCCTCAGATCTGCTGCCCCGATTATCCCGAGTTGGGTTTTTCTGGGGACTTAGTCCAAAAATAACTGTGTCAAATGTGGTTGTTTTTCATTACATTTTGTTCAGTTGTTTCAGCACTTAGATTTATTCCACAGTATTATTTGTGTACACTGCTTCATAAATTACTTCGAGATTTCACTCTAATGAAATAATTATGAAACATAATAGGATAAGTAATTCAGATTTGTTGCAGTAGGAGTCCGAATCTAGGATTTTTCACAAAGGCCTCCCACATCTCCCTGACGGTGTTCTCCCCACCTAAATGAGAGACTATGTGATCCTTGACACCATCAAGGATCATCCTCTTGGCCTTTGCCATATCGGTCTGGTACTTCTTAAGTTGATCCAGATCTGAAGGTACAACAACCACATTCGCCACGAACTTCTTGAGATCGTATTCATCTAGAAGGAATTGAATGCTTTCCTTACAAATTACATATTTGGAGGAACCCTCCAACCGGTCTTGATCTCTAAGACCATGAGCTGCCATCTCAGTCGAACATTGTCGAATTGCTTCTCCTTTCTCCCCCTCTACGCAACCTAGCCAGGCTTACGCACTCCTTCTGGAGCTCGTAGATCTGTTGCCCTGATCTACTACTAAGATCCTGGAAAAATGTTGGATTCCTCAGCTAGGAACTCACTGAAGAAGAATTCCCCACTATGTGCTCTTTTCTTTCTTCCTATGCTTTTCTGCCCGGCAACTACCTGCAGAAAAACTATGTCCCTCTGGCTCTGTGTGAAGGCTCTATGCAGCTCCCTCAACCTTGGAAAAATCTCGAACAGGAAGTCCTACCTCTCTGTCGACTCACTTAGAGAGAGACAACCTCGAAAAATCAACCCTTCTGGCTAGAACTGCGCAATCCCCTTGGGGATTCGATTTGTTGCTACCTCAACAATTTGGCCTTCTCTTCAGAGTCAGATTTTCTCTTCCTGTTTCACATCAACTTGGCTCCGATACCATGTGAAAATTCCTAGATCTGACAATCTAAGGAATCCTATTGCAACTATCTGAGTTACTTCTCCTATTATGTAAATTGCATTTGCAGAATTAATTTAGATCTGAATCATTGAAGTAACTACTGAAGCAGCCTACACTTAATTAAATTGATTCTGAAACAAGGAAACTGAGCAAGAAATCAATCATACATAGGACACCTTTATTTTAGACTAAGTCCCCAGAAAAACCCAATGCGGGAAAACCAGTGCAGCAGATCTGAGAGTTTGTATTATTAAGCAGCATCAATTTCTGAATACATCTCTGAATACCTAAAAGGTCACTTACAGAGAGAAATATTGGCAGAAAGAAATTGTGAGAATACCTCACTCAATCACTGGAAAATCCGGCTAATCTAGACATTGGAGAAGCTACACCTGGAGGTCATTGAGCAGCCTTTGCGGAATCACTGCGTAGGCCCTGCATCACCTCCTCTAAGCACTGCGTCGCCCCAGCTGTGGATCGATCTAACTCCCGGAATCACAGATCTCAGCCTCCCGGTCTCACAGCCCGGCTTTCAGCTTCTGGATCAATTCCAACAGTGAAATCTCGGAAACCATCTAAGCCACTGCGCAACCTCTACGTAGCCCTACATGGCTCTACGCAGCCTCTGCATCACCCTGACTAGCTCTGCTGGACGTCTCTCTGCCTCTCTCTGTTGATGATTCTCCGACTGAGAAAATCTCTCTCTCCGGATGCTATCTCTACCCCTCACTGCACTGAATCTCTTAGATCTGATCTTCATCCGAGCACTTGTTCCGTCAAAAGAATTTGATCTCGAGATTCACTCCATGTATGTTTTTCCAAATGACCCTCAAGCCTTCCTTTATAGTCTTCTCATTGAGAAATCAACGGCCGAGATTAGATCTCTAATCAACGACTAAGATTATATTAGACTTGATCTTTGCTTTTTCTAGATCATTCATACTCTGTTTTATTAATGCCCTTTAATTATTTAATTTCCCTAAGTTAAACTTAGGGTCTTCATTAAAATAATTAATTATTTTAATAAAACATGCTCTGACTGGAATTTTCACAAACAGTTTCTGGGTTCTTCGGAATACCAGTGTCTAAGCCTCTCCACCAAATTTGCGGCTTAGAGCACTTCCGATGCTACCAAAAATGAACACACCAGAGTCAGAGCAGCGTAGAGCATAGTTGGCAGTAGTGTTGTAAGGCACAGAGCAGAGTCAGCAGTAGTGCAATAGCTTCAGAGGGTCAGTGTAGAGACTAGTAGCGGTCAGATCTTCAGTATCAGATGCATCATACTAAAAACTTAGTTCAGTATTTTGGATGTTTTTCTACTGCAACAGTAACAGCGTCGCAGTGCAGAGGCAGTTGACAGTTGTATGCAGGGTCAGCAGCAGCACAGTAATTGGTGGACAACAGTGTCAGACATCAGCAGCGCAGAGGGAGATGTTACTGTGAAAATTTTTGAATCTAACAAACAGAAATCCTACTGCAGTTAATCTTCAATTAACAAGTTTATTTACAAAATTATTCAATAAATATTAATGCAAATACATTGCAGCCTACACTAATATAAAGATCAAGTACTGAAAAATAAGATGAGACAATCAAACAAAGAACACTTATTTTTGGACTAAATGTCCCCAGAAAAACCCAATGCGAGAAAACCGGTGCAGCAAATCTGAGGGTTTTTATTATTAAGCAGCAGTTTTCTGAGTACAATCTCTGGATGCCTTGTTGGCTATCCAGTACAGAGAATTTACAACAGACAAATAAAATAGTGAGTTTTACCTCACACTGCAAATCTCGATTGATCCGGATCCAAACTGGGGAAACCCCAGCTCCCTTTGCGCTGCCTCTGCGCAGTAGATGCGTAGGACTGTGTGGGGATGGTTGAGGACTGTGTCACCTCTTCTCTGAATCGATCTTCCTCTCAGAAAATTGAGTTTCAGCCCTTCCCGCTGAGAAACCCCAATTTCTAGCAAAACTCGAATTGTCCCTTGGAAACGTTGCACAGTCCCTGCATGGGCTTGTGTCACCCCTTCTGCGGACTGCATCACCTCTCCTGGTGGTTGCGTTGCTTCCTCTGTTGTCTCGGCTGCCTCTCTGCTATGTACTCTTGGTCCCGAAGAAGATCCTTTGACTAATAACTACTTCTGCCCCTCACTGCACTAAATCACTTAGATCTTATCTCCGTCCAAGCACTGCTCCATCAGAAGAATTTGATCTCCAGATTCACTCACTATGTGTATTCTCCAACTGACCCTCAAGCTTTCCTTTATACTTTTCCTGTTGAGGAATCAAGGGTCGTGATCAAATCTTTAATCAATGGCTAAGATTAAAACAGACTTGATCCTCGTCACTTAGAATCTTCTCACCCACATTTACATTAATTCACTTTAATTACTTTAATTTCCTAAGTTTTAGTGTAGGCTCCATTAAAAATAATTAATTATTTGAATAACTTGCATTCCGGGTGGAATTTCTCCAAATGATTTATGGGTCTTGGAGATTTCATGTGTTCTAGCCTCTCCACAAAATTTCGGAGCTAGAGCACATCCGATGCTACCCAAAAAAATCAACAATTAGAGGGTCAGTGTGATGCTTTAGCAGGATGCTTTACTAGAGCACATTTATCGCTAAGAGGAAGTGTTGATTTCTGGTAGCATCAGATGTGCTCTAAGTCCCAAATTTTGCAGGGAGGCTTAGACACATGTATTCCAGAATACCCAGAAAGTGTTTTGGGAAATTCCACCCAGATGAGGTTTTATTAAAATAATTACGTATCTTTAACGGGAGCCAAAAGTCTAAACTTAGGGAATTAAAATAATTAAAGTGTATTAATAGAACTGGGTGTGAATCTTCTAGAAAAAGACGAAGATCAAGTCAAGTTAATCTTAGCCCTTGATTATGTTTTAATCCAGATTGTTGATATCTCAACGAGAAGTTTATAAGAGAAGGCTTGATGGGAATTTGGAAAAGACGTCAGGGGTGAGTCTAGAGATTGATTTCTCAAGTGAGCAGCGAAGAGCAGCCGGAGAGATCATCGAGTTGATTCTTGCAATGAGGGCCAAAGATAGTTTTGGTTGGAGATTTTTCCTGAGCTGGGAATACATCGTAGAGAAGGCAAAGAAGAGGACACAAAAGAGGCAGCATAAGGGCTACGCTAGGCAGCGCTGAGCCTCTGAAGAGATCCGCAATTTCACTGAGGATCAGTCAGATCCAGTGTCGAAGAGTTGGGGTGTGAGACCAGAGGGCCAGAAGATCAGAATCCAGCCAGCAGAAAGATCAGTCGAAGGGAGTGACGCAGTCCCCAGCCAGAGTGATGCAAAGGCTGCGTAGAGGCAGCGTGGGGCTTGTCAGTTCAGAGTTGGATCAGTGTCGGATCTCCAATGTTAGTGTGAGGTAATCCTCACTAATTCTCTATCAGTCAGATTCTCTATGGATAACCATATTTGGGGATCCAAATTGTATTCAGAAAAACCACTGCTTAATAATACAAACCCTTAGTTGCTGCACTAATTTTCCCGCATTGGGTTTTTCCAGGGACATTTGTCCAAAAATAACAATGTCATATGTGTCTCTATTTTTCTTCTTGCACAATTCTTGTTTTCGTATATTATTTTATGTAGTGAAGGTTGCAGTGTGATGTATTCAGTGTTTGTCATAGAACAACTGCAAATAAATTGTTAAGCAATGAATAACAATAAGGTGAATATTTTCCAGTTGCTGCAATAGGATTCCAGTTGAGGAATTTTCACATCAACAGAGCTATAACTTAGCATAATGTGTTTCTTCTAGAACAGGTCATCTCTAATTTCGAATTTCTACTGATTATACCTTAACCTTCATCAGCAGCATATATGCAAGCAATATTTTAGAAGGCCTTATCTCTAAGTATTGCCATCCTTGCGTCCAAGCTCCTCTAAATCCAAGTATTAATAGCTCAATATGGTAAATCAAAAGCAGCAAATTGTAGTTATTTGACAGCACAAAATCTAACCTTTATTTATGAAGACATAATTTGCTAATGCACACAAAAATGATCACTTCAATACCTTGTCAGCATACGATATGGTTCTCGAAGATCCTTTGTCACAAGATCATCAATCAAAGTCCCAATATAGCTGCTTTCCCTCTCAAGGACAATCAGTGGTTTACTGGAAGAGAACCTTGCAGCATTGATCCCTGCTATCAAACCCTACAAAATCACAAACGTTGAAAATACAATTCATAAATTGTATATGTCAGTAACCATCAGGTTGACGTCAAAATTTGACTGAATTCTGATCTCTATCTTTGCTTTAGACTACATGATTTGACTTGTTATGCTATTAGACCTTCAGATCAGGAAGAACCCAACTAGAGTGTGCATAATACCAATAAATTAATGGTTTCTTAGCAATATGGAGGCAACCTCTATATTTCCCAGTTTATTCTTATAGAGAATGACATGAAAGAACAACATCCAGTTAACCTCCACCAACAGATTCATACAGTGGACAAGAGTTCCAAAAGGGAAAATAATGACAGTAAGTGCCTGGCATTCTACAGGGGCTCATTACCTGAGCTGCAGCTTCTTCATAACCAGTGGTCCCATTTATCTGACCTGAGAAAAAGAGACCTTCTATCTTTTTTGTCATAAGAGTTCGAAAGCATTGATGTGCAGGCAAGTAATCATACTCTACAGCATAGGCAGGCCTCAACATCGAACAATTTTCAAGACCAGGTAATGTCCTCAACAATGCCAATTGAAGTCTCTCTGGCAAGCCTGTAGAAAATCCCTGTTCAAGAAGGAAATCATGGCACTTAGATTACAATAACAATTATTACAACAAACTAAATGTTTGAAACCACTTATATATTGCACAGAAGGAAAATTGCTTCTACTTTTAATTCAGTTAATTAATCATTAAGTTGCCTACATCTGAACTAGTTCTAGATGTGAGGTTTTCTCATAGAAAAGTTTTTTATATAGGCATGGGAAAACAGGTAAAGACTTTTTTACATGGAAAAGAAGAGGCATTTAGGACACAAGTTACTAACATTTAACATTAATGATACTTTCTGCATAGTGATCAATACACATATAGGAACACGTACATGTATACATATGTATTTGAGTGTTATCATTATCCTGAAGCCAATTTCCTCAACACTGAAATATTTTCAACCAAAATTGAAAGAAAAAGGACCCCCTCAACACAAAGGCTTATTCTGCTTCTGATAAAAGACAACTTAAAATCACCTACAGAGTCTCCTCCTGCAGCTCTGGAACCCTCTACTGGTCTACCATCACTTTCAAATAGAAGTAGAATTCACAAATTAATGATTAAATCACGTAGGCAACAATACTAATAAGGTTTTGACAAAGCATGAGCTGCAGATAGGATAAGTGTTAGTTTTCCACTGTTCTATGCTCTTACAATCACTTTAGCCCAATTCTTAACTTCAATTAGCAATCAATTCAATCTTCCAGTAATAAATAGCAATTGTAGATAGAACACTAAATGCAATGTACAATAAGAGACAATCAGAAGCAATGACAAAAGACACAAGAATAGGTCAAAGACCGGGGAAAAACCCTACGAGGGGGAAAACCCTTTCAAATTCTTCTTTTTATTAGATTGTCATAAAATGTTCAGCAAAGAGAGTACAATGATCCAATTCATTAATGAGTCAAAGTCAATTCTTTGACTATGAACAAAGTCAACCAACCAATATCAAATGATGAGCCAATACTCAAATCTGTCCCAAGTCAAATCTGGTCAAAGTCAAAGTTTGTAATTCTGTCAAATTCAACAGCAGTCAAATATGCCCAACCAATCATGAGTCAAAGGTCAAAACAGTTCCAAAAATCACAGTCAAACCTGGTCAACAGAGAGAGGTGATCTGCAGTCAAGATGCCCAGAAAACCAGAGTCTTTGTGCCAATAAATGTGGCCTTTCAAAACAGGTCCAAAGATGCTCAAACCAAGTCAGAGTGCCAAAACAAAGCTGGTCAATGCTAGTCAAAGTCTCCCAAACAGAATTACAATTCGGTCAACAGAAAAGAGAACCTTCCTCCTTCGCACGTGTGAAGAGAACCCTACAATTTTTTAGATGTACGAACCAATACAAGAAGAGAGAGATGCTTGATGTGATGTATCCAAATCAGGTGCCTTGACTTGTATTTATAGACATTGGAGGTGTTGTCGCACAAAATGTCTAGGCACCGAAACAACGGCTCAGATCGGGGGCTGTCACCCTGATCCCCAATCTCTCTATCTAAGCTGTCTCCTTGCAAGCTAAGGGAGGTAGACCCTAATAGAAATGAAAAAATAGAATTGGTTGCAAGTCAACCAACTCAGGAGACACAATCATCTAACCAAGTACTTGATGAGATTAACGAGATTTCACAAATCCAATTATGTTAAAACCATTGCCTTATGGAGTTAAAAGATCCCGTTATGCAATTAAAGTCAAGTATCTGATATACAACTGCTGCTATGAAAACACAAATGACCACAATGATATTCAATAGAACGCACCATAACTATGCATTAAAATAATCTGAATCCACAACAATGCTATCATGAAACGACTATCAAATTGAAATGTTAGATCATTGCAATATTTCCGAATTTATGATGTTTCAATTAATTCCAATCCAGAGATTAAAATGCTCCTAGAGTCAAACTTAGGATAAAAAATTAAAAGCTCATTTGACTATAAAAATTTCTCAATTTAAAAAAAAAAAAATATTTTTTATTATTTTTTAAACAAAATATACAAAAATTAAAATCTAAAATCCTAAATCTAAAACTAAGAGTTAAAACTAACACTAAAATTAACCCAACTTTACAATCTAACAAATCTAAACATTAAAAACTAAAACTAAAAATTAATCAACCAAAATCGAACTAAAGAATTAAAACCTAAAGCTAAACTAATAAAAATATACACTAAAACTAAACGCTACCCCAACTAAATAGCTAACACTCATCAATCGAATTTAAATTTAAAACTAAACTAAACCTAACCCAACTACAACGAAATCGAACCTAATACTAAACCCTCCCACACACAAAAATGAATCCGATCAACGCATATACGTGGGTTTTAAAACTTTAAGGGATGTGTTTTGCTTGTTTTGCAATTAAAGTCGATGGAAGAAGCGGCATATGGATGGCTTGATGGCAGAGGAAATGGTTTGAACAGACGGCAAGGAGAAGCTCGAAAGGATGCATAGGGGCTGAAGGCTGGACGACGGACGATTTGAGGCAAAAGGTCCCTGGCAATGGCACCAAAAAATGTTGTCGCACAAAATGTCTAGGCCCCGCGACGACGGCTCAGATCAGGGTCTACCTCCCTTAGCTTGCAAGGAGACGGCTTAGATAGAGAGATTAGGGATCAAGGTGACAGCCCCCGATCTGAGCCGTTGTCGCGGTGCCTAGACATTTTGTGCGACAACAAGAGGAAGGCTAATTTGTCTTCTAGGCCGACCTGGACTTTTGTGTCATTGTGGGCTTTCACTTAAAAAATTAATTTTTCCTCAACCAAATTAAACTCTTCCAAGGGCAATATGAGGCTACTCTAGATGAGGAAGATTGCCCAATGGAGGTAATTTGTTCCGGAGCTGCCAAATAAACACTCCCTCTTAGCTAGGGAAAAATTTTCGACTACAATATATGACTCATCTCAAATACCTTGTCATTGTCAAGTCAAATGTCGTCTCTACTAATCTCTGCTCATCTCTGTTGAACACTCTCGAATCTAAAAGAAGACAAATTTGACATCATAGGGGAGCTCAAGCTATTACCCTTTGTCCAATGACAATAGGCAAGATCCATATACCAGGCAAGGATCACATCCATCTTGTTGTCTAATCAATGGGCGAGATACAACTTGCCATAGAAGGTAATGATCACATCCATCCTATCATCCAGTGACAATGAGAAAGATCCATCTACCAAACAAGCATCACATCCATCGTGTTGTCTAATCAACATGCGAGATACAACTTGCCATATAGGGTAGTGATCACAACCATCCCAATGTCTACTAATCTTCCCACATTGACCCTCAAGAGTCAGGTGATAGAACACCTGCATCCTAATCACTTGAGTGAGATGCCATTTGCTATGCTAGGATCATAACCATCTCAAGTCATCTCAAGTTTCAACCCATTGGCCAAATGGGGAGGAACAATCCCAACAAGCCCATCTTGTGGGTAGGATGCATACCGGGGTATACTCTGTCAATCATGATAGGGGGAGATACCCAACTTGTCATAAATGAAAAATCACACACACCCTATGGTGACAATAGGCAAGATACTACTTACCACAAAAGGTAAGGTCACAACCATCCTATCGTCCAGATATCCCTCAACCCCAAGAGCTCTCAGGCTCAATTCCTCTCCCTATGAGCTTCAACAGGGGGGAAGAGCATAACTCAGTGTCCTCGATCAGCCGAGACCCTTACCCGAGAGGGTCACATCCATCACTCCAAGCTGCTCTCTGAAGACCAAGAACTTTCCTTTCGGCAAAGCCTTGGTGAGTATGTATGCTATTTTCTTATCAATCGAAATGTGGAGTCTTGACTCCTACAACTCCTCTTTGCACCATGTCTCGAATATAGTGGTACCTGATCTCAATATGCTTGGACTTGTGAAATACAGGATTACCTGCCAATCGAATCCCACTCTTGTTGTCACAATATATCACTATAGTATCCAGGACCTGCTCAAATAGCTCTCCAAAGAGCTTTCTCAACCAAACTACCTCACAGCTAGCCATTCTAGTAGGAATGTACTAGCCTCGGTCATTCTTGAAGCTACGAACTTTTGTTTCTTGCTCATTCAAGATATCATAGCAAATCCCAAGCTAAAGCAACAACCTAATATATCTTCCTGTCAATAACGATTCTAGCCCAATTAGCATCAATGTACCCATGAAGTCGTACATCACCAGCAGTGTATCTCAGACCAAGGTTAACCGTCCCATGCAAAATCTCAATATGTGTTTAGCAGCAACCCAATGTGCATGGAGGTGCTCAGTCATGAATTGACTCAAGGTGTTGACTATAAAACATATGTTTGGACAGGTGTTCACAAGGAACATCAATGCCCCAATCAACTATCAATACTTAGAGGGGTTTGCCAAGTCAAGTCCAATAGCGTCTCCACATAGCTTCTTAAAGTTCATCTCCAACAGGGTGGCCAAGGATTGGCATTATGTCATTTCAAGTCTTTCCAATAGCTTCACAAAATATTTTCCTTGAGAAAGGAAAATTTCTCCGGGTCTCTGCCAAACCTCTAATCTCAAGAAGTAATGCATCATACCAAGATCCTTCATCTTGAACTCATAAGACAACTCCCTCTTACATTCAAGCATCAAGGGCTTACTACCTGTCAATATATCATTAACATATAAAACCAAAATCAAAAGCATACCTTGGACCACCTTGAAGTAGAGGTTAGGGTCAACACTGCTTCTCGTGAATCCAAGCTTAACCAGGTAACTGTCAATGCGGTCATACCAGGTTCTGGGGCTTGCTTCAAGCCATATAATTCCTTCTTCAACCTGCAAACATGAGTCTTTCAGTCCTTCACTTCAAATCCCTAAGGATGCTCAACATATACTTCTTCTTGTAGTATGCCATGATGAAAGGTCGTCTTTACATCCATCTAGTGAAGAGTCCATCCTTGATTAGCAGCATGGGCAACAATCGATCTAATGGTGGTGTAGCGAGCAACGGGAGTAAATATGTCATCACAATCTTCTCCCTCTTTCTGGGAGAAACGTCGAGCCACAAACCTTTCTTTATACTTCTCAATGCTTCCATCAGCTCCATGCTTGATTTTGTATAGCCATTTTGAAGTCACAACATATTTTCCTTTAGGTCTCAGAACAACATCCTATACAACATTTTTCATAGTTGATTCATATTGCAAACTAGTTCTTTCATGGATTCTTCAAAGGTGGGAGGCTCTTCCTGAATGATAGTGCCCATATCCCTAGTTCTGGAAATCGCGTCTTGAAGTGTACAAGGCTTAAAAACCTTAATCCAATCGCATAGTGGATCACTTATCCCCTCCAGAAATAACATCACCAATCAATCCTAGTGTAGAGATTAGGTAGCATCGAGAGGTACTCTCACATGCCCTTGGTGTTAGGCTTGTGAGAAAGGAACACCCACAAAGCGACTATGTGGGCTTCACACCTGAGTTTGGGGTTTTGGACCTAATGGAGTGGGCTTGGAACCTAAGAAAGAGAATTTGATATTATAATTTAATGTAAAGGTTGAGTTGGAGGTTCCTTGATGGACATAATGGCTTCCTAAGGTGGCCTAAGGATAATTATAAATAAACAAGCCAATGGAGAGGCTTAGGACAAGAAGCATAAGGATTAGTCTTCTTTTGGAGGAGCTAAAAATGACTTAACCGCAAACCTAAGGATGGAAGGGAGGTGCGAGGGCGAAGGACGACTAAGAGGCCAAGTTGTTTGTGTTTTGGTAAGCTAAAGGAGGTTGTAGGCAAAGCAGGGAAAGAGGCCAAGTTTTGTGGTTGAGTTAAGGTCTAATTGAAGATCCAAAGGGGGTTGTAGCAAGCAGAGCTAACCACTGGAATAAAAGGGTTAGGCCACGATTGTTTCTATTGAGAAATCTAGGGCAGCTAGTTCAGGTGACTTTTCTTACTTTAATAACTACTTGTGATGTATTTTACTTAACTTGATTAGATTCTTCTTTCGCTTGATTATAATTAGTGTTCTTATCATCAAACAACTTTCAAAACAATAAAGAACAATGAGACAAGAGGACACAAGATATAGGCTATCAGCCAGGGCCAAAACCTCTCCTCTTGAGAGGAAAACCCGAAAGAACTCTTCTCTTCTTATAGAACTTCAAATGAAAAATTCCAAGACCTATGACCCTTGAACAAGACTCCTCCAAGACCAAGTCAAACTTTCTCCTTGAAGCACTTTCTCAACCCAAGTCAAACTTGCCTTCCAACAACTTCCACTTCTCCTTTGACCAAGATTTCAGACCTGCAACAATGACTGCAATTTCAGCCTATTTTACCTGCAACTTTCAACCTCCCTATTATCCTTGCAATTTCACACGTGTGACCAAACTAGGGCAAATTGAAGTGATTCTCTTCTTTGCATGTCTTGGACTTATCTCCTTGGGACTTTGGCTCTAAAGAATGGTCCTTCACGTGTTTGATTTCGGCTTCTTTAAGGTTTGTAATATTCCACTTCAGAAACCATAATTGCACTCACGCATGTGGGAGATCTTGTCCAAAACAGTCCTCCAAAACATTTGATTTTTCTCCTCCTTGGATTCTCCTCTTCTTCGCTCCTTATAGGTATTGTTCTCCTTTTATATCGAACTTCTTGTGAGTTGAATTCATGATCCTCCAAATAAAGTCGAACTCTCTTATATATAGTCTTTCTAGCAGGTCAAATAGCCCCTTCATAAGACCGACTTGTTGCTTCTTGTTTGACAAGGTCTTGGAGGGTCTTTGACTCTAATTTTGACTCAAATAAATTTTCTTTACAATATGTAACATGCCCAAAAGGATCTTCCATACATGACAATGACTCTTATGACTTGTAGACTCAATGACAAGCCTTAGAAACACTCAATGGGTGCTTGACCTATAAAACAAAACCATGCCTCAAGAATAACAATAATAATTTTATTTTTCCCTTTACATCAAATACATAAAATCATGATTACATATGTCATTATGAAGACTGAACCAAGTTATATATTTCAACACTCCCACTTAACTAGGGAGGTATTCATAATCCATACAAGGTACTTGGACATTCTCAAACTGAAGAATTCTCATAAGAAGAGTTGGATTGGTAAGCCATCCCATAAGCTACTTTATTAGCTTGTGCCAAAGCATCTCATCATACCAACCAACATTGTCACATAGCAAGGCCTTGACTAACAGTTCTATCTCTCCACAAGATCAGAGCACAATGTTGGCGACACCAATGACTGATACACACCATCATCATTGTCTCTCAAGGTACATACCCCACCAGGGTGTTCACAGGTTATGTCCTTTTAGGGCAATTCCTATCTTGGAATAACACATCCTTAAGGAATTTCCTCTTCGACTACTCTTGCCTATTGGATGCTGTTAATTTTGGACAACTAGGTCCAAACTCCATGTTGTGATGCTCAGATGACGATGCCAATATTTTTATTGGATAAGGGCTTCTTGGTGCAGCGTCTTGAAGGAGCATTTTTTATGAGCAGTCTTGGGGTTGTGTGACACATTGGGTTGGCTGACCTTATGGAGACTTTGCTGGTTGAAGCATCCTGCTAATCGCCGTAATGCCACCATTCTTTGTGTCTGTTTTTGGCTTGTCTTCCATCGATCTATTGGTATGTTCTATCTGCATCTTACTTTCATGTGATTGAGCCCTAGAAGTTTAAAGTAAATTTGCATCTAGCATGGAACAACTTCAGAAAATTACATGGTATCGAAGCTAGGAGAAGACAAAGCCCATCTTGTTGAGAATCTAGGGCAGCGAGATAAGGACTGTTTTCAGGGCCAATAAGGTGACCGAGCTGCTGGAAGAAAGCCGAGTAGCCTTGCTGGGAAAGTCGAGTTAGGAGACCTTTGTTTCATGTATGTTGGGGCTTATTGTATGGTTTGGAAACTCTATTTGGAGGGTGCCGTAAGCTACAGCAAGGCTGTGTGGTAGGCTGCAGGCCATACCATCACAGTAAATGATAGCATGGGCAGTTTTGGGGTTGTTTGATGCCCTAACCTTCAACGTGGAGGATAATCCCTTCCCTAAAAGACAGTCGCAGTCTTTAGGGACAATTCTGGGCAGAAACAAGGGCAGCAGGGCATTTCGAAGTGCTGTAGGTGACAACATGGAGATGAAAGGGTTGTTCTTGGGTGTGTTTGCAGGTCAGGAAGGGTGCAGCATAGAAGAGGGTGTTACTAGGGAAAAATTGCGGACTGTTTGGAGGGGACCGAAGGTACAATCCATTGCTAGGCTAGGCCGCAGGCCATAGCCAGCAGTTGAAACCCTTTAGAAGTTGTGTTCTAGGTGGACAACAACACTGAAGGGCAGCGTATACATGGAGGAGCTCGCCTAAGGTGGAACGCAGCCTATAAAGGCTTATGTGCTGAACTACGTGGAAGTTGAGAGCAGTATGGCATGCCCTAACCAAGGCTGTCACAAACGCAGATTTCAGTAGTGTTTTGGAAGGGAATTTTCTTGTGTTGGGCTTCTCTTAAGGCTAAGGCTGAGCCCTATTATATGCAGCCTATTATCCTCAAGATTGTGTAGAAATTTCTTGACTTTCCCACCCCGGTTTTCAGTTTCACCTTATTTCTCCTTTTAGTTAAATGCCCTTTCCCATATCCTTACATTCAACAACAGGAAAATAATTTTTGCTGAAAACACAAATTCTGGCAAATTTACAGAATGCTAGAAAATGCAGAAATAAATATCAGCAGATACAAACAGCGATTCAACACATTATAACACAGTGATTTTTGGTCAAGGCGACCCTGGAAAAACCCCCTACAACTCTTGGGGAAAACCAGTTCGAAAGCTCCTTCTTATTTCTGAAAATGCCTTTTACAGAGAGGTGAAATATACAGGAAAATTTCTAGCAAATTAAATACAGACTTATCTTGTTTTCCGTGCTTGCCACCGCCTTGGAAAATGTGCCGGAACAACAATAAACTCAAAACAGAAAATTTTTACAGCAAATGACAGTTTAGAAATTCGTGCCCAGAACTTAGCTGAACAACCGTATGGACTGTACGGAATTTTCCAGCAAGCTACCTTTCTCGAAAGCCGTGTTGGCTGCCTCGAAAAACATGCCCAACCACCTAGAAAATCGAGCCCCTTGTTGCTATACCTTTCCTCGAAAAACGTGTTGCTTTTCCCCTCGAAAACCGTGCCTCAATGCCAATGTACGGACTTCTATATGAACTGTTGTACGGATGGTTGTCTTGGTTTTTGTGCTGCTGTACGGCCAAGCTGCCTCGGTATCCGTGCAGCCTCTTACTGCCTTGGAAATCGAGCCCTCCTTGCTGCTATACGGATTTGTTGAGTGTGCCCTCTCCTTCACCTTCTCAAGCTCTCTTCAGAAAATGTCTCTAGCTCTCTTTTCCTTCTTCTCCCAATCTGCTCATGAAAGAATGAATCACCTTTTCCTCCTTTTCCTCCTTTAACCCAACCCTCAGTGACTTTTGGGGAATCCCTAAATCCAATGGCTGAAACAGATTTAGATCTAGGGCTGAGATTAAATGCTCATTTAAATCTCACTTTCTATTTTTTAATTCACTCCACTTTAATAAAGACCCACTTAGTCATTTATTTCAAAAGTCACTTTTCCTTTCTAATTTTAAATTGACTTTATTAAAGTCACTTTAAAATTAGACTTTAGTAACTTTATCACTTAAAGTCACTTTTAAATTAGATTTGACTTTATAACTTTATAAAGTCACTTTAGGAGAAAAATTAAGTTCTTTTGGACACTTTTCCCTAGGCCAAAGATCAAAGCCTTAGGGAACCACCTGTCCTCCGGTAACCAAATTTCAACACTCCCTCTTACCGAGGAAGGTGTTCCTCACCACACCCATCTTGTCTTTGAAGTAGACATGCTTGCCCCGTGGTAAGGCTTTGGTAAGAATATCTGCAACCTGCTCATCAATGGGAATATACTCAAGCTTCACAGCTCCCTTCTGAACATAGTCTCTGATGAAATGATATTTGATCCCGATATGCTTTGACCTGTCATGAAATATTGGATTCTCCATGAGTTTAATGCAACTCTGATTATCACAGTAAATCACTGAAGGTCTCAACGGCTGACCAAACAAGCCAAACAACATCTTGCGAAGCCAGATGGCCTCACAACTAGCTAGACTGGCTGCCATATACTCTGCTTCCGCTGAACTCAATGCTACTGACTGCTGCTTCCGGCTGAACCATGACACCACTGCCGAACCCAACCCAAAACAACACCCTAAAGTGCTCTTCCTATCAGAAGCACAACCTGCCCAATCAGAATCAGTGTAACTTGCCAATCTCACCCCATCCCCCTGCCTGTAGTCCAGACCATAATCCACTGTCCCCTGCAAGTACCGCAAAATGTGTTTTGCAGCCACCCAGTGAACCTTCCTAGGCTCACACATAAACTGACTCATCGTGTTGACTGCAAAACAAATATCTGGTCTAGTGTTGGCCAAATACATCAAGGAACCAATCAGCTGTCTGTACAATGTGGGATCCACCAACTCGGAATCCGAAGCATGAAGCTTCTTCCAGTTGGTGATCATCGGTGTCAACATGGGTCTACAATCCTCCATGTGGAATCTGCCAAGGATGTCCACAATATGCTTTCCCTGTCCCAGGAAGAAATGCCCCTCCTCCTGCCACACCTCCAAACCCAAAAAGTAATGCATCAAGCCGATGTCCTTCATCTCAAACTCCGCCGCAAGATCTCTCTTGCAGTGCTCTATGAGTCTCTCTGCACCTGTAATGACTAAGTCATCCACATACAGCACCAGAATGAGAGGCTCCTCACCTATCACAATATAGTAAAGGTTCGGATCTGCCTCACTCTTTGTGAAACCCATCCCCTGCAAGTATGTATCTATCCTGGAGTACCAAGCTCTGGGAGCTTGCTTAAGGCCATAAAGGGCCTTCTTCAGTCTGCACACATGGGACTCCTTCCCATGCACCTCAAAGCCCTGTGGCTGCTCAATGTACACCTCCTCCTGTATGAAGCCATTGAGAAATGCAGTCTTCACATCCATCTAGTGGATCTTCTAACCCATCTTTGCTGCTATCGATATAATGGAGCAGATCGAAGTATATCGAGCCACGGGAGCGAAGGTCTCCTCATAATCTACTCCCTCTACCTGGGAGAACCCTCTAGCCACAAATCTCGCTTTGAATTTCTCAATGCTGCCATCTGCAGCATGCTTTACCTTGTAAAGCCATCTGGAAGTAACCACGGATTTGCCTTCAGGCCTCGGCACCACCTCCCAAACATCATTCTTCATGATAGAAGAATACTCCTCCTGCATGGCCTCTCTCCAGACCTGCTGGCTAGCTGCCTCCTCATAGCTAGAAGGCTCAGAGTCAAGGATGCTGGTAGCCATTGCCATATAGCTACAAAACCTCTCAGGTGGTCTGCTCTCTCTGACCGGCCTCTTAGGCTCAGCAACAGATGTGGCATCTCTCAAGGTGTCCTGAAGCCACTTGGGCTTCCTCTTCCCTGAGCACACTTCTCCCATTGGAGAATGAAACTCCTCCTCCTCATCATCATCAGGAGCCTGAACTCTGTTGTCGCCTGTTGTCCTCTTTTCCTACACTACGACACCTTAGTTGGTCTGTGTGGTAATCATCAGGTGGACTCCCTGGTGAGCCCATCTGTGGTTTTGCTCTACATCTTTGCCGAAGCACCACCCCTCTGACTGCGAGCCATGCTCTTGGCTGGACTGACATCGTCATAGATGTACCTCCAGATCCTCCTGATCCCTGCCCACTGGATCCCTGCGACTGACTCAGCTGCTCCTGAGGGTTTGGCTGATCCAGATACTCTAACTCCCGTGACCTCCTAAAGGCCCTGTCCTCGAACTTCACATCCCGCCTGACAACAACTTTCCTTTGTGCAGGAATGTAAATCCGAAAGGCCTTTGAGGTCTCACTGTAGCCCACAAAGATACCCTTCTCTGCGGTGGACTCTAGTTTGGTCCTCTTCTCCTTGGGTATGTAGGAGTATGTAATACACCCAAAGATACGAAGATGGCCAATATCAGGCTTCTTCCCAGAAAAAAGCCTCCTCTGGAGTCATATGCCCCAAGGCACGATGCGGACTCCTGTTCTACAAATAAACAGCAGTGTTGCAGGCCTCTGCCCACAAAAACAATGGCAACCCCTGATCATGTAACATGGCTTTGGCAGCCCCTCCGATGGATCTATTCTTCCTCTCCGCAACCCCGTTATGCTGGGGGTTGTAAGGAACAGTGAACTCCCTCCTAATGCCTGCCTCCGCACAATAGTCAACAAACTCTCCAAGGGTGTACTCTCCTCCATTGTCCAACCTCAGGGACTTGATCTTCCAACCTGTCTGTGTCTCCACAAGAGCTCTGAACTCCTGAAACCGCTTGAAGACCTCGCTCTTGGTCTTCAAGAAATAAATCCAGGTCCTCCTGGAGAGATCATCAATGAATAAAACATAGTACTCATATCCACTCAAGAAAACATGAGACATCGGACCGCTCACATCGGAATGAATCAAATCAAGTATCCCAGTGGCTCTGTTGTCACTGCTGGGAAAAGGGGATTTGACAAACTTTCCCATCGCACATCCTCTACAAGTATCAAAGTGATCAGTACTAAAATCTGGCACACCTGTAGTGATCTCCCACAATGTCCTCAAGGCCCCATGATACATGTGCCCCATCCTGCGGTGCCAAATCTCACACAGCTCAGAATTGCTAGCTCTGCTGTCAGTGCTACTACTTAATGCCAAAAGGGGTTGGAATGCAAACTTGTACACCTTTGCATGGCGTACACCTATCACTCTAGCTGAATCAGCTGGAGCGCCCCTGGGATATATCAGCACCTGTCCTCCCCTGAACAGTATCTTATATCCTCTGTCCTCCAAAGCTGAGACGGATATGAGGTTCTTCCTCATACCTGGCACATAAAGAACATCTGACACCTTCAAGGGAGGTTTGGGTTCCCTCTGAAATGTCAGTGTCCCCACACCGACTGCTCTAACAACTCTGTCATCACCGAGTACTACCTCTATATCAGTGCCTCTCTGAAAGCTCTGAGAAGTACTCACGGACTCCTGTCATATGATGTGAAGCCCCACTGTCCACATACCAGATACCCGAAGATGCTCCGCTAGTTGAGGGAAATGCATGCTCCCTCTGAACCTCTGTGGCAAGTGATCCTGCACTAGTGGACTCACACGCAATGAACCCAAACTCCCAGTCAAAGCGATCTGTAAAGTCCTCAACCTCTGCTGATGCTGCCATGCTCTGGTTCTTCCCCTTCTTCTTCTTCTTCTCCGGACACACAACTGCATAGTGTCCCATCTTCTGACAATTCCAACACTTCACCTTGGAATAGTCCTTCTGTGTGTTACCTTGTTTACCTTTACCTTTGCCTTTGCCCCCACCACTGCTTGTGGAAGCTTGCTTCTTTCCTTTGCCTTTCTTGCCTCCTACCAACAGTGCTACATCCTCATCTTGCTCAACTGGCTTGGCTGCTCCAAGCTGACCCTTCCTGATCTCTGTCTGAATGCAATCATCCCAAAACCTCTCCCATGTGGGAAGGGTCTCACGTGCAGAAACCCCATCAGCAAAGTTCATCCATGAACTGGGGAGGCCATTCACTGCAATCTGCACCAACTCAGTGGGTGGAATGACCTCTCCAACTGCTGCCAACTCATCTCTCACATTAGTAATCTTTGTGAGATATCCAGCTGCACTATCAGTTTTACCCATCTTAATGGTCTTCAGCTTTTCCTTCAGGACCATTTTCCGGTTCTCATTGGTACTCTGGTAGAGATTGGTCAATGTTGTCCACATCTCATGAGCATTTCTCTTTCCTCTCACATGAGGAATGCAATGGTCTTTGATTCCGTCTAGAATCAGTCTCTTACCCTTGTTGTTCTTTTTATTATATGCTGCCAACTGAACAACATCAGTAAGCACAACAACAGGGTTCTGTGTGGTATGCACCATGATGTCCCAGACTTCTGCCTCCTCAAAGATACTCTGCATTCTCTCCTTCCAAATGTTGTAATTGGTATGCCCATCCAACCTATCCTCCACCCTCAGTCCCAATGACATCCTGCTGTCCTAAAAACTGAAAAATAGCACTACTGTAGTAAAGATAAAAAAATTTGTGAGAGAAAAATCAGCTTGCTGGAATTTTCTGAGTGAAAAATCAGCAGACTGTATTTTTCTTCTCGCTGTCCCAGATTGCACTCAAGCTCTGATACCATGTAGCAATTTCTCGACCTTCCCACCGGTTTTCAGTTTCACCTTATTTCTCCTTTTAGTTAAATGCCATTTCCCATATCCTTACATTCAACAACAGAAAAATAATTTTTGTTGAAAACACAAATTCTGGAAAATTTACAGAATGCTGGAAAATGCAAAAATAAATATCAGTAGATACAAACAGCCATTCAACACATTATAACACAGTGATTTTTTGTCAAGGTGACCCTGGAAAAACCCCCTACAACTCTTGAGGAAAACCAGTTCGAAAGCTCCTTATTTCTGAAAATGTCTTTTACAGAGAGGTGAAATATACAGGAAAATTTCCAGCAAATTAAATATAGACTTATCTTGTTTTCCGTGCTTGCCACCGCCTTGGAAAATGTGCCAGAACAGCAATAAACTCAAAACAGAAAATTTTTACAGCAAATGACAGTTTAGAAATTTGTGCCCAGAACTTAGCTGAACAGCCGTACAGACTGTACGGATTGTACAGAATTTTCCAGCGAGCTACCTTTCTCGAAAACCGTGCTGGCTGCCTCGAAAAATGTGCCAACCACCTAGAAAATCGAGCCCCTTGTTGCTATACTTTTTCTCGAAAAAACGTGTTGCCTTTCCCCTCGAAAACCATGCCTCAATGTCGTTGTACGGACTGTTGTACGGATGGCTATCTTGGTTTTCATGCTGCTGTACGGCCAAGCTGCCTCGATATCCGTGCAGCCCAATGTTTTGAAAATCGCGATCGGGATTAAATCAGCGAGGGGAAAAAATCGAAAAAAATCATAAAAATCGAGAAAAAATCGGCACATACAAAAATATTTATTTTTTTTCAATTTTTTTAATATCTAAAGCATCTACAGCATAAAATAAATGCATTGACACATAAATATGAAAAAAAAACTAATATATAAGATGTGTAATATCATGTCTAGTGCTACATCACACATAAAATTGAATCTTGTCCTGAATACTAAGTCCTGAGTCTCAAGAGTCAACTCAGCCTCAAAATATCAACAAAAAATATAATAATGTATCTCATATCATGAGTCATAATGTCATATACAAAGGTATGTCAATGCACCATATAACCTATGGTCCTATACTACTGATTTCCTCTGCCCCTCTTGCGAGAAAATACAACAGCTTTGCCTTTCCCTCTAGATGAAGAAGCTGGCAGGAATGGCAATGGACTCTGTCGTGCTCTAGAAGTAGCACCAGAATGGGAACCTGAAGCACTAGGAGCTAAAGGAGGCAGACCATGTCCTCTACCGGTAGTGGTGGTAGGTGGTGTCACCTCCTCCTCCTGCTCGTCCTCCTCCTCGTCCTCCTGCTCCTCCTCCTCGTCCTCTTCCCCCTCCACTACCTCCTGCTCTATCCAATCAGGGGCTGACTCCATGACAGGCCTCTCAGCCTCAACCCTCCATTCAGCGGTGGTGTCAATCGCATCTAAAGAGATGGCCTCCATATCAGGTGTCTTCTCAAGTTGTCTCACCCACAATCTAAGATTGTAGTAGACGTAAACCATGTCATTGAGCCGCTGGGCCTCCAACCTGTACAAGGGCCATAAATTAATAAATTAAATATTTAAAAAAAAAATATTTAATGAATTCAAAAAATCAGTTGGAATATTTTAAGTTTTTTACCTGTTGCGCCTTTTGGTGTGTATTTTTTCAAATACACTCTAGTTGCGCTCGCATCCTGAAGAGCTACTTGTTTGGCTGAGTATTCTAATGGCAAGTTTTTGGAGTTTTGGTAATCTGCCACCGTAGCTCCTCCACCATGCATCTACAAGTTACAAGTTACAACAAATAAGATAAATTTATAAAGTTACAAACATAAGAAAAATTTTAAAATAATGAAAATCTTACCTAGCATTTTAATAGTCCTATCCTGGACAGCCATGTCGAAGCTTAAGGTGCCACCTGCCATTCTGTATACCTCCATCTCTTTGGATATCTCTGCACGTTCTGATGGATTTGGCACCATCTTCTGAACACAAGTGAAAAAGCCATCCATGACCTCAACATCAAATTGGAAGCCACATGAATAAGAAAATGCGGGGTTCAAGAAGACCCCTGCAGTATGAATGGGACGATGGAGTGTGTTGTTCCATCGATCATCAATCACTTCCCATAAAAGAAGTTGTCTTTGAAACCCCTCATCACCCTTATCATCATAATAGCTGCGAACAGCTTCTTTGGCCCTATCCATGGCCTCATACAAGTAGCCCATTGCGGGCTTGTCTCCATCCACCAAACTAAGAACCTTTACCAAAGGTTTAGTAATGCTACACACCTCTTCCACTCCAGCCTAGAAACTTTCCTGATATGACACCAACCTGCAGATGGCCTCTCCCTTTAATTTGCGGCTGATAGTCAAAGCACGCCACTCATTTGAAACATTCTCTTCAAATCCCACTTAGAATTCAAGAGGGATTGAAGAGATATGAAACTAGTGGCAAAACGTGTAATAGCAGGCCGCACCAACTCCTTCTTGTTGGTGAATGTCCTCATCCAATTAAGCACAGATGCATGATTATATATAAATTTTGTGATGCTCTTTGATGATTCTACAATATCTTTGACAAAATCAATCTTTCCGATGTCCTCCAACATCAAATCAAGACAATGTGCAGCACAAGGTGTCCAAAATATGCTCGGATACCTCTCCATAAGCATCTTGCCAGCAGAAACATAGTTTGCAGCATTGTCCGTTATGATTTGGACAACATTTTGGGGCCCAACCTCCAAAATAAATACATCTAATAAATCACATAATAATCTTGCATCTTTGACATGTGCAGATGCATCAACAGATTTCATAAACATTGTCCCCTTGGGACAACTGACCAAAAAGTTAATAAGGGTCCTACCCCTTTGATCAGTCCAACCATCTGACATCACAGTGCATCCTGTGATTTCCCATGATGCCCTTAACTCCTCTAATCTCTTGGTGCAATCAGCTTTCTCATTTTGCAGAATGCGCCCTCTAAAGTCATCATATGAAGGGGCTTTGTATCCTGGGCCAACAACAGCGATAGCATCAATCGTAGCCTAATAAAATGGATTGTTCCTGGCAACAGTGAAAGGAATATCACTCCAAAGAAACAATTTGCCCAACAACCTATCAGCTTCTTCCTTCTCCTTTTTTTTAATAAGGGAGGAGATAGATGGTTGTGCCCCGTGAGTGGTTCTAGGAGCAAAAAATGAGGAGGCAGCTACGGGGCTGCTTGTAGAAGATGCTGATGCTGAACCGCCACTACCACTCTCACGGTCAGCTCTAAACCCTGATATTTGACTCTTCAGGGTTGCCTTGCTGAGTTTAGTGGTTTCTATTCCTTCCAACGAGTTCATGGCTCTTTTGATTATTTCTGGAGTGGTATTTGTGCAAGGAACTACTTCATGCCCAGGAATTTGTGCTAGGTGGTATTTCAACCTGTATACCCCCCCTGTCATGTGTTGACCACATAATTTGCAAGTCAAGTTTGCTCGATCAAAACCCTGATCAGGTTCACCGAATTCCCATAAAGAATCCAATTTCCTTGGCATGTTGGAAACTTTGAACTTTGAAGTTTGAAAGTTGAAATTTGAACCTAGGGCACAAGAAAAATTGCCAGTTAAAAAATAAAATAAAAAAATTACAATTTTACATACAATATTTTGATTTTTTTCACAAAAAAAACCCTCAACTCAATGCAAAAATAATGGGAAAAAATACATGTTGAAACACAAGCAAAAATAATGGGAAGAAACTAAGAGCACAAGAAAAAATATAAAAAACAAAATTTAACAAAGAATTTTTTGCATTTTTGACCAAAATAAACCCTCTCCTCTCAATAAAACAAAAACAAAAAAAAAAACACAACCAAATGCAATCACAAATGATGAAAAACACATGGGTGATAGAAACCCATGGAAGAACAAGAAAAAAACAAAAAAAAATGGGTCAAATTTGATGCCCATACCTGGAAAAACGTTTTGCCAGAGACACTTGGTTCAAATTCGATTTTTGTTTGCTTGGCTTGCAAGAAATTCTTCCCTTTTGTCCAATCTTGGGCTTGTAGATCACGTATCTCCTTCCTTGGCTCTCCTCCTTCACTCCTTAGCTCTCATAAGCAAACCTGTCAATGTAAAAATGACAAAAAAAAACTTCAAAATTGCACTTAAAAGTCATTGTTTTCATTTGCCACGATTTTTACTGATCGAATCGCGATTTTTTCATAAAAATCGTGATTTTTTGGCGATTACCGATTTTTTGAAAAAATCGCCGATTTAATCGTTCGGGTGAAAAATTTGCGATTTTTTCAAAACATCGCGATTAAATCGCGATTTTCAAAACACTGGTGCAGCCTCTTGCTACCTTGGAAATCGAGCCCTCCTTGCTGCTGTACGGATTTGCTGAGTGTGCCCTCTCCTTCACCTTCTCAAGCTCTCTTCAGAAAATGTCTCCAGCTCTCTTTTCCTTCTTCTCCCAATCTGCTCATGAAAGAATGAATGACCTTTTCCTCCTTTAACCTAACCCTAAGTGACTTTTGGGGAATCCCTAAATCCAATGGCTGAAACAGATTTAGATCTAGGGCTGAAATTAAATGCTCATTTAAATCTCACTTTCTATTTTTTAATTCACCCCACTTTAATAAAGACCCACTTAGTTATTTATTTCCAAAGTCACTTTTCCTTTCTAATTTTACATTGACTTTATTAAAGTCACTTTAAAATTAGACTTTAGTAACTTTATCACTTAAAGTCACTTTTAAATTAGATTTGACTTTATAACTTTATAAAGTTACTTTAGGATAAAAATTAAATTCTTTTGGACACTTTTCCCTAGGCCAAAGATCAAAGCCTTAGGGAACCACCTGTCCTCCGGTAACCAAATTGCAACAGATTGTGCTCGCAAATACCAATTCAAATGCTCCAAAAAGTATGCACCAGTCCCTAAAATATGTCACTGTCAAGACAGATCATATTGCTGAAGTTTTTGTATCAGACCATGATAATACAAGATCATTTACCAAAATGCATACAATAAAATTCTAAACCAGTTGTGATTATTATGAAGTGCTCAAGTAATGTTATTTCATGCTTTAAGGTCTTGTTATCGCTTGCCGCCTACACCTACCTACAGTTAGTGGGAAAAGCCTTCAACCCCACAGGTGTGGTTGGTGGCAAGGAACTCAGAGAAGGGGTTGTCGCCTATTCCCAACTCTCTCCGTTTAAGCTATCTCCTAGGTTAGCTAAGGGGGTGGTCCCTAAAGGAAAACTAAGTTAAAGATGTGAGATTTCTAGGAGAATTGATTAGAAGGAATTACTTATCAAAGATGACTCGATTCCAATATGTAAACAAGCATATAAGTATATGAGCAATATTCAATGACGTGTTCAAAATATAGACCAGTGCTTTAAAGTAGATGACAAATGTTTGCTCAAAAATGAAATTCAAGATATAATGAAAATAACCCCACAAAGGAAGTGTTAGACCAAGATCACAATATGCAATTAAATTTGCAACACCAAATAAGGGTATTTGCCAATGAAACAAGATATATCAATCATCCATAAGCATAATGATCATTAAAATGACAACATGCAATGAAGTTGTATGTAGACGCAAATTTCCAAGTACCATAGAATTAAACTTGTTGCAAAATTTAAGAAATTAAAATGCTTGCATCCAAAGTGCTTCTTGAGATAATATTTGCATGTGAATCTTTAAACCATCAAGATAGCAAAAAATTTGGAAACTTTGCAACTAAATGTGATGAGATAGTGCTCTCGGTTTATTTTATTAATTAGTTCTAAAGCAAGGTTACAATTGAACTCTAATCCTCAGACCTCACTCTCGCCCAAATATTTGGATCTCACAGTGAGGAGTCCATAGAGGTAGAGAGTCCCTAAAACGTCTATTCAACCAACTTAAGTTGGAGGTAAATTTTAGAGATACAAGTCTAGTATGAAAAGTGAAGTGCCTAAATGATATGAAAGTGAGTTTGCAAGTGCTATGTAAAATATGGAGATGATTCAATTAAATATGCTTCATAGTTAGAACAATAACTCAAGTTGCCATAAATTGAAAGTGCTATGCTTCTTTACTTGTAGTATATTGTGAAACTTATCCAAATGAGAAATAGATCACAAAACATAAGTGATGGCAAATGAGATTGAAAATTAAGAAATTAAAAGACTATGCGATTTATGTTACTTCCCAATTAGAGCATGCATAGGTGATGTGAAAGAAAATGGAAATGTCAAAACCACTAAGTGAATCCATCTACAAATTCTCTCCTTTGAAATGGAGAGATAGGGATGCCAATGGGTAAAATCCACGCTCCCACAACAAAAACAGAAACTTTTATTAATTTTACAAGAATGAAATGACCATGAGGCATTTTCTAAACCAAGGAAAGTCTTTACAAATAAAAATTGAGACCATAGACTTTTCCTCGGTGAGAATTTCTAAGAACTCAAAATAAATTCAGACTTTACAATAGGAGAAGAGAAGCTAAGCCTCTTCTATGCCCACAACCAAAGAAGAGAGAGTTATCTTCCTCATTTGAAATTCAGCCCAAAGATCCTGCAACAACTTGTTAGTAATTTCTTGTAGTTGTCCACTCAAGCTGTCACAAGAAAAAATTCGAAAGAGGGCTACAAAACCAATCAAATATTAGATAGATAAAATTACAAAATATTGCACAACAATTTGCAAAGGGCTAAGCCAAAGAGTTCGAGTAAACTCTCCTCTTTGCTTAGTCATATTCAAGCTCTTAGATAGCAAATAAAAGCAATGAAGTATAATGTTTTAAAAGATATTCAAATTTAGAAGTATTTGGCTTGTATACAAGCTATGTCTCAAAACCCCTGCAAAACGACTTTGTAAGATAAGACTATGAAGGTTCAAAGAACAAATGAGAGCTCCTTTGAGAATGTATCAAGAGTGGGTTGGTCTCTCCAAAGACTTCCTCCAACACTTGATTCTTTGATCCCAACAAGATGTTCCCTCTACAAAACTTCAATCAAGAATTAGTTCCATATAGATCTAGCAATAAACAATGATAAGAAACTCTAGAGATTTATTTTAAACCAACTAGAGCATTCTATACCTAGAGCATACTCCTAAATCAAATGTCAATGTAAGATAGCTCTACATTAACAAATCTACAAGAGCATATGAAAAAAAATTAGATCAAAGCATGAGTAAAAGGAATTATACCAATGATCAACAATTCATCACACTCCAAAAGGAGGAACACCTCATGAATGAAACCCCAAAGTCTTTATTGATATTTCTGAAAGTGTACAAGGCAGCAGCGCTTCCACAAGCACAATAACTAGTAAACAATGATTACAATATGAGAGCCCATGGCTCTATTATATATAAAGTTGGGAGAAAATCCCAATGAAAAACCACATGCCAAGTGGTGAGAGAGAGGAGATCTAAAGGCAAATTCAAATTTGGTAACTGGAGCTCCAATGCCAAGTGTAAAAATCGAATTCTGGCAAGTGGACATCATTTTCTTCTTCCCTTGTGTGCCAAATTCGAATTTTTTGATGGAATGACATGTGCATATGGTTGGTAACCCATGTGGGGAAAATTTTCCACAAAAATCTCTACCAAATATTCTCCCAAATCCTCCCAAATATACACTAACTTTACAAATTCGAATTTCCAAGTAAACAACTCTCATTTAATGCCGGAAATTCAATTTTATTTGAGCACATTTCTTTTCCTTGATTTTAGGAGTCCATATCACCTTGGGACTTCACTTTAACTCCTCCATAATTTTCCACCTCATTTCTACCTCATTTAGCATGTGTGGATATTTATTTTTCTCCATTTATTTAATTTCTGGCTTAATTAATTGCCAGATTTCCCACTAAACTTAGGAAAAGTGGGTTTTGAGGGTTCAAAACACATTTTTAACCCCTCAAAGTGTGTCATAGTAGAAAGTTGAGCGTGAGAGGTGTAATTTTGATTACTCATACCCCATACAACTTCTCTAGACAACACTTATTACAATTCAATTACAATTTTTATTGCAATTTTCGACTTGCAGGAAATCTAAAAAATTAAAAAATCACTACCTAGACCTAACCAAATTCCACGAAATTTTTTGTGTGATCTAGTATGGTAATATACATTGACTCTAGACACTAGGAGTCACCCAAGGCCTCACCATCAAGCTGTACTCCGGCTTTGGGGTAAAATTGAAAGAAAAAACTCAATTAATTATTAACTCCTAGTAGGGAGATGATATTTAACCAAGTAAAAAAAACCTCCCAGAGTAATACTCACTTGTTGACAAGGTCCCAGGCTACCTAGGCCTGTTACAGACTCAATACTGACTCAAAACTCATCATTACTAGCATCACTTATTACAATTCCCCGTAGGGCGTGGAATCTAGGTACAAGAGAAAATGATAAGAAGTAAAAGTAGAGTTTAAAAACTCTATTGAACTGATAATATCTGATGATATCTGATGGTACAAATGTCTTCTGGTTCATCCTTGGGCATGGAGTCTTCTCATTATCATCAAGTGCCACTCCAATGGTCAACAGGTCTTATTGCTGTAAAGAGCCTCGGATTTGAAGGTTGTGACAGCCTGCAAATAGGTGGCTATGGAGAAGAATTAAGTTGACAAGGCACTGTAGTTTTGTTTGGCGTGTGGTGTGTCAAATGCAAAGGACAAGTTTTGGCCTAAATTAGACAATGTAACTCCTTCCAAGAGTGCCATTAATTCCACACCCACAGAACGTTAGCTCTCAAATATAAGCAGAAAATCAAATTCAAAGTTCTTAGGGCTAAGTCAGAAAATGGCAGTTATGTACGGAAAAGCTACTCATGTTCTAATGACAAGGATGTATGGCTGAAAAAAAAAATTGTGATTATGACATCAATGCATAGCAGTGATATATGGATATATGACAGTGTTAAATGTGCTGGAAGATGGATGGGGATCTCTGTTTATCTATTTCAATTTGAGTTGATTCATAGTTATACCGAAATCATTCTTAAAAAAATTCTCAGTCTTAGCAATTGGGCCACTGTTGCACAAGTTATTTGTTTCTTGCAGAAATGTCAAGATGTCTGAGTTGGCTTCCGAAAATGATCTGCAGCACTATTTTCTAAGAACTGAACTCGCTGTCAAGAGGTTTGATCTCTGCAAAGTTAAGCTGAAGGCCAGTATCAATTGACTGAAACATATTTGCACCCTTTACCATTAAATTAAAGTGTTGCTTATGACAGTGACATCTATGGCCATAACGAAAAGGAGATGGAAAATAATTCAAGTAAATTTTGGCATGTAGTCAACTCACCATTGACAGGAACGGAGTTATTTGTTGTATCTGCATGCAATCTCTTGAATGCCCAGATAAAAGTTTCCATCGTGAACAGCAAAGAAAGGAGGATCTTGTGGAGGTGAAGCCACAGTCTTCTAGGCAGTTGTTGGAGTGTTTAGGGCCGTAACAAAATATGTGGGTTATGGCAAAGTATATATGACTTGTGGCAGAGTCTATATGAACTTGATCTGTGGTATCTACAGTGGCATATGAAATATATATGTGACCATGAAGGTTGACATCTTCAGTACTGTATGATAGTATGACAATGTCAAAGATGATAGTGATGTGTATGATAATATTAATGGCATCATTGTAATCAGTGATATAACAGTCTATTGATGAATGACATATGTATGTTGGGTGAGTAAGATACAAGCCTATGATTACAAAACCCTTTCCAAAGCAAGGAAGATGGTGTCTGGGACGCCCAAATTCAAAATAATCATGAAGGCATATGTCAAGGTTGTGCCGAAGGAAAGCATAAAAAGGGGACTTTCTTTTTTTTCCCTCAAGTGTCACAAAGACATCTAATGTCTTACAATTGATACATTCTGATTTATCTGATATGCTTCATGTCTTGATATATTTCTAGATCAAGATTTTAAGGACTAATAATGGCACCGAATGTGAGTTATATGAGTTCAATGACTTTTGCAGAAGAGCTGGAATTAAGAGGGAGACCTCAACTGTATATGCTCCTGAGCAAATGGCATTGTTGGAGGAACGAAGAGAAGACCCTCATGGCTTCGAGATTCTATGAAGGATGCCGAGAGTCATATGGTCCCAAAGGGGGGGGGACATTCTGTGTAAAGCAAGAAGCCGAATAGATACCAAGGGTATTTAGCAACCATCGTACAATCTGAGCCTGGATCATTGAAGAAGTCGTAAAGCATCAAGTATGGAAGGATGCTATGCACAAATAATATATTGTGAAGAATGATGTCTGGGATGTGGTCCCGAGACCGGAGGACAAATCTATTGTCACCTCATGGCTCTATAAGATCAAGCATGGATCTGATGGGAGTGTTGAAAAGTACAAGGCAAGATTTGTTGCTTGATGTTTCTCTCAAGGAAGGCATAAACTATGATGATATATTTGCACCTGTGGCCCGATATACCACCATCCAATCTATCATAGCCCTTGCTGCTACGCAAAGATGGGGTCTTCATCAGACGGATGTGAAGACCGCATTTCTACATGGTGTGATAAAAGAAGAGGTGTATGTGGAGCAACCTTTGGGGTTCGAAATCCAAGATTGGGACACCCATGTCTGCTGGTTGAAGAAAGCCCCTCTATGGCTTGATGTAGGCACCCAGAGCTTGGTACGAGTGGATAGATAGCGACCTGATGAAGCTGGGCTTCACTCGTAGTAATGTTGATCCAAACCTTTACTTCAAGGTTGATAGAGAAAAGCCTCTCATTCTGGTGTTGTATGTGGACGACCTCTTCCTAACAAGTGCTGACCCTCTCATTCATCAATGCAAGAGGGAGCTCTCTACTGAGTTCAAGATGAAGGACCTAGAACTGATGCATTACTTCCTAGGCCTGGAGGTCTGGCAGAGACCTGGCGAGATTTTCCTTTCTCAAGGAAAATACATTGTGAAGCTTCTGGAAAGATTTGGTATGGTGGACTATAAGTCCGTGTCGACACCGATGGAGCTCAACTTTAAGAAGTTGAGTGGCAGCGTTGTTGGGCACGTGCTAGCAAATCCTACTAAGTATCGTCAACTCGTAGGGGCCCTGATGTTCTTAGTGAACACCCATCCGGACGTATGTTTTACAGTGAACACTTTGAGTCAACATATGGTTGAGCCTCATAACATTCACTGGGTTGGTGCCAAGAAACTCTTGAGATATCTCTATGGCACAATAGACCATGGGCTGAGATACACTGCCGGGAGCATGACACTCCATGGATATACTAATGCCAATTGGGTTGGCAGTGTGGTGGATCGCAAGAGCACATCTGGATGCTTCTTCACACGTAGATCTGCTTCGGGCAGGAAACTGAAGTCAATAGCCTTGAGCATCGCTGAGGCCAAATACATTGCAACATTTATGGCCTATTATGAAGTCACTTGGTTGCGAAAGCTCTTCAGTGAGTTGTTCGAGCATGTGCTAGATGCCACTGTTATCCTTTGTGATAACCAAAGGGGGATTCGTTTGTCATCGAATCCCAGGTTCCACGATCGATCCAAGCATGTTGATGGCTAGTACCACTTTATCCGGGATATGGTGCAGCGAGGCGTCGTAAGGCTTGATCATATAGGAACTGATGAGTAGGTCACGAATATTCTCACAATGCCCTCGGGGAAGGTCATGTTCCTAACCCTTGTGAGAATCTTGGAATCGTGGAACGACCCTATTCTGAGGGTCCTGTTGGACAATGAGCTTTGGGAGCTCTGGAGGGGGGCTTTGGGGATAGCTTCTCGGAGCTATAAGCAACCACAGGGCTAGGCTTGCCGAACCTTGTTGGTGTGCTTCTGCCCCACCGTTGTGATGATTGAGTTGGTTCACCTCTCATTATCTGTGCCTCGTATGCATCCCACCCATTTGAGTTTCGGACTCATGGGAAGTACCCCTCATTTGGCCAGTGAGGTGGGAAAAGCTAGAGACTAGTAGCAAATACTGATGGACGCATCAGAGATTGTCATACTCTCTATCTAGGATGGCACGGTCCAACCACTTGATCTGGGATCAAGTATAGTGAGATTTCGGACCTCCAACTGACTTCAGGTCAGTGAAACTAACTTTGGGTTAGCATATGACTCTTGAGTCCTAGTGAGGTTTCGGACCTCCAACTGACTTAGGGTCAGGTAAACCAACTTCGAGTTGGTATGAGACTCTTTGTGATTCCTATAGAGGTTTCGGACCTCTAGGCTGAATTTGTCAGCCGCGAATGATGTCTTTGTGACTAACCCACTTCTATTCTGAAATAAAGAAGCCAGCAAAGCAAGTTACGGCGGGATTGCACAGGTGGATGGAGTTCTCCCTAGTTGAGAGGGAGTGTTAATTTTGGACAACTAGGTCCAAACTCCATGTTGTGATGCTCAGATGACGATGCCAATATTTTTATTGGATTCCTCCTTTGGAGAGGTGCAAGATTGATCTAAAGATCATGTTGATCGGATGAGCAGAACATGTATTTTGAATTTATTCCACATGTACAAGGTCGGCCAGATTTATCCCACATGCATAAGAGATGTGTCACACACCCCCACAGATGACTATATATTGGAGAGACTTAGAGTTTATTTTACACACACAAATTTTGGAGGCATTCTCTTCTCTCATGGATGGTGTTGCGGTTAGGGCTTCTCATGGTGATGTGATTAGGGCTTCTTGGTGCAGCGTCTTGAAGGAGCGTTTTTGATGAGTAGTTTTGGGGTTGTGTGACACATAAGGTTGGTTGACCTTATGAAGACTTTGCTGGTTGAAGCATCCTGCTGATCGCCGTAAAACCACCATTCTTTATCTCTGTTTTTGGCTTGTCTTCCATCGATCTATTGGTATGTTCTATCTGCATCTTACTTTCATATGATTGAGCCCTAGAAGTTTAAAGTAAATTTGCATCTAGCATGGAACATCTTCAAAAAATTACAGATGCCCTATCACATCCTCAAAGAGTATCGGAATCAATCGCAGATGCTTACCCAATCCTCCATTCTTTCTTCATAACAAGAAGACAAGAATGATGTGTCTATCTCTTCCTCTCAACTAGGGAAGATATGTTCATTCCTATAAAAGGAATATACTCAAGCTCCCTCTTAACCAAGGACTTGCCCAAGCTCCCTCTCAACTAGGGACTTGTTTCTAACAGCAACTATCTGCTCTTCGGTGGAGATCATGGTACCATTAGCTGCTTGTAGGGCTCCTCCTTTCGCTGTCATGAACTTCATCTTCTTCATTATGGAGCCTTCATCTTCTATGTTTTCTTCGTAGGGCATTGACCATCCATCTCTTTTCTTCAACGAACCATAGGGTTGAACCATCAGTCATGTCATCCTACTCTTCATCGTAAAGTGATCTTCTAGTCCACATCTAGCTATTCTCCATATAGCTACCTCTTCCAAGTCATTCTTCTTTCAATATCTTCCATCCATTCCCATGAGTACTAGTTGTAGGTGACATCTACAACTCTCTTTTGGTAGCCTTGTTTCAACCCAACCAGATGTTGTTCAAAAATTAAAATGAACATCAAATCAAAATCATGCTTCTTTCAAGATCTTCCATCCATTCACATAAGTACTAGTTTTAGGTGACATCTACAACTCTCTTTTGGTAGCCTTGTTTCAACCAGTGTTGCAGGAAATGGCCCCCCCTCCCCCCACAAGGATCCAAACCAGGAATCGCGCCCCAAACCGGTCCGTGGGGGATTCGCGGTTCGGAATTTTGAAACCGTGGATCGAGTCAGCGAAGATGATTCCTGGAAATTCGGAACCGTATCAGCTCAATCAGCGGTTCAAAATTTCCGAACCGCGGATCCGATGAGGGATCCTCCACGGATCGGGAATGAATCCTTCGCGGATCAGCAATGGATCCGTACAGATCCAAAGGGAGACAAGTGATTCCATAGGGTTCTACAAAGTTCTAAATATTTTTTTATTTTTTATTTGACTTAAGTTGGGTTGGGGCTTCTCGGACACTCCCAAGGTGCCCTCGTGATGCTCCTTAGATGCTTCTTAGATGCTCCCTCATGGTAATGTTAAATTCTTAAAGTAAATTTTTAACATTACCATGAAATGACTCAGGATGTTTGAGAGTGGTTCCAGCCTGATCGGACATCATATGGAGAAAATAGAATTTCATATCCTATTCAAAATTCAGCAGACTTAACAGTTTTCAGGAATTCAAGATCAATGGTATTGTGCCATTTCATTAGATTATATCATGTATGAGGGTATGTGATTAGCATTTAATCAAAAGCACCAAGCCCTATATGTACCCTAGTGTTGGTAGTGTTAATTTTTGAACTCCTTTGTCATGTCGTTAGCAAAAAATTACATTTCAATCAAGTCAAAATCATCGATCAAGCATGTTAAGTTCTTTCTACCATATTTTAAGGCTTGCATTAGGTGGTTTGATCAAAATTGGGCAATTTTGACTAATGTCCCTAGATAATCGAAGTAGAGGCAAAGGCTAGACAAGAGAAGAAGAATCTAGATTCTAGATGGTTGATGCATCTAAATGGTTGATGCTCGAATAATTAATCATTAATGTATAATCGATTTCATATCTATCTTGATTTATGTACAAATATGCATGCTTCCATATCTTCTACAATTAATTTGGTATTTTTGATGCTTTTTTAATATAAATGCAAAAAAATAAAATAATATATATATATATAGTAGACACTTCCGAGATGCTTCGCTTCCTAGAATTTTTGGAAATGACACTTTCGCGTCCCTGCTTCCAAAAAACGTCCCCGTTTCGTGCAACATTGTTTTCAAGTTTCAACCCAACCAGATGTTGTTCAAAAATTAAAATGAACATCAAATCAAAATTACCATTTGTGATGGCCTTTCATCATGACATTTGCTTCTTGCAACACCAACATCCTGCATATTCATAAACACATCTCCAAGACATTCAATGTCAAGGGTCTCCTTCCTTTACAGACTTTATCAGAGTCTTCATACCTTCTCCATTGAGATGTCCTAACCAATTCTTTTAGTCATCGAATGTTGACCACTTATCTTATCTTGTGTGACTATAGTTGCATCTTTTACGAATTGTTCCTCTTTTCTTCAGATATTGCTCCCCAGGAACTTCTATACATAGTTCTTCATCTTGTCAACTACCCCATATTCCATATGAGGTCATATAATGTTGATTTCATCTTGTCAATATGTGAACTAGTTCAAGACATGTGCCTTCATGCATCATTTCAAAGGAAGAGATCCTTCTTCTTCGATCATGCTCATGAGATAGAGCATTCAATTATGCTATCTACAACTATATGATGACATGACTTAATCTATCAAATATATACACACTTCTTTTCTTCTTTCGGTCATCTAGACTTTCCTTCGGCAGCTTCCTTTCCTTGCTTGAAAGTACTTCAACCATCTTGACATGTTGAACTCCTTTGTCACCATACCATCATCCTTTTAAACAATGGATCCCACACAAGGTGGAACGTAGACTATCAATGAGACACTTGCTTCTTCCAAGTAGAGGTGAATCTTCTTATAAAGATTCTAGTGAAGGATCTCAATGATCCTCATTTTGCAAATGCTCCTTAACAATGATGATGTATGATAACCTTTCTATCTTTTATCATGCTAGATGATTTTCTTCCAACTATTTCGGTTGACCTTTTCATGCTTTCAATGAGGTTACCATAAACTACTTCCTTTCTATCATGAAGACTGCTACAGCCATGTAGACTTCTACTTCAGTTATCCTTTCAAACTTCTATAATGATACCATGAGCTCTTTTTTGCTTCAATCGTATACTTCTAATATAATGCCATCTTCTTAATATGATGCATCTTGTCATACTTACAATGCTTCTCACCCTAACAGCAATATTTAACCATAGTAGATGTTTTTCACCTCCTACTTCTCCTTGCTATGTATCTGAGAGACATAAATAGTGAAGATCCATTCCTTCCTTCTTGGATTTCTTCTCATCAGGTTCTTCTACTTCTTCGGTGATATGTTAGTTTTTGTAGCATCGGAGGTGTTCTAGTCTCGAAACTTTGTGGAGAGGCTAAAACACATGACTTCTCCATAACCTAGAAATCCTTTCTAGAAATTCCACCTAGAAGTGTCTCAATTAGATTATTAGCCTATTTCTTAATATTTCCTAAGTCTAAACTTAGGAAATTTGGTTAATTAATCAGTACTAATTGAGATGAGGTGCGAATCATCTAGAAACTCACACGGATTGACTCTGATATCATCTTGGCCTTTGATTAAGTTTTAATCTTGGTCGTTGGAGGTCCAACAAAAGGTTATAAGAAGTCGATGGGTAGATGGAGAACACACTAGTGAGACACACAGAGGTCGATTTCCCTGGGCAGTTTGATTTTTCCAAAGACAATAGTCGAAAGATTTTGAGTCAGAAGGAAGCAAAGATAGTGACGGGCAGGGGCAGTGAGGCCAGAGGAAGATTTTCCAGTTCCAGCAAGTACTTTGCAGAGAGCCCGAAATTTCTCCAAGAAGCTGCGAAGAGGCAATGCAGAAGCTTCAAAGGCCAATTTGATTTTGTCGAGGAGAAGACGTCTTTGGTGCTAGAGGCCAGGAAGGGGTTCCAAAGTGTCGGAGAAGAATTTTCCTAGTCAGTAGCAGAAAGGACGGCCATATTGGCAGTCAATTAAGGCAGCACGTGTGGCAGGAAGCTCCAGTGTGACACAGAGCCTTGTAACGACCCAACCCGAATTATATGGAACATAGAAATATTAGCATGCATATGAGACCTGCATATGATAACTACATATGCATGTATCACGTGTACGGCACTAGTATGTGCACTAATCAATTATGAAAAGAAACTCGGTGTAGAGTAATGAGTGAATTATTGAAGTATTGAGTAAATCCCTAACTCACCATAATATAATGAATGTATTAGTTATATCTACCATTATCATAATATAAACTAATACTTTGTTCAAAGAAAATTAAAAGCATTGACTTATGCAAATAAATGATGATATTTTAATAAATCCAAGATATTTATTAAATGATAATATTTTAATAAATCTAAGATATTTATTAAATAATAATAGTTTAATAAAACCAAGATATTTATTAAATAATAATATTTTAATAAAACTAAGATATTTTAAAAATCAAAGATATTTATTAAAAGATGATATTTTAATAAAGATCTGGAATGGAGTTTTTGTATAAAAGGAGAAGAGGGGTAAACTTGATGGGCATGGGTAGTGAATGGGAAAACTGACCCGGATGTTGTCAGAGGAGTTCTAACTGTGTGATACATGAGCAGTGAGTTCTAGAGTTCTAACAGAGTCATGGAGTGATCTCGATTGTTATTGGTGTTTTGGGCACGGGGGCCAGAAGACTTGTCTTCTAGATCTGGGGACCAGAGAGGTTGACCTCAGATATGCTAGGAGGAAAACGGCGGTTTGGTAATGGGAGCTGGAGCCATGGTAGATCAAGAACATCTCCAAACACGGTTCCAGGTAAGTATTAATTAGTCAATTGATATATATTTTGTTTCAAAAATCCCACTCTGAATGTGGTAGTATGAATTTTGTGAATGATGGTTAATTTTGAAAATTAAGAGCTTTACACTTATGTATTTGTTAATGATGGTTAAATACTAAAATTATGGTCTTTACACATGGTATCAGACCACAGTTTCAGACTTTGTGGATCTTAAGCGTATTTTAATCATTTCTATGGGTTCCAAGCCTGTATGACCTCCATCTCTTCTCTTTAAACCTTGGAGGCGATTCCCAAAAACAAAAAACAAAAAAAAAATGATTTGAATTAAGAAAAATAGTGTGTAGCATATGCATATCTCCAGCCACAAATTGATCAAATGAAGGGCGGCCTCTCTCAATTGTGTATTAGAATGCATGCAATATGATTGCAACCAATTAAAAATAACCATGGGATTCTCCACAAGACATCTGGTCTGAGATTATATCACCGACTACGTGGTAGCAGTCAAAGTTCAGTCAAAATGATGTGTCAAAAGGTGCATATACATATGTTGCAGGTGCATGGTGAGAATTATGGTTTCTAAGCCATATAATCATGGTGAAAATATTCCAAAGAGGGCACATAACAATGTCAAAGTTATGGTTTCCGAACCTAAACTCTATGGTGAAAAAAAAAAAAAAAAAAAATATTACTCATTCAAGCATATATATATTAATATGTTGGTTAAACCTATGGTGGTGCAATTTTATAATGTTATAAAACCATATGTTATCGAACTATATATTAAATCATATGGTTTAGGTCATGGTGGTTGGTTAATACATATGAAACTATAGGTTACAACCTGACTTTGGTAATCGACACATATACAACGGAGTAAAGTTTATTAACATCGGACTTATCACATGCCACACAGTCTTGTTACAATGCATCAACAAATATCTGTCAGTTGCAGTGTTCTTCCAAACAGATTCGATACCAATAAGCACTACCGCAGAATTTTAACGGAACCTTCACTGCCGGGGAGTTGGTCACCGAGGTTGAGACCATCGGGGAGCATATCACATGGCAACGGTTTGTAAAGGCATTGAATTGAGCGAAAAATTAGAGGGTTCGAGTTATAACTATGGTAGTGAGGCCGAGGAATGCCCACGTCCCCCTCTGGTAGAGAGCTAAGATCGAGCCCCGCAATAGTAGAGAGAAAAACGAAGAGCAACTGACAGGCTTGGGGACCAGGCACCGGACAATGAGACCGATCGCTAGTGATATCGCTAAGGGCACGGGCTTTTCTCCTTGCCACACCGCAGGGACCGAAGCAGGCTTGTCCGCTACCACTATGGGATTAATGACCGTCCTCGTGAGCTCCGGGAACGCTCAATCAGAAAGTTACGGTCCTTGTAAGCCTCAAGCCCTAACTGCCCCCTTAATATATATATAAATTCCTTTAACCGACAGAAGAACCGAAACTCCGATGGAGTGCGATGACAGCGTCGACTCATCCTCATTGGCATTTTTTGAAGGTGCGTTGAATGCCTCCGTGAGCCATCCTAAGATAACGGATGACGGCCCCTGGTTTAAAAACTCGTTCAGATAGGTGGGTCAGTTCAAAACTTGGTTCTAGTGTTGAAGCTATGTATAGGATTAATCTACGGGTTTAACATTGACTATACATAATATAAATAGAATATATAAAATACAGTGGGTATTTAGAAGCTGAATAGACCATGTATGGAAACACTCTAATAACCATGACTTAATACGTCGGTTCAAGTATACTGTGAACCATATCAAACGGTGTTGGAGACCAAGGCAAGTAAGTCAAGCTTGTCGTGAAGTCCTCGGCAGATCTATGTGCCCATCCACTTTCAAATTTAAAGTGAAGCCCCAAGTCAAAGTGGATTAGCGGAACAGTTTTACAAAGTTTACTTGCAGTCATAAATGCTCAATTGAGTTTAAATGGGCCGACCAACAGTGTTTATGCCGAGAACAACATGCTAGGATTCATTTTGGGGTTGTGGGCATAAATGGATTCTCCTGAGGACGATGTTATAAGAGCCCAAATATCGGATTGGGATGAGGATGTGATTGCAACTGCAAGATTCAAGGCATTCAGCAGACAGAGATCCGATTGGGAAGCGAGGTTTCAATTCGAGAGAGACCTTATCGTCAAGGTAGCTGAGCAATTGGGTCGCATTATAATTGGGATGAAGAATAATATATTTGGTAAATTTAACTTTTGGAATGAAGAGAAATGATATGGAAATATTTTATAGATATTAAATAATATTTAAATTATTATTTAGAAGTATGCACTGAGCATGAAAAGTCAAAATTTGAATAATTTAATGATAAATTATTTTGAGGGTATGTTCTTTTGTTTTAATGATAAGTTCATTTACATTAAGAAGGAAGTAGTTAGTGATCATTATTTTCATAATAAATCCACCAATGAATGGATTATACTCATAAGGGAATTAAAGCCAACAACCCATTCCGTAAAAATAAAAAAATAAAAATTACGAGATGATATATATAATTTTAACTTATAAAGACTTGCTTAATGTTTCCAAATACCATTGAAGAATAATTCAAAATGCTTTGGGCAGTACAAACTTCCAAGAAGTGATTGCCTGGAGCTTGGCTAGCAGGAAGGAAATCACCATTGCAAATTTAAATTATCCAATTTTCATTTAGATCTTTTCTATTATTCCTCAACTAATTAATAGATATTTATTAATTATGAATTATTAATATTTATATTTTTTAGGTTTTATTAAAAGTGAATAAAGATGCTTTCATTTGCTTCTAAAAAAATAAATTAAATAAAATTAAAAAATTAAAAAAAATTAAAAAATTAAAAATAATGGGAATTTAGTTAGAAGGAATGTATAGGAAAGGAGAGTTGATGGTTATTATAAAGGTATTATATAAGATATGGCTTGTTAGGGTTGATCCGGATAGATAAAAGTGGTAGTTGGGTTGACGACTGTATCTTGTTATTCTTTCCTGGGGAATCACAAGTTTTATTTTTCAATTAAAAGAGTCACATAGACACCCGTCGATGTCATATTAGTAATTGTAAGGTTAGTCCCATGATAAACTCTCCTTCGTATTATTCGTATTATTGAGTCAGCTTCACAAAACAGATCAAGACCCGCTGAGCCCATTGCTGATCCCAAAGAAGGACATGAACCTATAATTGAAAAGTACGTTGAATATTTTAAACACAATAATTGAACAGATATTTTCGTAAAAAAATTTATAAATATTTTGATATTAAGTTAAAATAATATATATATATATTAATTCAAGGCGGCTGAGGTAAGTTTTCACTATTTTTAGGGAGGGTTAAATTTAGAGAGATTATTTAATTAGGGGCTGATTTTCTTTTATTTTAAATTACTGAGACTTGTGTTGAAATTGAGGTATAGTAATACAAACACGGTGACTCCACTTAGTACCAAGTCGAAAGGTTACTTTCTATTGTGTGCCGCCAAGACCTTTCTAATACATCGCCTTGTGTACTTCTATTTTGAATCATATAAATTAAGAGAATCTATAACCGCATGCGAGCTTGAATTTACAAAATTGTATTTATTAATCTAAATTGTACATCAAATACTTATAGCCATGTTTAAAGAGTCATCATCAAAAGACAATCATAGAATCGAATGCAGTGGCCAACAAGAATTAGGCAGAACATTTGTCCACTATAGTGGAGTCTTTAGGTACTATCAATGGGATAAAACTTAAAATTTTATTTGATATTGGTGCTACTGATAGTTTTATTTCATCATATGCATTAAATAGATGTGGGTTGGCAACCAAAAGCAAAACAATTTCATACATGTAGAAATTGTTGGAAATACTGAGAGGGGGGGTGAATCAGTATTCCTTTCAATTAGAGCATTAGTTAATCTTCAATTATTATCAGTGTTTGTACAATGATAGCAGTAAACAAGAGGAACACAAATGCACATAGTTTTTAAGGTGGAAACTCTGGGACAAAAACCACCTAATGCTTTTCTAATAATTCTTTAATATTCAACTCCAATTGAAAATAAAGCTCCAACTTCCTAGAATCTAGAAAAGCATTCTTCTCCAGCTCCCACTCGATGGACGCTCCAATGCCCAAGATTCTTCAGTAGTCAACTGAATTGATGCCCCAACACCCAATGAGCTACAACTCACCCTAGCACCACCCTACCACCCTATAGAAGAATAAAAAAAGAATGGACTCTCGTACCAGGGAAAATGGTCCACTTTACAATGATATAGAATGATGTAGAAGAAGAAGATATACTAGACCATAACCCCAACTTTGATACAACCACCTAATGATGATCCTAGACCTCCCAACACTGCCTCTTCAACCCTTGGCAGATAGACACTAGTACAATTTGTACAATAATGTATTTACAATGACTAAGTACAATGATACCTTTACAATGATTGTATACAGTGCTGCCCACTTGAAGACTTCATATGATGAACTTCTTGCTACTGTTATGCACCTTGGTTGCTGCTCTTGTCATGCTACCCTCTGCTACACCTTGCTTTTCTTTTCTACCATAGAAAGTCTGGTCCTTTGCAACCCTTGACAACACATGATCTAACTTTTTCTTGCCTTCTAAGAGCTCGATATTGAATCTGGTGTATCTTTGTCATTTCAGATCCTCAATATCTGATTTTCGGTCCTGTAGTAGTCCTCTGAGTCATCTTTCCAATGCCACAGGTCTGACCCAATTTGGATTCTTGAAAAGAGAGTTATACCCAATCTCTCACAATGCCCTAATTATGGACTGTTTCAGCAGAGCGCACTTGTACGGCGTGCCACGTGTCATTGTTTCTTCATTTGTTTCTAAAATTGATAGAGTGAAAAGTACAGACTGTGCACTATCCATCACTTTTTACGAAATTTCAATCTGATACTCAGAGAGAGAGTTATGACGAATTTACCAAGGTCACTTCTTTGAGATGAATTTCAAGAGCCTGCAAAAACCCTGACTTACACAGATCATATCTCCAAAAATATTGCGCACCTTGATCTGAAATTTTTACTGCAACTTTCTTAGGATTTTGGCTTCGCCTCATAAAAATTTCAGCTTCTGAACCTTCGTAGAAAAAAAGTTAGAGCGAAAATTCCAAGATTACCTGTTTCAAATGGTCGAATCCCTTGCATAAGGAGGAAATGAAGATCACAATTTATATGAATGCTTAAGTTGAGAGGGGTTTCAACAAGTGAACGTGGGAGGGATTTTAGGAGCATAAAAAATATTAAAATTGACTTTTCAATGACCCATGCCCCAACCCCATGGGGTTTTAGCCCACTAACTGGGTGTACAAACTTCAAACATGAGTATCTCTCAAACCGTGAAGAATTACATGGCGTGCCATATATCAACGGAAACATCTCGACAAGTAGAAACCATAAAAAGCATTATTGACCTAGAATATATTAATTGGTAGGTCAAAATTCCCATGCAATATTGGGTTAGCCCCTGGTGCTGCTTGGGTTGACATCAATGACAACCCCTGATCAACAATCTCCCCCTTTGGCATTGATGGCAACACAAGTACTCCCCCTGCGATCATGACACCTCTTCCTACAACATTCTCTCCCCCTTTGACATCAATGGCAAAGGGTAACTCCCCCTGAAACACAACCATACTGTGGACCTGTACACACTTCCACTCCCGCTGACACACAATCGTCCTGCAGACCTATACACATTTCCACTCCCGCTTTATATTCTTGAAAAGGGAAAATCTAATGAGAACTTGGGAGAATCCCAAGCTTTTGATGAAGATATTCAAATGCTTCACGAGGTAAAGGTTTAGTGAAGATATCAACAATTTGTTCTTTTGTACAAACATACTCAAGTTTGATATTCTTTTCAGCGACTTGTTCTCTAAAAAAATGATATTTGATCGGACTGTGTTTTGTTTTTGAATGCATGACAGGATTCTTGGAGATGTTGATGGCACTAGTGTTGTCACAAAATATGGGAATAGGCTCACTGAATTGTACTTGAAGATCTTGCAAAGTTTGTTTCATCCAAAGAACTTGAGTACAACATGATGTTGCTGCAATGTATTCTGTTTCCGTTGTAGATAACGAGATTGAAGTTTGCTTTTTGCTCAACCATGATACGAGACAACCACCTAGATAGAATGCTGCTCCACTAGTACTCTTACGATCATCAACGCTTCCTGCCCAATCTACATCTGTAAAGGCTTGAATAATGAGATTGTTACCCTTGGGATACCACAAGCCATATTCTTTTGTGCCCTTTAGATATCGAAGAATTCTTTTGACGGCAATAATATGTGATTCTTTTGGTGTTGCTTGGAATCTTGCTACTTGTCCAACTGCTTGCATAACATCTGGTCGAGACGTTGTTACATATAGAAGACTACCAATCATAGATCTGTACAACTTCTTATCCACATCCTTAGATGAGTCGTCTATGCTCAATTTGCAACCTATTACCATTGGAGTAAGGACGGGTTTGCAATCTTCCATTTTGAATTTCTTGAGCATTTGCTTGATGTACTTGGCTTGACATATAAATATTCCTTTCTCTTGCTGAGATATTTGAAGCCCTAAGAAGTATGTCAGCTCACCAAGTAAAGACATCTCAAACTCACTTTGCATCTTTGTAGAAAATTTCTTACTTATTCAATCATCATTGCTACCAAATATTATATCATCCACATATACCTCAACAATTGTTAAATTATCTTTATCTATTTGTACATAAAGATTGCTATCAACAGTACCTTTCTTGAACTCTTGTTGACGTAGATATCCATCAAGACGAGCATACCATGCTCTAGGAGCCTGCTTGAGACCATATAGAGCCTTCTTTAACTTGTAGACATAGTCTTCTTTTTGTGATAGTAGAAAACCTTCAAGTTGTTCGATGTAAACTTCTTCTTCTAATTCTCCATTCAGAAATGCTGACTTAACATCCATTTGGTAGACTTTGATTTTTCTTGAACATGCATAGGCGAGAAACATCCGGATGGCTTCCATTCTGGCAACTTGTGCAAATGTTTCGTCGAAATCAATTCCTTCCACTTGTGCATAGCCTTTGCAAACCAATCTTGCTTTGTTTCTAGTAACCTGCCCATCTTCATTCAATTTGTTCTTGAACACCCATTTAGTCCCAATGACATTTTTATCTTTTGGTCGTGGAACTAATTCTCAAGTGTTATTCTTCTCAATTTGATCCAATTCTTCATTCATAGCTGCTACCCAATGTTCATTTTGGATGGCTTCCTCAAAACTACTAGGCTCAAAGGTTGCTAGAAAAGCAACGTGAGCTTGTTGTGATGAACGAAGCTGTCGACCTTCATTTATCTCACCAATGATTTGATTTGATGGATGGTTCTTTTGAATCCACTCTTTTGTTCTCCTTAGAGGAGCTTCTTGTTGTTGTTCTGGTATATCTTGATGATCATTGTTTACTTCTTCCTTGTTGATAGTTGCTTCTTGTTCTACAATTTTATCTGTGTGTTTTTCAGCCTCTGTCTCAAGTTTCAAAGATTCTAGATCTTCATCATTACTCGCTAGAACACCATCTTCGTCAAATCTAACATTTATGCTCTCCACTATCTGTTTTCGTCTTTAGATTATAGCATTTATAGGCCTTTCTTTTGCGTGAGTAACCAACAAAGATACCTCCATCAACACGTGATTCAAACTTACCCAAATCTTGATCTTCTCTTTTGATATAACATTTTCTTCCGAAGATTCTGAAATATTTTACATTAGCTGGTTTTCCTTTCTATAATTCATATGGAGTCTTGTTGCAATTATTTCTGAGAAGACTTCGGTTGATAATGAAGACTGTCGTATCAATTGCTTGAACCCAGAATTTTTCATCCAATTTTGAGTCCTTCAACATTGTTCTACCCATTTCTTGTACAGTTCTATTCTTTCTTTCAGCAACTCCATTTTGCTGAGGTGTTCGTGTTGTTGAAAATTGCCTTTTTATTCCATTTTCGTCACAGTATTGCTGAAATAATTTGGAAGTGAATTCTCCACCATTATCTGATCTTAAACACTTTATTTTAAAATCAGTTTCATTTTCAACCAACTCCTTGTAGATCTTAAAGCACTCAAATGCTTCAGATTTTTTCTTTAGGAAACTGACGGCTGTCATCCTGGTATAGTCATCTATCATAAACATGAAATATAATTCTCTGTCTAAGCCTTTTGTTCTCACAGGACCACATAGATCAGTATGTATCAATTCCAATGGATGTGATGAAAAGTGTTCTTTTGTTTTAAATTGGACTTTTGTCTGCTTGCCATGCCAACATGCCTCACATAGTGTGTTGGAAGGTTTTGAGATCTTCGGCATTTCTCGTACTGCTTCCTTTTTGCTTATCCTGACAAGATTGTCAAAGTTTATGTGACCCATTCGTTTGTGCCATAACCAACTTTCATCTTCTTTAGCTAATAGACATGCTTTAGTTGCTTCATCCAGAACATATATGTCATTTGGAGCTCGACTTGCTGTAGCCACAATTTTACCATACATGCCTTTCCTGATTTCACATTTTGTGGAGTTGAATAGCATTGTGTGTCCTTGATCACACATTTGTCCAACACTGAGCAGATTGTGATTCATGTTTTTGACCAATAGAACATTCTTGGCTATAACATCTTTGCTTCCGAGAGTGACGGTACGTGATCCTATAACATTTGAATATCCATCATTTCCAAAGGATATGGTTCCATCCTTCTTCTCTTTCAGAGCTACAAATTTCTTTCTATCTCCAGTCATATGCGTTGAGCAACCGTTGTCAACATACCACACATTTTTATTTTTTTGAGCCTTGAGAGCGAGAGCACAATTATCAATCTTCTTCTTCTTCCATGTTCGTTCATTCTGTGGCTTCGAAGATTCTTCTGGAGGATTTTCAAGTCTGCAGTCTCTGGCTATGTGTCCAAAGTTCTGACATTTGTAACATTCCATATTATTTCTTAAATTTTCAAATCTATTGATGTTTCCTTGAGCCCTGGGAGGTTCATATTTGAAGAATCTCTTGGAATTGTATTGGTTCATAGGGTACGTGCGACATTCTACAGCTTTATGACCAAATTTTCCACATGAATAACAATAACCATGAAAAATATGTTGGTACCTGGATGAAAATCTTCGTCGAGGAATCGTCTTCCAAGGATGTGCTTGTGAATCTCGTCCAATGAAGTCTTCATGTATGTCAGATCTCATAGGTTCATTGTATTTTGTTGTAAAAGGTCCTGCTTCTTCTTCTTTGTAACTGAGGCCAATTCTGTCATTGTAAGATCGTTGATTGTTGATGAGTTCTTCCAATGCCCTTGAGCTGTTGGCATAGTTTTGGACAGTTTTTCCCTTCCTCACTTCCTTAGGCAGCAAGACTACTTCGGCTTCTAATGCTTCCCTTTCTTGGTTGATTTCTTCCAACTTCTTTTGAAGTGATTCTTCAATACATTTGTGTTCTTCAACTTCAATTTTGAGACCTTGAACTTGTTCTTCAAGAGTGTTGGAACGGATCTTCTCAGCATTGAGCTCTTTTATAAGCTTGATTGCCTCCTCATAAAATTCTTCTATGGTCAACCCTTCTTCTTCATTGTTTGATACTTCTTGTTTATTGTGCTTGGTCATAAACAATACTTTGTCATTGGCTTCTTCTTTGCTATCACTTTCTTCATCAGATGAGGAGCTATCTTCTTTAGAGAGAAAGTTCCTTTTGGATCCTTTATTTTTGCCTTGCTTGTTGAATTTCTTAAAGCCTTTCTTTCCTTTTGAGTTGCCATCACTTTTGTTCGGACATTTTGCTACGAAATGCCCAACCTCACCACAACCGAAACATATCAATGGAAGTTTAACTTTGAATTTTCCCTTACCAGGTTTTAGTTTTCTCGTAAAGTAAGCATATTCTTCATCTGAAAGACCTTCTCCATCATCTCCCTTTTCTTCACACTTGAAGGTTGTTTGTCCTTATTGGTTTGCTTAGATGCAACGAATTCAGTTTCTAGATTTGAAGTACCCTTTTCTTCATCAAGTCTCATTTCATATGCTATGAGAACTCCATGTAATTCTTCCTTGCTGAGTTTGTCCAGATTTGCACTGTATTCTAAGACCGATACCTTTGGGTTGAATATCCCTGGTAACGTTCTAAGAATCTTCCGTATAATAGTCTTCTCGTCAACTGGCTCTCCCAATCCTTCCAGAGTATTGGTTTTTCATCAACGTATTGGAGGTATGCAACAATGTTGCAATCTTCTTTCATTCTAAGTTGCTCAAATTTTGCTCTATAGATTTGAAGCTTTTCTTCTTTGACATTTGAGTTACCTGCATATATATTCTCAAGCTTGTCCCATACATTTTTTGCGGTTTTACAACCCAACACCTTATGATAAGCAGATTCAATAAGTCCACTAATAATAATATTCTTTGCTTTTGCATCATTTACCAAATTCTTCTTACCTTGTTCATCCGCGATTGATGTAAATCCATTTTGAACAATGTCCCATACTTCGTAACCTTGCGCCAAGAGATAGACCTCCATTCTTCCTTTCCAGAGTGCATAATTATTTTCATTGAATAGAGGTACACCATTCTTGGTATGCTCCATGACCTCCTTCCAGCTGTTAAACTGCTATTGAAGGAACCAAGCTTTGATACCAATTATTGGAAAAACTGAGAGGGGGGGGTGAATCAGTATTCCTTTCAATTAGAGCATTAGTTAATCTTCAATTTTTATCAGTGTTTGTACAATGATAGCAGCAAACAAGAAGAACACAAATGCACACAGTTTTTAAGGTGGAAACCCACTCCAAGACAAAAACCACCTAATTCTTTTCTAATAATTCTTTAATATTCAACTCCAATTGAAAATAAAGCTCCAACTTCCTAGAATCTAGAAAAGCATTCTTCTCCAGCTCCCATTGGATGGACGCTCCAACGCCCGAGATTCTTCAATAGTCAACTAAACGGATGCCCCAACACCCAATGAGCTACAGCTCACCCTAGCACTACCTTACCACCCTATATAAGAATAAAAGAAGAATGGACTCCCGTACCAGGGAAAATGGTCCACTTTACAATGATATAGAATGATGTAGAAGAAGAATATATACTAGACCATAACCCCAACTTTGATACAACCACCTAATGATGATCCTAGACCTCCCAACACTGCCTCTTCAACCCTTGGCAGATAGACACTAGTACAATTTGTACAATATAGTATTTACAATGACTAAGTACAATGATATCTTTACAATGATTGTATGCAATGCTGCCCACTTGAAGACTTCATATGATGAACTTCTTGCTGCTGTTATGCACCTTGGTTGTTGCTCTTGTCATGCTACCCTCTGCTGCACCTTGCTTTGATTTTCTGCCATAGAAAGTCTGGTCCTTTGCAACCCTTGACAACACATGATCTAGCTTTTTCTTGCCTTCTAGGAGCTCGATATTGAATCTGGTGTATCTCTGTCATTTCAGATCCTCAATATCTGATTTTTGGTCATGTAGTAGTCCTCTGAGTCATCTTTCCAATGCCACAGGTCTGACCCAATTTGGATTCTTGAAGAGAGAGTTATACCCAATCTCTCACAATGCCCTAATTATGGACTGTTTCAGCAGAGCGCACTTGTACGGCGTGCCACGTGTCACTGTTTCTTCATTTGTTTCTGAAATTGATAGAGCGAAAAGTACAGACTGTGCACTATCCATCACTTTTTACGAAATTTCAATCCGATACTCAGAGAGAGAGTTATGACGAATTTACCAAGGTCACTTCTTTGAGATGAATTTCAGGAGCCTGCAAAAACCCTGACTTACACAAATCATATCTCCAAAAATATTGCGCACCTTGATCTAAAATTTTTACTATAACTTCCTTAGGATTTCGGTTTCGCCTCATAAAAATTTCAGCTTCTGAACCTTCGTAGAAAAAAATTTAGAGCGAAAATTCCAAGATGACCTGTTTCAGATGGTCGAATCCCTTGCATAAGGAGGAAATGAAGATCACAATTTATATGAATGCTTAAGTTGAGAGGGGCTTCAACAAGTGAATGTGGGAGGGATTTTAGGAGCACAAAAAATATTAATTATGATTTTTCAATGACCCATGCCCCAACCCCATGGGGTTTTAGCCCACTAACTGGGGGTACAAACTTCAAACATGAGTATCTCTCAAACCGTGAAGAATCACATGGCGTGCCATATATGAACGGAAACATCTCGACAAGTAGAAACCATAAAAAGCATTATTGACCCAGAATATATTAATTTGGTAGGTCAAAATTCCCATGCAATATTGGGTTAGCCCCTGGTGCTGCTTGGGTTGACATCAATGACAACCGCTGATCAACAGAAATGTCTTCAAGAGAACTTCAGTTCATAGATTTAAGTATTGAGGAATGCAAAGTTGATCTAGGGGTCTGCTTGACTAAGTTGAAAATACTGGGATGAATGATCACAATGGAAAATAACTTAGTTTCTAACTATTTCCCGAGATCTTGTGTTGATTCTTGGATATCTTCGCCTTGTTTTCATAAATATAGCAACAATCCTAATATAAACCGTGATGTATTTCTCCTAATCACCCTTGATAATTTACCCAAAGTATTCAGTGTTATGTAGTATTCAATAATAAGAAAAGTGGTTTCAACTTTTGGAAGAAATCGAAGCTTTTAAAAGATAAAATGAAATTTTATATAATTCGATATTTGAAAGCTATGAACCCTAGAATGATACATTCTATTAGAAGAGATGGGATATTTAATGCTAATGTATGTGTCGAAGACATATATCAAGCTCAATCCCACTTGAATCCTAATCCATTAAAGGAGTCAAGATAACTCATAGATATCAGTAGCAAATTTCTCCACAATGAATTTTAAGATTTTGGATATCGTACAATTAAAGTTTGAAGTACATTCAAATTATTATATTAAAATAAGCACATTAACATCACTTTAGACATTAAACTTCTCTGTAACTTTTGAACATTAGAATGGAAACTATCCTAATTGTTTTTATGCAAATGAAACATACCATTCTTCAAGTGACGTTGAGCTTTCCATATATATATCTTACTAGCTGATACATATAACCATTGATGATATGAATTTATAAAAATATATTTTACACCGTTTTCTTAAGTTAATACTTTGATTTCTATCCAAGTATATGTATAAGTGGTCTAAGGAGTAGAGTGAAGGCTTAAACTAGTATAGCTGAATATTCACTAAATTGAACATTTTGAGATTCAACCAATATGTCATTATTAAGATAGATGATTATCCATTTACAACTGTAAGGATATATCGATGTCTAAAACAAATAAAATGGCAGCATAGCATTTTCATGGAAAAGAAAACAATGTGGTTTAGGAAAGAGAAATTAGGGATATTATGACACTATATGAGATGATTTATGGTAATCATTTAGGCATATATAAGGATTAGTTGGCGGAATTGCTCCAAAGAAGTTAACTCTTGAAGAAAGGAAGAATGGTAATGAGAGCATGACTATGGACATTATGGCAAGACCATTAGATGTGGAGCTACAACCACACAAAAGGGTAAGCCAGTTTGAGTTAAATTAATGGATGAAAGAAGACTATAACTATTAAAGAAATATTGGGAGAAATCATGAGTGATCAACTGGAGAGTACAAGTATAGTTCACTAAAGGTACACATCATAACAAAAACAAAATGGATGAAACATACGTTAAGACGGTAAGAAAGCACCCATAAGGTAGCAACCATACTATTAGAACAAGGTGCAGCGGAAAATTTCAAAGTTTGATCTCCATTGTTACCCTATTATAATCAATATAGCACCTAGAGAGGATGGGAAAAGAACGAAATGGAAAACTTCTAATGAGGATAATAAATGTTAGTTATCGTAATCAACTTAGAATAATGAGATCGACAAAATAGCACCAAAGATGAGTGAGTGGAAGTTTCACAAAGCAATATAAGAAGTCAATGAAATTAGATTGAAAAGTGAATCTACAATAACGTTGATCAAATATAGGATAATTTATGTGCATAGGTGACATCTATTATGGTTTCTCTCTAATGGGAGAGTCACATTATAAAATTTTCCTTAGGTGACTAACTATATCCATCGATGATGGACATCAGGGAGTATGATTGGGAAATTCTATCCCGTGATGCCTTAAAACCTGAAATGATAAATAGATTACATTCGATATCCATGTTATTGAATTTATTTATAGGGCCTTACCCAAGTTGGGAAATAGTAACAACATTGCCAAGTGTAATAATGATATGCATTAAGAAAAGAAAAGAAAACCATGATGACTAAAGGTGAGAAAATGAAGTAAATTTGATAAGATGTTCTTTTTCAAATTGGAGTAGACATGGAATATTAGGAATATCTGGTATCAGAAAGTAAAGGGATGTTTTCTATCAAAAAGAATTTTCTTAAGGATAGGAGCAACAGGATTGGTAAGGGTCAAAGAAATAACATGTAAGGAACCCTCCTAATTTGTTAAAAATAGCGAGTGATAAACTGGGAAAATTGGTTAAAGGTAAATATTAAGGATAATAATTATACACCGTTAGAAAAGAAGATACCTTTGGTGATAAGATGAGGCCTAAGGACTAATGAGAAAACGAGTAATGTGAAGAATAAGGAGAGGGTATAACAGTGAGGTGTTACGTGTTTGGATTAAATGAGTCAATAAAATTAAAAAAATAAAATAAAACAATGGTTCAAGGAATGATGGTAAAGCTAGTAAAATTCTAGCCAGAGTTGAGACTCTAAATGGTGAAACTTGAAAGTAAAGACACTATACCAAAATGGTAACATATCTTGTAAATTGTGAATTTATTATAGAAAGAGGAAATTATTATTTTGTCAACAACTGACATCTTATTATAAACATGACACTCTTAGTAGACCAAGTATAATGCAAAGTGAATAATGCATTTTCAAGCAGTAACAAACTCCTTCAATGAAGATAAACCTCCCACTAAGGGATCTTTAGAGTAGTCATTTAACTCTTCTTCCATCTCCAGCATAACCATAATGATTAAGCCTGCAAAACCCTACTCCTTGGCTTCTAGATCTTAGGCTGAAGATGAGCTGAAATAGCATGATAAAGAAGATAATGTTATTATTATCTCTTTAGATCCAGATTACAAATCAAAGATAATTAGACTTAAAAGACAAATAAATAACAAGAATTAAAAGATTGGCTGGATCCATATGTAGTTTTGTGTTTTAGAGTTCTTAATCAACCTGTATCAAGAAATTAGATCATGCTTTGACTAAACAGTAAGTATTTTGTGCTCTTGTTTCAATTCATTTCGTTTCTATATATACAAAAGTTGGAGCATCCCTCCATTTAGATTTAGAGTCTCAACCTGTGACTTTTATAAGGATAATCGATTAATATAGTATAGAAAATAGTGGCTACACTCTTATTTGTATATCCATGTTCAATTATTCTATATGACATTTATAAACTGTGGGTAATCTTATCTTGTTTTGGATGAATACTTAAGACTGTCATTTTGTATTATGACATGTGAAAATATGTTAAATTGCTTAAACATTGCTGGTACATGGATACCAATATGAAGACAGTTTTGCTTAAACATTGTTTGTACATGGATACTAACATAAATTAGGAATTGTGTTGTGGATATGGTATCTATAATTTTACATATCAACATAAATGATGAGATAGAAATAAAAGAGTGATTGCACTTGACTATTCAAGGTGAAAATGGATTTACAGACCTATTGGATAAACATAACCAAGTATGTTATATGAACCCAAGGATCAATATCATAGATAGCAACATGTTTGGAATGTGTAAAAATTGTTATATGGGTAACAATTTGCTTTGAAAATATTGATACGTATGTTATAATTTGTGGACAAGTGTTTTAAATTGCAGATAATATCGTTACCAAACCAACCGCGTGATGACAAAACTCCAAGAACAATTGAGATGCACTGAGATTCCATGATAAGGTGTTAACCCTGGTCCTACTAGGAGGGGTGGAGGTGTTGCCCACCGTTTATCCTCCAAAACCCGGAGTCATGGGAGAACTGTGCGATGACTGTCAGATGTCTACTGGTCCATCAAGTCGACGTAATCAGCGCTGACACCCTAAAGTTTATGGATGGTTGGATCAGTAAAACTGATGCCATGGCATATTCCTGTAGAGGTCGAATAGGATGGGAGCAGAAGAGATTAAGGAGGATAGGATGATTCTAGAATAGCTTGGGAACACTGTTGGGGCAAGACGTGACTACTAAATTGGTAAACCAATAAATGATCAAAACATAAATGTTAAAAGTGTTCTCACACATTAAACGAAAATTCAACTATGATACACCAACCTTATATGATTATACTAATCATTCATATAATTAATGATATACGACATAAAACTTAATTTCGAGACGAAGTTTTCTGAAGGGGGGGGTGTATGTAGCGACCCAACCCGAATTATATGGAACATAGCAATATTAGCATGCATATGAGCCCTGCATATGATAGCTACATATGCATGTATCACGTGTACGACACTAATACATGCACTAATCAATTATGAAAAGAAACTCGGTGTAGAGTAATGAGTGAATTATTGAAGTATTGAGTAAATCCCTAACTCACCATAATATAATGAATGTATTAGTTATATCTACCATTATCATAATATAAACTAATACTTTGTTCAAAGAAAATTAAAAGCATTGACTTATGCAAATAAATGATGATATTTTAATAAATCCAAGATATTTACTAAATGATAATATTTTAATAAAACCAAGATATTTATTAAATAATAATAGTTTAATAAAACCAAAATATTTATTAAATAATAATATTTTAATAAATCCAAGATATTTATTAAATAATAATATTTTAATAAAACTAAGATATTTTAAAAATCAAATATATTTATTAAAAGATGATATTTTAATAAAGATTTGGAATGGAGTTTGTGTATAAAAGGAGAAGAGGGGTAAACTTGATGGGCATGGGTAGCAAATGGGAAAACTGAACTGGATGCTGTCAAAGGAGTTCTAACTGCATGATACATGAGCAGTGAGTTCTAGAGTTCTAACAGAGTCATGGAGTGATCTCGATTGTTATTGGAGCTTTGGGCACAGGGGCCAGAAGACTTGTTTTCTGGATTTGGGGACCAAAGAGGTTGACCTCAGATAGGCTGGGAAGAAAATGGCGGTTTGGTAACGAGAGTTGGAGCCATAGCAGATCAAGAACATCTCCAAACACGGTTCCAGGTAAGTATTAATTAGTCAATTGATATATATTCTGTTTCAAAAATCCCACTCTGAATGCAGTAGTATGAATTTTGTGAATGATTGTTAATTTTGAAACTTAAGGGCTTTACACTTATGTATTTGTTAATGATGGTTAAATAGTGAAATTATAGTCTTTACAAGCCTGCAGAGACCCAGTTGGACGGCTAGCTTTTCAGTGGCAGTCAATTCTCTGAATTTTTCAGAGTGAGGGTAATCTCCCTCAAGAAATTTTTGCCAATATTAGGCATCCAAATTATACTAAAAATTTCTCACTATTGCATAATAATAAAAACTCTCAGCTACTGCACCTGTTTTCCCAAGTTGGGTTTTTCCAGGGACATTTGTCCAAAAATAATTGTGTCAATATTATTTATGTGTGTGGTAGCATTTATCAATTTGTAGCGCTATTATTTTCCGCAGTTTTATTTGTGAAGGTTGTAGTGTGATTTATTCAATATTTGTCATAGCAAATAAATTATTAAATTAATTAACAATTAGAAGAATTGATTCCAGCTGCTGCAATAGAATTTGAGTAGTGCAATTTTGAAATCGTATCAAAGCGTGATTGATCACACAGGGAAGCTCAGAAGCAGAGGTAGAGATTTTTTGTTTAGAGGGAGCAGCAAGACGAATTTCTAGGGGCTACGCAGAACCTAAGCCAAGAAGATCGAATTGCTTGGGGAAGTTCAATTTTTCAGTGTAGGTTGGCAGAAAAAATCGGTTTGCCATTTCAATGATTCCAGAAGGCAGAGGGAGCAGCAGTAGCTTAGAGTTTTGTTGCGTAGATTCCTTGTTTGGGTGCAGAAGGGTTTTGCAACAAGTTGCAGTAGCAGAATCAATGTCCGGTGGAAGAGAAAAGCACACACAGAGGGAAATTTCTCTCAGGCGAACTCGAATTTTAGAGATCTGATTTTTCCAGATGCAGATTGGCATTAGCTGTGGGCATATTTCCTCACTCTGGAATGTGAAAATTTCTGAATATTACTTATGCAGAAACCCTACTGTTAAATCTTAATCAAGTTATTAATTTGAAATATTCAGCATTAACATCGAAATAAACACATTAACGGTCTACACACATACATATCTAAACTAAATACATGCACAATAACAAAGTGACACAGGATTTTCTGGACAACTATCCCCAGAAAAACCCAATGTGGGAAAACCGATCTTCTAGTTGCTGGAGGGTTTTTATTATTAAGTAGATTCTAAGTACAGCAAATCTGGGCACCTTACTAGTTAACTCGATAGAGAAATACAAAATCTACAGCAATACCTCTATTCTAGAGACAGAAAATCTGACTGATTCACACCCTCAAACGGGATTTACAGAACTCAGCCCTTTTCAGTCTTCAAAAACTGCAGCGCTACTCTGAAGGCCTTTGCGTAAGCTCTACTAGGTTATGGTTGCCCCTGCGTTGCTAAGGAAGGGTCTGCGTCACCCCAACTAGGTTACGCCCCTGCGCTGCCCTGGCTGGGCCTGCGTCAGCCGTGCTAGCCTCCTGCTACCTCTGCACTGCCCTTTCTGGGCATGCGTAGCCTCTGCGTAGCACCTGAAGCCCTCTGGGCTGTGTAGTTGTTGCTCCCTCTGCACTGCTCTGATAGCTACTTCTCTACCTCTTGCTGCCTCTTGGCCTGGGATCAGATCATCCCTCTCGCCAATACTACGCCTCGCTGCAGCTGAAACACTTCTGGAAATTCTGCCACTGTGTGTTCTCCAACTGACCCCAAGCCTTTCCTCTATACTTTTCTCGTTGGGAAACCAACGGTCGTGATCTAATCTTGAATCGACAGCTAAGATTAAAAGAAAGCTTGTTCTGTGTGACATAAGTCATTTCCATCACATTTTTAAATTAATTACCTTTAATCTTTTAATTTTCCTAAGTTAGACTTAAGGTCCTCAATTAAAAAGATTAATTAATTAATTTTCTCGTAAACAGGATGGAATTTCTCAAATCCTTTTCTAGGTCTTGGAGATCTCATGTACTCTAGTCCCTCCACAAATTTTGGGAGCTAGAGCACATCCAATGCTACCCAAACACTCAAAAATCTCAACACTCCCTCTTAGCGAGGAATGTGCTCTAGCACAACACTTCACCCCGAAGTTCTACACTGATCTCTGGTGTAGGTCTCTGTGCTGAAGGTTGGCCTGCTGCCCTTCATCACTGCGCTACTGCTGCACTCTCGTATTGCTGCCCATGACGCTGTCACCACCACTGCCACATCTATACTGCATCTCCCTCTCAATCTGCTACATCGTTCTGCCAACTACTGCACTGCAACTCAGTTGCTGAGAGAAACAACTGAAAACTCCTACCCAATATTTGACAAACAATTCAATTGGGTTGCATCCTCATCACTGAAGCTCCATAGGTTGTTGCTTTGTGCTGTCATCTGGAGTTTGTTGCACAGCTATAGCTCTGCACTGCGTAAGCAGACCTCCTCTACGCTGTTGAAGTCACATGAGCCCTTCTGCGCTGAAGTCCCCTACATTGTTGTTGTGTTGCGCTGTCCTCTTGAAGCCTCTGCGTTACTACAGCTCTGCTCTGCGTAAGCAAGCTTGCTCTGCGCTGCTAAAGTCACATCAACCCCTACGTTGTTGTTGCATCTGCACTGTGCTGCTCCCTTCAAATTCCAACTCCGCCTCTGCTCCATCTGTGATTTTCTGCACACACTGCTCCACTTGTCCCACTACTGGCTTAAGGCTCCCGTAGCACGAATGTGATCCAAGAGCTGGGCTACTCAAGGATCCTGCCACCACTCTGTAGGTACTCTACAGATCCATGTCGCCCCACTTTCGTGCTTCATGAGCGCTCACGGCTATGTCATCTTTGGAGCCATCGTCTGCCACAGCAGCCTTGGAGCTAGAAGCTTCCTTGTCCTTCTTCTAAGCACAATTGCTCGCGGAATGTCCTAATTCGCCGCACTGGAAACACTGGATCTTAGACAGATCCGCCTTCTTTCTCCCTTGTTGCCTCTTTGATGCCAAGGTTGCATCTTCCTCTTCCTCTTTTTACTTTACTCGACCTGGTGTTGAACTACCTTTTGGAGATCTGACGGATTTCTTCTTGTCGGAGGATAGCCCACATATTGTCCCAGTTAGGAAGGTCCGCACTGCCCAAGAGACTTTGGACAAAAGTTTCCCAGTCCTCTGTGATGACATTTAGAGTCGTCCTCACCATAACATCGTCCTCCACCTTCACCCCCATGCTAGTTAGTTGATCCTGGATCGCTTGAAGTCTGCACAGAAAAAGGATCGATCTCCTCTCTGTTGACCATCATGAATAACCTTAGCTGGTTTTCCAGAAGCATCTTCCTCTGGACAGATCTTCCTTCATATAGTGTGGTCAAAGCCACCCATATCTCATGAGTCGCTTTCTTATCGGTTATGTGTGGAACCACATGATCTTTGACCCCGTCCATTATGAAGCACTTGGCATGTGTCGCTGCTTATTCATGCTTCGCCGGGAGGTCTACATTGGTCAGCGTGGCTAGGACTTTCTCTACATGCTCCCTCAAACCGTAAGCCTCCATGACTACCAGGATTTTGGCCTTCCAGATTGCAAAGTTGGACAAGTCGTCCAAGCTATCCTGATGACGTAGTCCGTGAGGTGACATCTGCTCGATAAATTTGTCGAAATGAATCCTCCTCTCTATGCTAGAGACTCGGATCTAGGGTCCTTGGCGAGAAAGGTACCCTCTGCTCCCTCTGATAACTAACTTCCTCTCTTGGAAGTTTGCCAAATCAAAACGAATCAGCTCTCTTCGATCCTCTGATCGATCTACAGATTTCTTTGGCTGGAAATCCTTTGAGAAGTTGTTCTCCTCCCACTCTTTGTCAAATTGCTAAGTTGTGATCTGATTGGTTCGATAGCCTTTGGAGGCCTTTTTCCCCTCACACGTGTGGAGCTGAAGCTAATGTTTTCTGCGGATCTGTTTAAGGCTTATTTACTGCAGCGTTGACGAGTGTTGACTGTGGTCAACCCTTGGTCGTTTGACCTCAAAACTCTGCCAAAATTCCAATTTTGAGAGGTCGTACTGTTGGACACTAAAACTGAGGAAATCAGAGTTGTTTGACCGAAGCCCTAATCTACAGCGTTGACTTTCTATTGCTGTGCTACATTGACTTTTGGTTGACCAACGTTGACTTGTGATAAGCTATCTTTGAGGGTTGTGGGTGTGACACTTGGAAGGTTGCCTAATCTAGAAAGGCTTTGTTGGCTGAAGCATCATGTTGACTGTCGTAACGCACAATATCTCATATCTTTGCTGGACAAAAGGAATTGTAAATCTGATCTATATTATTGACTTGTCTTCCGTTGATCTATTATTGTGTTCTATCAGCGTTTTACTTTCATGTTTATGTGATTGTTATTTTATATCAGGCCTAAGAAAGATTGAAGTAAAATTGCATCAAGCATAGAACACCGAGGTTATCTAAATTTAACATGGTATCAGAGTTGAGGTGAAGACAAAGTCCAAGCTGGTGTTAGAAGCAATCATTGAAGGAAGAAATCCTATCAAGGAAAAATGGCCTCCTCAACCTATAAGGGTTTCAAGGCCGATGATAAATTGATTGATAAGTCTGATTATCATGCATGGAAGATGTCCTTAGATTTGGTACTAGAAGATCAAGATGTCATGGACTATGTGCAGGGGAAGATTCAAGAGCCTCCATCAAATGCAGTTGCTGCCACCAAGACAAAGTATAGAAAGGGGGAAATCAAAGCAAAGATGATTATTTGGGATTCTATTCATAAGCACTCGGTTGCTTACATTTCTAATCTAAACACATCTAAAGAGATGTATGATAAGCTAGTGAGCATGTTCAGGGTTAGCAATAATCAAATCCTTTTTTTCAAGAATCAATTGAAGAATATCAAGAAGGGCAAGGAAAAATCCATTCAATCCTATTTTATGAGGCTCACTAAAATCAGGAATAACCTCCTAGCTATTGGGGAAGCAATATCTGATCGAGAGATGGTTCATATTGCACTTGGAGGTCTCCCTCGTGATTAGTATGTATTCAATACCACTTTTCTTAATAATAATGTGATTCCTGATTTTGATGAAATATTGACGAGATTCACTCAAGAGGAAACAAGAATGATGGAATATGCTTTTAATGGAAATGGAAGTGACCCTACTGCCTTTGCCGCTCATGCAAAGAAGAAAAAAAATGGTGGCCCGAGAAATCAAAACCATGGAAGAGCAGGGCCCAAAGGAAGGAAGGGAAGATGTTACTGTTGTAACAAGACTAGTCACTATGCAAGAGAATGCCCTAATAGAAGGGACTCTCCCATGGATGATGGCAACAATAACTCGAGAGGGAATGGAAATCAAAGGAACAATAGGTTCAAAGGAAAAAGGAAGGCTCCTTTTGATCGTAGTGGAAATGGGCAACCTTTCAAGAGGTCAAGAAATTCCAGGTACGATGAGTCTAATGTTGTTGATAATAAGAGAAATGATTTTATTCTTGTATCTGCTCTCTTTGCTGCATCTCCTCCCGACACCCTGGATGTCTGGTTGATTGATAGTGGTGCTTCAAGGCAGCTCACTGGTTATAAATAAGCCCTCTCTGATTTGATTGAGAAGGATACAAATCTGGAAATTATCCTTGGAGATAATGCCACCTATCTCGTGAAAGGGACAGAGATTATGACCCTCCATCTATCTCAAGGTCAAGTCCTCTAATTACAAGATGTGTTGTACGTACCTGATTTGAAGAAGAACCTTGTGTCCATCTCAGTAGTGGAGGACAAAGGGTTCAAGGTGGCATTCATTGATGGAAAGGTACGTATCTGGAAGAAGAACTTCAAGGAAGCTCTTACTATTGGTTTTAGAGTTGATACACTCTACCAGGTTGAAGGAAGCTCATTGGGGGCTATGTCATGTGATTCAACTCTTCAAACAAAGTTATGGCACCAGAGGTTTGCACACCTTCATTACAAAGGCCTTCCCGAAGCAAGGAAAGTGGTGACAAGGATGCCCATATTTAGAGATGATCATGAAGGTATATGTCAAGGTTGTGCCGAAGGGAAGCATACAAGGGAACCATTCCCCTCTAGTGTCACAAAGACAACTGATATCTTACAGTTAATACATTCTAACTTATCTGGTATGCTGCCCGTGATATCCTTGGGAGGATGTTCCTATTACATGAATTTTATAGATGACTTCTCCCGCAAGACCTGGATATAATTTTTGAAGAAGAAGGATGAAGCATTCAAATGGTTCCGCACCTTCAAGGCCTTGGTGGAAAATCAAACCGAGAAGAAAATCAAAGTTTTGAGAGCCGACAATGGGATTGAGTATGAGTCAAATGAATTCAAAGACTTATGTAGAGAAGTTGGCCTTAAGAGGGAGACCACAACTGTGTAAACTCCTAAGCAAAATGGTGTCGCTGAAAGAAAGAACAGGACCATTGTGGACGCTGCTTGCGCCATGCTATGTGACCAAGGTCTTACGAAGTTTCTATGGGGGGAAGCCGCGAACACTGCTGTGTATGTTCAAAATAGATGCCCGCATTCTGCTCTGGACTCCAAAACTCCCGAAGAAGTATTCTCTGGTAAGAAACTTGATGTTTCTCATTTTAGAGTTTTTGGTTGTCCTGTTTACTTTCATGCGCTGAAAGGAAAGAGAAGCAAGTTGGATGCTTCTGGGAAGAAGGGAATGTTTGTGGGCTACAATTAAACTTCGAAGGCATATAGAATCTATGTGTCTGGTCAAAGAGAAGTGGAGATATGCCACGATGTCACCTTCGATGAAGATGTTACCATCAAGAAAGTGAGTAATCTTCTTAGCTCCAAGGAAGACAAAGAAGACGAAGAAGCAGGGAAGCAAGAAGAGTCGAAGGATGAATTGACATTGAAGGACCTATGGATCCTATTGATCCACCTCCTTCAAATAAGAGAAGATCCTCATGGCTCAGGGATACTCTCGCAGATGTCGAGAGACATATTGCCCCAAGGGGGACATTCCGTGAAAGAAAGAAGCTGAAGAGATACCAAGGGTATCTAACAGCCATGAGTACGATAGTACAATTTGAGCCTAGATCATTTGAAGAAGCCGTAAAGCATCAAGTTTGGAAGGATGCTATGCACGAAGAATATGAGTCCCTTATGAAGAATGATGTCTGGGAAGTGGTCCCGAGACCGGAGGACAAATCGGTTGTCACCTCGAAATGGCTCTATAAGATCAAGCATGGATCTGATGGAAGTGTTGAAACGTACAACGCAAGATTTGTTGCCCGAGGCTTCTCTCAAAAGGAAGGCATAGATTATGATGATATATTTGTACCTGTGGCCCACTATACCACCATCCGATCTATTATTGCCCTTGCTGCAACACAAGGATGGAGTCTCCATCAAATCAATGTGAAGACCTCTTTTCTGCATGGTTCTATAAAGGAAGAGGTGTATGTGGAGAAACCTTTGGGGTTCGAAGTCCGAGATAGAGACACCTATGTATGCAAGTTAAAGAAAGACCTCTATGGGTTGAAGCAAGCCCATAGGGCTTGGTACGAGAGGATAGATAGCTACTTGATGAAGTTGGGCTTAACTCGAAGTAATGCTGATCCGAACCTTTATTTTAAGGTTGATAGAAAAAAGCCTCTCATTTTCGTTATCTATGTGGACGATCTCTTCCTGACATGTGTTGACCCTGTCATTCATCAGTGTAAGAGAGAGATAGCTTCCGAGTTTGAGATGAAAGACCTAGGACTGATGCACTACTTCCTAGGCTTGGAGGTTTGACAGAGGCCAAGTGATATTTTCCTTTCTCAAGGAAAATATGTCATGAAGCTGCTAGAGAGATTTGATATGGTCAAATGTAAGTTTGTGTCAACACCGATGGAACTCAACTTTAAGAAGTTGTGTGAAAACACTGGACCCATGCTAGCAAATCCTACCGAGTATCGACAACTCGTGGGGGCCCTGATGTTCCTAGTGAACTCTCGTCCGGACGTATGTTTTGCAATGAACACTTTGAGTCAACATATGGTTGATCCTCATCACATCCACTTGATTGGTGCCAAGAATCTATTGAGATATCTTCGGGGCACAATCAACCATGGGCTGAGATACATTGTCAAGAGTTTGAGACTCCATGGATATGCTGATGCCAATTGGGCTGGCAGTGTGGTGGATCACAAGAGCACATCTGGATGTTGCTTCACTTTGGGTTCTGCTTCGATATCTTGGATGAGCAGGAAATAGAAGTCGGTGGCTTTGAGCACCGTTGAGGCCGAATACATTGTTGCATTCAAGTCCAAGAAAATGGTTGAGCTTTGCAAGAAATACAACATCAAATTAGGTCAATCAACCGCATATTATACGCAAGGTAATGGATTGGCTGAATCTTCAAACAAATCTTTAGTCAACATTATAAAGAAGATGTTGGAGGCAAACAAGAAACACTGGCATAAGAAGCTTGTTAATTCTTTGTGGGCGGATAGAGTGAGTAGTAAAAAGTCAATAGTATGTCTCCTTTTCAATTGGTATATGGAGTCGACACAATTTTCCCTACATCACTTGCAGTCCCAGTTAAGAAACTATTACAGGAAGCAAGTAGTGAAGTGAATGATGTGCAGCGTCGGATAAATCAAATGATCCATCTTCAGCAAACTAGGGATGAGGTCTTTCAAATACCTCAAAGCTTCAAGAGAGAATTAAGAAGGTATATGACCAAAAGACAAAGGTTGATGATTTCAAAATTGGTGAAGTGGTCCTCCATTGGGATGCTAGAAATGAAGAGAAAGGGAAACACGGTAAATTTGAGAACTTATGGAAGGGACCATACAAAATTTCAGCCTCAAGAGGACAGCATGCTTATCTATTGGAAGAAATCAATGGAGAAGATTGCATAGGAGGACCAGTCAATAGTAGGCTTCTCAAGCACTACCTTTTTTGACCAGATTTATGAATTTTCTTAATTCCATTTTACATATCAATTTAATTTTTCTGCCAAAATGTGAAGTGGAGAATCATCGGAGCTTGGAGCCCGAAGTGAAGGCCATAAAGTTCCATTGATTTGCTGTTGTTTTCTAAGTTTAGTAAGAGTCGAGTCAGTACAGTTTTGAGTCAGTTTTCATTATTTAGTCTCATCTTTTTTATTTTGACTCCATGCCCAATGGTTAGGCTATTTGGTCTATGGTGTTCTTGACACCTCCAAGGAGCTGTCATCCCCAGCTGGAGCCAATGTTAGTGTCAGTCTGTACAGCCTATGACCAGTGATTAAATGGGCTCTTATCATGTTTTGTTAGGGTCTCATAGTCAATTTTTTGTCATTTCATTAGGTATTCAAGTAAAAATTTGGTCACTGGATAGTAGGTCTACGGCTATTTCCACTCCTTTCAAAAATTTCACATGTCGGTCCTTTTCATCACTCAGCTAAGTCTACCATCATTGAAAAGTCATCATTATCACTTCAGTGATCACCATCATGATTTCATTCAGTTCAGTGTCTCCATTAAGTCTTTAGGGTTTCAAGGTCACCAAATCTGTCATTCCATGCATAAAATCCGGCAATGGAGGAGTGGTGATAGGTAAATTTGTTCAATAAAATTTGATTTCAAATGTAATTCATGTTTCAATATGTAATAAGTTCATTATGTTCCTAAAGCTGCAAAAGAAAATGTCAAAGTTACAAGTTTACAAAGTAAAGTGAAAAGGATATGTAGTGGGCCATCCCACTACCATGAAGAAAAGTGACCACTACAAACTATAAAAGACCAATTCAAGCTCATTTTCTCATTCAAGTCATTGAAGAAGAGCTCTCATCCATCACCAAGTGCAAAGTCCGCCATTTCAAGTCAAAAACACTCCAAATTTGGTGCCAAAAGCAACCACGTTGCGCTTTCTACCCTCCACGCTACACTTTCTCCCCAACGCTTCGTTTTCTCTCCTGGAGGCATCAAACCAAGTTCTGAAGGTTGTCAATGTGTCAAGCATCTGTGGACAAGTAAGTTACATCTTAGCGAACCCCTCCTTGCAGCTCAATTTCATTACTTTAGTGTGTAAACCTCCATTGACCTCCATGCTGCGTTTTAGTGTCTAGCCCTACTTTTCAAGTTTTGCAAGACAAATATCCTCTCCCACAGACTTGTTACCCTCCCTCACACCCAATATCATCTCCCACAGCCTTCACACCCCCTCATTCCCAATTCCTTAGTCCCAAACCCTAAACCCTAACCCAATTCTACAATTTTGGGCAGTTTTCCTAGCTTAAGGACTGTGTAAAAATTTCCTATCTCATTTCCCTCACCCATTTCACTCCATTTCACTTCCTATACCTCCCTAAGACCCCTGCCCATCTCCCTAAATTTTCCTACTCCCATCTGCCTTCCCTAACCCACTCATTCTATCCCTTTTCTCCCTTCCCCTGTTTTGTCATATTAGGATTTTGCCCCTTGCAAACAACCAAATGGAGGAGAAGAAATCTTATAACAAAGGAGACCAGGTGATAAGACATGAGCCCTTAACCACTCTTGAAATGATGTGTACACCACTATCCAAGCACTGTTTTCAAGCAGTAGGGTGTCTTCCTTTTTGTGAATTAGTTGAGAGAGTCAAGTACAATGCCACATTGACCAAATTGTTTGCCACTCAACTCAAAAGGGACAAAGTAACAATTGCAAGGGTTAATTTCACTATATCAACTGATATAGTAGCTAAGGCCACAGGGATGCCCAATCATGGTGAAAAATCATTTAAGAACCAAGATCTAGCCCTTCAAAATTATCAGCCCTATCTCAAAAGACATCATCAACAACACATGAAGAAGATTTTTCTTGTTGGGCACCTCCTTGAGAAGTATACACCACTCATGAAGATCATCATGAAATACTTCACCTGTGAGGGAAGATTTTCTAGATTATATGCGTATCATGTCAGACTTCTCATGCTTTTCACAAGGGTAAAGCCACTCAATTTGCCCTATTACCTCTACAGAAGTTTGGCAAAGATGGCAGAAAAGGTTCAGCATAAGCAGAGTAGTCTTGAAAGTAGCCTCTTCCACCATGCTCTAATCAAGATCATTGATTTACACCAGCTTGAGCAGAAGAACATCACTTGGGAAAATTTCATGCAGGCAGATGTCTCTTTGTCTTCTAGTAGCCAACCTACTAGCCCTAGTTCACCATCAGCACCATCAACACCATCTAGACATGTAGAGGTTGGCTCACGTAGCACAGTTTCAGTGAGGAGGAAGATTGAGGTCACTCAAACATCCCAAAGAGGCAAAACGCTTGTGTTTGCTCCTTAGATTGAGGAAGGGGCCAAGCCCACATCAGTAGAGCAAGAAACACCATTACAGCATGAGACATCAATGCATGATGAGGAGCATGACTTTGACATAGTAGACTTCGAGGCCAGTGGAGAGAATGAAAACCTAGAGAGGGTCATCAAGGACAAAGATGCTCAGATCAAAGAGCTCAAGGACAACTTGGCAAAGGCTAATTTCATCATTTCCTTCCTAGAGAAAGAAAACAATCAGTTGAAGCCAAAACAGTGGTCTTTAAAGAAAAGTCAATTTGAAGCTAGTATGCATGATGTGAAAGGCAACACAGTGGTTGACATTGAAGATTCAGAGAAGAATAAAAAGCAAGTTGCAAGGAAAAGGCCAAGGACCATGGGTCTCAAAAGAGCATTACAGAAGGAAAGAGAACAAAATCCACCAAATGAAGAGCTGGGTTTTGAAGAAAGGATAGCCATGGAAATCAATGAAAATAGGGAGTTTTAGCTTGAGAAAGTTAGTATTTACTTGGAGAAGCTCCTTGACAAGGCCAACAGGGATAACAAGATGCAAAAACACATGGCTAACCACTACTATGCAAGAAATCAGATTTGCAATGTCAAAGTCAAACAACTACAAGCCAAACTGAAGGAAACCCTAAAAAGTCAAAAGGAGAAGGACAACTTAAAGATTCTTGCTGATGCTTCCCTAGTGGCATAACATACCTTATGAGGCACCTCTGGACCAAATTTGTGGAGTTTTGGAGCAAATTTTGTAATTTGAGAAATTTTGGTCAAAATTCGGAAATTCGGAAAACCAGTAATACTGGCAAAAGCGTAGCGTGGGCCATGCTATGCTTTTGTTGGGGGGTTCCATTGGAGGAAAACTCAGCATTTTTGGATTCCTCTTGATGAGTACATCAATCTGAGTCAACAGTTGGGCCATGTTAGCCACTTCTGGATGGTCCAAATGCCTAAAAACATGTTAAAAATAACCTTTCTACCCTGGTTTTGGAGGCTTCGCCGCGCTTTCTGTAGAAATTTATGAATCTTACACTTTATGTAAAAATTATTACTGTTAATCCAGTTAAGCTCCTCCTACTTATATAAGTCATCAACTGGATAAATTAAAGTTGACATCGAAGCAAAACACATAACAGATCTCTACTAATCCAGATCTAGAATAAACACATGCACACATTGACAAAGTGACACAATTATTTCTGCACAAATAGTCCCCAGAAAAACCCAATGTGGGAAAACCAGTCTTTGGCTGTGGAGGGTTCTATTACTAAGAATATTTCTGAATACACAAATCTGGGTTCTAGATCTGGAAAACCCAACAGAGATAACACTAGATCTACAAATCTCTAGCTGATCTAGGGCCAAAATAAGGACTGATCCACACCCTCAAACGAGATTTCCAAGACTCAGCCAAATCTAGGCCTAGAAACCCCAGCGCTGCCCCTGAAAGCCTCTGTGTCAGCCTCTGATGCCTCTGAAAGCCTCTGTGTCAACCTTGGATAGCATCCAAACCCTCAGCGTTGCTCCAGAAGGGACTGTGTTACCCCATAATGGGCGACGCAATGACTATGTTGCCCCTAAGGGTCTCTGCGTAACCCCTGAAGGGTCTCCTAAAAACTACGTTGTTCTTGTTGTTGTTGCTGCTACTGCCTTCCTCTGTGTTGTCCTTGAGCTGATCTCTTCTCTGCCTCTTGTGTATTCTAGACCCTGGGATTAGATCATCCCCTTGGTCTAAATTCCCCTCTCTGCAGCTGAAACACTTCTAAGTATTCTTAGCAAACCCTGCCCTAGAATCTCAGCTTAGCTTCAGTGCTTTGCCTCTGGGTGTCTTTTACAAATGACCCCAAGTATTTCCTTTATACTTTTCTCGTTGACAAATCAATGGCCATGATCAAATTTTGAATCAATGGCTAAGATTAAAAGAAAGCTTGATCCATGTGACTTAAGACAATTTCATCACATGTTTAATTAAATTCACTTTAATTATTTTATTTTCCTAAGTTTTAACTTAGGAAATACATTAAAATAATTAATTAATTTAATATCTCCTAAACCAGATGAAATTTCCCAAATCCATTTCTAGGTCTTGTAGATCAGGTGAACTCTAGTCCTTCCTCAAAATTTGGGACCTAGAGCACAATTGATGCTACCCCAAATACACAAAATCTCAACACTCCCTCTTAGCATCAAGGGTGTGCTCTAGTAACACATCACACTTATGCATTACACGATTTTGGGCACTGGTTCTGTGCTGTTGAAACTTGGCCTCCTGCCACTCAACTCTGCACTATTGCTGCCATTCCATACTGTTGCCCATGACTCTGCCACTGCCACTGCAACCACTGTATTGCAGCTCCCTCTCAATATGTTGCATCTGTGTTGCTCATAGCACTGCCACTGTCGATCTGCGGCACTGCAACTTCAATTGTTGAGAGAAACAATTGAATCTCCTGCCCAATCTTTGACAAACAAGTCAAATGAGTTGCATCCTCATCACTGAAGCTCCATAGGCTACAAGTATGTGCTGGCATCTAAAGAACGATGCATAGCTATAGCTCTGACTGCGTAATCAGACTCCCTCTGCACTACTGAAGTCATATCAGGTCATTGTGCTAAAATCTATCATGTTGTTGCTGCACTGCGCTGTCCCTCTGAAGCTCTCTGTCTTGTTTGTAGCCTACCTGCTGCGTAAACGTACTCCTCTGTTGCTAAGTCACATCAGCCTCTGCGCTGCTACTGCTTCTATGCTGTTGTTGCTTTGCTTTGCGCTGCTCCTCCCAGTCTTCAGATCTGCCTCTGCTTCTACTTCATCCGTGATCTATGCACCCACTGCTCCACTTGTCCCGCTAGTGTCTTAAGGCTGTTGTAGCTCGCTTGTGATGCAAGAGATGAGCTGCTCAAGGATCCCGCCTTCTTCTATGTAGCTCCTCTACATGTCCATGTCACCCCACCTCAGTGGTTCATGAGCACTCATGGTTGCATCATCTTCTGACTCATCTTCTGCCATAGCTGCCTTGGAAGAGGATGCTTCCTTGTCCCTTTTCTTCTCTGGACAGTGGTTGGCAAAATGTCCCATTTCGCCACACTGGAAGCACTTGATCTTTGAAAGATCCTTCTTCTTCTTAGGCAGCTTCTTCGATGCCAAGCTGCATCTTCCTCATCTTCCTTCTTTCCTTTGCTCAACGCAGGGCTGTGCTGCCTCTTGGTGAATCTGCGTAGTTCTTCTTGCTGCAGGATTGACCACAAGCTGTCCTAATTTGGGAGGTCTGCTCTGCCCAAGATACTTTGGACAAAGGTTTCCCACTCATCCGTGACTGCATTGAGGGAAATCTTGACTATCACTGCATCATCTATGGTTGCGTCCGTTGCAGTCAGTTGATCCCTGATTGCCTGCAGTCTGAAGAGGAAGTGTTACATGTCTTCTCCCTTGGCCATCATGAATGACCTCATTTGGGACTCCAACAACATTTTCCTTTGGACTGATTTTCCCTCATACAGGGAAGTCAAGGCCGTGCACATCTTGTTAGCTGTCTTCTTCTCAGCTATGTGTGGTACAATATGGTCCTTGATACTATCCATTATCAGCCGTTTGGCATGCCCAACAGCTTCCCTATGCTTCCGTAGGAGATCTGCATCTGTCGGTGTGGCTAGAGTCTGTTCTGCATGGTCTCTTAGATTGTACGCCTCAAGGACAATCAGGATCCTTGCTTTCCACACTGAAAAGTTTGAGAGGCCCTCTAGCCTATCCTAATCACACAGTCCATGAGGAGCCATCGGCTCAGAATGTGTCGGAACTTCCTTTTCTCTTTGCTAGAGAAATGGATCTAAGGCCCTTGGTGAAACAAGTGCCTTCTGCTCCCTCTGACACTTGATTTCCCTCCTTGGAAATCTACCAAATCAACTATGATTCAACTTCTCGTTTGATCCTCTGATCAAACTCTAAGTTTCATTTGGCAAGAAACTTTTCTGAGAAGCTGATCTCCTTCCAATCTTTGTCACTTGTGCTAAGGCTAAAAATCTAAAATCTTGAAAGTTTTAACCCCATCGGCTCTTCGAATTTTGCGCAACTTTTACGTAGACTTTTGGATCGACGGTCGGATCTGAAACACACTGGCTGGCTTCAGATCCAACCAACGTTGTTTCTGAGCTGCCTCTGCGCAGTAATTGTGTGGGCTTGCTAGGACACAGTGCTGGACAGCGTCACCCTTCCCTCTACGTGAATCTGCTCCTGAAAAGTACACTCTCTTCGGATCTACTTCTCGGTACCTTTTCCGGCTACTTTTACGCGACTAGATCTTTCGGATTCTTGGTGGTGACCCTCCTAGATCACCAATTCCTACGATGCACCATGTGAGAATTTCGAGTCTTACACTTTATCATGAAATTGTCTTGTTAATGGATTTAGCTCCTCCTACTTATATAAGTTATCAATGAATAAATTCAAGTTATATCGAAGCAAACACCCAACATATCTCATAATCCCGGATCTGAATAGCATGACAAGTGATAGTCCAATTTTACAGACCATCAGACAAAAAACCAATGTCACAAAAAACGTCTCTGGCTGGCCGGAGACTTCAACAATAAATGTATTTCATCTGGATTTGAATCGAAACCCGACAGAGAAAACACTAGATCTACAACTCTCTGGCTGATCTAGGGCCAAAATAATGACTAATCCACACCCTCAAATGGGATTTACAGAACTCAGCCAAGATTAGGGCCTAGAAACCCCAGTGTTGTCCCTGAAATGCACTGCGTCAGCCTCTGAAGCCCCTGAAAGCCTCTGCGTCAACCTTGGATGGCCTCCAAACCCTCAGCGCTGCTCCGGAAGCGACTGTGTTACCCCAGACTGGGTGACGCAATCACTACGCTGCCCCTAAGGGTCTCTACGTAACCCCTGAAGGGTTTCCTGAAAATTACAATGTCCTTGCTACTGCTACTGCTGCTGCTGCCTTCCTTTGTGTTGTCCTTGAGCTGATCTCTTCTCTGCCTCTTGTGTATTCTAGACCCTGGGATCAGATCATCCCCTTGGTCTAAATTCCCCTCTCTGCAACTAAAACACTTCTGAGTATTCTTAGCAAACCCTGCCCTAGAATCTCAGCTTAGCTTCAGTGTTCTGCCTCTGTGTATTTTTACAAATGACCCCAAGCCTTTCCTTTATAATTTTCTCATTGACAAATCAACGGCCATGATCAAATCTTGAATCAATGGCTAAGATTAAAAGAAAGCTTGATTTGTGTGACTTAAGACAATTTCATCACATGTTTAATTAAATTCACTTTAATTATTTAAGTTCCCTAAGTTTTAACTTAGGAAATACATTAAAATAATTAATTAATTTAATATCTCCTAAACCAGAAGAAATTTCCCAAATCCATTTCTGGGTCTTGTAGATCAGGTGAACTCTAGTCCTTGCTCAAAATTTGGGACCTAGAGCACAACTGATGCTACCCCAAATACACAAAATCTCAACACTTTCTGAGTACTCTTGAGAGAATGAAGATTTGGAGGGCTAGGAGCCACCTTTTTTAGCGCTTGATGAGCCTATCATGTAGCAGACATCCAGAGCTTTCAAATGCTACCTTCAGATCCTGATTTTGACACCTAGAAGGCCTCCAAAACTCAATTTTCCTCAACTCGCTATACTTTCTCCTGATTTCTCTACGCTTTCTCCAGAAGGCAAATTTTATAAGTTATTTGACCTAGTTTGACTTTTTGACCTATGTAATTGATGAATGATGATGTCATGAGGTGTAATTGAGCTGGTAAATAGTGAAATAGAGTAGATACATGCTTGTTAATGAAATTTGGTTTAAAGTATCTAGTTTCCTATGATGAGGTGAATTGGTTGACCTCCACTAGAGATTGGGGTTTTGTCGAGTTTATCATGTAATCAACTCCACAATTGATGGATTCGACCCCTGAGAGAGGGGAGTTGTTGTTTTGGTCTATATCTATCATTTTTAGAGTCATTTGACGGGTTGGACATCAGTGGATTGTAATCTTGTAGCTTGTACTTTCACTTTCATTTTCAGAAATCAAAGGATGCAGTTGCAGCTATTATCTAGGAATTCATGTGCAATGAGTTTATGATCATGTATTTTCTCAGTTACAGTCTTTATTGAATGATATATAGCTCCTCTTTCATATGTTGTATCTTCAGTGCCTTTCCTTACAGTTCATAGGTAGAATTCTATTCATTTAGCTCTGTTTATATGGAAATGTCATTTTGTGTTTCATGCTTCCAGTTTAATGAATTCATGATTGAACATGCTCATTAAATCCCTCTACTCTTTCAAACTCACCACTATACCTATAAAACCCTAAAGCCATCATAGATCCACTTCTACCTTGCTCCTTTATATCTTTGCAGTTGTAAACCCTTTGATACCTAGACCTAGCTACTTGGTTTCATCCCTGATCCAACATCAAACCCTAAATTTCTCAAAACCTACCTGAGCCTATTATATCCAGCCTAATATATTTCATGTCACAGTCAATCCTTGGTTGTGATCTCATTGAGAGAGCCCTCTCAGCCTGGTAGGGCTAGCTACTAGGTCAAAGTGGTATGTGGTTACCTTGGTCAATCTCCTTTTTATCCTTCGGAGAACTGGTGGAGTGCTAGCACTAGGAAGATGATAACTGGGCCCCTGAAAACATAGACTAATTTGGCCTCCTAGATAATACAACAATTCGACTTCTCTTCTAACGGATAAGCAACCTACTTGATGGATGATTTAGTTTCCTTACAAAATCAAATGATTAGCTAGGGTGGCTTTACAACCACCGAAACCGACCACCACCAGCTAGGGTGTATATCCAACACCGAAACTAGGAAATATCAGGGGTTTCTCCCTCACTCAAAAAGCTGCTCGAGCTCCTTGTGAATTCACCAATAACTCTTCCTCTCTCCCCTTGAGTCTCCTCCTTTTTATAATATTTTCCTCCTTCGAAAACCATGGGTGTTAACCAAAAATCATGGGTCACTTTTTTTCTAAAGTGACTTTTACCGCCTTTATTTAATTATTTATTAATTTATTCTATTGACCCCCTTTTTTCTGTCAATAACCCATGGGATCCAGATAGGCTATGACTCCAATCCTCTCATGCTTCTATGGATTGGAAAGGGGCATTACATAAAGGTTGCATTATAATGCAATAAAAGAATCAATATTGGGATTTGGGACATCTATCACAAGCAAACATGGAAGAAGATAAATATGATTCATCCACACAATAAACGAGTATAAGGTTTTCAAGAGCAATTTGATCCATTGTTGCCTATGCTAGCTTGATTAGAATCCACTTCCTGTCATGGAGATTTTTAATAACATATTTGTAACTAGTTAGATATTACAGAACCAGCTTGAAAAAACAATTGAAAATTGAATACTTTAAGTTTAGATAATGATTGTCAAATCAACAAATACAAATTCCACGTGAAATCACATTGGATCCATAAACATATATATTAAAGAAATGTATGACAGTATAGGAATGCCTATATATATATATATATATATATAGAGAGAGAGAGAGAGAGAGAGAGAGAGAGAGCTAGCATTGATACCTGCACATAAAGCTCTGGAACATTGCGACCTTCAGGCTCTAAGAATATTTGATGAGATTCCTTATCCTTAAATTTTACTATCTGGGCACCAATAGAAAAGACAAAATGTCATCAGGTCCTTCCAATAAACACTTTTAGCAACATCAATTTTCCTCTGTAAATCATTTAGAGAACATAAAGAAATATTACATTTTCCCCCAAAATTAACAATGTCCAAGAACTTGACATATATTTAAACAATAAAAACAGATAATCATGAATAACAATGTTGGATATGTGCCATTGAATTACTTCTCAAGAACTAAATGGGTAAGAAGATAATAATATAGTGAAGATATCCTTACTGCAATAGAATGACACAAATGGAACAACGAAACAAGGTGAGCATTCTGTTGACTCTAACAGAATGGTAGCAACTATAGGGATTGGAAGTAAAACTAATATCCATGAAAAGCTAAAGCTAAAAGACTGATACACATCCAAACTAAGAGGAAATTCATCAATGGGAGTTTGAAGTCTATTCAAAAGGAACAAACAATATGTCCAGTCACTCATAACAAAGGCCCATATAAACAGCGGATTTGTTCCAGCCAAAAATATGCCTTCCTAGCTTCTATTTACTTGTCGAATCACTGAACAAAATGTGCTCACTTTTATGGTCAATCAGAATATATAACCAATACTAGAAAGTTGAAACTACTCATCACCATGAGAACATAAGATGAAATTAGATATGCATGCACACAAAGTCTGGACAGCAAAGTTCACAAAGCTTGGACGGCATTATTATTTTGTATTGTGCCGTAGACTATTGAGTATTTTGTATTATACCATCGTCTCTTATATACGTGTTGTGGTAGCACTACCACTGGTTTCTCTCCCTATCTGTTATTTTAGCAGTTTCTTTAGGAGATGCGCTTGCACTCCCACATTGTAGTCATATTAACTGTACTCTTCTTCAGTCTTGTTACCCACCACCTGTGGGTAGTGTATATAGGAGAAAAATTTTCTCCTAGATGGTCCTCAGCCGGCAGCCAACAGACACTTGCATCCATCAGAGAGCTCAATGTGCCATTGTCTCCGCCACCTGAGCCAGCCATGTGGTCTCTCGACCACTTGTCATGATTGTATGTTTGAAGGTAGGATTCCTGTAGAAATTATATACAAGATGCATGTATATATCCATATTCTGCTGCTCTAACAATATTTATCTTCTTGCTAAATACAGAATCCTTCCACTGTTAATCTTTTGTGGAAATTAAAATCAATTGCAAACACATGAAGCCATAAAAACAATCGCACATAACACAGTTGTTTAACGGGAAAGCTTGAAGCTGAAAACCCCAACTATCATATATTATGTATCATGGAGATCATGTAACAATCTCATACAAAGCTTAGTACATCAAACTTTCAGTACAATAAATCGTCACAAACTAATCAGAAGAATCTACAAATCCATGCATCGATTTCTTGCCACCTGCTAGCGTGCCTCCACTGCGCAATCCCTGCTAAAGAATAGCTCTGAATGAATTCGAATTTCCCTTGCCTTGACTGCACAATCCTCATTGGAAACTCCAATGTGTGTGTGATGCAATCAATGCATCACTATAGTCACAACAGATAGTCCATCTTGCCCTTTCACCTATCTCTCCACTGGGTCTCCTTTGGACTGTCTTCTTGTAGTTAACTATTGTATTTGTTCGGTTGATTAATGAGTTATTATTTGTGAATTAATTAACTCCCACTCTCCTTAGTGTATCATTCAGTTAGACTAGATACAATAACTCAAGCTGAGTTTAACTCCATTAGCGATTTTCCTTTGAATAACAACACTTGAACTTCTCTTCCAACTACTGTCATAGCTGCCACTTGATTCTAACTCAGTCCTCCATGCATAGACACGAGTAAACCCTAGGAATTGCGTAATTCCTTGACCCATTGATTTGCCAAATACATACTTGAAATTAAGTGCTCCAAGAGAATAAGTTGATGTTTATTGTCGGATTATTATTAAGAGCTAATAATAATCGACACTTCTATTTTTAGATCGACGATCTATAAATAGACTTCGCCCAATATTCTAAAAATAGAATTTCATCTATTTTTCCAACTTGACCAACCATCCACAAATAGAATCCTGCAACTTTTGAAATATGATCACCATGTCTAAAAATAGACTTGCGCCAAAAATAGCCTGCGGGCCCACTTAGTGAAGGCGACTCTTTTCACTAAGCTCGTCATCTTGTTGAATCTCAACACTCCCTCTCAACAAGATAGGGATTATCCTTCACCCCAATCCTACCTCTATGGTATTCGAATTTGCTCTTGGTGAGCGCCTTCGTCAGAATATCTGCATCCTGATCCTCCGTAGGAATGTACTGAAGCAACATGATCTTCCGCTACACACAATCTCTGATATGATGATATCGGATATCAATATGTTTAGATCTATCATGAAACACGAGAGGATTAATCATGAGCTTAATGCCTTGAAGAATTATCACAATGTATCAGGTTGTAGGATCTAAATGTGAACCGAACAAACCAACGGGATCTTCCTCATCCCGGATAGCCTCACATGCCGCTTGACTTCTTTCATGTATTTTGCTTATTTGAGCGAGTGCCACGGATCTTTGTTTTCTACGTACCAAGAAACAATTGTAGATCCAATGCGAAAACCCCCTCTGATGTACTCTTTTTGTACGTTGGTACCTTTGCCAATCTACATCTGTGAAGCCATGCAACTTCACCTCATCCGTCTGTCTATACCATAAGCCATACTCAGATGTGGCCCTAAGATATCTCAGGACATGCTTGCCCACCTTCCAAAAGAGCGTGGTAGGCTTAACCATCGTTGTGAAAGTTCCTTGCCTGGCATATGTCGGTCTTGTATTAACTAAATACATGAGCGAACCCTGTAACTGTCTATAGACGTGGCATCCACTACCTCGCCGATGTAGCATCCACTCTTTCCTCCAATTTCTGGAAGAGGAGTGTCGTGGAGAAGCTTGCTGACCTTGCATGTGAAACTTTTCTCCAGTATCTCGGGGCATACTTGCCTTGAGACACAAATAGTTCACCTTCTCGGTGCCATATTTCCAATCCAACGAAATAATGAAGGAGGCCCAAATCCTTCATCTCAAACTCCTTTGCAATATCTGCCTTGCATGAGTGTATCGACTGCTCATCACCCGTTAGTATTAAATCATCAACGTAAAGAACAATGATTAAAAGCTTACCCTCCACCAAAATTTGGTACAAGTTTGCATCCGCCTCGCTCTTGGTGAAGCCAAGTCTAGTGAAATAGCTGTCGATCTGTGTGCACCAAGCACGTGGTGCTTGCTTCAGCCCATACAGTGCTCTTTTGAGTCTGCACACATGTGACTCGCTGTTGAAGATCTCAAATCCTTCAGGCTGCTCAATGTACACCTCTTCCTCAATGATCCCATTAAAGAACGCAGTCTTCACATCCATCTGATGAATGTGTCAACCCATCTACGCTGAGAGAGCAAGGATGGTCCTTATGGAAGAATACCGTGCGACAGGTGCAAAGGTTTCTTCATAATCAATCCCGTCTTGTGAGAAGTCCTAGGCAACAAATCTTGCCTTATACTTCTTGACGCTCCCATCGACGGCTTGCTTTACCTTGTAGATCCATCTTGATCCTACAATGATTTACCAGCAGCCTTGGAACAATCTCCCAAGCACTATTTCTAACAATGGAGTCATACTCCTCCACCATGGCATCTACCCATGTGGGATCCTGCACTACTTATTCAAAAGAATATGGCTATGTCATGATACATTTTCTCATAAGAGCCATGTATCCAGTAAATCGATCAGGTGACTGTCTCTGTTTGCGCTATGATGTAGGGACCCCTACATTTTGTGCTGCATCAAGCTTCGGTCTCTCAGCTTTTGTGGTATGCTTTCTGCCTTGTATGATGTTTGGTTCTGCATGAGTGGACTCCTCCACTCCATGAATCTCCTCCTGTGGCTGATCCACATCTAGAGGCTCATCTTTGGGAACAAGAAGTTCCTCCTCTACATGCAAGTATAGCTACCTCTCAAGCGACAACTTCATGGCTTTTACCTCATTGAATTTTGTATCCCGTCGCACCACAGTCATCCAACTATTTGGAAAAAACACACAATAATTATGGGGTGTTTCTGTGTACCCCACAAATATCCTAACTTCTCCAGTCGGCTCTAGCTTCTTCCTGGCGTCCTTTGTCACATGAATGTAAACAAATGAGCCAAAAATCTTCAAACGAGAAATATCGGGCTTCTTACCAGTAAAAGCTTCTTTAGGTGTACTCATGCCAAGTACTCTATGAGGACAACGTTTTTTCACATAAACCACAGTGTTGCATGCTTCTGCCCGCAAGTGCATTGGTAGGCCCTGGTCATGCTCGTGCATCGCTCGTGCATCTGACTGCCCACGATCGTCGTTTCTTCCTCTGTGACCCCATTCTCGTTGTGGGTTATGAGGCGCTATGAGTTCTCTTCGAATTCCTTCTTTGCTACAGAAGTCTTTGAATTCGCCCGAGATGTATTCATCACCATTATCGCTCCATAGAGCTTTCACTTGCTTCCCTGACTCCTTCTCCACCAATGCCTTGAACTCACATAACTTTGAGAATGTTTCACTCTTCTTCTACATGAATAAGATCTAGCATCTACGAGAATAGTCATCAAAAAATATAACATAATACCTGTGTTTCGCTGTTGAAGCAACCGAGAAAGGTCCACACACGTCTATGTGAATTCTCTCTAGGATCATTGAAACACGGTTCTCCTTCTCATGAAAGGTGGTCTTCATAAACTTACCCATAGTACATTCCTTGCACTGATCTGACTGCGCAAGAGTACCCTTGGGAAGTCCAATAGAAATTTGATGCAAAATCTTCAAAGCACCATGGTGAAGATGGCCCAATATCATGTGCCATAATTCGCCCTCATCCTGGCTCACCACTTCTTCTGCTTTGCCCACCATTGCAGCAAAACCATCTACCTAAAGCTTGTAGAGATTCTTAATTCGAACCCCTATCTTCTTGGTTTGACCCGTTTTTTTATGTCGAAGGAAGGCTTTTCCCTCACTGAAAACAACATCATAACCTTTGTCTTCCAACATTGCAACCGAGACCAAGTTCTTCTTCAGACCTGGAACATGCATAGCATCCTTCAACAAGAATGGATTACTAGATTCCCTCTCAAAGGTAATGGTCCCAATGCCAGTCGCATTGTACAAACCATCGTCGCCCATCTCTATATGCATCTAGAGGTCTTTCTCCTCCAAGTCACTAAACAACTCTTTGTCTCCCTGGCTATATGAAAAAGACACTCATTATCACATGATAATTTACACCAATCCCACATAGCTTAAAACCCATATAACAAAGAGAACTGCCCTAAATTTGTAGGCCAAGGCTCTCCAACTGTGAGTCTGGCAGCCTTCTTGCCCTTTCTTCTTCTGTGGACAGTTAGTGGCGAAATGCCCATGTTCGTGACAGTGAAAACACTTCACTTTGGACAAATCCTGCTTCTTGCCTTTAGCTTCGGATTTTGAAGGAAATTTCTTCCCTTTCCCTTTCCTTGCTTTTGCAGCCAAAACAAAATTCTCTTCATCTTCATTCTTCGATGAAGAGCCATCCTTGGTACCCCACCTTATCTCCTCCTGCACAAGATCCAACCAAAGTTGCTCCCATCCCTACAGTTTCTCCCGTCCATTCATAGAGTCTTCGTAGCTATGCCAACTCTTCGGAAGCCCAAGGAGAGCCAAGCTCACCACGTCTTCATCATCAACAGTAACCCCCACACTTCCCAGTTCATCCTTGAAGTGGACAAACTTCGTGAGGTATTTTGGAATATTGTCGCCCTTCTCCATTTTTATTTTTCTAAGCTTGTCTTTAAGCGCCAACTTCCTCTTGTCACTTCTGCTTTGGAACAAGTCTGTCAAAGCCTTCCACATTAAGAATGGAGTGGCTTTCCCATGAAGGCTAGACACAATGTGGTCCTTCACACCTTCCAATAGAATCCTCCTCGTCTTTGCAGTCTTCTTTTGCCATGCATCAAGTAATGCAGCATCGCTAGATCCCGGCTTAGGAACATCGTTATCGATGAACTCCTTTAGCCCATTATCCTCTAGAACCGCCTCCATCCTGTCCTTCCAGGCTATGTAATTCGAGCTCCCATCAAGGGCATACTCCAATCTCAACCCGTTGAAAGACATTTCAATGTATACTCAACTGACCAAGCTCCCCATGAAACAAATTCAAATTGTCAACCAACACAAACTCGGAAGAATTTTCACAACCGCACCAAGAATTAACACCGCTTCTAATACCATGTAGAAATTATATACAAGATGTATGTATATATCCAGACATTCTCCTGATCTAACAATATTTATCTTCTTGTTAAAGACAGAATCCTTCCACTGTTAATCTTTTGCGAAAATTAAAATCAGTTGCAAACACATGAAGCAATAAAAATAAACACACATAACACAATTGTTTAATGGGAAAGCCTGAAGATGAAACCCCAACTATCATATATTATGTATCATGGAGATCATGTAACAATCTCATACAAATCTTAGTACATCAATCTCTCTGCAGATAATCTGATCATCATTACACAATTAATCAAGAAATCTCAAATCATGTGCACCACTTTGCCACCACAAGAAGCCTCGCTTCACCATAATCCCCGCTTGAAGAATAGCTCGAATGAATTTATTCCCTTGTCTGTTCACAAGAATCCTCATTGGCCAACTCTAATGTGTGTGATGCAATCAATGTATCACTATAGTCATGTTTATAAGAACTCTCCTTGAATTATCCTAATTTTTCCTTAAATTTAGTGCCTTAAGCAGATAGACTTAGTGTTAATTGACCAACAAGAATTTCCTTATGACAGCTAAATATCCTTTCCATGAATAAAAAATCTAAGCATATATATATATTTCAGCGAAAGTAATGCGATTAAATGAAGATCGAGCAGTGAAATTTAGTCTTTCATAAGGAACTAGTCTATACATAGAAAAATACCCGGAATAAAGCTGATGACTTAATGGTGGTTCTCCCGGTGATGTCGTGAGAACGATTTACCGAAACAATTAAATCCTCGGCCAATCTAGGAACAATCCTAGACCCGGAGGATGCCTCCCTCGCCCCCGTGCCTAGAATTACAAGAACCCGAGAGACTCCCTTTCGGAAATCGGTTCCTCTCCCTCCATATTATCACTTGGTAATCATGCGGAATTTCCAAAGACCGACCCCTTTCACCTTCGTATCATCCCTCTTATATAACTTTCTCCACCGCCATAACATCCTCCCCCACCGCCTTTTTCTCCATCAAGATTTAATTTTCATAAATGAAGATACGAATGTTATTTATGGAGATGGGATTGATATTAAAGAGAAGATGTGATCTACGGTTATCAAACTTGTTTAGGGGGTATACGATTTAAATTTCAAGTACCTTTATGATTAAGTCTTATGTTGGAATTTTTATTAATTAACTTTATATATATTTTAATTAACTTAAATTTATTTTCTTTTTATTAGTCCTTTTCATATAATTTATACTTAGTTAATATGAATATTAATCCGAAATCCTAATATTAATCTCTAACTTAGGTAATCTTGATATTAGTAGATAGGTGTATTAGTGCGATGTGTAGTGATATAGACAAGTGTAGCTATCAAATGCATATATCGTACACACGCTAATATTATTTTTGTGTATAACTTGGGAATGGGTTGTTACATACTTCCTCCCTTCAGAAAACTTCATCCCGAAGTTTAGGGTTTTATATACTTTTATCAATATTGCGTTTTTTAGAGATTAGGGTGATTGCAGAATGCTTGTAATTTTACGATTGAATTTTCGTTTGAATAAGTATGTATCTGTAATTTAATTGTTGCTTCCCATCTCAACCGAATCTCCAAACTATTCTAAAATCATCCTATCCTTCCTAATCTCTTCCACTCTCATTCTATCCGTCCTCTACAGGAATATGCCATGGCATCAGTTTCACTGACCCACTCATAGACCTTAAGGATGTCAGTGTCGATTATGTCGACCTGACATGCTTGTAGGCCTCCGGCAGTCATCATCACACGTTTAAAGGGAGCGTGACTCGGACAGTCCTCCCATGACTCCAGGTATTGGAGGATAAACGGTAGGCAACACCTCCACCCCTCCCAGTAGGACCAGGGTCAACACCCTATCGTGGGGTCTCAGAGAGTCTCAACTGTTCTTGGAATTCTGTCATCACGTAGATTGTTTCGGTAATCTGTATTCTGCATGGTAATCACTTGTACATAATCTGCAATGTAAACACTCGTACACACATTACAGCATATGCATCTATATTGTTCATAACAAATTGTTACCCATATAACAATCTCTACGCATTCAAAATACATTGATATTTATGATATTGATCCTGGAACTTATATAACATACTTGGTTTTAAAAAATTCGTCCACATAGGTATCAATATGTCCAATAAAATTTATCATTTTAGATTCTGCTTCTGTTTAGTTCATACATGTTCTATCTATGATGCATTGTTTTAACCATTTTCAATCTGTATACCAATATGTTTCACTTTCATATTTAAAATGTAGTTACTGTTCTATTTCCTTTCCTTCAATCATATTTGAGATGTAATGAAATGAATCGATAGATAGTTTCATCTATAACATTTAATCTATGATTTCATATTCTTCCAATGTTAATTTAAATGACATATTGCATATCGGTATCCATGCACTAGTAAATTTAAACAAACAGCATATATCCTGTATCACTAGAGTGAAGTAGCATTCTATCTTTATGGGTATCCATGTACCAGCAAAGTAAAACTCATCCTTACGTAATATTTCAAAATAAAGTTTCAAGTATCAAAATAGAGTAGTACTATACATAAAAGTTTTCAGTTCTCAAAATTTAGCATAAGCTGGGGTAATTCTGGCAGAAAGTCTCAACATCATCCCAAGTCGTTGATCCAGGACTATATTTGTCCCACTAGACTTTGACTTGGTCTATCTGGCAGATCCTGAGCTGTCGAACCCTACGTTCAAGAATACGTAATGGTTCGACCGTTAGGGTTCCCTCATTCGATACCTGCAGTTCCTTCCATTGAAGGTCATAAGATTTATCAGCAATATATTCTCGTAAGGTAGATACATGAAATACATTATGAATTTTGTGCGGGTGGGGTGGCAGTGCAAAACGATAAGCAACAGGTCCAACTTTTTCCAGGACTTCAAACGGTCCTATAAACCAGGGGGATAATTTTGCCCCCCTCCTAAACCGAATGGTGCTCTTATTTGGTCTGATGCGGATGAAAACCTGATCTCCCACTTGATAGCTTCTATCTGTCCTGTGAGTGTCAGCATAACTTTTCTGTCTATCCTGAACCTCTTTCAATCATTGTCTAATCAGTTTTACCTGATCCTCCATCTCTTGGATCAATTCTAGTCCGACAATTATTCAATCTACTAACCTGTCCCAACTCAACGGCGTTCTACAGGGTCTTCCGTATAATGCTTCAAATGGCAGCATCCCGATTGAACTGTGATAGTTGTTGTAAGCAAATTCTACCAAGGGTAAGTACTTTTCCCAGCGCGACTGTTGGTCCATAACATACATCCTTAGCATATCCTCAAGTACTTGATTTACCCTTTCTGTCTGCCCATCGGTCTCCGGATGATATGCTGTACTCAAATTTAACTGAGTTCCCAAGGCCAACTGCATACAATTCCAGAACCTTGAAGTGAACAGAGGATCTCTGTCGGATATGATTTTCTTAGGTACTCCATGAAATCTGATAATTTCGTTTATGAATACCCGAGCTACATCAGCTACTTCATAAGTATCTCTTACTAGGATGAAATGAGTGCTTTTTGTTAATCTATCCACCACAACCAAAATGGCATTATGATTTTGTTGCGTAAGAGGCAGCCCAACGATAAAATCCATAGAAATTATCTCCCATTTGGTCATAGGGATGTCGTGAGGTTGTAAAAGACCTGCTGGGTGACGATGATCAGCTTTTACCTGCTGACATTCAAGACACCTAGCAACAAATTGGACAATGTCGTTTTTCATGCCTGACCAGAAGAAGAGTCTCTTAGTGTCAGCATACATCTTCTTTACCCCAGGGTGTGCACAATACACTGCTCGGTGTGCTTCCTTCAAGATGGTGTTTCGGAGATCTCCACTATCTGGTATATACATCCTTCCGTGAAATCGTAGAATTACGTCCTCTTCCAGATCATATCCTTCGAACTTAGGTTCCTTTGAATGGTTGCTCTCGAGCCCCGACCTTACTTTTAAGTACCAACTATCTCCTACAAGATGTGCAAGTACTTGATCTCTTAAGTTCACCCTGATAGGTACAAGGGAGAATATTCGAGGCCTTCTACTTAAAGCATCTGCTACAACATTCTTCTTCCCTTTTATATATGAAATCACAAAATCATATTCGCTTAGGAGTTCACTCCATCGTCTCTGTCTTGCATTTAAGTCTCTCTAGGTGAATAAATATTGCAAACTTTGGTGGTCACTTTTAAGCACAAAGTTCCTCCCTACCTAGTGTCTCCACATCTTTAAAGCTAAAACCACCGCGGCTAACTCTAAATCATGCGTAGCATAAACTTCTTCAAAGGGTTTTAATTTTCTTGAAGTGTATGCTATTACGCCTCCTTCCTGCATTAATACTGCACCTAATCATTGCATAGATGCGTCGGTACGTATAGTAAAATCTTTACCCATATCCGGTACTCACAAAATCAATGCACTAGTCAATAATTGTTTAAGTTCAAAAAAAACTTTATCACATTCCTCAGTCCATTCATACTTAATACCCTTGCGCTAGAGGTTTGTGATCGGCTTTGCAATTTTGGAGAATCCCTCCACAAACCTTCGGTAGTAACCTGTTAAACCCATAAAACTACGTATTTCATGTGCATTCTTAGGTATCGGCCACCCCGTGATTGTGTTTACTTTTTCAGGATCTACAGAGATTTCTTCGCCTGATATGATATGACCTAAGTAATGAATTTCCTTATGAAAGAAAGCGCATTTGGATAATTTTCCATATAACTTGTGTTCTCTAAGACAAGACAACACTATCCAAAGATGCTCTTCATGCTCCTTCTCATTCTTAGAGTAAATGTGAATATCGTCCAGGAAAACTTGTACAAATTTGTCGAGATATTTGCGGAGAATGCTATTCATAAGGTTCATGAAGACTGCAGGTGCATTGGTCAACCCAAATGGCACCACAATGAATCCATAATGCCTGAAACGAGTTCGGAATGCAGTCTTAGAAACATCGCTCTCGCTAATCCTGAGTTGATGATAACAGATCGAAGATCGATCTTTGAAAATACTGTAGCTCCCTTCATTTGATCGAAAAGGTCGTCAATGCAAGGCATTGGATACCTATTCTTTACCGTGGCCCGATTTAAATCTCGATAGTCCACACACAGTCGTAATGAACCATCTTTCTTCTTGACAAAGATTACAGAAGCACCCCATGGTGAAACACTGGGTCGAATGCGCCCTACATCTAACAGTTCTTTCAGCTGTATTTGCAATTTTGAAGTTTCGGGGCGGTCATTCGTAAGGAGTTTTAGATATAGGTTCCGTACCAAGTTTCAATTTAATGGTTAGGTCTAGCTCTCTCTTAGGAGGCAGTCCTGGTAATTCCTCTGGAAAAACATTCGGAAATTCTGATAGAATCAGATACTGATCTAAGGAAGGCCCTTTTTCTTTGCTTACCTCTTGAACTGCATACACTTGACAACCCTTCCTTAAGCACCGCTTCATTTGCATAGCTGAGATGAAACGCAAGGATATTTTTCTCTTAATACCCTATATTTGGATTGTCTCTCCCACATCATTCAAGCAAAGTATTGTTTTCCAGGAGCAATCTACCGGAACAGTCTACATTTATCTATGTCACCCTCCCCATTTAGATTTCGGGCTCTCTGCTCTTCATAAGCCCTCCAAATCAGCTATTGTGGCCGAAAACCCCCATATCCTACACATCGTCCCCCTTTCCACCCGCAAAATACACTACATAAAGGCTAAAATCCATATTCGGAAATATTATCGGGCCTAGCCCCTCAGCCTTAGCCCCCTTTGTTTCATCCCCCCATGTGACTCAGGCGCAAGACCGGGCGCCAAGCGGAAAGGAGCTAATCGTTCAAAGTTTCGGGGGCACCCGTGGCCGTCTGATCAGAAGCAAATCGACGGAGCGGAGTTTGCTTACCGTGGTGGTCCCCGCGCCCTCATTCACTGTGCAAAAACCAGTGGTTTCATTCCGCACCACCTCCGCTGGGTCAGCGGTATTCTCCATGGAGCCAGTGATTCCATTCAACATAAGTCGCGTGTCCCGGCGTACGATCTCCAAACCACCCATTTCGCGCATTAAAGGTCAGATCGTAGACGCGTAGCAGAATTCTTCAGCGCCGCTGGATTTGTCAGCCTTCATCCAACGGTGATTATCCTCCGAAGCTACACGAGTTTTAACCTACGTCCATCGCGTCCCTGGCCCCACCTTCGATTGCCCTCTGGCTCATTTTAACCGTCGATCTCATTCAAGTGATTGTGTTGCCCATAATCACTCGCATTTTCCCCGCTTGACTAAGTCCTCCGCCACATCATCTATTCCTCTTGGCTTTTCGTACGCCTATGTGTCATCACCTCGCAGGCCCATTATATTTCCATCCCCGTCGTCTATATATATATATATACGTTGCATTCATATTTGTTGTTTTTATCTCTTGCATCGTGTTTTAACCATTCTATGTGGAAGACTTACATTCAGTCTATTTATTCATGCTTCCCTGTAATTCCTCCGCCACCTTGCATATTCTTGCCATGTGGCTATGTCCTCAGCATCACCATTTTCTCCACCATCCATGCCTCTTGCACTTGTGCCTGTTCTTTCTAATGTATTTGTGGGTGTTGCAGGGTTATATTAAAAAGGAGCTACCGTGATTTACTGCCTCCATAGCGGGGGCCAAGAAAATATCAATAGACAGTCTCCGAAGAAGAAATTTAAGTAGGAAGCTGGAGGTAGTTGCTGTGATAAGACTTCATTGATATGAATAGAATGAAAATCCATTGAACCCCTAAGAGCAATACAAAAGGTAGATTCTGGTAGCCGAAGACATTAATTTCGCAGCATGAAAATATCAATGAAAGGTCTAGAGATACAACATCCTGCATTAAAGGTCTTGGATTTAAATTTAAAATGTTGGAAGGTACAATGCATAAAGCAATACTCTCAAAGGTGATATTTTAGTCAAGTTCCCTCCAAGAACGTACAGAATGTTCACGAAGAATTACCCTCATGCCTCGTTCCTGAAGAGATTTTCTTCCAGTGCATTTATTTCCAGAGGTAGATTACAAAGTACAAATAATTATACTCAGTCATTCACAGTATGGGCGCGAGGGTTTTTACGCCATTTTGTTCAAATCCAATCATAAAATGTATATCACCTACCTCATTCTCTAGAGCTTTCTGTTTCTCTTATAAAAATGAGGAAGAAAGACATTGTAAGGGTTCCAGATTTCTATCAGCAAACTGTGCAGTGAAAGGCTTTTGTATACATCTTGTAAAGTTTCTGTATGAAGGCTCAGAGCCCGTAGGGTTTCAGTGAGGAGGAGTTATAACTGTAATGAGGATTCTAGTCTTTGGTATCCCACAGTATGTAATCTTTTCTTATGTGTTAATATAACATCTCATTTCATGCTATTTATCTTCTTATATCATGTTCTAGAATGCGAGTGGCTCACTGGTCTTAAGTAAGGATTCATCCTAGTTGGTGCCCATACTTGGATTAGTCAAGCACTTTAAATAGGCCTAGTCATGATATACTGTTCCATGTTCATTTCATCCATATTTTCTGCTATATTAGTTACTTGAGGAGAGTGCTTTTAAAACGCCATTTTCATGTATGGATTCTTAGTTGGATAAGCCCATATGTGGTTCTGTTGTGTATCTGGGTATCAGCCTCATGTTAACTAGTATCTCCTTCACGTTTTCCTCACTGCATCCACTTTTTGATATTTGATTTCTGTGGCATACTATTTGAACTGGCCCTCTTTGCAGTAAGCTGTCTCTTAACTGTCTGATGCGTTTATATTGGAGTTTTGCATGCTGTTCCTACATTATTCTTATCTTTGTATCAGCTTCTGAGAGAGTTTGGTTCCATTTAAACTAATTTCCTTGTTTAACAAGAGATAGCAGGAGAGCATTTGGATTGACACCCAAGCTATATTTCATGCTCCCTTGCTATGATAAGATGTCCTAGGCACTGGTCTATGGCAACTCTAGGCTGTCTCTAGGGTAGACAATAATTGTCGACAACATCTTTCTGGCGCCGTTGCCAGGGAGTGAATTCAAGAATATCAGTTTCCCTGGGCCTCGACAAATTATATTCACTCTCTAATCAGGTGAGCACAGAGAGTTGAAGAGTTGCATATCTCTCACCTTGGCGACTCCACTGTTCTTTATTTGATAAATCTATTGGTAGTTACGAAACACCAGAAGTCATACGAGTCAGAGATCTTGCTAAGTTAAAAGGAGCATCTTGTGCGACCCGGAAAAGATTATACATAGAAGAAGTTGGAGAGAAAGGCATGATGGATGAGTTGAGAGGAGCCCAGTTTTTCTCAAAGATTGATTTGAGATCGGGGTACCATCAGATTCGCGTGAAGGAACAAGACATTCCCAAGACCGCCTTCGGGTGTCACTATGGGCACTTTGAGTTTTTGGTGATGCCCTTCGGGCTAACCAACGCCCCAACGACATTCCAGTCTTGCATGAATCACATCTTCCGCAGTCACTTGAGGAAGTTTGTGTTGGTGTTCTTTGATGATATCCTCATTTACAGCAGGACTTGGGAGGAGCATCTCCAACACATTGAGGCAGTGTTGCGCATTTTGGAGGAGCAGCAGTTCTATGCCAAGCTCTCCAAGTGTGAGTTTGGGTTGACGGAGATGTTGTACTTGGGACATATCATAGGGGTGGACGGAGTGAGAGTCCACGAGGAGAAGATCAGGGCCATCAGAGATTGGCCGGAGCCGAGGAACGTGACAGAACTTCGAGGATTCATTGGCATTTGTACTTATTACAGGAAGTTCGTCAAGAGTTTCTCATAGCTTGCTGCACCCCTTACAGATTTGACGAAGAAGGGGGCAATCAGTTGGTCGGATACAGCGCAGTGAGCCTTTGATAGGCTCAAGGAGGTGATGAGCAGCTGCCCAGTGCTTGCATTGTCGGATTTTACGCAGCCATTTGTTTTGGAGTGTGATGCATTAGGAGAGGGGATCGGCGCAGTATTGATGCAGGGAGGTCACCCTATAGCCTTTGAGAGTCGAAAGCTCCTTCCACACGAGAGGTTGTATTCTATATACGACAAGGAGATGTTGGCCATTATGCATGCATTGGCCAAATTCTGGCAGTATTTAGTGGGTAACAGGTTCATGGTGAGGACTGATCACAACAGCCTCAGGTTCTTTTCGGAGCAGAAACAGTTACAGGAGAGGCAGCAAAAGTGGATCAGTAAGATCCAGGCATATGACTTTGACATTGAGTATGTCAAGGGTAAGAACAACGTGGTAGCAGATGCCCTTTCACGTAGACCAGCCACGTTGTCTCTTATGAGCTTGGATACAGATTGGAGGGCTCGACTTTAGTCGAGTACTCCAAGGACAGATTTGCATGTGACGTTCTGGATGAACAAGTGGCGGATGACAGGTGGCGGGTGGTCGATGAGATCATCTACTACAGGGACCAGATCTTCTTGACTGAGGGATCTCAGCTCAAGAAGAAGATACTTCAGGCATCACATGATTCACCATTGGCCAGCCATCAGGGGTTTACCAAAACCTACAGGGCCATTAGAGAGAGGTTCTCATGGAAGGGCCTCAAGGAGGACGTACTCCAGCACATCAGGGAGTGCGATGTTTGCCAAAGGAACAAGGGGGAGATGAGCCATCCCGCAGGATTATTGCAGCCTCTTCCCATTCCGGAGGGGAAATGGGAGAGTATTTCGATGGACTTCATCACAGGGTTGCCCATGGTGCAGGGCAAGGATTGTATCTTTGTCGTCGTTGATCGACTGACAAAGTATGCACATTTCTTCGCCATATCCGCGCACTACACAGCAGCACAGGTGGTTGAGCTGTTCTTCAGAGAGGTTTTCAGGCTACATGGTCTTCCTAAGACCATCATCAGTGACAGGGACAGCCGCTTCATGGGCGGATTTTGGCAGGAGCTTTTCCGGTTGGTGGGGACGGAGTTGACACCGAGTACCAGTTATCACCCACAGACGGATGGGCAGATGGAGATAGTTAACAAGTGGCTGGAGGGCTACTTGCGTAACTATGTCAGTGGGCAGCAGCGAGCATGGCTGAAGTGGCTGCATCTGGGAGAGTATTGCTACAACACTACACATCACATGTCCATTGGTATGTCTCCATTTTACGCTTTGTATGGATATCATTCTTTGTCTTTTGCTGATGTGATGTTTGGTGCTAGCAAGGCTCCAAAAGCCAAGATTTGGATCCAAGAGAGTCAGGATATTCTCCGAGCTCTCAAGGATAATATGGCTACAGCGCAAAACCAACAGAAGTTGTATGCTGACAGAGGTTGGGTGGAGAGACAGTTTGAGGTAGGGGACTTGGTCTACCTACGATTACAGCCATACCAACAGTTGTCACTGAAGCAGAAGGGAGCTGAGAAGCTCAAGCCCCGCTTTTATGGGCCATACAGGGTGATACGCAAGATTGGGCAGGTTGCATATGAGTTGGAGTTGCCCCAAGGCCGCAAGATTCATAATGTTTTTCAGGTGTCATGCCTGAAGAAGGCACTGGGGCAGCAGGTGACAGTGACAGATGAGCTACCACCCACGGATGATGAGGGGCATTTGGTGTTGCGGCAGACTGTGTGTCTAGGGGAGAGGCGGCCTACGGAGCGGAATGGTCGGGAATTCTTGGTGAGGTGGAAGAACTTGCCGGATGAGGATCCTACGTGGGAGAGAGTGATAAAATTTTGCGGCATCATACTTTAGTTGCTTGAAGACAAGCAACATTTCTTCGAGGAAGGCTTGTAATATTCCTAATTAACAATAAACTGTTGGAATATTTGATTATCTAAAAATATCCCGAAGGGAAATAGCAAGTAATAAACGAAATAATACTTGAGACAGAGATAAAGAAAAATACATGGCTAGACAATCAGATACATCTATGGAATTCAATGAGCCATTTTATTAATCTGAAAGTACATAGAGATGAATACAAGGAAATCAGAATAAATGCACCTATCCTTGCTCAAGGCAAGTGATGAATCCTCTCAGAAAAATAGGAAATGGCTGCCACAGAAACTGCATCCCAGCTGCTGGAAGAAACTGAAGCTAGGGGCTGATCCCCTTGCCGGAATGAGCTAAAAATCTACAGATCACCTATACTCACTGCCCCGGACAAAACCCAGAAACCATTTACCAAACGGACCACCTCCGAAAATCGCCCCCAGAAACCCTCCTCCTACAAAAACGCTGTGCCTTCAGGAACAGCTCAGAAGCTCAAGAAATATGCTGGCAAAAGGGCTGGATCTACCCACAAATCCTCCAGATGAGATGACCAACCCCTCAAGGCTGAAAACACTGAAAAATGCTGCCAGAACCCCACATAAAGACCCTACTCATCAGATCTGCGTCCTCCCTGACTGGATCTGCGTCCTCTCTGCCCAGATCTGCTGGATCTGAGTCATACAAGGCTGGATCTGCTACTATCTCCCCAGATCTGCGTCCCACAAGGCTAGATCTGCTGCTAGCTCTTCAGATCTATGCTAGATCTGCCAATATCTCCTCAGATCTGCAACCTCAAAGGCTGGATCTGATGTTATCTCTTCAGATCTAGGCTGGATCTGATGTTATCTCTTCAGATCTAGGCTGGATCTGCCAATATCTCCTCAGATCTGCAATCTCCCAAGCTGGATCTAGTGCTACCCCTCCAGATCTGCAACCTACAGAACCAGATCTGCAAATATCTGCTCAGATCTACAATCTCCAAGAGAATTTGAGGATCTATCCGCTGCATTGCGCCCGGATCTGGTCCTTCCTCTTCCTCTCACCAGACGGCGTCCTCACTCCAAGTGATGGGGTCAACCCTTATGCTGTGACTGCGTTTTCTGCTAGATGCGCGGCCACTAAGAGGGCTGGCCTTCCTCTCCGACTCGCCACCTGAAACTGCTACTGAAACTGAAAGATAGAACTCAGAAATTAACCTCACTAGGGCGGGCACTCGAAGTCCCCCGAAGCTAAGGGTGAAACCAGAAATAACCTTACCAGGGCAGGCACTCGAAGTCCCCCGAGGCTAAGGGTGAGATCTCCGACCGGAGACACTCGTGCACTAAACAGTGCTGCAGACCGACCAAACAACCGGCGTGCTGAAGCAGACAAAGTCTAGCTCTCAATATCAATATCAAAATATGCATGATCCAAATGAGGTGAGAACCTCTCCTTTTATAATGCCAAACTCCCTCCAAAACTTAACTCTCCTTTGACCTGCGCAGTTTACTTTGGGTCAACCTGATGCCTCCCCCATCATACTCATGTGGACCCCCAAGGCCCCCTCTCTTAAGTTACAACGTCAATCTACTAGGAAAAGAACACTTTATTATAAAGTGTGGTGACTAAAGTGAGGTGACCCCTCTTATTTCTCACTTTATTTATTATGTCTAGCTAAAGCGGCAAAATAAAGCAAAAAATGAAATATTCCAATTAGCAAGGCTAATTGGGAATGTCTCTGATGATTTGCTCAATTTTTCCTTCTATAGTTTATTTATAAATAAAAAGGTGAGTAAAGGGGCATATAACTCACTTTGGGAATAAAGTCACTCCCTAGTAGCACAACGTTGTAACTTAAAGGGAGCCAAGGGGGGGGCCAAGGACCACGTAGAGAGGGGGCCCACGTATGCACTAGGAGGGACTGTGCAGATGGAGAGGAGCACGTGGCAAGAGGGAGGCTACGTTGAGGAGATGGGCCTTAGGGTTTTGAGAGAGGCCAACGTTATAAGAGAGGGAGGAGCCCCCTCATTTGATCATTCGAGTTTATGCATTTGAGCTAGTCACTTCGACTTCTTGAGCACGCTGGCTGTTTAGCCTTTCTGCAGCACTGTTTAGTGCATCGAGTGTCTCCGATTGGAGATCTCACCCTTAGCCCCAGGGGACTTCGAGTGCCTGCTCGGGCAAGGTAGTTTCATCATCATTTTGTGGCAGGATTGATGTTTGGGTTTTTTTGCGGAGCTGGGCATTCAAAGACTGCGCAGTCTTGAGAGGGAGGACGCAGTCCATTCTAAGGGAGCTCCGGATTGAGTTTCTTGCAGGGGTTTTGAGCTTGGAGATTGAGAAAGGGATCAGCCCTTGCCTGTTGGAGGATTTTGGTGGAGGGGTTTTGAGCTTGGAGATTGAGAAAGGGATCAGCCCTTGCCTGTTGGAGGATTTTGGTGGAGTTTGAGGCTGCATTTCAGTGGCTTCTATTCAGCCTCTGCGCAGAGCCTTGGAGGATAGCGTAATTCCCCAAGGGGGTGATTTTCGGGGGTCAGCCATTTCAGATATGATTTCTGGGTTTCGCTGTGGTTGATGAGTAGAGGTGGATTCCAGATTTTCAGCTCATTCCGACAAGGGGATCAGCCCCAAATCATCAATTCATTTCAGCAGTAGCAGCTACACGGCAGTTTTCTAGCAGCTGGGACGCAGTTCAGAGAGCAGCCATTTCTTGGACATTCTGAGAGTATTTCTTCACTTGCCTTGAGCAAGTCTAGGTGCCATCTCTCTGATCACCTATTGTACTTCATTATATTTCTCAATATAATAAAATGGCTTAGCATCTCCTCTCTATATTTCTGGAGCATTTGTTATACATTCTATCTATGCTATTGTATGGTTGCATTACTATTATTTTTATATCTTCGAGCATTCTAATTCTATACCACTTGGTGTGTTTTCCTCATACTCTTAGACAGAGTCTGGAAAGGGCCAAATAGCCTCCAGACCTCACCCTCTTCTCAGAGGTGAAATATCTGGTAAACGCCCTCCCAGTCCATCTCTGGTTGGAGTTTGCTTGTGTTTGAGGGATATCCCTGAAAAGGGATATTACACTCTCACTCATTGGATTTGGGACATTCAAGAGTTCCTTTACTTCAGAATGAAGCATTGAATGCTTGAGAATCCGGGTGATAGCTAATGATTGGGGTAAAGCTCATTCTAGACTTTTTCCCACACACTAAATATGTCCCAGCCATGTTTTGCATCATACATTTTTCTCCATGTGGCTTTGTATGCTTTTATCATTTTTCCAATTGCATCAACATTCGGGGCCAAGTTTTTGAGCCCTGACTCAAGGATGAGGATATAGGGTGCCAATTCGAATGACCAATGACAACCAACCCAAGGAATGGAGATGGATAATAGGCAGAGATGGAAGGTGGTAAGTATTGATTACCTTGGACATGCTAGTGTAACTAGAGCATGTTTGAGAATATATATTCCAAGAGGCACAACCGATTAACACAAAAGCATTTAAACGACCTTGTTGTCGTCCATTACAATCTTCAGCTCCACAACAAGGAATTACTTGGTGAGAGACTAGGAAACACAAGATGTAGCTCAATATATGATTTATCTAAGGCTTATTCATTTGAATTTGAGGGACTGATTTAGAGTGTAGACTTTACAGTTCAATTCAAATTTCAATGTATCATGATGATGACAGGTTTGAATCATTCAGCTATTGACCTGAACTTGGAAGAGGTAAAGACAGATCCTACATTGATTGGCTTCAATCAGAGAAGGATCCCTTTTTTCGTCTTGAGAACCTGCAGAAGATAGAAGCTCAAGTAGCTGAGCACATGGGAGAATCTGCTTCTTAATTTCTTCTACTATTTAGCATCAGACCTCAATGTTTTGTTAACATTTATAAGCAGATGCTTCCAACTCTCAGCTTGGAGTCTGGACTAATATGAGATCCATATTCATCCATGAAATTTTGGACATCTATGGATATTTTGCATTGTACCGACATGGATTTATTGAAGATCAAAAAATATTTTTTTAATGTATATATCATTTTTTTTTGCCCAGTTCAAACTCTTGCTCTTTTGTCTCACCAAGTTTTTGCCCATTCCAAGTCTGGTAACATTGGCTTCACCCAAATAGCTCCACAAGATCAAACATGAACTGGATTATATCACTAGAAATAACTTCATCCTTTGTTATGATCAATATTTAATGCCTGCTCCTTTATTGACAGAGGTATTTAACACATCAAGTAATAAACCCATCCCTGTTATGATGCCCATACCATCATTGACAAAGATATTTAACACATCAATTCCACTAGATAGAGATACTAAAATTTAGAGCATAGTTTTATAGCAGTTATAAAAACCATTTCTATTCCCACCTCTTATGGGGGTAAAGTTCCAGCAATGCTTGGTCAAATGTGTGTGCAACTATGCATGTAAGATAACAGTATAACTAGGTGACCATATTTGTCACCAAGAGACATCAAGCAAATATGAATTGCATATTCACAACTACACAACAGACTAACCTAGGATATAAGGTGAAAGAAAATCATAATTCTGCATGCTAGGCTCTTTTGCTTACCTTGTCTTCAATAGATGGGCAATATCGGGGTCCCTTTGATTCAACCCAGCCTCCATATGTAGGTGTCTCATGTAAGTTTTCTTTGATAAGCTGGTGAGTGGATGCAGTTGTGCGCGTCAGGTAACAACACATTTGCTCTCTTTCTATGTGAACATTAGGATCAAAACTGAACCAGCTAACCTGTAAATATTCCCTACAACTTGCATCAGCAGTACTCAACAGGATAAAGCATTGAGATACTATCACAGAGCAAACATGTAAAATTCTATTTTGCAGTAATGTTTGAATCTGCAATTGAACAGATATATGAATAGTATAACACCATATCATATTTGAACATACTTTTCAGACTGACAACTACATAGCACATGCAATTAAATGAACATCAGTGAACCAAATTACACAGTACTAGCAGCTTGTCACAATCATGATAGTGTAAATTGTGGCATTCAATCAGTCTAAGATCTAAATGAGTGAGTACTCCACTTTATTGGAAAAAATAAAGTACATCGCATTATCAAGGAAGGAATAGCAGTAAAAATGTTAAGTGATATTGGCCTATCCACTCTTTGTAGTGTATAATCATTGCACGTTCAGTGCATGAAGATCATCAGGCACTCATACTGGCAACCTGCATTCTCAAATCTAGAAATTGAGCATTGGCTTGAGACCTCACACAGAGAGCTTGACAAGCAAGTGCCATTTTCAAGTGAATCATAGGACATCATGGAATGGAAGGCATACTTCTACATGAATACAGTTGATTGCATGTAGTCTATTCCTCTAAAGAATATACCAATGTTAACAGACTCGGAATCGGCAATAAATCGGTGAGGCAAAAGAGCAAAGATTTTTAAACGGATCGGGAAAAAATTGGTGAATTCTATAAATAAAGATAGCCACATATATTGAATTACAAAAACTTTTTCATTGATATTCAATAAAGCCATGTCCAAACAATGCATTATATCAATAGATGTCCAAAATATCATGAATGAATAAGTATCTAATATATGTTATCAGTCCAAACATGATCCAAAGAACTGACTCCTGACTCCTAACCAGTGACTACATAGAACCAGAAGCATCTGCTTCTAAAAGTTTATAAAATATTGCATACTAATCAGTAAAAAAAGAGTAACTGAAATCTCTTGATTGCTGCTGCAATGATATGATAATGGTTTGCTACTGAAATCTTTGACAGAGCACACACTGAAGCTAACACTGGAGCACACTGCACATGTAATATTCCCAATTAGCAGACAGCTAATTGGAATATTCATTTTTCTTAAATTTTGCCTTTCTAAAGTTCAGCAGGAAATAAAGGGGTCAAAGGGACCCATAACCCAACATTAGAATAAAATCACTTTCCTAAAGTCACTTAGGCAAGATTATTAAAAGGCAAGGCGGGGTCCATAAGACCAAGTGACAGCGCGGGAGAGGTGGCAGCTTGGTCAGCGCAGTCGCAGCGTGGGAACAGGCAGCACAAAGCAACGTCGGGACAGCACAACACTAGTGGGCCCAAGCGAATGTTGGAGGCTCAATAGCATAAAAAGGGGATGAGGGCAGCCCCTCTCATTCATTCATACATCTTTAGATTTTATGTCTATCAAGACCAGAGCACGCTTGAGTTGTTTAGCCAAGTCTGCAAGTGTTGTTTAGCACACGGGTGTCTCCGAGCGAAGATCCCGACCTCATCCTCGGGGGACTTCGAGTGCCTGCTCAGGAGAGGAGTCCCACCTTCAGTTTTTGAGAGCAGCATCATTGATTCAGCACCAGGATTACGCAATTCACCCCAGGGCAGCGTAGTCACTCAAGGGATTATGCAGTCAAGTTGGAGAGCAGCTCCGACAGAGGAGGAAGCTTGAGATATTTCAGTTTGGAGGCTTGTGAAGGGATCATCCCTTCCATAGCAGAGTTCCTTGGTTTGTTGGAGGCCATTCTTTCCAGTAGTTCAGCATAGAGGCCAGTGTACCCAGCAGAAGTGTGTATTCCTCCCAATGAGGTGATTTTCCGGGGTCAGCCTTTCTGGAATTCCTTCGCGAGTTATTTTGGGTTTTTGGAGGAGAGTCCAGTGTCTGAGTTTCAGATTTTTCTGAGCAGCAGAATAGCCCTTTTTCCTAGTCCCTTTCCAGCCAACAATAGCATTTCTAGCAGGACATCATAGAGGAGGAGCCACGCAGAGCAGCAAACTTTCTAAGCAGGGAAAGAGGGATCATTTCAGCCTGCCTAGAGCAGGCCAAGGTGCTATCATTCTGAGCACTACTTGTACTTGTCCCTCATTTCAGAAATATTAATAAAATGGCTCAGCAATTCTGGTTTATTTGCAGTGTTTCTCATGTATGCTTCTATTTGTTGTATTTTTTGTTTGTGTTGCTTTGTATTACTGTCTATTCCCAATTTGGGATATTACAATGGTATCAGAGCTCATAGACTTGGCTCAGCCTGTTGAGCAATTGGTCTATGACACCCGGAGATAGAGAGTTCATCACATACCGAAAACAAAGGTACAAAAACAGAGAGCGTAGGCTCGAAATCACACCTGACGAAGAGGACAGCGTTCTAGTTGAGGAAGACAAGGGGAAGGCACCAATGGCAGATGAAAGAGATGAGGAGAAGGAGTTTGGTAACCTCCTCTTAAAATCAGTGCAAGAACTTTCCAAAAAGATAGAGGAAATGGGGCAGAATATTGCCAGAGAAAACAGACAACATGAGATCCCAAGGGAATTTCACAACGGAGAAGGGTCTGGTACTTCTCACCACATACTGGAGCAGAACGTTGCACAGCAAGTAGTGTTACGCACTCCCCCACGTTCCACCATGCCCACATTCTTGACTTCAGGAGCGGGAACGGGAGGACCCCAGGAGCTGGAGGTGGCTCATTACGAGGAGTATTTTGCTGAATATCAGTCATATGGGTCAAAGTTTGGAGATGACCTTACCTTCAACAAGTTCTGCCAGCTGAAAAAAATAGCAGACCACGCAGCCAGAATAGAGGAGAGTACACATAGGGGAGTGACCTGCAACGTACCGTGGGTATATTTTTCTTGCCTACCTATGATGGATCATCGAAGTGTTCGGCTAAGGCTTGGGTGGAGAAGCTGGACATTTATTTTTAACTTAACCAAATGGCGGAGGTAGAGGCTATCAAGATGTTAGCGCTGCACCTTGAGGGAGAAGCCCACGACTACTGGTTCCACGAGATGTCTACGCTGGGTCACGCAGGGGTGACGATGCATGCGTAGTTCACTCGAAGGCTGGTTGAGAGATTTGATCGGAAGGACCTAGAGGAACATTTTGTTGAGTTGACCAAGCTCAAACAGACGGGGAGTCAGGAAACTTACATTTCCGAGTTCTTGAAGCTCTCAGTGATGGTTCCAGATCTGTCTGTGGCCATGAGAGTATATATGATTATTGACGGATTGGCGGAACCTTTTCGTGGGCTAGTCAGATCCACTAGGCCTATTACGCTGCAGGACGCAGTGGGGAGGACTAGGGACTTTCGGGATGCCATGCCAAGGACGAGAGCTCATTTTCCCCACAAACTAGCATTCCAGCAGAGGGGGAAGACACGAGAGCTCCACCCAAAGGGGGAACCCGGGCTAAGGGCCTTTGGATGATGATACCCGAAGAGATTTGAGACGGAGGAAGTTATGCTTCACTTGCCAGGAGCCATGGGCACTGGGTCACATTGTGCCGCGAGGAAGGCACACTACATTGAGGTCTTCTCCGACAATGAGGGAGAAGAAGAGGGATATGAAGAGTTGGAGGGAGATGCCAGCAATGGTGCACTAGGAGGAGATCAACCACCAACACCACCCCTAACAGCAAAAGGAGCAGCGTTTGCACCTACCGGAGGAGTCCTTGCATCTTTGTGGGGAGTTCCCAAGTACTTGACGTTGAGAGTCCAAGGCACAGTCCAAGGGCAGTCTGTCTCAGTACTGGTGGACAACGGGGCGACACATAACTTTCATTGATGCCCAACTAGTGCAGAGGAGGGGCATACCGATGGAGAGCTTTGATGGCTTCTCTGTGTTGGTTTTAGGTGCCAAGACCATGCAATGCATGCGGTATGTTCCAACATTAGTAGTGACCATGGGGACATACACAGTGACGGATCACTTTTTTGTGGTCGACATTCCAGATACCAATGTGGTATTGGCAGTACAGTGGCTTATTACGCTGGGGAAGGTTGCTACAGATTGGGAGACACTGGAGATGGAGTGGACGGATAAGAAGAGTGGGAAGCACGTGATGATCAGAGGCATGCATACATACCCTCCCCAGACAGTCTCTGCACACCGAATGGAGGCAGATTTCCGGAAGGGAGATATAGAGTGGGCAGTGGAGCTGCGTATTTTAGAGGCAAGAGTCACAAGTCAGCCAGTGCATCCCGATGTCCAGTCTATATTGGACCGTTACTCCATAGTTTTTGGGGACATATCGTCGGGGCACCCACTAGACCGGGGGTTTGAGCATACTATTGAGCTGGAGCAGGGGATCCAGGCAGTGATCACCACCCCTATAATCACCCCAAAGCCTACAGGGATGAGATTGAGAGATTCATACATGAGCTCTTGGCATTAGGACACATCAGGCCCAGCACCAGCCCCTTTGCTTCTTCCGTAGTCTTAGTGAAGAAGGAGGACGACACATTACGAATGTGCATCAACTATAGGGCACTGAATAAGAAAACCATGAAGAACCGCTAACCCATCCATAGTATTAAAAACCGGAACCGATGGACCTCATGAACCGGTAACCGGACCGGAACCGGTCTAACTGGTACTGGTCAAGCCTAAACGAATTGGTTTTTAAAAAAATACATTAAATAATTATTTTTTAATTAAAAAAAACTATTTTTAAGATTTGCAACCATGATTCCAAGCCAATAGAGACAAAATATGCAAAGTTTGCTCATTTATATACCATGTAAAGGTGAATATATCAAAATGGCACCGAGTGCAATACATATCATTGAAAAAATACATAAGCAATGAGGCTCCAAATGACCCATAAAGTCCAAAAACAATGTTACAAGCTATGAGCATTGAGGCCATTGGCCTACAGTCTACTACAAATCTACATATATGATATTACTAAATTCTAATTAATGATCAACATTATCAATTGAAACTTCTCATCAAACTTTGCAACTGCTCCAGTCACAAACTTCTCTATTGGTTTAGTGACTTGAGTCTCAAACTTCTAAAGGTATTCTACCCTAATATGCCCTATTACTTCATTTGGTGCTCCACATGGCTTTACATGGCCTCCTATCCCAACCAAGTGTTGCTTGAACCTGTAAATACCCCCTCCTACAATAGATTTTTGGCAATATTTGCAGATCATTTTTCCATCAATCATATCACAATGAGCCCATGCAGTATCCTTGGCTTTTGGAGGCATGATGGCTACTACTTAGCTCAAGCCTCAAACTCTATGTTGTTCCACTACTCCAGCAAAAACTCAACACTCTCCAAGCTCTCAATCAAACTCGCAAAATCTCCAAATGAGATGGTGTGAGACAAATGAGAGGCTGCCCCTGCTTATAAAGGATTGGAGAGGGTGTTTTTGGAGGGAAGCAACCCTCCTCTTCCCTCCAAAACAACCCTAAATAGGCCAAAATTCCGTGCCTGGGTCCCTTTGCGGCCTTGGTAGCTGACCGGTCGGTTATCCTTAACCGCCCGGTCAGCACTAGTTTGACCAGGAAAATGAGCGACAGGAGAGTTTAAACCGAGTTTTTGGACCGGTTTTGACTAGCCAGGGGTTTGACTGGCCAGTTTGACCGGTTTCCGGTTTGACCAGGTCGGTTTTTAATACTATAACCCCATCCCCAGGATTGATGAGCTAATGGCTGAGTTGAGGGGGGCGAAACTCTTCTCCAAGATCGATCTGAGGTCGGGGTACCATCAGATCAAGGTGAGGGACTAGGATGTCCTGCGTTGACTTTTCTGTTGTTGTTTTGCATTGACTTTTCTGCGTTGACTTTTGGTTGACCAACGTTGACTTGTGATGAGCTGTCTTTAAGGGATGTAGGTGTGGCACCTGGAGGATTAGTTGATCTAAGAAAGACTTTGCTGGCTGAAGCATCTTGTTGATTGTCGTAACACACACCATCCTATACCTTTGCTAGACAATAAGAATTGTAAAATATGATCTATATTATTAGCTTGTCTTCTGTTGATCCATTATTGTGTTCTATCAGCATTTTACTTTCATTGCTAATTGAATCAGGCCTAAGAAAGATTCAAGTAAATTTGCATTAAGCATAGGACACCATGGTTATCTAAATTCAACATAGTATCAGAGCTGAGGTGAAGACAAAGTCCAAGCTAATGTGAAAAGCAATCACTGAAGAAGGAATCCTATCAAGGACAAATGGCCTCCTCAACCTACAAGGGTTTCAAGGCTGATGATAAATTGACTGATAAGTCTGATTATCATGCATGGAAGATGTCCTTGGATTTGGCATTAGAAGATCAAGATGTCATGGACTATGTGCAAGGAAAGATTCAAGAGCCTCCATCAAATGCAGTTGTTGCCACAAAGACGAAGTATAGAAAAGGGGAAATCAAAGCAAAGATGATTATCCGGAATTCTATTCATAAGCACTTGGTTGCTTACATTTCTGAGTTGAGCACATCTAAAGAGATGTATGATAAGCTGGTTAACATGTTCAGGGCTAGCAATGCCAATCAAATACCTTCCTTCAAGTATCAATTGAAGAATATCAAGAAGGGAAAAGATGAATCCATTCAATCTTATTTTATGAGGCTCACTGAAATCAGGAATAACCTCCTAGCTATTGGGGAAGCAATAGCTAATCGAGAGATGGTTCTTATTGCGCTTGGAGGTCTCCCCAGTGATTGTTATGTATTCAATACTACTATTCTTAATAATAATGTGATTCCTGATTTTGATGAAATATTGACAAGATGCACTCAAGAGGATACAAGAATGATGGAGAGAGATTATCCCTCAAATGGAGATGGAGGTGACCCTACTGCCTTCGCCGCTCATGCAAAGAAGAAAAACAATGCTGGTCCGAGAAATCAAAACCATGGAAGAGCGGGGCCCAAAGGAAGAAAGGGAAGATGTTACACTTGTAACAAGTTTGGTCACTATGCAAGAGAGTGCCCTAATAGAAGGGACTCTCCCAGGGATGATGACAACAACAACTCCAGGGGGAATGGCAATCAAAGGAACAACAGGTTCAAAGGAAAAAGGAAGGCCCCCTCTGATTGTGTAGTGGAAATGGGCAACCTTTCAAGAGGTCAAGAAATTCTGGGTACGATAAGTCTAATGTTGTTGATAATAACATAAATGAATTTATTCTTGTATCTACTCTCTCTGCTGCATCTGCTCCTTACACCCTGGATGTATGGTTGATTGGTAGTGGTACCTCAAGGCACCTCAATGGTTATAAAGAAGCCCTCTCTGATTTGATTGAGAAGGATACTAATCTGGAAATTATCCTTGGAGATAATGCCACCAATCCAGTGAAAGGGACAGGGACTGTGACCCTTCATCTATCTCAAGGTCAAGTCCTCCGCTTACAAGGTGTGTCGTACGTACCTGATTTGAAGAAGAACCTTGTGTCTATTTCGGCAATGGAAGACAAAGGGTTCAAGGTGGCTTTCTTTGATGGAAAGGTACGCATCTGAAAGAAGAATTTCAAGGAAGCTCTTACTATTGGTTTTAGAGTTGATACACTCTACCAAGTTGGATGAAGTCCATTGGGGGCTATGTCATGTGATACAACTCGTCAAATAGAGTTATGGCACCAGAGGTTTACACACCTTCATTACAAAGCCCTTCTCGAAGCAAGGAAGGTGGTGACAGGGATGCCCAAATTTAGAGATAATCATGAAGGTATATGTCAGGGTTGTGTCAAAGGGAAGCATACAAGGGGACAATTCCCCTCAAGTGTCACAAAGGAAACTGATATCTTGTAGTTGATACATTCTGATTTATCTGGTATGGTGCACGTGACATCCTTGGGAGGATGTTCCTATTACATGACTTTCACAGATGACTTCTCCCGCAAGACCTAGATATCTTTCTTAAAGAATAAGGACAAATCATTCAAATGGTTTTGTACCTTCAAGGCTTTGGTGGAAAATCAAACCGAGAAGAGAATCAAAGTTTTGAGGACCGACAATGGGACCGAGTATGAGTCAAATGGATTCAATGACTTTTGCAGAGAAGCTGGCATTAAAAAGGAGACCACAACTGCGTATACTCCTGAGCAAAATGGTGTTGCTAAAAGAAAGAACAAGACCATTGTGGAAGTTGCCCGCGCCATGCTATGTGACCAAGGTTTTCCGAAGTTTCTATAGGGAGAAGATGTGAACACTACTGTGTACATTCAAAATAGATGCCCGCATTCTGCTCTGGACTCCAAAACTCCCGAAGAAGTCTTCTCTGGTAAGAAACCTGATGTTTCTCATTTTAGAGTTTTTGGTTGTCCTGTTTACTTTCATGTGCCGAAAGAAAAGAGAAGCAAGCTGGATGCTTCTGGAAAGAAGGGAATGTTTGTGGGCTATAGTGAAACTTCGAAGGCATATAGAATCTGTGTGTCTGGTCAAAGAGAAGTGGAGATATGGCACGATGTCACCTTCGATGAAGATGCTACCCTCAAGAAAGTGAGAAATCTTCCTAGCTCAAAGGAACACAAAGAAGATGAAGAAGCAGGGAAGCAGGAAGAGCCAAAGGATGAATTGATGCCCGATGTTGAAGGACCTATTGATCCACCTCCTTCAAATAAGAGAAGACCCTCATGGCTCAGGGATACTCTCGCAGATGCGGAGAGACATATTGTCCCAAGGGGGACATTCCGGGAAAGCAAGAAGCCGAAGAGATACCAAGGGTATCTAGCAACCATGAGTACAATAGTACAATCTGAGTCTGGATCATTTGAAGAAGTCATAAAGCATCAAGTTTGGAAGGATGCTATGCACGAAGAATATGAGTCCATTATGAAAAATGATGTCTAGGAAGTGGTCTCGAGACCAGAGGACAAATCTGTTGTCACCTTGAAATGGCTCTATAAGATCAAGCATGGATCTGATGGAAGTGCTAAAAAGCACAAAGCAAGATTTGTTGCCCGAAGCTTCCCTCAAAAAGAAGGCATAGATTATGATGATATATTTGCACCTATGGCCTGCTATACCACCATCTGATCTATCATTGCCCTTGTTGCAACGCAAGGATGGAGTCTCCATCAGATGGATGTGAAGACTGCTTTTCTGCATGGTTCTATAAAGGAAGAGGTGTATGTGTAACAACCTCTGGGGTTTGAAGTCCAAGATAGAGACACCTATGTATGCAGGTTGAAGAAAGCCCTCTATTGGTTGAAGCAAGCCCCCAAGGCTTGGTATGAGAGGATAGATAGCTACTTGATGAAGCTGGGCTTCACTCGAAGTAATGATGATCCAAACCTTTATTTTAAGGTTGATAGAGAAAGGCCTCTCATTTTGGTTCTCTATGTGTACGATCTTTTCCTGACAGGTGTTGACCCTCTCATTCATCAGTGTAAGAGGGAGCTATCTTCCGAGTTTGAGATGAATGACCTAGGATGCACTATTTCCTAGGCTTGGAGTTCTGGCAAAGGCTAGGCGAGATTTTCCTTTCTCAAAGAATATATGTCGTGAAGCTGCTGGAGAGATTTGGTATGGTGGACTGTAAGTCTGTGTCGACACCGATGGAACTCAAATTTAATAAGTCGTGTGGAAACACTATTGGGCCCGTGCTGGCAAATACTACCGAGTATCGACAACTCATGGGGGCCCTAATGTTCCTAGTGAACTCCCGTCCAGACGTATGTTTTGTCGTGAACACTTTGAGTCAACATGTGGTTGATCCTCATCACATTCACAAGATTGGTGCCAAGAATCTATTGAGATATCTTCGAGGCACAATCAACCATGGGCTGAGATACACTGCCAAGAGTTTGAGACTCCATGTATATACTGATGTCAATTGGGTTGGCACTGTGGTGGATCGTAAGAGCACATTTGGATGCTACTTCACCTTGGGTTCTGCTTCGATATCTTGGATGAGCAACAAGCAGAAGTCGGTGGCTTTGAGCAACACTGAGGCCGAATACATTGTAGCGAGTATGGCCTGTTATGAAGCTGTTTGGTTCTGAAAGCTCTTTAGTGAGTTGTTTGGGCATGTGTTAGATACCACCGTTATTAGTTGTGATAACCAAAGTGGGATTCGTCTTTCTGAGAATCCTGTGTTCCACGATCGATCCACGCATATTGATATCAAGTACCACTTTATCCGGGATATGGTGTAGCGAGGCATCATAAGGCTCGATCATATAGGAACTGATGAGCAGGGCGCAGATATTCTCATGAAGCCCCTTGGAAAGTTCAATTTCCTAACCTTCCGTGAGAAGCTTGGAATCGTGGAAAGACCCTATTATGAGGGTCCTGCTTGAGTTGGACTATGAGCTCTGGGAGCTACAGGGGGCTTGGGGATAGCTTCTTGGAGCTATAAACACACACGGGGCTAGGCTTGTCGAACCTTGTTGTGCTTCTGCCCCACCGTTATGATATTGAGTTGGTTCACCTCTCTTTGATCTATGTCGCGCACACATCCTACCCATGGAGTTTCGGACTCATGGGAAGTACCTCTCATTTGGCCAATGAGGTGGGAAATGTGGATAGAGACCAATAGCAAGACCGATGGATGCATCGGAGATTGTCGTACTCTCTATGTCTAGGATGGCATGTGTCCAACACCTTGATCTGGGATCAAGTCTGATGAGGTCCTTACCACTAAACTGACTTCAAGTCAGTAAACTAACTTCGGGTTAGTATGTGACTCTTTATGAGTCTATTGAGGTTTTATCCTCTAAACTGACTTCGAGTTAGTATGAGACTCTTTTTGAGTCCAAGAGAGGTTTTAACCTCTAAGTTGACTTCGGGTCAGCTGAGCATGATGTCTTTGTGACTCACCTTTTGTTCTATTTGAGAAGAAAAGCCAACAAAGCAAGTTACAGCAGAATGACACACGATGCTAGATGAGAGTACACGATGGTACTGATGGATGGCACTTGTGGAAAAATGGAGTTCTCCCTAGTTGAGAGGGAGTGTTAATTTTGGGCAACTAGGTCCAAACTCCATGTTGCACTGCTCATATGATGATGGTCATATTTTTGTTGGATTCCTCTTTCGGAGAAGTGCAAGATGGAGATCTAAAGATCATCTTGTTTGGATAAATACAATATATATTTTGAATTTATTTTCCACACATGTACAAGGTCGGCCAGATTTGTAATGTAGGCTCACATGCCTAATAGATGTATCACACACCCTCACTGATGGATATAAATTGGAAAGACTTGGAGGTCATTTTGCTTATCAACTCATCACACATCTCTCATTGTGATCTGATTGGTTCGATAGCCTTTGGAGGCCTCTTCCCTTAACACGTGCGGAGCTGGAGTTGCTGAAATTTGTGTATCTGTTTAGGGTTGTTTCTGCAGAGCATTGACCAGAGTTGACCATGGTCAACCGTTGTCCGTTTGACCTCAAATCTCTGCTAAAATTCCGATTTTGAGAGGCCGTACAGCTGGACACAAAAATCGAGGGAAAAGGAGTTGTTTGACCAAAGCCCTAATCTGCAGCATTGACTTTCTATTGCTGTCCTGCGTTGACTTTTGGTTGACCAGCGTTGCCTTGTGATGAGCTGTCTTTGAGGGCTGTGGGTATGACACTTGGAGGATTGGCTGATCTAAGAAAGACTTTGCTGGCTGAAGCATCTTGTTGACTGTCGTAACGCATACCATCCTATATTTTTGCGGGACAAGAAGAATTGTGAAATCTGATCTATATTATTGGCTTGTCTTCCGTTGATCCATTATTGTGTTCTATCGACATTTTACTTTCATTGCTAATTGAATCGGGCCTAAGAAAGATTGAAGTAAATTTGCATTAAGCATAGAACACCATGGTTATCTAAATTTAACAGTTCCCAATTTGGGATATTAGTAATTACAGATACCCCTCTATGTACCCCATATTATCCTCCCCCGGGCCCCAAGTATACTACAAAGCACAACTCCTAGAAATGTCGAAAATAATTTAAAGAAGGAAGCTTACAAGATATAACATCAGAACATATGTATAATGTAAGAAAAATTATGGCAAAGGTACGGGGTTATAGAATGCTCAATGAGTTTGGACAACTCCAGAACTGGTCAATAGAGGGAGAGTGAGAGAGAGAGAGAGATCGGATGATGAGGCAAATGATGTCAAGATCTCCTGAGAGTGATGGCCGAGGGCCAATGGAGAAAACAAGGCATTGGCTGGCTGTCCGAATCCTCTGGAACCATCAGGGGGTCCACCTGTATGATCCAGGGGGGGGGAATGTACAGGGGATACTCTTAGCATCTAAGGTCGAAAGAAGGAAATTATGAATGGATCTTTGGCTTCTCCTTTAGGGCTGGGAGGCATTCTGACAGCCAGGAGGTACTCTACTCTAAGATCGTCTAGAGCTGATCTTTCTATCACTCTGAGAACGTGTGGTCTGATATATGGATTTGGTACCACCAAGCTGGTCCAGAGAAATTTCCCTATGAATATGCACTCCCCTTTCTAAACTCTTCTTCGAATAAGCCAATAACTCACTTTTTACTGTATGAACCAAACATGTCCATCATGTCTCATTTAAAATGATTTTGTGGGAGAAAACTGTACTTTGCCAGATGTTCTGTTCGATCTGATGTAAAAATAAGATAGTTAAATTTGAATAGCCATAAACAATTACGAGAACAATGATACCTCTGGATACATTTTCCAAAGAGAACAATCTGATCTGTACATTGGGAACAAAAATGCTGCAAGATCTAAAGCAGAGAAATAACCATGCTTGGAAGAAGTGCAAGGCAGTCATCTTTCTTCTTTTAAAGTTCTAATAATTAACAAAAGAAAAAAGCATTGGCTAAATCCAATTCAACACACATATTCACTTCTAATTTGGAGAAATATTGACTTCTTAGTCATAGACTTCTATGATATACATCAATAACATAAACTTGTCAATCCTGTTATCAACAACAAATAAGAAAATTCCAATGCAATGTTCTACCTGTTCATCCCCTGGTTGGCGTTCCAATCTTGAAAAGTCAACAGTACGACAATCAACACGAGATGGTGTTCCTGTCTTTAACCTATCAGTTTCAAAACCAAGGCCTTGTAAATTTTCAGTAAGCCCTTGAGATGCTGATTCACCTGCTCTTCCAGCTGACATACATACTCTACCAACCCATATTTTTCCATTCATGAATGTTCCTGTTGTCAAGACAACTGCAGAAGCAAGAAAATCAACCCCAAAAAATGTATGTACTCCTTCCACGTTATCATTCTTTCCAATCAGCAGTTCTGTTGCCATTGCCTCTCTGATGTAAAGATTTGCAGTGCTAGAGCAACAAATTCATATATTAGAACTTCAAAGACAACCAATAACAAAAGCAGAGGATTCTTGTATTTACGCCACTGGCAATCAAACACTCTCTAACAGTCTAGTTTAATTTCTCCAGATATTAATTGAATATATCAAGGTATTACATCAAAACCTTAACCAATTAATAAAGTCCATACATTCATAATTATATCATGTTCTTTTTTTTTTTCGCAGTGTTTGGCAGTTTTTGATCCTTTTACTGCCTCTGACACAAGACAGTGGACACTGGTCAAAGACAATGACTATACCAGATGAAAAACATGTAAAATATTGATGTATTATGAACTATGTTACCAGATCTTTTCCCCCTCATCCTGGGATACACCCACTGCATATCAGATCCAAATGCTTCTCAAATACATCTTGGATCCTTCATGGATTTGTATCTGGGGAGGATATAGCATGGATATGTACAGGATCAGTTCAAGATATATCTGGGACAGATTCCGGTATTGTATCCAAAACCCAAAAAAATGAAAAATAGCATTGAAACAGTAGATAAATCAGCATTCACATCAACTTCAAGAACTAGAAAAATGGATATGTCGTTAGGACATGAATTGTGTCATCCACCCACCCCTTAACCAGATTCACTCTGTGAGAACTTTTTCCATGTACATGCACATGAATTAATAGCTTCAAGTTTAAACAAATATATAAAAGTATTTGTAATCTTTGTTTCCTAGAAAGCATCTGATGGGGCAATAATAGGATACTAGGCAAGCTCTTATGTCTATCTATTTGACCACGGTTCAAGAAATCATTATACAATTAATAATATTCAAACACAAGGGTGTTAGAAGAAGCAATAAAATGGTCATTAAAGTAGAGGGCATTAAAAAAAGTGATAAAATGGTCATTAGAGGAGGGGGCATTAGAATAAGTGAAGACCAGCGAGATAAGATAAGAAAATTTTATTAATGCCCAACAGATGACCACAGAGGTAGGTCAGTGGGACTGTTGAGTACAATAGTGCTAGTGCATAGTGGGAGCACAGAAAATGACTCCTAAATAAAGCAAGATGCAGAAAGTAAAATACTACTCTAAGCAGCACTAATAACAGAAAACAAACTTGGGAGAAACAGGATCCACTAGCACTTATGTTAGCTTTACGGGTTACTCCAAAAGTGTTTACACCATGTTTGATTTTACTTCTTGTGATTTGGGGTACATGGTGTATGATTCAGCCCCTAGAGGATCCATGATGGATTTACACATGAGAGTGTTGATTTTGGGTAGCATCGGATGTGCTCTAAGTCTCAAAATTTGCAGGGAGGCTTAGACACATGTATTCCAGATAACCCAGAAAAAGTTTTTGAAAATTCCACTTAGAGTGTGTTTTATTAAAAGAATTAATTATTTTTAATGGGAACCTAAGTCTAAACTTAGGGAAATAAAATAATTAAAGGGTATTAATAAAAAAAAGTGTGAATCTTCTAGAGAAGACAAAGATCAAGTCAAAAGTTAATCTTAGCCGTTGATTAATGATTTAATCTCGGTCGTTGAAGTTTCAACGAGAAGATTATAAGGACCTGACGGATCATTTGGAAGACACACTGAGAGGATCAAGAGATCAAAATTCTGAAGTGAGCAGTGCTCAGATAGAAAATCGATCAAGAGATCTTTGCAGAGAGGGGCAGTAATTTTAGTTGGAAGGATTCCTGATCCAGAGAGTGCATCGCAGAGGAGGCAGTGGAAGCCACAGACAACTGCGCAGAGCCAATGACGCAGAGGCTATGTTGGGACTGCGCAGAGTTGAGAGGGAGTTCATTTTTCTGTTGAGGAGACAGCAGAGGGTCAGTGCCAGTTCCCGGAGGGAGTTTCCGAAGGCCAAAAGATTCTAGTTTCCAACCAGCACAGAGATCCAGCACAGAGACAGAGAGCAGCTTCAGTTGTGACGCAGACACTGCGTGGGTGACGCAATCATTGCGCAGAGGCAGCGCAAAGCAGCTCGTTTTAGGTGCAGGTCAGTGTCAGATTCCCGTGGCAGAGTCAAACTTGTCTCACGAGATTTTGCTTGTTAGATTTCTCTATATAATTTGTCAGATTCGACAATCATAGATTTGTACTCGGAATTTACTGCAATATATATAAACCCTCAGTTGCTACAGTGGTTTTCCCACATTGGGTTTTTCGAGGGACATTGGTCCAAAATCAACTATTTCAGATGTGTCTATGATTTACTCTTGTTCAGATTTTGTTTCCGCACTAGTATTTTTCCGTAGTTAATTTGTGAGGGTTGTAGTGTATGAGATTTCGTTGTTTACAATAGAAAGTCGTAAATAATTTGATTCAAAGGAATCAACAAATAGAAGATTTCGCATCAGTTGTTGCAGTAGGATTCCGGGTAATACGAATTTTCACATCGTATCAGAGATTGTTTAGTAGTACGGGAGGAGAAAAATAGTAGATCTAGTAGATCCAGCGTTGAAGGAGAAGTCGGGGATCAAAGACTTGCGTAAGCAACAGATCAATCTCCTAGGTAATTGCGCAATCCAAGCCAAGAAAGCTAGTTACTGCAAGGAAATATCTCTCTGAGTGAGCCGACAAAGAGGTAGGATTTCCCAGTTTGCATTTTGCCAGAGGCGGAGGGAGCAGTGTAGCAGTTTCGGCGCAGATCAGCAATAGGAGGGATGCAGTTTTCTGTAAAGCAGTGATCGTTAGTGTAGAAAGCCTCAGGAGAGAGTAGCTGAAGACATTTTGGGGATTTATGACCTCAGAGAGTTTCTTGCTCAAGAAACTTTGATTTCCCGTGCAGTAGCAGTAGAGTTCGTGATTTATTTAGCTTGCTCCAGCAGGGAGTGTGTAGAGCCAACTGCACAGAGGGTTAGAAGCAACAAATCGACAGTGATTGGGTGAGATGGTAGTCAGTGGGCTGCGTGACCAGGACCGGTTGGAAGGTGCCTCCAACTATGTAATCTGGAAGGCTAGGATCTCCTTCCTTCTAGATGAACATAACCTCAAGCACTTTATCGACATTGCACAGGCTGAACCGGTAGATGCAGCACCATTAAGAGTCTTCAAGAAGGACATGGCAAAGCCAAGGGATTGATCCTCAATGGATTAAAGGATCATATTTTGTCACACATTTCTGGCAAAGGGACAGCCAGAGAGATGTGGGAAGCGTTGGCTACATTGTATGAGGGGTCTTCTGAGCAGTGAAAGATGTTCTTGGAGGAGAACATACAGACTAGCAGGATGCAAAAGGGAGAGCACATTGATCTGTTCCTACCTAGACTTCAGGAAAATTGAGATCAGCTGGCAGTTGTGGGATCAGCTCCGCAAGCCACAGAGAAGGTCAAACTGGCCCTCAATTCAGTGTCCGAAGACTATCAGGTCTTTGTCCAGAGCATCCTGGGCAGAGAGAAGTTACCGGACTGGAAATCAATGTGGGAAGCTCTTCAACAAGAAGAGATGAGGAGAGATTTGCTAAAGTGCAAACTTGATCGCAGCAATAGCAGTGGGTCGAAGCGCAAGGAGGAGGAGAATGCAGCCCTTGATCAAAGGGGCAGCAGGAGCAGCGTAGAAGAAAGAAGAATCTTTCCAAGATCAAGTGTTGTCAATGTGGCGAGATGGGACACTACACCACACAGTGTCCTATCAAGAAGAAGGACAAGGATGAGAAGCATGATCTGCAGGTTGCAGCAGCAAAGATAGAGGAGGAGGAATTCGTGATGATTGCCCAGATATCGCTAGGTTGGTGTTGGGGTGAACTGGAGTTGTAGTTCAGCAGAACTACAGATTGGGCAGGACCCTTGATGAATCCACCTCTCGGATCATCACCTTGCTACGGGAGCCCAAATCAGAAGTAGCAGGATGGACAAGTTTCAGTTGGTGCAGAGAAGTGCAGAAGTGACAGCACAGTGGCTAGAGAGCGCCAAAGATTGAGCAACGAAAGTAGAGTTGGCAGCAATGTAAGAAGGCACAGTGCAGAGCTAGTAGTAGCGCAGAGGCTTCAGAGGGACAGCGTAGAGACTAGCAGCAGTTAGATCTTCAACATGAGATGTATCCTACTGAATACTTAGTTCAATTTTGGATGTTTTTCTGCTGCAGTAAGCACCAGAGTTGCAGTGCAGTAGCAGTTGGCAGTAGCATGCAGGGTCAGCAGCAGCACAAATGCAACAGCGTAATGTTGATTAGCAACAATGCCAGACATCAGCAGCGGAGAGGGAGATGTGGCAGAATCGGAGCAGTACTTTAGTTGGTTGTATTGCTAGAGCACATTCCTCGCTAAGAGGGAGTGTTGATTTTGGGTAGCATCGGATGTGCTCTAAGTCTCAAAATTTGCACGGAGGATTAGGCACATGTATTCCAAGTAACCCAGAAATCGTTTTTGAAAATTCCACTTAGAGTGTGTTTTATTAAAATAATTAATTATTGTTAATGGGACCCTAAGTCTAAACTCCGGAAAATAAAATAATTAAAGGGTATTAATAAAACAGAGTGTGAATCTTCTAGAGAAGACGAAGATCAAGTCAAAAGTTAATATTAGTCGTTGATTAAAGTATTAATCTCAGTCGTTGAAGTCTCAACGAGAAGATTATAAGGAGGACTTGATGGATCATTTGGAAGACACGTTGAGTGGATCAAGAGATTGAAATTCTGAAGTGAGTAGTGCTCAGAAAATCGATCAAGAGATCTTTGCAGAGAGGGGCAGTAATTCTAGTTGGAAGGATTCCTGATCTGGTGAGTGCATAGTAGAGGAGACAGTAGAAGCCATAGACGGTTGCGCAGAGCCAGTGACACAGAGGCTAAGCTGGGACCGCGCAGAGCTGAGAGGGAGTTCATTTTTCTGTTGAGGAGAAAGCAGAGGGTCAGTGCCAGTTCCCGGACGGGGTTTCTGGAGGCTAGAAGATTCCAGTTTTCAACCAGCAGAGAGATCTAGCACAGCTTCAGTTGTGATGCAAAGACTGCATGGGTGTCGTAGTCACTAGGCAGAGGTAGCACAAAGCAGCTCGTTTAGGGTGCAGGTTAGTGCCAGATTTCCGTGGCAGAGTGAGATTTGTCTCACGAGATTTTGCTTGTCAGATTTCTCTGTATAATTTTTCAAATTCGACAATCATAGATTTTGTAATATCCCCAAATGGGATATTTCCTAAATTTGCATAAATTAATCTAAACCCCGAATTATGCCGTAAAATCAACATGCATTTTTAACAAAAGATTGCCATGTAAAATAAAACACATAAGCACTGCAATCTATCAACAGATCAAATAGGAACAATCTCAGCATTTTTATTATAGATAATAATTGGGGTTACAAATACATCTAACCCAAAAAGGGCTGAGATGGAGAACTAGCCATCAATATGAACTGCTGCACTGTGCTGGCCTCCAAAACTGAACTGCTACACTCTCTCTCCGGCAACAGCTACCATTGAATCCACTAAAGCACTCGTTGAAGATCTGAATGATCCTCACTCCAATATCTCTGAAGCTCTGCGAAACTTCTAAATGAAGTCTCCTCAAAGAGAGTTAGGTTTCCGTCCAACACTCACCAATCACTCGAGGGTTTCCGTCTTGGGGCTACCAATGAAGTAGAGAACCACATCTCAAACCTCTCACATAAGAAAATGATCTAATCTAAAGATATCCCTCAATGGTCTCCTCCCTTTCTTTTATAGATCTCTTGGATCCTTCTAGAGCCTTATTTTATTATTATTTTATTCATGGAGCACTTTTCCATCTTATTAAAATATTCCTTTTTAATGCAGAAAAGAGTAAATCGGCTACCACGTCTCCTCTGTTCACTGAAACTCTTGTCCAACCATCCCATCATGTAGCTATCCTCGTCCCGGTTCCAATGAGATATTATACTAAGGTGTTCTATCATGTATTCCTCCCGGAATGCCACCTTGAGCGTAATTAACTGAGTTAAGCCCAAAAATAACTCAATTTTTTTAAAGTTGTAGGAATGCACCGAAACGAAAGGAAGCTACTCGGATGATGGAATATATCAAGCGAATGCCACCCGACCACATAGAAACTCCTCAAAACTCCTCCAAAAAGCCCCTGGGCCCGCTGATGACACCAACCTGTACCTGTGACCTGTCTGCTCCTAACTTTGGATGTCCATCCTAGCCCTATCATAGGTGACACCAAAAAAAAGGAATATTACAGACCTTCCGCCCCAAGATTGCTTGCCCGCAAGCAATCCAAATATGTGGGTCACCCTGTTGGCCCGATGCAACTGAGACCCAATGCCCAGATCCCATACAAACCTCTGGGTGTTTCTATGCACCTGTGTCAAACCACTCGGAATAGACCCCTCAATGTCGAGATCCCAAACTAATCTCTCACAGGACCTGTCATCAAACAATCCTCCCGGATCCCAATGCAACCATGGCCAAATATCACCCAAGTCTCTCGGCTTGGACTGCACACTGCCTCTGCCGATAGCTAATACCCCATGAAGTGAAGTCTGCCAACAAGCATCAATGCTCCCTGACCCCTATTGTGTTGTACCTCTAACTGTATAAGCTGCCCCACCAACTGCGTACCAACTCATGATCTCCTGCCAATCTATCCTGGAAGAAGAATCCAATGTAGTGACAACTGTATATGGAACATGCCGGTAGTGTTGTTGCCAGTCTGTAATCAACTCACACTGCTCTGTCCCGTCTTCCGACAAGATTTGCCTGCAGAAGAAGGCCCTTCTCTCTATAAGGAGCCAAAGTGGGCAAGATATGTTGCAAGCCCCATCGATGTACTCCGAGAGAGTGCTACTTCCTGAAAGTACTGCAGCTCTGCTGACTGCATGTGCATCTATCTGCACCTCATCAATGTGTCGGCCCAAAGATGGATGCTCCACCATCTCCAACAGCTCCTCCCTCTTCTGATCAGGAATGTAATGCTCCTGCTATCCACTATCCCCCTGTAGAACTATCCCATCAATCTCCAACATCTCCAGAGGATATAGATCTGCAACTGTTGTCACCGTACTCGGTGTCTGTGCATCTGACTGCTCCTCCTCACTGGCTGACCCCAATGTTAGCTGCATATCCATCATAGACTCAATGTGAGCCTCCATCCAGCTCTCCCCCAAAGGACTATCATGCATGATGTGTGTTGTCGTTCCTAGAGACAACCTAGAGTTGTGATAGACCAGTGCCTAGGACATCTTATATTAGCAAGGAGCATATGGTATAATAGAGGAAGTTATCAGTAAAAAGCTCTCAAGCTATCTCTTGTAAAACAAGGAAAATAAGTCTGAATGGGACCAAGACCTTCAGAAAACGATACGGAGGAAGGAATATTGCAGAGGCAACATGCAAAACTCCAATATAAAAGCAACAGACAATCCAAAGACAGCTTACTGTAAAGAGGGTCGATTCAGAAATACCTCACAGAGATGAGTTATCAGAAGGTGTATGTAGTGAATGAAATATGGAGAGAATATTAGTTATCATTGAGCTGATATCCAGATACACAATACCACCATGTAATGGGCTTACCAATCTAAGAATCCATTCATGACAATAGCGTTTTAAAAACACCCTCCCAAAGCAACTAATATAGCAGAAATACGGTTTAGATGAATAGTGGAACAGAATATCATGCATGAGCCATATTTAAAGCGCTTGACTAATCCGAGCATGGGTATCAACTAGGATAAATCCATACCAAAAATCAGTGAGCCACTCGCATTCCAAAACATGATACAGGAAAGATGGATGAAATGAAATGATCTATTAAAATAACACATAAGAGAGAAAGTTACACACTGTGAAATACCAAAGACCAGAATCCTCTTAACAGATGGAACTCCTCCTCACTGAGACCCTACGAGCTCTGAGCTTTCATACAAGAGTTCGACATAAGGTATACAAAAATCCGTTCACTGCATAATTTTTTGATAAAATCTGGAACCTTCAATCATCTGTTCTTCGAGAGCTTTATAGGAGAAAAGAAAGCTTCAAAAAGGGAGTAGGTGATGAACATTTAATTGTCTCATTAAGACAAAATGGCGGAAACGTGCACACCCATATTGCTGAATGACTTTGTAATGCTGTTTGTACTTTACTGCCTGCTTATTGAAATAAATGCACTGGGTAGAAATCTCTTCAGGAACACGGCAAAGGAATAAAATCACATAGACATTCCGTCCTTTCCTGAAAGAAAATGGTGTTGAAAAGAAAGTTTTAAAGTATTTTTTCTGCGAATGGTACCCTCTGCCTTCTGAACCCTGAATTAAGTTTAAGACCATCAATGCTGATCATTGAATTCCTCGATCTTTTGCGGATATTTCTCTACTGCTCCATTAATATCTCCATCTGCACAATCTGTGCTTTGAATGACTCTGGAGGGTTAGACAGATTTTAACCCTGCTTCTTTAATGGAAGTCTCGTCGACATACCTTCCCAGGCCTTCTTTAATAATTACAGCCTCTGAAAAATGGTCCTTTGATGTGTCCTCCGTCACTGTAACAGAGAATGAATCATGGTGGTTTTCCACCGCTGTAACCCTGCAAAACCCGCAAACTTGTTAAGAAAAATCATGCGCAGGGATGGTGAAATGGTGGAATGGTGATGGTGGAAACAAAGTGGAATGACGGAGAAATACTCTGGTTGCAGGTTGGCGGAAATGCAGAAGATTACACTTAAAACCTTAGAAATAGGCTTTGGAATGGAATATGTATATGAGATGGACTTGGGGTGAGCACACGTGGAACGGGTGACGTGGAGGTACGGAGTTAACCGGCGAAGAGGTAAGTGATCTTGACCGTCAGATCTCAGGAGGAGATCGACGGTGGAAACGTATAAGGGGGCAATGAGACGGTGAGCCAGGGGCACCGTTGACTTGGACTAACACCTGTGCAGCTTCGCGGCGCGATTACTGTCGGATGGATCGCCCCAGATCGGACGGCTCTCGTGGATATCGCGCCGTGTCTACGAACGAACAATAACGTGCGATGGAGGGCGGTTTTTGAGCCGTACGCGGGGACACGCGGCAGACAATGTATGGAATCGCTCCGAAAAATAGAATACCGCCTACCGCACAAAAGTGGTGCGATAGAAACCAGGCTGGTTTTGAACAGGCGCGGCTGCGGGGACCACAAGGGCGAGACTACGGTAAGCCGTTGATCTTGCAGGTTGATCAGATGGTGGACGGGCGATTTGGGCGATGAACAGAGTGGGCCACGGGCGCGATGAAGACTTTGCGAATGCCGTCGGATCTGTACAGATTGATGGCTATAAATGTGCCTGATTCATATATATGTGATAAGCGCCTTTACGGCTAGCACTCAGTTTTGACTTTCGGTCATGTGGGGGGAAAGATAGAGGGGGGCTAGGACCGAAAGGGCTAGGCCTTGCAGATTTTCAAATATGGGTTTTGCAGCCTTTTTTAATGTAATTTGGGGGGGTAGGACGGTAACGATAAGCAGAAAATGAATTTCTCAGGGAAAAAGAGGGGATTTGAAGGGTTTAAGCAAGATTACTGGCCAAGACTTTAATAGGAGGCTAACATGATCAACATTGGCTCCACCTGGGGACGGCACGTTCATCCCTGGACGTGTCGAGAACTTCGCAAACCATATGACAATCTCCTGTGCAAAGTCTGTTCTTCAGCACTTCTACCTTTCTTTTCCATAATTCATCACGACACCCACATTATTCAAACAACGGGGAAAACTAATATACAGTATGATACATTAGGCTATCTCTGCCTGAATTAGAACTGGAAGTAGGGTTTAAGAAACTGACCATTTACAGGAGCGTCAAGCAAGTCACCTTGTAAATTTTCCAACTTGAAAGTATTGTTACCTCCTTGTTCCATGATTTTGAAAGGACCGAACCAAAGTGGGTCGAATTTACCATGCTTTCCTTTTTCAGCCCTCTGGATATCCCACCTGAGTACTAAATCACCAATCTGCAGATTTCTGTCCTTGGCATGCTAATCAAAAAGGTGTTTCATCTTCTCCTGATACTCTGTCAGCTTTTGATTTACCTGGCTTCGTGTTTCCTCCAATTCTACCAGCTGATTTATTCTCCTGGTCATATCATTAGGCTCTTCTTGACTTTCCTGCATGAATCGGGCTACTGGTAGGGCTAACTGTATAGGGAATACTGCTGCCCTCCCATATACTAATTCGTATGGGGATTTTCCAGTTGCTCTCTTGCTGGTGATTCTATTTGCCCACAGAGCGAACTTCAACTGGGAATCCCGATTTTTCTGGTTTTCATTGATAGCCTTCTTTAGTGCCCTTACCAGGGTTTTATTGGAAGACTCTGCCAAGCCATTTCCCTGTGGATAATAAGCTGTAGAGTTGCTTAGTGTGATGTTATACTTCTGACAAAAGCTCACAAACTTTTCAGACTTGAAGACCTGTGCATTATCAGTCACTATTCTGGTAGGACAGCCAAACCTGCATATGATATTTTCTTCCATGAACTTTATTATCACAGTATCTGTGGCGTTCCTTGCAGGTATGGCTTCCACCCATTTTGTGAAATAATCAGTGGCAGTTAGAATCCACTTATGCTGACCACTTGATGGAGGATGTATTTCACATATAAAATCAATTCCCCATTGTCGGAAAGGTTCGTCCACGTGCACGGGAATCATGGGCAGGTGCCAATTTCTGTCTTTCAGCAAATTTCTGACACTTTTCGCAAGCTCTAACCTGGGCAAAAACATCTCCAAAAAGCTTGGGCCAATAGAAACCGGCCTTCAGGATTTTGTGAGCAGTGGCCCTCCAACTGTAATGACCCCCACAGATTCCTTCATGAAATTTTGCTATAATACTCTCTACCTCATCCTCTATGAGACACAGGAGTAGGATGCCTGAGGGATCTCGCCAATATAGCCGGCCATTGGCGACTATGTACTTCTGTGATTTCAATCTCAGTGATCTGTATTTAGCTTTATCACAGCTTGGAGGACAGCTAAGTGTGAGGAGATATTCTACTACCTCTTTATACCACTGACTGGTGAGGTACTTTACGTGTATTTTCGGAGTAGCTACCCCAATTCCCTGTCGCTCTTCTTTCTCCTCAGCTTCCTCATTTTCTATTATGGACCAGTTTATACCCAGAGCCTAATAGTTTGATTCAGATAAGATCTTGGTTAGCCCTTGTCCTTTGATCAGCTTAGTAATGCGGATGTCTAATTCATACTCCTGTATCTTGGCAATCCACCTCCCCCTTTTTCCTTCACTATCCCCTTGGATAAGAATATCTTTTACAGCAGCTGTAGGCACAAATGCAGTGATATGGGACTGCAAGATATACATGCGGAATGCTTTGAAGGATTTTACTAGGGCGTATGCTTGCTTTTCCAATATGTTATATTTCAATTCTGCATCACGGAGCACCTGACTGAAGAAAGCAATGGGCTGCTCGTACCCTTCCTCATTTTTCTACAATAAAACTCCTGCTATTGTATGAGATGATGTGAAAGAAAAGATCATGAAAGGTTTAGCATAATCTGGTCCAGCTAGTACAGGGGCTTCTACAAAAGCATTTTTTATCCTGATAAAGGCCTCTTGTGATTCCTGGGACCATTTAACTTCATTATCTTTCTTCAGCATGTCCGTTATATGTCTAACTATTTCAGCATAGTTAGGAATAAACCTTCTCAGGAAATTAATACGCCCGGCCCCTAGGAACACCTGTATCTCCTTCTTATTTCTGGGAAAAGCAATACCATTTATAACCTCTACTCTCTTAGGATCTATCTTCACCCCATCTTTTGTTACAATGTGTCCCAAAAGTTTACCCTCTTCTAATGCAAATAAAGACTTTTGAGGATTAAGAGAGAGACCATACCTTCTGCATTTCTCAAAGGTTCTACGCAGATGCTCAATGTGCTCAGTATCATTCTTTGAAAATACAGTGATATCATCGAGGTAGACTACCAGGAACTTATCTTGCTCCCCAACAAAAGCAATATCCATGGCCCTCTGAAAGGTGGCCCCTGCATTAATCAATCTAAAAGGCATTCTGGCATACATAAATGTACCCCATGGTGTAATGAAAGCAGTCTTCTTTTGATCTTCTGGAAGTACAACCACTTGGTTATAACCAGAGAATCCATCCATCATTGACATCCTAAAAGCTCCAACCACCTTTTGTAGGATGTGATCCATCTTAGGCAGTGGATAATTATCCTTTAAGGATGCTCTGTTTAAATTTCTGAAATCCACACACAGCCTTATTTCTCCTTTCTTTTTTCGTACAGGGACCAGGTTTGCCACCCATTCAGAGTACCTCAATGGCACAATTATTTTGGCCTTTAACAGCGTCTTAATTTCCTTCTCAATAGAGGGAAGCCGCAAAGGATTTATTTGTCTGAGCTTCTGCTTATGAGGCTTTGCATCTCCCTTTAGTGGAATTTTGTGCTGCATAATACTGATATCAAAGGTTCTTAGGTCCTGATAAGACCATGCAAACACATCTTTATAAGACTGAAATAATTTCTGATATAGCTTTTTATATTCTTCTGGGATCTTCTTGGACAATTTTACGATTTTGGGGTCAACATCAGTACCCAAATTCAGGTCCTCAACCTGATTTTCTTCTACCATTTTGCCTGGCTGCAGTGGGACATCATTCTTGTCAAATAATCTTTCTAAAGGCACCAGCCCTCTAGGTATAATGTTTCCCTTCAATTGCAGCACTTTATTATCTGCCATTCTCTCCTCCCAATTTCTTCCTGAAGTGTCTTCAGACTCTCCTTCTTCACCATCATCGATCTCCATATTGGAGAATTCCCCTACGGTTTCCAGGAATCTCTTCATCTGTTCTTCATCCTCAAAAACCTGCCAGTGCTTGATGTTATCTGGAATGGATGGTCGATAACGTACCTCAATTTCATATCTTAAACAAGGGTTCTGAGGTGAATGAAATGTACTAGCAGCCACAGCAAGGGAATCAGCCATCCTATTCTGTTCGCGAGGCATGAATTGGATATTGAATGCCAAGAAGAAATTCTCCACCATGTCCCAAACTTCATTCCTATAAGCCCTCAGCCGAGGATGTTTGGTTTGACACTGATTCCTGACTTGTCTAACCACCAGTTCTGAATCTCCCAGAACTTTTAAACTTTGTATATTCATGTTCCTGGCTGTCTGCAATCCTAGCAGATGTGCTTCATATTCAGCCACATTATTAGTAGCTTCATATTCCAGTTTGAAGGACAATGGGACCCATTTCCCTGCAGGAGAAATCAATAATATTCCAACTCCATTACCTTCTCTTGAATTTGCTCCATCAAAATGAAGTGTCCAGATTCCTGCTTCATGGCTCTCTGAGGGCTGCTCAGTCTTGATCTGGCAGAAGGATGGTTCATGAGCATAATCTTGATCTTCTTCCAGCATCAAGCATGAGAAATCTCCTTCTTTGCTGTAGACTGGTGAATTAACAAAGTTGTCAGCCTTAGTCACCATCTTGACAAATCTAGTCTCCCTGTACAACCTCCTCTCTTGGCCACCAAAAACTGGAATGGTGGCATATGTTAAATCCATCTTGATTGACCCACCAATTTTTGTTCCCCAGGACCTTGACAGTAACATGCCAAAGCGAGCTGGGATGTCAGCCACCACGATGTCCATTACCACACTTTTTGCTGGGATTTGGGCCAAATTGACCACCAAATCCTTGATCATCCCCAAGCATTTAACTCTTTTGGAATCAAACGAATAGAGGTCCTTGTATGGACGGGTGATTTGTAATCCTAGTTGTTCCATGACTGACAGAGGTATAAGATTATGGGAACCTCCAGAATCTAACATACAATTATGTAATAGCAGGTCATGAATCACTAGAGACACATAAAAGGGAGGGGTAGAAGTATCTGATTCCTCAACATGTGGGCCAAATACAACCATAGGTCTTTCTTCTTGGAGGTTGAGACTATCTGGGGTGAGAGGTGCTTCTGGAGGGAGCATAAAGGAGGTGACTTGGGATTGATATGCAAGTTGCTTCAATAGTTTAGTCAAGGGGACTGGAATTTTGACTTTCTCAAGTTCCTTTTGCAGACTGAAAGCAGGAGAAGATTTTTCTATTACAACCTCTTTTGACTCTTTATTTTCAGCTGAGGGTTTAACTTCTTTTGACTCCAACTTGGTTTTAGGGGGAATGACTACTTTTGAAGAGGAAGGAATTTGATCATTAGACTGCAAAGGTTTGTTTAGAGGCCCCTTACCTTTGTCTGTGACTTTCTGCATTGTTGATTCCTTCTAAGCAGGTGCTTCCTCTTGATCTTGAGTACGGGTCCTCTTCCTAAAAGATCTGAGATCATATCTTCTATTGAAATGTGCTTGCATGAAATCAGCAAATTGTTTACAATAATGATCAACTTCTGCGTCTTCTGTGTCTCTGGCCTTTTCTTCTTCTTGCAGTGAGCACTCAGCTTCATCATTTCCTTGCACAGGGCATTCTTCCCCATCACTATTTGAAAAAGCAAGATTTGCATCCTCCAGTCCATAAGCAGTGTCTTCAGTAGGATCATCTACTGGACCTTCCAAGTACAATGGGTGTTGTACTTGACCTTGTTGCTCCTTTAGTTCCCTTGGCAATATCTGCAGGGGTGGTTTTCTGTACTGGGGATTGTAACCTCTGTTTGGAGCATTGTGGAAATTCTTGGAGGCTGAATTCTTGGTCTCTAACTCAAGCTTGACCAATTTACCAGAAAGGTTCTTAATCATTTTGCTCATTTCTTCAATTCTGTCATTAGCAGAGTCTCTATCCTGATAGGAGGTAGATACCTCCTCTTTGCCCCCTCTTCTAGTATCTTGTTCAGATTTTCCTTTTGATTTTCCAGTGGAGGCAAAGTTTGCTTCCAACACTAGTGCATATGTCTGAGCATCATCCAGAGTAGCAGGCTTTCTTTCTCTGAGAGAGAAACCAAATTTTGAATCAAACGCTGCTACAAAAACAACTTTAGCAGCAGTTTGATGAGGTTTCATATCAGCAGGAAGACTCGAATACAATTTATTAAATCTCTTGATAAATTCTGACACCCCTTCATTATGTCTTTTCTTGAGTGTATTGAACTCAGTAAGTCAATGTCCATGGTCTTTCTTCTCTCCCCATTTTCTGAGAAAAGTATCTTCCATTATTTCCCAAGTGGTAATAGAACGACCTGCCAATGTCTTAAACCATTTTCGAGCTTCCCCATCAAGAGATTGGACAAACAACCTTAAGACCACATCTAAATGTTCCACATTAAAATTCTTTGCAAAAGCACAGAAGACCTCAAGATGTTTCTGAGCATCAATCTCGTTTTCCCCATTGAATCGAGGTAAAATCTTCAGATAATCTTGAGGCATATCATTTAACACTTGGGGTAATGCCAGAGGGGCATATTTATTTAGCAAGAAGCCTGGGACATTGGCCATTAGAGGGGGTGGAGGTAGTGCAATAGTTTGATGAGTAAGAGGAGGAGGAGGAGGTGGAAGTGGGGTATGAATAACAATAGGAATGTAATGAACAGCAGCCTGAGGCATTGAGGGGAATAATGGTCAGTTAACAGCAGATACTTCAGTGACTTCTTTAACCTCTTCAACCTTAGGAGTAGGGTGAAAATAATCTTTATTTCTAACACCTCCTCGGGGTGGACTATCGGAATAATAATAATCAGTATCTCCCACAGTGGAGTTGGGATCTGGCACTTGAGCTTCTTGAGAAGAAGAGGATGGAAAGTCTTCTATAGACAATTCAGGGATTTCAGAGTGGACTGATTTTGTTTCCCTCCAACTTCTTCTATGTATGATCTTTTCAGGGTCAGACACTGAAGGTGTCTTTGGCTGAGACGTATCTGACCTCAGGTGTGGCTTACGCGGAGCCAGGACTGCAAATAGATTTATCAAATAAACAAATGTGGAGTCGCCAAGGTGAGGGATCTACAACTCTCAACTCTCCATGCTCACCTACTTAAAGAGTGAATTAGATTTTGTCGAGGCTCAGGGATTTTAATTTTCTCAACTTCGCTCCCCGGCAACGGCGCCAAAAAGATGTTGTCGTTCCTAGAGACAGCCTAGAGTTGTGATAGACCAGTGCCTAGGACATCTTATATTAGCAAAGAGCATATGGTATAACAGAGGAAGTTATCAGTAAAAAGCTCTCAAGCTATCTCTTGTAAAACAAGGAAAATAAGTCTGAATGGGACCAAGACCTTCAGAAAACGATACGGTGGAAGGAATATTGCAAAAGCAACATGCAAAACTCCAATATAAAAGCAACAGACAATCCAGAGACAGCTTACTGTAAAGAGGGCCGATTCAGAAATACCTCACAAAGATGAGTTATCAGAAGGTGTATGTAGTGAATGAAATATGGAGAGAATATTAGTTATCATTGAGCTGATATCCAAATACACAATCCCACCATGTAATGGGCTTACCAATCTAAGAATCCATTCATGACAATAGCGTTTTAAAAACACCCTCCCAAAGCAACTAATATAGCAGAAATACGGTTTAGATGAATAGTGGAACAGAATATCATGCATGAGCCATATTTAAAGCGCTTGACTAATCCAAGCATGGGTATCAACTAGGATAAATCCATACCAAAAATCAGTGAGCCACTCGCATTCCAAAACATGATACAAGAAAGATGGATGAAATGAAATGATCTATTAAAATAACACATAAGAGAGAAAGTTACACACTGTGAAATACCAAAGACCAGAATCCTCTTAACAAATGGAACTCCTCCTCACTGAGACCCTACGGGCTCTGAGCTTTCATACAAGAGTTCGACAAAAGGTATACAAAAATCCGTTCACTGCATAATTTTCTGATAAAATCTGGAACCTTCAATCATCTGTTCTTCGGGAGCTTTATTGGAGAAAAGAAAGCTCCAAAAAGGGAGTAGGTGATGAACATTTAATTGTCTCATTAAGACAAAATGGCGGAAACGTGCACGCCCATATTGCTGAATGACTTTGTAATGTTGTTTGTACTCTGCTGCCTGCTTATTGAAATAAATGCACTGGGTAGAAATCTCTTCAGGAACATGGCAAAGGAATAAAATCACATAGACATTCTATCCTTTCCTGAAAGAAAATGGTGTTGAAAAGAAAGTTTTAAAGTATTTTTTCTGCGAATGGTACCCTCCGCCTTCTGAACCCTGAATTAAGTTTAAGACCTTCAATGTTGATCATTGAATTCCTCAATCTTTCGCGGATATTTCTCTGCTGCTCCATTAATATCTCCATCTGCACAATCTGTGCTTTGAATGACTCTGGAGGGTTAGACAGATTTTAACCCTGCTTCTTTAATGGAAGTCTCGTCGACATACCTTCCCAAGCCTTCTTTAATAATTACAGCCTCTAAAAAATGGTCCTTTGATGTGTCCTCCGTCATTATAACAGAGAATGAATCATGGCGGTTTTCCACCGCTGTAACCCTGCAAAACCCGCAAACTTGTTAAGAAAAATCGTGCGCGGGGATGGTGAAATGGTGGAATGGTGATGGTGGAAACACAGTGGAATGACGAAGAAATACTCTGGTTGCAGGTTGGTGGAAATGCAGAAGATTACACGTAAAACCTTAGAAATAGGCTTTGGAATGGAATATGTATATGAGATGGACTTGGGGTGAGCACACGTGGAAAGGGTGACGTGGAGGTACGGAGTCAACCGGCGGAGAGGTAAGTGATCTGGACCGTCAGATCTCAGGAGGAGATCGACGGTGGAAACGTATAGGGGGGCAATGAGACGATGGCCCAGGGGCACTGTTGACTTGGACTAACACCCGTGCAGCTTCGCGGCGCGATTACCGTCGGATGGATCGCCCCGAATCGGACGACTCTCATGGATATCGCGCCGTGTTTACGGACGAATGATAACGCGCGATGGAGGGCGGTTTTTGAGCCATACGCGAGGACACGCGGCAGACAATGTATGGAATCGCTCCAAAAATAGAATACCGCCTACCGCCCAAAAGTGGTGCGATAGAAACCAGGCGCGGCTGCGGGGATCACAAGGGCGGGAGTACGGTAAGCTGTTGATCTTGCAGGTTGATCGGACGGTGGACGAGCGATTTGGGCAATGAACAGAGTGGGCCACGGGTCCGATGAAGACTTTGCGAATGTCGTCGGATCTGTACAGATCGACGGCTATAAATGTGCCCGATTCATATATATGTGAGAAGAGCCTTTACAGCTAGCACTCAGTTTTGACTTTCAGTCATGTGGGGAGAAAGATAGAGGGGGGCTAGGACTGAAAGGGCTAGGCCTTGCAGATTTTCAAATATGGGTGGGTTTTGCGGCCTTTTTTAATGTAATTTGGGGGGGTAGGACAGTAACGATAAGCAGAAAATGGATTTCTCAGGGCAAACTAGGGGATTTGAAGGGTTTAAGCAAGATTACTGGCCAAGACTTTAATAGGGGGCTAACATGATCAACAATGTGCATAGTATCCTCCTCTGCTGACTCATGCTCCATCATATGCAGCTCCAGCTGAATTGTCACAAGTGACTCATCACCCTGAGTATCTCTCGTAAAGTCACCTGACTGCTCACCCTGCACACTAGAATACGGCTTTGGCCTACTGTCATCATCTCTACATGACTGCCCTTGCTCCCCAGAAGCATCCTCATATGATCCCATGGACTCACCTAAAGAAGAGTCATCATCCTGGAATACAAAAGGAATGCCCTTCTGTTCTGCCTCCGCCACATCATCTACATCACTCAAGAATGAGTGATCAGGCCCCCAAGGTCCTTTGCAAATGAAGCAAAGTCCCTTCCTCCTCAGCTCATTTCTACTACCTGATCCACCAAACTAAAGCAAGCCTGGTCAACTGTCTCCTGAATATCCCAATATTCTGCTCAACCAGCCCTTGCGCTAGCTCATAAGCAGCAGGTGAGACCAACTGCTCTCTCCTCCAAATTCTCAACAACCTCGTCTGCAACTCTTGGCAAACGGTCTCAGAGTCTCTCATACATGACGACAGAATGGACTGCATGTGTGCTATGACGATGTTAGGATGATGTCTCCTAATGCTGAAGAAGCATCGAGACATCTGCAGAATCAAGTCATCACACTCGAGATCAAACATGATGACATGCGTCTCGAATGTGGCCATACTCCCTAAAATCTCAAGCTTCATCCCGAAGGTAGAGCCTACGTTGTTGTCCAAATCCTGAAAAGTTTCTATTCTCAGTCTGAAAACTCTCTTCATAACATCATCAATGTAGGGAGGAAAGGGTGCTGCTATCCTCAAAATATCACTCAAACAAGAGGCAGTTATAAGCTTGACTCTCTCACTTGGATGTTCCAAGAATCTGGCTTATGCTGATGCAAGCATAGATGGCTCCAAAGCCCAATTTAAACTCCAATCAGATTGCTCTATCTTTGAAAGATAGGATTCCAGTCTCTCCAACATGGCAAAGTCATTTTTTGATTTTCCATTCCTTAAGTCCATCCCAAGTGCATAAAGCCAATTTCACACTTCTCTCTCCTTTTCTAAATTCCTCGGGTGCTTTTGTTGGAGCAAATTATGTACCTCCTTGGAGAAGGGTCTGTTGTTTTCTTTCAAGGAACTAACTTCTGCATTGTTTAATCTTTTTGGTCTTTGGTTTAGATCGCAACCCACTGAGGCACTGCTATGTTGATTTAGGAGTTGTTTTAAAAACTTCATTGTTTCAACGACATATATGGAAGTAATAGTGGTTTAGCTGGACTTGCACAAGGCAAGCTACAAGCACCAGGTGATGATTGCAAGCAAATCTAACCGCTCCAATAGCAAGCTCCTCCAGAAACTGCACTGCTGCTCCAAGACTACATTGCTGCCTGACTTCGACTTCTAATTTACCCACTGAAAACTACTCAGAAAATTCTAGGAATTTGGGAAGGTGATCCTTGCCCAAAACCCAGAAAAACCCAGAAAGGGTTTCCTCTAATTCCAAACTTCAAAATCTGACCCTTTGTAGTTTGGCCCTCTTCCAATTTCGTTTTCTGGCACTGCAGTTGCTACTGTCAATCATTGCTCTCCAAGATCCCTGCCAACCTCCTCAAATGGCTCTCCTATCAATCTCCCAACACCCCAACTCTAAAATCCCACCAATGAAGCTCCCACAAATGAGCCTCCTCCAATGACTGCGTATGCCCTTCTAACCAAAATAGCTGAGATGAAAGTTGGCCTCCAAGATAATTTGCTGCATAGCTATGTTGGCCCTCAACTCTAGAATTTTGGCCAAATTTTTCGTTTTTCGAATCCATCTACGGTTTTCATAATAAAATTCGTATAGAATGGCCAACACAATTTTTTCTAGGAATAAACCCGAACCATAATAGCTGCAACTAAAAACTGGAAACCTGCAGGTTGATCCAAGATTGAAGCTCTGATACCACTGTAATATCCCCAAATGGGATATTTTCCTAAATTTGCATAAATCAATCTAAACCCCGAATTATGACGTAAAATCAACATGCATTTTTAACAAAAGATTGCCATGTAAAATAAAACACATAGGCACTGCAATCTATCAACACATCAAATAGGAAGAATCTCATCATTTTTATTATAAATAATAACTAGGGTTACAAATACATCTGACCCAAAAAGAGCTGAGATGGAGAATTGGCCATCAATATGAACTGCTGCATTGTGCTGGCCTCCAAAACTGAACTACTACACTCGCCCTCCGGCAACAGCTACCACTGAATCCACTGAAGCACCCATTGAAGATCTGAATGATCCTCACTCCAATATCTCTGAAGCTCTACGAAACTTCTGAATGAAGTCTCCTCAAAGAGAGTTGGGTTTCCGTCCAACACTCACCAATCACCCGAGGGTTTCTGTCCTGGAGCTATCAATGAAGTAGAGAACCACATCTCAAACCTTTCACATAAGAAAATGATCTAATCCAAAGATATCCCTCAATGGCCTCCTCCCTTTGTTTTATAGATCTCTTGGATCCTCCTAGAGCCTTATTTTATTATTATTTTATTCATGGAGCACTTTTCCATCTTATTAAAATATTCATTTTTAATGCAAAAAAGAGTAAGTCGGCTACCACATCTCCTTCGATCACTAAAACTCTTGTCCAACCGTCCCATCATGTAGGTATCCTCGTCCCGATTCCAATGAGATATTACACTAAGGTGTTCTATCATGTATTCCTTCCGGAATGCCACCTTGAGCGTAATTAACTGAGTTAAGCCTAAAAATAACTCAATTTTCTGAAAGTTGTCGGAATGCACCAGAACGAAAGGCAAGCTACTCGGATGATGGAATATATCAAGCGAATACCACCCGACCACATAGAAACTCCTAAAAACTCCTCCAAAAAGCTCCTGGGCCCGCTAATGACACCAACCTGTACCTGTGACCTGTCTGCTCCTAACTCTGGAAGTCCATCCTAGCCCTGTCGCAGGTGACACCAAAAAAGGGAATATTATAGATTTGTACTCAGAATTTACTGCATAATATATAAACTCTTAGTCGTTGCACCGCTTTTCCTGCATTGGGTTTTTCCAGGGACATTGGTCCAAAAACAACTATGTCAGATGTGTCTATGATTTACTCTTGTTCAAATTTTGTTTCCGCACTTGTATTTTTCCGCAGTTAATTTGTGAGGGTTGTAGTGTTTAAGAATTCACTGTTTACAGTAGAAAACCATAAATAATTTGTTCAAAGGACTCAACAAATAGAAGATTTATCATTAGTTGCTGCAGTAGGATTTCGGGTAATACGAATTTTCACAAACAGATGGCCCATGATGCATTTGCACATTGCAGAAGGAACTTGACCTCAGTTCGGTGCTTGCTTAATATTCTTCCCTGGGGCATTGGAGATCTCCTAACATCTTGGATGGCATTCTACATTATGGCCACATGAAGATGGTTGGTTGCTTGTAGAATGCCCTACTTAGGAGTGTTTTTCATCCCAAAAGAGGCAATTAATTATTAAACCCTAAACACCATAGGGTAGCTTACATGCTTGCATTGAATCTTGGAGTTGGCTCAAGGAAGCTTAGGTTGCAACAACTTTCATCGAAGGGGAGTGGACCCAATGAAGTACGAGGGTTGCAAGAGAAGCAATAGACACATCTCTTGGAGCACCCTTGCATTTGAAGATTGCATGTGGACAACATTGCCTTGGACCTTGACATCTGTAACATTAACTATATCACTCCACGTGTGTGAGCCTACATGTGTTGTCACGGGTTGCTTGTAAGGCCACTAGCCAACATCTCTATTGTTAGCCTCCCTTACCTCTTATATATATGGAGCAAGGAGAGGGTCCTACATTATTCGTGAATCATAATTATATGTAACTCATTTGTATCACTTGTGTTAGAGACGTCATCAAGAGAAGCACACCACTTCTCTCTCTCTCTCTTTCTCTCTCTCTCTCTCTCTGAGTTGCTACGATTTCTTGAGCTTGTTGGAGCATTTTCAAGACTAGGGTAAGGGTTTCATCAATTGGAGATTCGGAGATTATGGTTTTCAAATGAAACTCTTGTTGAAATTGTAGTTATGGTCAATCTTCATAAAATTATTTATTGTCATTAGCATATTCTTCATATTTTTGTTTTGGTTAAAAATGTATTTTTGTAAAGTAGAAAAAAAAATATATTATTTTATTTGTAATTACAAGTGGCTCCAAATGTGCTAAGTCGGCTTTTCTAAATGTTCAAGTTGGCTTGCCTAGAAATTCACTCATTTGGATCAGATAAGCCCTTCTAGATGGTCAAGTTGGTTTGCCTAGAAAGGCACCCATTCAGATCTCATGATGGTTATATAAAGAGCTCCATTCATCCACCTTGAAATGTAATTTCAATCACACATACATTACTCATCTATTCTCCTATGCAAAGGTATTAAAAGAAGGGTTCAAGGGTTAGATCAAGTGAAGAAGGATCTCTTCTATCTGTCTTTGAGATTTGTATTGATTCATTGCTCATGTGGATCAACTCTGAGATCTGTTACTCTTTTCAATGGTCTGAGATCTGCTTATTATTCTTGTGATCCAAACTCTAGTGGTCTAAGATCTACTTCTTATTCTTGTGATTTGAAATTTGATCTGTATCCGATCTGAAGTCCAAGCCTCGTAAGGGAAGAGATTCAAGCTTTATCTCTGTGGTATGGTATTTATATTGTTGTACTTGTTGACATTTGCATTGAAGACTTAGCACATGTTGAAGCCATCTTGTGATCAGCGTTATCTATGTCTTGATGTCTTGTTCAAGGATCTCTCTAAGGAAAACCTTGATTGGTTTTTCCCCCTTGTAGGGTTTTTCCCTGGTCTCTGACCTAAACACTAGTGTCTCTTGTTATTGTGCACTATGATCTCTACATTCTTTCCATTGCTAAAGTTTAATTTCTAAAGTTTAATTATTTGATGAAGAAGAATAATTAATAGACGCTCTAATAATTCACAAATAATTAGCAGTAGTTCAGAAATAGTACTTTTACACATTGTACCTTGTTTTTCATCTTGGAATCAGAGGAATGAGATCGAGCAATGGAGTGTGTCTTGATGGAATGATCTCACATCGAACAAATCTATGTATTTGTTCTAGAACTTGTTTATCTACAGATATGAGAATTCAAGTGTACATTTCGTAAAGATCCATTGGCTCTAGCACCAGTATTACACACAGTTGCTTTTGAATTTTTGCTTTATCTTGTTCTGGAACAAGTGTGACGAGGTGTGAATGATCATTCTCCGTAGTCAAGTTGAAGGTTTGGTTTTGTCTCCATATATATCTAACCAGTGCACAGAGGGGCAGATCTAACTATGCATCAAGAAACATAAAGGAGATTGGTCCAGATTTCTTTGGTTTTAGCGCATTATTTATCATGTTATAGCTATGGATCTATTAGATATCAAGCAAACTCTTTTATACTCTTGGATCAATCTATTTAACTAAGGCTTCTAATTGTTGGAGGTTCCTTGAGTATATGTGCATCACATAATCACTGCTAGAGATTTCTTTAGAGTTTAGACTATTTGCGCACCATATAAATGTTTCTATGTGTGTGTGTGTGTGGCGACTCTATCTAGTGTAGGGAGTTGAAGCATGATTTGTGTTAAACAAAAAAGAATTTATATTGTTTATTTTATTCACACATTGAATGCGCTAGAGGGTATATAATCATCAGTGGATGCTTGATTGTTTGTTGATTTAGTTTGTTCACTCAAAAATTAAATAGCAGTGTGCATAGGAAGAGTTGGTATATATATTTTTGTCTTGTGTATGTTGTCTATAGCTTAGTTAGAGGCTCGAAAGCTAAGATCATTTGATAGATCTTGTTTAATGGTAGGAGCTAAGTTACCGGAAAAACTTGAAGAATGGGCCTGAAATGTCGTTCATCGTTTCCAAAACGGAAATGAGTACAATCCTCGTCCAAAACGTCATGAAAATTTGTTTCTGTCATTTTTAAAAAACGGAAACTTCGGATCTTGGAGTGGATACATATCCAAGGGTTTTAATTTTTCTTAGGATCTATTTCCGGAAATCCGTAAATGGATCCACAAAAATCGTGATCCAATGGATCCACCCTTAAAATGTTAAAAACACTAAGAACGAGAGCTTTTAGTGTCGAGGGTTTAAGTTTCAAGTTTTAACTTTAGTCTTTTAACCTATGCGGATTTACTTTAACGCCAAGTGACTTGTCACTTAACCTATCCTAATCCCCTTGGTCAATGGTTATTTTTCATTCGAGAATCGACCGATGTTGTTGGAGCCTGGAGGAGCCGTCATGAGTCGTGACCCATCGTCACCATAGACCACGCACCAGAGCAGACTCACAAAGAGTCATCGTGACACGTCGTCGCCATAGACCGAGCAGTGAGCACCTGCGCTGTTGTGACCCACTATTGGAGGAGCCACCGTTAACTAAGCTTAAATAGTAAATATAGGTTCAAGTCTTCGACTTTTAACTTTGTTGAAGCAGCACTATGTATCGACTTATTGGCACCATTTCTATAAGTTGTATATACTACAGCGAATCATCACATTTCAGAATATTGCTTCTCTTGAATATAAAATTACCAATAATCTTCTCTTGAATATATATAGCAAGTGCGCTAAAGTAGAAACAAAAAGCATATCAATCAATGAACGCTAAGAAAAAAATTTGATGTTGTAACAATTATAGAATAGACACTAGATTACTTGGTACCAAGCAAGAAGTATAATTCTCCAAATAATAATATCTTTACAAATAGCACCCTTTAAATGAAGTTTGTGTAGTCATATTATTTATTTACCAATTCTAATAATGTTGACAAACCACCATGACAAGGCCTTATGTTTTTTCATTTATTCTTAATATTCATCCCTATCTGCTAATTTGAGCATTGTAGGGACAACATTTTCGTTGTTCTCAACTTTTTCAAATTTGCTTTTTTGTTAGCCTAATGGAGGCTGAATTTTAGGCTGTAGTAATAAACATTAATTGGATTTTCTATATCTCTACTCTTCTCCTTTTACATTGTTCATAACTTCATTGTTGATGGCAAATGCTTATGTTTAGCTTTGGTTAAATTGTTTTCTTGAGTCGTGCATCTAGCAATCCCTAGGTTAAAGTAGCATACTTGCAAAAATTTCTATTTGTGCAAATGACAATAATTTTGATCATTCATAGAGATTAATACAATTTCAATTTCAACAAGGTTCAATCAAGATTTCACCATAAGACTATAAGTTTTAACTAGAACAATTTATAATTGTCAATTTTAATTTGCAATTTCCATTTACATGAGCATCATGGAAACTTCAAGTTCATCCACTCGTAATGAATAAGTGGAACATGAAATTGAATCTGCCCCTAAAGTTGATCCAAAGTCACCACTTTGGAAATATGTAACTGTTCTTGTGAAGATCCAAGGAATGGGATCATTGGCATGGGTTTGCAGTCAGTGTAAAAAGGAGATTAAGAGATCATACACCCGGTTTAAAGCACATTTACTTGGGTTAAAAAAAAATGGGGTTTGAATATGCATTGGCCCACCTAAAGATAATGGGACAGAAGGAAAATGTTCAAGTAAGGGAAAACTTGCAAAAAATCAGAAAGAACAAGACGAGGGAGATGCTAAAGCAAATGAGGCAAATCTTGTCTCTCAATTCAAACAACCAACAAGGTTGGGAGTATCCTCATCAAAGTCTCCACTCCCCCCTTACGAAATTGGCAACCCTTGTTCAAAGTAGTCTAATTTGGGACCACTTGAAAAGAGTTTTAATAATGATGCTCGAGAGAAGGCATATGCAGCTATAAGTCAATGCATTTACGCAAATGGCCTTCTCTTTAACCTTGTGTGATATCCTTACTGGGCAAAGATGATCAAAGCAATGAATGAAGCCCCAAAAGGGTACAAGAGCCTCGTATATGAGAAGGTCCGCATTACATTGTTGAGTGCTGAGAAGTTAGATTTGGAGGTTAAATTAAGCCCTATTCGTAATTCATGGCGCATTTCAGGGGTGTCCATTATTTCTGAAGGATGGAAAGATCAAAGGATAGACCTTTGATCAATGTGATTGCTCAGAACCAAAAAGGGGCAATGTTTTTTAAGGCAATGGATTGTGAGAGCAACTGAAAGATTCCCAATTCATTGTTGACATCTTGATTGAAGCAATTGAATTGGTGGGGCCAGAAAATGTTGTCCAAGTAATAATTAACAATGCAATGGTGTGTAGAACAGCAGGCCTAATTATTGAAGGCAAATATTGTTGATTTGTGGTAGCATCGGATGTGCTCTAAGTCTCAGATTTTGTGGAGAGGCTTAGACACATGTATTCTAGATAACCAAGAATTCGTTTTGGAAAATTCCACCCGGAGAAAGTTTTATTTGATAAATTAAATATTTTTAATGAGACCCTAAGTCTAAACTTAGGAAATTAAAATAATTAATGGGTATTGATCTAACTGTGGATGTAACTTCTACAAAAAGACAAGGATCAAGTCAAAATGATCTTAGCCATTGATTAGCTTCTAATATGGGTCATTGAATGTCAACTAGAAGATTATTTAAGGAAGCTTGAGGGTCATTTGGAAAATACACCAGAGCAGATACTCAGTTTCCCAAGAAAATCGATTTTCTCAGTGGCTGAAATTCGGCAAGAGAAATCGATTCAGAGGGTGAGTTGTAGGTGGAGAGGACAGAGAGGGTATTAGCATAGTAAACAGTGCAAGGGTAGGTGACGCAGTGAAGAGAAGGGGCAACGCAGAAGCAGCAGAGGGACAGCGCAGAGTAGTGATGCAGAATTGTGCAGTCCTCATGCAGAGCTGACATAGTGGCGACGCAGGAGGGCCAGCAAGGCCTTTGAGAGATCATATTTCCGTCAGAACTTTGTGAGAATATTTCTCCAATATTATCACAGAGATTTCCCTTCATTACTGTTGATTGCTATTTGTATAAGAAACTTTTGTTGAAGAAGAATAATAAAATAGTCATTTGTTGCACCGGTTTTCCCGTATTGGGTTTTTCCAAGCACAATTGTCCAAAAATAATTGTGTCACTCTTGTGCTTGTATTTCTTTATATTTTGCTCAGTATTTTATTTGTGAAGGTTGTAATAGAATTTATTTTGATATTTACTGAAATATTTTTTGTAAATAACTTATTATTGAATAATAAGTAAGAGAAATAATATCAAATACTGCAGTGTTTTCGAAATTTTCACATGGTATCAGACCTTGATTGGGCGAGGGCACAGAAGAATTTGCGTTGAAAGGAAGTAGTGGTGCTACATTGATAGAAAATCGAACCCCAGAGGGATTACGCAGTTTTTATGCAGAGGCTGCCAGAGAAAGGTAATAGCAAGATGGAAGATCATGACATCTCAGAGTTATCTTCCAGATTGGAAGAAGAATTTGCTTGTTTATCGACTTCTACATCAACTAATGATTGGTACATTGATAGTGGGGCTTCAGCTCATATGACTGGAGTTCGAGAATATTTCTCAAGCTATCAAGAAGAACGAATGAACTTCCAGATTACTATGGGAAACAAAACGAAGTGTACCCCAGTAGGAAGAGGGACCATAGCATTTCAGACAGAAGCAGGAGATAACCTACGAGCCACGAATGTGCTGCGTGTGCCAGGATTGGGAATGAATGTAATTTTAGTATCCCAGTTGCAGGATAAGGGATATGATGTATACTTCATTGGAAGGAAAGTATATGTCTAGCACCCAAGCTGGAAGAAAAAGGCTCGGATTGGAACTCGAAGCAACAGACTATATAGGTTGCAGCTAGACTCTCTGAGGGCACTGGTAGGCAGTGACCTCAATGGGGAAAAGGACCTGAATGAGCTATGGTATAGACGAATGGGGCATCTACACCATGGAGCTCTTAGAATACTCAGAGGAATTGTTACGAGAGTTCCAGTCTTAAGTACAAAGCACGATGACATATGCAGAGGATGCGTACTAGGGAAGTACGCTAAAGCAGCGTATTCCGGAAGCAACAATAGGGCTCCAAGTGTTTTAGGGCTAATACACTCAGATATTTTCAGTCCAATGTATACTAGAGCTCTTAGTGGTGGTGAATATTTCATCACCTTTATTGATGACCACTCCAGGAAAACTTGGATCTACTTCTTAAAGACCAAGGATGAGCTCTTTGATTGGTTCAAAGAATTCAAAGCTCTGGTTGAAAACCTGATAGGGAAGAAGATAAAAACATTGCGCTCAGATAATGGTGGAGAGTACATTGACAAGGACTTCACAGAATTCTGCGCAAGAGAGGGCATCAAAGAGAATGGGCAGCTTCATATAACCAGGAGCAGAATGGAGTTGCAGAGCAAAAGAACAGGACTATTGTTGGGGCAGCAAAAGCAATGTTGTATGACCAGGATCTACCTAGATTCTCATGGGCAGAGGCATGCAACACAGTTGTATATATCCAGAATAGGACTCCTCATAAAGCATTGGGCAAGAGAACGCCCGAGAGTATCTTCACAGGGAAGAAGTCAGGAGTGAGTCATTTCAGGATATTTGGAAGTGTGGCATATTGTCACATTCCATATGAGAAGCAGAGCAAATTATATCAGACTGCGAAAAAGGGGTATCTCATAGGATACAGCGAGACCTCTAAGGCATACAGAATTTACATTCCAGGCAAATTGTAGTCAGACGAGATGTAAAGTTCATGGAAGACAGAGCATTAGGGAAATCTCGAGAGATGCCTACTGGAGAGAAGTCTGAGGATGTTCCTCTTGTCCAGCAGTAGCAGGGGGAAGAACCGGAAAATGGACAAACATCTGGATCAAGCACCGTAACTAGCACTAGTATTTCCTTAGGTGAGGAAAATCTAGATAGTTCACAACAAATGGGACAGCAGGAAGAGGAACTGGTTGAGTCACCCACCACCAGTGGCAGAATTAGCATAAAAGTATGCGAGACGCAGAGGAGTTTATTAGAGCTCCCAGAACCGAGAAAAGGCAGCGTAGACAACCTGACAGATACCAAGCCTTAGTAGCACAGGTTGAAGAACACTCTAGCTTTCAGGAGGTCGTACAACATCAGATATGGGTGGATGTCATGGTAGAGCAATATAGCTCTATCATTACTAATGATGTCTGGGAAGTTGTGCCTAGACCAGAGAACAGATCAGTTGTACGTTCGAGATAGATCTACAAGATCATGTATGCGGCAGATGGTAGCATAGAGAATACAAGGCTAGGTTCGTGGCCAAGGGGTATGCATAGAAGGAAGGAATCGATTACAAGGAGACCTTCGCCCCTATTGCCAGATACACCTCTATCAAATATGTTATATCCTTAGCAGTGCAAATGGGATGGGAAATTCACCAAATGGATGTCAAGGCATCGTTCTTGAATGGGGTGATAGAAGAGGAGGTGTACATAGAACAGCCTGAAGGCTTTGAGACCCATGAGAAGAAATCTCATGTCTGTAGACTGAAGAAAGCCCTATATGGGCTCAAGCAGGCACTCAGAGCATGGTATGGTCGGATTGACAGGTACTTGTAGCAGTTGGGATTTGTCAAGAGTGACACAGATCCCAATCTCTACTATTTGATGGTAGAGAATGACCCACTTATTCTGGTACTATATGTAGATGATCTGTTCCTTACAGGATCATCTAGGCTCATAAAGGACTGCAAGAAGAACTTGGAAGTTGAATTCGACATGAAGGATTTGGGGTTGATGCATTACTTTCTAAGGTTGGAGGTATGGCAGAAGAATGGAGAAATCTTCCTAGGACAAGGAAGATATGCCTCAAAAATTATGAAGAGATTCAGGATGCAGGATGTTGATTTTTGGGTAGCATCAGATGCACTCTAGCTCTGAAATTTTGTGAAGAGGCTAGAACACGTGAGACCTCCAAGATCCAAAAATCATTTGGAGAAATTCCACCCGGAGTAAAAGTTATTCAAATAATTAATTATTTTTAATGAAGCCTAAGTTAAAACTTAGGGAATTAAAATAATTAAAGTGTATTAATTTAAACATGTGGATGAGAAGCTTATAAGTGACAAGGATCAAGTCTAATTTAATCATAGTTGTTGATTAAGGATTAGATCACGGTCGTTTATTTCTCAACAGGAAAAGTGTAAAGGAAGGCTTGAGGGTCCATTGGAGAACACACATAGTGAATCAAGAAATCGAATTCTTCTAATGGAGCAGTGCTCAGACGAAGATAAGATCCAAGTGATTCAGTTGCTGCGAGGGGCAGAAGTAGTTATTGGTCGAAGGACCAAGAGTACATAACAAAGCAAGGGCAGCAGAGGAAGCAGCGCAACCATCAAGAGAGGTGACGCAGTCCACAGAGAGGGTGATGTAGGCCCACGCAGGGGCAGTGCAGACCATCCGAGAGGCAATCCAGCTTTAGCTGAAGATCGGGGTTTCTAAGCCAGGAGGGCTGAAACTCAATTTTCTGAGAGGCAGATCAGCGCAGAGAAGGGGTGACGTAGTCCTCAGACAGACCCACACAGGGCTACACATCTACTGCGCAAATGCAGCTGGGGTTTCACCAGTTTCTAATCCAGATCAATCGGGACTTGTAGTGTGAGGTAAAACTCACTATTTCATCTGTCTACCGAGGATTTTCTCTGTTGGGTGAGCCGGATTTTGGCACCCTAGTTGTACTCAAAATATTGTTGCTTAATAATACAAACCCTCAAATATGTTGCACCAATTTTCCCACAATGGGTTTTTCCGGGGACAATTGTACAAAAATAAGTGTGTCCTTTGCATGATTGCTTCATTTATTTTTCAGTTCTTGATCTGTATATATTGGTGTAGGCTGCAATGTATTTGTATTAGAATTTACCGAATAATTAAGTAAATAACTTGTTAAAAGAAGAAAACAAGTAGGTAACAAATCAGATAATTGCAATAGGATTTTTGTATGTTGAGATTCGGAAATTTTCACATGGTATCAGAGCGATTGCAGATCAAGAAGGACTGAAGCCATCGGCGAAAGGACAGAAGAAAGTCTGCACAGTCCTAGGTCGAAGAGGCAGAGGAAGGGTGATGCAGTCACTTGCGAAGGCTCACACAGAGCCTGCATCAGCCTGCTAGGGTGACGATGTAGCTGCAGAAGGCAATGCAATGCTTGTTGGGTCAGCGTAGACGCTGTTGAGCCTCAATTTTCCGGATTGTCATGGATGGAGGTGTAGTACAGTTCTTTCTAAAGTTGTTGGTGGGGCACTGATTCTGTTGGTGCAGAACAGTGTCTAATGGGGCAGAAGCAAAGTAGAGGAAAGCAATTCCTCATAAGATTTCTTGCCAAGAAGTCTAGATCTAGTGTTGGGCAGCAGCAAAGCAAGATCAGAGAGGATTTTTTCGACATCTATTGGCATAAGGGTTTCCATGAAGGAAATCGAAGTTCAAAGGGAGCTTGTTCTTTAGAGGGTTTCTATTGCCAAAGAAATCTAGATCCGAGTTTTGTTGGAGCAACAATGGAAGAGGGAGAAAGGGAATTTTTCAACACTTAATTGAGCAGAGATGGTCGTGAATGGATTGAGGGATCAGGACAGGTTGGATGGAGCATCCAACTTTGTCATCTAGAAGGCCAGGATCCTGGCAGTTTTGGATGAACATCGCATCAAGGATCATGCCTTGAACACTAATGTTGTTCTGGTTGATGTTGATCCTCTCAAGAAGTACGAGGAGGCTCATGCAAAACCAAAACGCATGATCATGGGCAGAGTCAAGGATCATGTGATCCCACATATTGCTAAGAAGAACACAACAAGAGAAATGTGGGAGGCCTTGACCACTATCTACCAGGGATCTTTCGTCCAACAGAAGATGTTGCTTGAGAACCAGCTGAGATTATTCCAGATGCAAAAGGGAGAAGAGATCGACCCTTCCTCATTAGATTGCAAGGGATCTGAGATCAGCTTACTTCCGTAGGGGCTACACCAAATGTTGGATTTATGGTCAGGACTGCTTTGAATGCAATCACTGAAGACTCGGAGACCTTTGTCCAAGGCATTTTGGGCAAGACAACTCTTCCAAGCTGGGAAGAGATGTGGGCAACTCTTCGACAAGAAGAGATCAAACGGTGGACCAAGGCGGGAAGCAACAACAAAGGGATCAAAGTCAAGGAGAAAGAGGAAGATGTTGCTCTCGCATCTAAGGGGCAGCAAGTGTAGCAAAGAAGGAAAAAGAAGGACCTCTCGAAGGTCAGATGGTTCAGATGTGGGGAACTAGGACATTTCGCCACACAGTGCCCTCTGAAGATGAAGGGAAAGGAAGAATCTGACTCAAAGGTTGCTCCAACTCAGGCTGATGTGGATGATGATGATGGATGTGCCACGAGTGCTCATGCACCTAAGAAGTGGGGCAATATGGAGTTGTAGATCAGCTACATGGAGTTAGGGGCAGGATCCTTGAGGTGCCCAAACTCTTGGATCACATACGGCTATGGGAGCCCTTAATGACAGTAGAAGAATGATGGGTGGCAGTTGATGCAAGGGATGATGGAGCAACAGTGGCAGAGCTAGAGTGTTGAAGTCTGAAGCAGCGCAGAGCAGAGACGACAGCAGCGTAGCAGCAGTAGCGCAGTGCACAGTGGTGCAAGGCAGTGCTTACGCAGTGCAAAGCAGCAGCAGCGCGGTGGCATCAGAGGGTCAGCACAGATTAGCAGCAGAGGTAATTCCAACATCGAGGAGTATTCAAACGGACCAGTATGTCAATTTTGGGAGGCTTTTCAGTTGCTTAACTCTCAGCTACTGATTTGCAGTGCAGCGATTAGCAGTGGCAGTGTTATGGGCAGCATGATGCAACATTTTGAGAGGGAGTTGCAATACAGATGTAGCAGTGACAGTGGCAGAGTCATGGGCAGCAGTACAGATAGCAGCAGCGCAGTGGATGAAGGGCAACAGGTCGAGCATCAACAGCGCAGAGGATCGATGTCGTGGATCAGAGTGATGCTTCTAGTGAAGAAGTATTGCTAGATCACATTCCTCGCTAAGAGGGAGTGTTGATTTTTGGGTAGCATCAGATGTGCTCTAGCTCCGAAATTTTGTGAAGGGGCTAGAACACGAGATCTCCAAGACCCAGAAATCATTTGGAGAAATTCCACCGGAGTGAAAGTTATTAAATAATTAATTATTTTTAATGAAGCTTAAGTTAAAACTTAAGGAATTAAAATAATTAAAGTCAATTAATTTAAACATGTGGGTGAGAAGCTTCTAAGTGACGAGGATCAAGTATAATTTAATCTTAGTCGTTGATTAAGGATTAGATCACGGCTGTTGATTTCTCAAAAGGAAAAGTATAAAGGAAGGCTTGAGGGTCAGTTGGAGAACACACAAAGTGAATCAAGAGATCGAATTCTTCTGACGAAGCAGTGCTCGGACGAAAATAAGATCTAAGTGATTCAGTTGCAGCGAGGGACAGAAGTAGTTATTGGTCGGAGGACCAAGAGTACATAATAGAGCAAGGGCAGCAGAGACAGCAGAGGAAGAAGCGCAGCCACCAGGAGAGGTGATGTTATCCCCAGAGAGGGTGACGCAGGCTCACGCAGAGGCAGTGCAAGCATCCAAGAGAGTCCAAATTTAGCTGAAGATCGGGGTTTCTGAGCCAGGAGGGCTAAAACTCGATTTTCTAAGAGGCAGATCAACGCAAAGAAGGGGTGACGCAGTCCTCAGCCAAACCCACGTAAGCTTATGCATCTACTGCGCAAAGGTAGTGCAGAGACAGCTGGGGTTTCAACAGCGTCTTATCTGAATCAACCGGGACTTGCAGTGTGAGGAAAAACTCACTATTTCATCTGTCTATCGAGGATTTTCTCTATTGGGTGAGCCGGATTTTGGCACCCTACTTGTACTCAGAATATTGTTGCTTAATAATACAAACCCTAAGATCTATTGCACCGGTTTTCCCACATTGGGTTTTCCGGGGACAATTATCCAAAATAAGTGTCCTTTATGTGATTGCTTCATTTATTTTTCAATTCTTGATATGTATATTGGTGTAGGCTGCAATGTATTTGTATTAGAATTTACTGAATAAATCTATAAATAACTTGTTAAATGAAGAAAACAAGTAGGTAATACTGTTGAAATTTTGGGTAGCATCGGATGTGCTCTAGTGAGAGGCTAGAACACATGAGATCTCCAAGACCTAGAAATCGCTTGGAGAAATTCCACCGAGAACCTAAGTTATTCAAAATATTAATTATTTTAATGGAGACCCTAAGTCTGACTTAGGGAAATTAAATAATTAAAGTGAATTAATTTAGACATGTGGGTGAGAATGTTCTAAGTGACGAGGATCAAGTCTTTTTCTAATCTTAGCCATTGATTGGAGATTAGATCACGGTCGTTGATTGTTCAACGAAAAAAGTATTAAAGGAAGGCTTGAGGTCAATGGGAGAAGACACACAAAGTGGCAGCAATTGAGCTAAGTCGAAATTCTGGGGCGCGGCTTGCTGAGAATTTTCGAGTGAGCTTGCAGTGCAGTGAGCGGCAGATCAACAGTGGGATTTCAGATCCGAGGATGAGGATACATTGGTAGAGAGGTAGATCCCTACCAGAGCAGCGCAGAGACCCAGCAAGGGTGATGCAGACCAAGCCTAAGCAGCGCAGAGGCAACGTAGGCTCAGCCAGGGTGACACAAGCCAAGCCAAAGCTGCGCAAATGTTGCGTAGGCTTAGCCTAGTTGACGCAGGGCCAGCTAGTGTTGCGCAGAGGCTCAAGCAGGGCCATAAGGCCGACATAGTGCCGGGAGAGGCAACGCTGAGGTTCCAATGGGCCAGAAAGGGCTTGTTTTCTTTAGATCCAGAAGGTGTGAAGAAGCCACACTGAAGGGTGACGCAAAGACTGCGAAGGCCCCCGTGGGGTTTCTTCATCCTCAGCTGAATCAGCCATATTTTCTGTCTCCGAGTGATAGAGGTACATCTACCGTGATTTTCTCTGTTTGGGCAAACCATGTCTGGTGCCCTTGAATGTATTCAGCATTCTGCATAATAATAAAACCCTCTAAGAGTTGTTGCACTGGTTTTCCCACATTGGGTTTTTCCAGGGACATTTGTCCGAAAAATATTGTGTCCTTTGTCATGTGGCCTTTATTCTTCAGTACTTGATCGGTATGTATGTGTAGGCTGCAGTAGTGCTTACTTTGATGTTTACTGAATATTTCAGAAATAACAACTTGTTAATTAAATCAAACAGGTAGGAGAAGTTAATCAAAAAAATGCAGTAGAGTTTCTGTAATTTAGATTCAGAAATTTTCACATGGTATCAAATCGATTGCAAAAAAAGGGGGAGTTGAAGCCATCAGCGAAGTAACGAAGATTTTTGTTGCAAGAAGGCAGCTGAGACAACCCAGATCTAAAAAGAGGCAACGCAGCACCTAAGGGACAACATAGACCCAGCAGGGGTGACAAAAATCTTGTCTGTAATGACCCAACTCGAATTATAGAGAACATAGAAATATTAGCATGCATATGAGACCTGCATATGATAGTTACATATGCATGTATCACGTGTACTGCACTAAGACATGCACTAATCAATTATAAAAAAATCTCAGTATAGAGTAATGAGTGAATTATTGAAAGTATTAAGTAAATACCTAACTCACCAGAATATAATGAATGTATTGTAGAGTAAAAATTATACCTACCACTATCATAATATAAACAAATATTATGTTCAAAGAAAAGTAAAAGCATTGACTTGTGCAAATAAATGTGGATATTTTAATCAATCCAAGATATTTATTAAATAATAATATTTTAAATAAATCTAAGATATTTTAGAAATCCAAGATATTTATTAAATAATAATATTTTAATAAATCTAAGATATTTTAGAAATCCAAGATATTTATTAAATAATAATATTTTAATAAATCTAAGATATTTTATGAATCAGATATTTATTAAAAGGAGGATATTTTAATAAATATCTGAGGGGATTTGTGTATAAAAGGAGAAGGGGGGAGGAACTTGAGAGGCATGGGTCAGTGAGGTGGGAAAACTGACCCGGATGCTGTCAGAGGAGTTCTAACTGCGTGAGACATGAGCAGTGAGTTCTAACAGAGTCATGGAGTGATCTCGATTGTTATTGGAGTTTTGGGCACGGGGGCCAGAAGACTTGTCTTCTGGATCTCGGGACCGAAGAGGTTGACCCCAGATAGGCTGGGAGGAAAATGGCGGTTTGGTAACGGGAGCTGGAGCCATGGCGGATTAGGAAAATCTTCAAACACGGTTCCAGGTAAGTACTAAAGAGTCAATTGATATATATTCTGCTTCAAAAATCTCACTCTGGATTGTGTAGTATCAATTTTGTTAATGATGGTTAAATTTTGAAAGTTAAGGTCTTTACATTGTCTAGCTCACGCAGAGCTGACGCAGGCCCAGAAGGGTGACGTAGAGCCTGTCTAGCTCATGCAAAGCTGACGCAGGCCCAGAAGGGTGATGCAGAGCCTATCTAGCTCACGTAGAGTTGATGCAAGCCCAAGAGGGTGACACAATCCGAGAGGGGATGACGTTGTGCCAGTTGCCTTGGCTGGAGGTGCATTTTTTGATCTTCGAAGTTGCTGGTGGGGCATTGTTTCTTCCGGTGCAGAACAGTGTCTAGCAGGGTTGACAAATTAAGGGGAAACAGTTCCTTAGCAGACCTTCTAGCCAAGAAGTCTGAGATTCGATCAACGAAGTGATTGGAGAGGGTTGATTCAACATATTGGTGGAGGATTTTGTTAATCATGAGTAATTTTTACTATCTATAGATGACTAAATATTGGTTCTAGATTTCTAAAAACAAAATTCTCTGAATATTGTGAGTTTTAGAAATCTCACTGCCTTCATTATCCTTATAGAAATTTTTACACTATTTTACCACTTTTCCATTTCATGATCACCCTGCCACTCCTAAAAGACTCCTTATGGGCTTGTGCCACTCATCTCCATCCTCTTTTCCTACCTATGACCTCATTACTCTGTTTTTCCCTTGCCCATTACTCTACTTCACATCTAGGGTTACCTATAGCCTAACTCATTCCCATGATCCACAAATTCTCTGTAAGCTCTTTAGAGAAATCAAGTACATTGGATTTTGGATCTTCCATACACCACTTTGACAAATACTCTGCTTTCCTTTGAAGCCTCCAAAGCCAATTTTCAGTCAAGGTCAAGTCAAAGAACCCCCCACTAGGTCAATTAGGGTTTCATATGTTCCAAGGTCATCATTTCCAAAAAAGACTACCATTCAGTTTCAAAGTCTGCACATAAGGTAATGGACTAGCTTGACACTTTTGCAGAAGTGTTGAAATTTCCATCAACAGAAGGTTTTAATAAGGTAGATGGTATGTTCCTAAAGGAAGACATCTTGCAGCAAGGAAGACAGGAAGCACTTGGCCTTAAGGAGAATTAAGGTTTTTTGAGCTTGATTGGGCCAGCATTGTGTCAAGCAGGGATCAAATGCAGAAATGACCATGGAGGAGGTACACCAAGAAACCAAACATGAAGAGAAGTTTTTCAAAAATTATAGATGAAATAGGGAAAAAGGTGAGGTGAACTGGACAGAAATGAATGAACTGAAAAGGGCTATAGAGAACTTAGAAGACAACACTGATAATTGTTTTCAAACACTCCAGACACCTAGGGTTTTGGGAAGATGATCAGAAACGGTAAAATGGTAAGCCAAACTCCATGATGAAAGAAAGATTCTGAAGATGCCATTGTGATCAGATCCCAAAATTGTAAAAAATGAGTTTGCCATGCCTAAATGAGCAAAGTATAGGTTAAAAACTCCATGATGCCAGCAAAGAAAGGATTGTGAAAGCGCTGCTGTGTGCAAGCATCCCAAAGTTTGCCAAGGTGAATGTCTCATTGCCTCAAAGGGAAGAAGTATAAAGAATATCAATAGGAAAGGTAGATTCAAGGTTTTTCACTCACCTGCCAAACAAAGATATTTTGAGTTTCAAGGTGAGAACAAAAGAAGTGTTGAAGATGTTGCCTTTTGTTTCAGTTCCTAAGTTTGTCAAAGGTGAATTTAGCATGCTTCAAAGCCCAAAAGGAAGAGCTACTTCAATGTTTTCATGACACAAGCTAAGTGAAAGTGTTAAAGGACATAAATGAGCCAAAGAGAGTCAATTTTATGACTCAAGCAAAACCTGCAGAGCAAGGAGGTGTATCAGTAAGAAAGGTAAAATTAGTGTTTTCAGGCACCTGCAAATCAGAAGTGGCCAAAGAAGATAAGAAGCATGGTTTGAATTCTATGGTGCAGGCAAAGGAGTGTTGTGAAGGTGTTGCCTTGTGTTTGAGTCCCAAAGGTGTCAAGAGCAATTTGTCATGCCTCCATGACCAAAAGAAGTCACATTCATCATTTTAGCAAGCCTGCATGCAGATAGTGTAAAGAGGTTATTCAGAGAAGGTAAAGAGTTGAGTTAGACCTCATGATGGAAATAAGAGAGAATTTGGGAGGCTACTGCTGTGTCAAAATAAACATATCAAACCTCTAGGATCAAAAGAGAGTCAAATTATCATATCAGTCACCTACAAAGTAGCAGTTGTCAAAAGATGAAAAACATGATGTTGAGCTCTAAGGAGGAAGAAAATATGATTTTAAGGTGGCTGCTATGTCAAAATAAATATGTCAAGTTTTCAAGGTCAAAGAAAAAGCAAGTTTCACAACTCCAGCACCCTACAAACAAAAAGTCAAGAAATATCAGTGAGAAAGGCAAAAGGAAGTGACTTTGAAAACATTAGAGAACGGGTTTGTAAAGATAGATTTAAATCCTTAAGTCTATAAAAGTTCATCTCAACTCTTCAACAAACTCATTGTTCACCTCCTAAGTCATCAGAGTTTTCAGGAGAGGAAACTGAGTTTTTCGGGTAAAAAATTGGCTAAGTGTTCAGGCGTTGCGCGTTCAGGTCGGCATTGCGCCCCTAGCCATTCCGCCCGTGTATTTTCTTAAGGCGTTGCGCGCCTGGAGCGTGGCGCTGCGTGCTTGCCCGTTTTCGCGGCTCGCCCAATAGGCCCGGTAAAGGACCTTGGCACTACGCGCCTTTGCCCAAACTGACCCACAATTTGCCTGGGCACTGTGCGCTTGGCCAGGAGGGCCTCCTACACCCTACAAGCACTCAACTCAACTCAAAATCTCTTCATGCTGCCACCAAGGGTTTTTCAAGCAATGCTAAATGGTAAGTGGATGCCTTACCTTCCTCAAAGCATTTTGATGGTTTGCAATTGAAAGGATTTGAAACCCCAAAGAAGGAAACCTGATTTTCATGCTTGACATCACTATTTAAAACATTTCTTCATCTGCATGCTAAGAAAACCAGTGATAAACAGAGGGTTACATTATTGGAGGCTATCCACTCACATAAGGCTGTGCCTACACTCACTCCATTCACTAGATCAATCCCCTACATTACAAAAAGATTGACAAATTCATTGCCTTCCTTCATATCCATTTGCCATCAGTGCAAGGTGTTTCAACACAGAGTTTGAACAATCAACAGAGGGTGGTCGTTGAGTTTTTCCTTTCACTCACATTCATATATCTTTACCCTCTCTCTCTCAACTCATTCATTTGTAGAACTACCTCTTTCATCACCATCCCTTAAACTCATTTCCATTTACAGTCTCAGGGTTTCAAAGGCAGAGTGGTCAAGATGTCAGAAAGGGAAGGCAGTGGTAGTGGAGGGAAAGGCCAAATGCCAAAGAGGCATCAAGACAAAGGTGGAAAAATTAATAGGTTTGAATCCCTCAACACCTTAGAGCTTATGGCATCTCCCATGACTGTTTCATGTTTCCAGCATGTAGGATGTTATGATTTTTGTGAAAGGGTACAGCAGGGGCAAAACCACCCTGAGCTAACTAGGCTCTTCATACTTAACTTGCATGAGAAACAAGTTAACCTTGCAGGAGTAAACTTTGATTTGTCTCTTGATGCTATTGCCAATACCACTGGGATACCTAGTGTAGGGGAGAAATGGTTTAAGCAGGCCAATCTTGACATGAGCTACTATGAACCCTTCCTAAAGCCTAGATACAAAGACAACTACAAATCCATCTTTCCTTTCTCACATTTGCTGGAGAGATATGCACCTTTGATGAGAATTATCATGAGATATTTTACATGTGAGGGAAGGTTCTCCAGGCTTTACTCCTATCACATTAGGTTGTTGATGCACTTTACTAGGGTTAGGATGTTGCACCTACCCTATTACCTCTACAGAAGCATTGACAAGATGTCCTATATTGTACAAAAGGGAGATTTCCCTCAGCAGATGCAAAGCTTATTTCATCACTCTTTGATTAAGATGGTTGTGTTGCACCAATTACAGCAGAAGGGCATTCCATGTGAGGTTTTCATTGCACATGAAGTGTTCACCAATCCACAAGCCCATCCTCAGCAAAATATGCCTTCATCATCTCATCCTCCTGTCCCTACTCCTCCATCATCTCCTGCTGAACATGTTTCACCATCTACACATATTCCTTCACCTCAAGGCAACCCTCCTTCATCACCCTCTCACAATGCATCAGACAATGAGGGAAGTGACAATGAGCAATCAAATGTCAATGAGGGAAAGGGTAATGATGAATCAAGAAGTAAAAAAGAAGAAAACAGTGAAGAAGAGGGTAGTGAGGCACATAGCAGTAAGCATGATCACAGTGAGGCAAATAGTGACGAAGCACCTAGCAGTGAGGATGATGAAAATAAGGCTGATGACAGTAAGGAGGATATCAGCAGTGAGGCAGAGGTCAGTGATAAGGCAGAGAGCATGGAAACAGAAGGCAGTGATGATGTTGGCAATGATGAGGCACATAGCAATGAACATAATGACAATGGCTCAAAGAGCCTTGATGACACTGATAATAACAGCACACAAGTCAATGGATCAGATGAGGGCAAAGATGCAGAAAGCAGCAAGGAAATAAGCCATGATGGCAATAGGTCAGAAAGCCAAGACATCAGTGAAGCGAATGCAAATGAGGGAGGTGACAATGAGAAATCAAGTAGTGAAGAAGATGGCATTGGGTCTAAAAGCAGTGAAGAAGATGTCAATGAGGGAGAAAGAAATGATGCAAATGACAGCCATGAGAGAAGTACAAAAGGCAGTAAGAATGGTGGCAGTAATGATGCAAGTGGCAGTGAGGAAAAGAGCCAAGAAGAAAGCAGCAAGGAAAAGGGCAATGATAATGATGATGATGATGATGTTGTCAGTGATAAAACAAAGAGCAGCAAAGATGCCAGTGGGTCAAAAAGCCATGATAACAGTGATGAGGCGCAAATCAGTAAATCAGATGATGGTAATGAGGCAGAAAGCAACAGTGCTAATAGGAGCCATGAAGACAGTGAGGATACCAATGACGATGACAATCATGATGGCAGCAATGCTGAAGGCACTGAAATGATCAAAGTTGAACCTTTTTCTTTGACCTACCAAAGAGGAAATAGGCATGTGCTTGCTGCCCTCAAGAGGCAAGGGGCCATGCCTTCTACATCAACCAAGCAGCTTGACAAAGGCAAAGAAAAGGTCATGGATGAGAAAGAAGAAGACCAGCATGAGACTGAGCAAGAATTTGAACTCATTCATGTTGACAGTGATGATGAAAATGAGGCAAAGATCTCAAGCATGTTGCTCAAGAACAAAGATGCCCAAATTAAAGATTTGCAAGCCAATCTAGGTAGGGCTAGGAATGTCATTCACTATTATGAGATTGAAAACAAGAAGTAGAGGCACAGAAGGCAATCTATGAGGTCGGAGCTATCAGAGCTCAGAAAGAGGTTGCAAAAGCTAAGGCTAAGCTAGATGAAGCCTTGGATAGATATGGAGACACTGATGAAGAGGAAGAACAGTTTCCTAGGAGGAGGCCAAGGACAATTGGCTTAAAGAAGGCCTTAGCCAAGGAGAGAGAGCAAGAGGCAGCCTTAGCAGAGCAGCTCACTCCAAGTGAACTGCTTGCCATGGAGATTGACTATGACCGGGAACCTTAGATTGAGAGGGCTAATATGCACTTAGACGGTCTATTGGAGAAGACCAAGAGGGACCTAGACCTCCAAAAGAAGATGGCAAGGCACCATGCCTTCAGGAACAAGATTGCAAGGGCCAAGCTCATAAGAGCCCTTGCAAAGATTCAAGCCCTCAAGGAGGCTAAAGGCAAAAAAAACCTTGAAATCCTTGTTGATGCTTCCCTACAGGCATCCCAAACACCATGAGCAAGACAATTTCAAATTTTTGCAAGTTTTTGTAAATTTTGGTTTTTGACTTATTTAAAGTGCCAAGGGCGCAGCGCCATTTTCGGGGCACTCTTTTGAGGAATGGTTTGCATTTTTGAGTTTATCAGGCCAAGTACATCATCCACAAAAAATTTCAGATCATTTGGAGCAGATTTGGTCCTCCAAAAGTGCCAAAAACATCCAAAAAACCACCTTTCTACCCTATTTTCAAAGCTAGCGCTGCCCCCTGAGCAGTCTTGGGAGATTGAGTTTTTGGGAAGGCAAATGGACACCAAATGAAAAACTAAAGGCAGTTTTGGAAAGTAGAATTGACAAGCTTTCCAATGAGCTATCATGGAGCTCATTTGGACACCGGGAAGGCCTTCAAAACTTAGCGGCAAGATGACCTATTTTTCTGGTGCAGGCACTGCGCCCTTGCCTGCAAAGTCAACAAAACACACTTGAAGATATTTTGGAGTTATTGAGGAGCCTCAAAGTCAGTTTTTGCCAAAATTTAGGTGTTAGAAGTTATTTTTCATTTATTACATTAGATATTGTGTGCCTTGGGCCTTGCATGGTCTTAATGGACAAAAATGGCATTTATGATGTATTTATGACATTTTGGAAACCCTAGTTAGGGTTTTGGTTCTCCTTGCTAGTTAAATACAGCATTGAGGCCTCATTGTATATGTTGGATGATTATTGAGCAGAAATATCATAGACTTGAAGATTGGAGAAATTGGCTTTGGTTTTTGTGGATGTCTTGATGTGCATGAAAATGGAGCAAACTCACTTGCAGGATTCATGAACATAGTTAATGGTGATGTGTTTCTTATATAGTTCTTGTTTTCTTATGTTATTACTTTGTTTCATCTTTCTCATGCAGTAGGACAGAAATTTTAGGATAAGAAATGTTGTTTAAAGGCACTTTAGCTCTGTCTACTCTCTATTGTTTGCATGTTTTCCTCTGCTAGGTCAGATTAGAGAATCCTTGAATGCTCTCTAGTCCCACTTATGCTTGTTTATCTTAAAGATGATTTGATGAAGCCAATGTCGAAGTAGTTCATGGTTAGCCCTGCTCTTTGATGTAACTTAAACATTGTTTTTAAGGTTTTTGCTTTGAAGTATTGTTGATTAGGTTTAGCTAAAGAGGTTTATGATTTGCCATGCCCTTTTGCTCATCTTAAATAGTTGCTTTGGAGGTATTTATAGTTTGATCAATGAAGTTAGGAGTTCCCTATCCTTTGATCTCTACTATGTGTTTATCTTAAATGTTTTCCTAGCTTGAAGGTGAAATAACTAAAAGACTTACAAGTTTCTTGCTTTCTATGATTCACTGGATTGTCGTCTTAGTGCTTACTTGCTAGGGTTTGGTCAAAGTTATTGGTATGCCCTGTCTGTGGTTATTTCCTTATGCTTAGTAATCTTAAAGGCCATTCTTGTTAAAGTATTTGACAAAGGATTCTTAACTGCCCTTTGCACCTACCATGTTCACAATTTAATGTTAACTTCACTCACACAAGCTTTTAGATCCATTTGGCTTTGTTATACTTGCCCTCCAAGACACCCTTGACCTATTGTTGTATCTCCTAAGACCTTTTACAGACTCCATAGCCCAATGGTTTAAACCTCTCTCACTCTATATATTTTGCTTGACAACCTACCCAACCAAACAAACAAACAAACAAACCCTAAGCCTTATAACTAGCCTAAAATCAAAACCTAAAAGCTATCAAGTTACACCTTTCATACAAATGTAGAGAGAGCCCTCTCTGCGTCCAGGACTCCAAAGACTGGTCTGATGTTATCCCTGTACATTTGGTCTTGCCAATCTAACAAATTACAGGGACCTAACAAATTTCCAAGAAGGAAATCACTGGTCAGAGGGAGCGTATTCTCCAGAGGGTTTTCTATTGCCAAGAAACCCAGATCCGATCTCTTGCTGAGAGCAACAACAGAAAAAGGGAGAAGAGCATCTGTTTCGACATTCGTTGAGCAAAGATGGCCTCTCATGGATTGAGGAATCAAGACAAGTTAGATGGAGCATCTAACTTTGTCATCTGGAAAGCCAGGATCCTATCTATCCTGGATGAGTATCCAATCAAAGATTATGTCGAGAAGGTTGTGGTCGTCCCGATCGATGTTGATCCATTGAAGAAGTATGAGGAAGCGCAAGCAAGGGCCAAGCACTTGATAATGGACGGGGTACAGGATCATGTGGTCCCACACATTGCCGAGAAGAATACGGCAAATGAGATGTGGACAACCTTGACCACATTGTATCATGGTACTTCTGTCCAAAGAAAGATGCTTATGGAGAATCAGCTGCGACTATTTCAGATGCACAAGGGAGAGGAAATTGATCCCTTCCTCATTCGATTGAAGGCAATTCGAGATCAATTAGTTGCTATGGGGGCAACTAATGACGATGGTCTCATGGTGAGGAATGCCCTGAATGCAGTCACCGATGATTGAGAGACCTTTGTCCAAAGTATTTTGAGCAGAGCACAACTTCCAAACAGGGAGGATATGCGGGCAACTCTTCGTCAAGAAGAGATCAGGAGGATGTCCAAGATGGGCAGCAGCAGTGGAGGAGCCAAGATCAAGAAGGAGGATGAGGAAGATGCGGCCCTCGCATCTAAGGTACAAAAGCAGCAGCAAGGGAAGAAGAAGAAGGACCTCTCAAAGGTTTAGTGCTTTAGATGTGGCGAATTGGGACACTTCGCCAATACTTGTCCTGAGAAGAAGAGGGCAAGGAAAATTCAGATTCCAAAGTTGTGGTAGCCAAGGGGGATGATGGAAGTGATGATGATGTGGCCATGAGTGCTCCTGTACCTCGAGAGAAGAGGTGGGGCAACATTGATCTGTAGTTCTCTTGAATTGCAAAGAGGGGCAGGATCCTTGGGGTGCCTAAACTCTTAGATCACATACGAGCTACGGGAGCCCTTAAAGACAGTAGCAGGATGACTGGAGTTAGTTGGTGCAAAGGATCATGGAGGCACTTTGGCAGCGTTGGGACGTTGAAGAGTGGAGCAGCGCAGAGGAGAGGCAGCAGCAGCGTGGAAGCAGCAGCGCAGAGACTGATGGGATTTCAGCAGCACAGAGGTAGTGCTTACACAGTGCAGAGCAACAGACAGCACAGAGCTTCAGAGGGTCATCGTAGAGCAGCAGCAGAGGGTACTTCAATATCGAGATGCAGCCAAACTGACTTGTCTGTCAGTATTTTGGGTGATGTCTTTTAGTTGCTTACTTCTCAGCAACTGAGTTGCAGTGCAGCAGTTAGCAGTGGCAGTGTTATGGGCAGCATGATGCAGCATTTGAGAGGGAGTTGCAGTATAGATGAGGCAGTGACTGTGGCAGAGTCATGGGCAACAGTACAGAAGGCAGCAGAGCAGTGGATGAGGGGCAGCAGCCGAGCATCAGCAGCGCAGGGGACGGGTGCCTTAGATCGGAGTAACGCTTCTAGAGTGAAGTGTTACTAGAGCACATTCCTGGCTAAGAGGGAGTGTTGAGATTTTGGGTAGCATTAGATGTGCTCTAGCTCCGAAACTTTGTGGAGGGGCTAGAACACATGATATCTCCAAGACCCAAAAATCGTTTGTATAAATTCCGGAACCTAAGTTATTCAAAATATTAATTATTTTAATGTAGACCCTAAGTCTAACTTAGGGAAATTAAATAATTAAAGTGAATTAATTTAGACATGTGGGTGAGAATGTTCTAAGTGACGAGGATCAAGTCTTTTCTAATCTTGGTCGTTGATTAGAGATTAAATCATGGTCGTTGATTGTTCAACGAGAAAAGTATTAAAGGAAGGCTTGGGGTCAATTGGAAAAGACACACAGAGTGGCAGCAATTGAGCTAAGTCCAAATTCTAGGGCACGGTTTGCTGAGAATTTTCGAGTGAGCTTGCAGTGTAGTGGGGGGCAGATCGGCAGTGGGATTTCAGATCTAAGACCGAGGATACATTAGCATAGAGGCAGGTTCATACCAGAGCAACGCAGAGGCGACATAGGCTCAGCCAGGGTGATGCATGCCAAGCTAGAGCTGCATAGGCTCAGCCTGGGTGATGCAGGGCCAGCCAGTGTTGCACAGAGGCTCAAGTAGGGTTGTAAGGCTGATGCAATGCTGGGAGAGGTAGCATTGAGGTCCCAGTGGTCCAGAAAGGGCTTGTTTTCAGCAGATCCAAAAGGTGTGAAGCGGCCACACTGAAGGGTGACGTAGAGACTGCGTAGGCACCCGTGGGGTTCTTCATTCTCGGCTAAATCAGCCATATTTTCTGTCTCGGAGTGATAGAGGTACATCTACTATGATTTTCTCTGTTTGGGCAAACCATGTCTGGTGCCCTTGAATGTATTCATAATTCTGCATAATAATAAAACCCTCTAAGATTTGTTGCACCGGTTTTCCTGCATCGAGTTTTTCTGGGGACATTTGTCTGGAAAATAGTGTCCTTTGTCATGTGGGCTTTATTCTTCAGTACTTGATTTGTATGTATGTGTAGGTTGCAGTAGTGTTTACTTTGATGTTTTACTGAATATTTCATAAAAATAACTTGTTAATTAAAACAAACAAGTAAGAGAAGTAAATCAGAAAACTGCAGTAGGGTTTCTGTAATTTAGATTCAGAAATTTCACAAAATACAAATCAGATAATTGCAGTAGGATTTATGTATGTTAAGATTCAGAAATTTTCACACAGGATTGTCGGCCCATGGCAACACCCATGATAACCAACTGGAAGAAGATAGATGCATCAGGAGACAAGGAAGTGGATCCCACCTTGTACAGGTAGCTCATTGGGTCACTTATGTATCTAGTCAACACTAGGTCAGACATTTGCTTTGTTGTCAACACCCTCAGTCAGTTGATGGTAGAACTGAAGAGGGCACACTGGGCAGCAGCAAGGCACATTCTCAGATATGTGCGAGGAACAGTCGGATATGGGTTGAAGTACACCCGCGGAGATGATGTCAGATTGAGCGGTTTCACAGATGCAAATTGGGTAGGCAGTTTAGTAGATCAGAAGAGTACCACAGGGTATTGCTTCAGCATCGTATTAGGGATGAACTCCTGGTGCATTAGGAAGCAAAAATCTATAGCACTAAGCTCAGCAGAGGCGGAATATATGGCAGCAAGCACAGCTACGTGTGAAGCCATATGGCTCAAAAAACTGCTAGTAAATTTGTTTAGAAGAAAGATGGAAGTGAACAGTATCTACTGTGATAATCAAGGCTGTATCAAACTGTCTGAGAATCTGATATCTCATGATCGATCCAAACACATTGACATCAAGTGTCATTTTATTAGATACTGTGTTCAGTGAGGGGCAGTACAGTTGCAGTACGTCCCCACAGGGAATCAGGTGGCAAACATACTCACCAAAGCTCTAGGAAGAGCCAAGTTTGTTCACTTCAAGGAGCAGATGGGTATGGTAGAGAATCTATTTCAGTAGCATAAACCACTATTTTAAAAACCAGCCGTCGAGGCTCGGAACCGACCGAGTCGACCGAGCCAAAGGGATGGCTGGTCCGACTTAGCGATTAAACCAGTCAGGTGGCCGGTTTGTGACCGAGCCAGCCGAGCCGTACATCGACTCGGTCACAAACTAGTCGGCTCAGCCGAGCCCGAGTTAGCTCAGCCGGTCAGCTCTAGCCGGCCGCGGGCCCCAAAAAATCCTTAAAAACGGACTTGAAAATCGATTTTTTTCTGCTGTTAGGTTTTTTTTACCTTATCTAACCCCTCCCCATCTTATTTAACCTACCCAACCCCTCTCAATACCTCACATATATCTCATTGAATTTGCTTGAGCATTTGTGAGGATTTTGTGAAGAGTTGTGGAGTTGGTCAGCTTTGAGGAGTCTTTTGGGCAAGCTTTGGAGCAGCAGTGAGGAGCTTATTGGGCAAGCTTTGGAGCAGCATTGAAAAGTTGGTTTGTTGGAGCTGCATTGAGGAGGCTCGAGGCTAGAGATATTTATTTTTTCTCTTCTAAAATCTGTCTTTGCTTGTTTTATTTATTTTGCAAATCTGAAAATGGTAAACATAGTTTTTGCTGAAAGAAATGAACATAGAATGAATAGTCTTTTTTTATTTTCATTTTCAGATTTAAACCTTTTCTTTCCAAGACAAAAACTCAGTCCAAAATGGCCCCTAGAGCGAAAGATGTTGCTTGGGCATATGCTGAAATGGTTGATGATCAAATGTATTGCAAATTTTGTAAGAAAAAAATTAAGGGGGGTGGAGGGGGCATTCATAGACTGAAACTACATTTGGTTGGTCTTAGAGGCCAAATTACTCCATGTGAAGCACAAAACATTGGGGAAATTAGGAAGGAGTTGAAAGAACAATTTCAGAAGTTTGAGGAAGAGAAAATTAGGCAAAAAGAAATATAGGCTGAAATTGGGAGGAAGAGAAATCTACAACATATGATGGTTGCCAACCCAAGTTTTGATTATGAGGGTTCTTCATCTATCCCTTGCACTAATGCATCAAACCCCTTTCGCTATGTTCCTCCCTCTATGGAGTCTATTTCTGAAAAGGGTAAGGGTGCAATGAGAAATAGGGGTACTATCAAAAGTTTTTTCGTGCCCTCTTCTCCCTCTGATAGTGCAACTGCACATGGTCCTAGTCCTCCAACTGTGCAGCCCACTTTAGATGCTCATTGGAGAAAAGAATTGAGAGATGCTGCTTGTGATTACATTGCTAGATGGTGGTATGATTCTAATATTCCCTTCAATGCTACTCGTTCACCATATTATGAACCTATTTTTGATGCCATATATGATGCTGGAAAGGGCTTCAAAGGCCCTACTATGCATGAGTTAAGAGGATCTCTTTTGCAAAAAGAGATTATGAACATTGATGATTATTTGAAAGAGTTCAAAAACTCATGGGCACATACAGGATGTACCATCATGTCAGATGGATGGACTGATTAGAGGAACCGTACCATCATAAACTTTCTTGTCTTTTGCCCACGAGGAACCATGTTTCTAAAATCAGTTGATGCATCTGATAGGGTGAAAGATGCACATTTGTTGTTTCATCTTTTGGATGAGGTTGTTGAAGAGGTGAGGGTGGCAAATATTGTTCAAATCATCACAGACAATGCCTCTAACTATGTTCTTTCTAGTAAATTGTTAGAGGAAAAACACCGAACCGTCTTTTGGACCCCATGTGCTGCACATTGCATAGACCTCATGCTTGAGGATATTGGCAAAATAGACTGGATCAAAAACACTATAGAGCATGCCAAATGCATCACAAAATATATTTACAATCACTCATGGATTCTGAATTTGACGAGGAAAAACATAGGGGGCAAGGAAATTATTAGGCCTGCCATCACTAGATTTGCAACACATTTTTTGACATTGCAATCTATGCTTGCCCAACATAGAAACTTGCAAAAGTTGTTTTCTAGTGATGAATGGAATGAATGTCAATGGGCTCGCAAACAGGATGGCAAAGATGTGAAAAGGAAAGTCAATGAAGAAATATTTTGGAAAAAGGCAGCAGAGATTGTGAAACTTGCTGAGCCACTGGTTAAGGTGTTGCACTTGGTGGATGGGGAAAGATTGGCTATGGGCTTCATTTATGAGGCTATGGATCAAGCAAAGGAGCAAATAAGGGCAACATACAAGGACTGAGCGGGTAAGTATGGGCCCATTTGGGCAATCATTGATCAGAGATGGAACAATCAACTCCATCACCCTATACATGCAGCTGGGTATTTTCTGAACCCAAGGTATCATTATAAAGCTCAGGAAGCAAGAGCTTTGAATGGGGAGGTTAGAGATGGATTGATTGATTGCATTGATCGCATGATCCCCACAGAGAGTGAGCAGTTGAAGATACACAATCAGATCACTGTGTTCAGCCAAGCCACAGGTACCTTTAGCAAGAACCTTGCAAGGATTGCAAGGGAATCAGATGAGCTAGGTAAACAAAGAATTTCAATTTTCAAATTCATATTTTATTATTTTGTATAATTGTTTATAATTTCAATTTCAAAGTTGGATATAAATTGTTGAGCTAACTGAAACTCATTTTTTGCAGCACAATGGTGGGAGGCATTTGGTAGCCATTGTCCTGAATTGCAGAGGTTTGCAATCCGCATTTTGAGTCAAACTTGCAATGCTTCTGGGTGTGAGCGCAATTGGTCTGTCTTTGAGAGGATTCACACAAAGAAGAGAAACCGTTTGGAGCAAAAACGGTTAAATGATCTAGTGTATGTCCAGTACAACCTCCGACTAAGACGCAACCAATTGCTGAACAAAAGACCTGATTCAGATCCCATTGTGTTGGAGGATATTGATCCAACATCAGATTGGGTAGTGGAGACTTGTCCACCAAAGTTTGACTCTGATGAGGATATTGGTGTGGGGATTGACTTCGATACACAGGTAGAGGCTATGCTCAATGAAGATCCACTAGTAGCAGACCCATTCCCAAGCCCTCTAGTTGCAGGCACAGGCACTTCCTCTAGTCGGCCACGACAGAGGCGCATAACTCGTCTATCTCAGAGTGGTAAGGGCAAGGGTATAGTTCCAGTTGAGGATGTTGATTCAGAGGAGGAGCGAGCGGTTTCCCCCTCTGGTTCAGACTCAGAGTTTGAGGAAGAGCCAGAGGACATTGGCTTGTCAGATATCTAGCAGGCTGCAGTAGTGATTATTCATGTTTTGTTGTGGAGGCCATTTAGAACCTCCTTGTTTATGTTTTTTGTTTTGATCTCTATCTCATCATCATGTATTGGACAATGCACTGGGTGCAATTTTGATATAATGGATATATTCATGAGCCTACTTTGATCATATGTTGTCTTTTGTCTATATTGTAATGCTTTGTGTTTGGAAACATGAATAAAAATCTTTAAAATTATGTTTTTTTAACAAAAAAAATAATATTTGATGTATTTTTTACAAAAACCGAGTCATTGAAACTGAACCGACCGAGTCGATACCGAGTCGAAGTTGGAGTCGGAGCCGACCCTCGGCCAAATCGGACCCCGATTCCGATTTTTAAAACCATGGCAGAATTACAGAAATCTTAGCCGAGGAGTTACAGACGGATGTAGTGTATTTCCTGTGGGCAGATCGCAGAGTACAATCACAAAGAATAAATACAGTTGATTGATGTAGCATGCCGTACATCGCAAACGCAGAGGGAGATGTTTCAGAACAGAGCAAGCAGACAAGAACAAGATATTTCCATAGCACATTCCTCAAGAATAGGGAGTGTTGATTTGTGGTAGCATCGGATGTGCTCTAAGTCTCAAATGGTGCAGGGAGGCTCAGGCACATGTATTCCAAAGAACCCATAAAGAGTTTTGGGAAATTCCACTTAGATCATGATTTATGAAAATAGTTAATTATTTTTAATGAGACCCTAAGTCTAAGCTTAGGAAATTAAAATAATTAAAGGATATTAATCTAATCGTGAGTGTAACTTCTTAGAAAGAAACAAGGATCAAGTCAAATCTCGTTTTAAAAACCTACTGGCTGGAAACCGACCAGTGCCTCGGTTGACCGAGCCGCATGGCCGGTCCGACCGTGTCAATGACTGCCCAGCCGGTTTAAGCTTATTACCGAATGGCTTCGTTTGTAATGACTGTGCTCACTTCGTAATAAACTGGCCAAACCTAACCAAAGCCGAGCCCGAGTCAACCAGGCCTGGTCATTGCCGGCGGCCAGTGGGCCCAAAAAATTGCTCATTTGCGGACTTTAAACCCAATTTTTATTTGCTGTTAGGGTTTTTGCTGCATCCCTAAGCCCTCCCAACTTTATAAGATGTGGTTTCAAATATTCATGCACTATTACTACTGCTAGACTTTTTCTGAATCTGCTACCTAAAGTGCTTTTGAATATTGCTGGAATTTCTGTTACTAGTTTCAGATTTCACATGGCTTCCAAGTTCCAGAAACCATATTTCTGTTGCAAGGTCTTTTCAGTGTTTAAAAAGTTAAATCAAATTACAAGCTAGGTTCATAACAAGTACCCCGAATTTTGTGCATGGAAATATAGTGTAAATACCTTACCCAAGTCATGCAGACTTTGCAAATGGTTTTTCAGGAGGTAAATAATATATACAGATTTGTAATTATGTAATGTTCCTACTGGGAACTCCAGGCCAATGTCATCGTGTAAGCATGACATAATTTCAAAAGGTGACTGACAAAATATGGAAACACGGCAAACTTTAGAGTGAGAGTGGGGCACAAGTGGCAGTCACCCAACTTAAGCCTTATGATCAGTAACTGGTGAAGAGTAAGTGAAACCTTGAGGAATGTTTACACACCTCATTCCCATGTCCGGTATCAGTTCCATAGTGTATCAGCCTGGCATGGAGATTCAACCTCAGTTCATCAGGGATTATCCGTGTTCTCCTTTGTCTCCCTTAGCTAGCAGGAGCTATGCATGATGAGCATAATGGTGCAAAAGGGATAGAACTGAGAAAATTGTGGAGTATGAAACTGGCACTAAACATAGCTTAGTGGGCAGTCTCCTGCAATGGTTAATAGGCTGGAAAAGGGTCTATTATATCAATGGTTAGGATTGGCAGCCATTTTTCCCATAGGAGTGGCAAAGGGGAATGCAGAGTTACCAGTACTAGTGTGAGAGATATCCGAAGGTTCTTCCTGTAACATGTACTAGCAAACAGGCTAGCAGATGCTTCTGGTTGTTTGATATTGCTCATTCCCCTGTCTAGCTCAGTTTTGGATGTATATCCTTGGAGGAGAGAAAACCTATGAAGCCTGTAGACATTGTAAACTTTTTCATCTCATAGCCCCAGCCCAGGCATGGAATTAATGTTGAATCTCATAGCCCCAGACCTGTGGTCATGTGATGAATGCTCCCTTGGTAGCCATTTTCCCATGCTCAATTTCGATTACAGACTTTGAATAAGTGTCATGTAATCTTTTTGTTATGTGATGCATTTATGTTAGTCTATGATGGGATAATTTGCTCCAGTTTTGCCATATATGTGCCTACCTTGTATATAGAACTTTGCGATTTTCAAATGTTGTAACTTTGGATTTTTCCATAGTCATACACAGGATTTCAGTGATATCTAGGTTAACATTTTGGAAAATGTGTAATCAAGTTTTTGAGAGGCTCAAAGAATAACAAACCAAGAAAAAACATTGCAATTATCAGTACAAGAGTTTGCTGAACTTCTAAAAGTCTAGAGATTTGGCGACATTTGCACCCCATCCCTGAGGATACAATTCATGTCATCACAGGGGGCAATGCAAGAGACCTCCCCCAATATGGAAAATAATTTTTAAAAATATCAAATGTTTAGTAATATTAGTCAAAAACAAGCACAATGCAACATTCCATTAGAACACGACATTTCCAAAAATGAGAATAGAGGATTCACACACACAAGAGAAACCGTTTGGAGCAAAAACGGTTAAATGATCTAGTGTTTGTCCAGTACAACCTTCGACTAAGACGGAACCAATTGCTAAACAAAAGACCCGATTCAGATCCCATTGTGTTGGAGGATATTGATCCAACATCAGATTGGGTAGTGGAGTCTTGTCCACCAGAGTTTGACAGGGAGAGTTCACTTGACTTCGATTTAGATATGGAGGCGACTATGCTCAATGTAGATCCATTAGTAGCAGACCCAGTCCCAGGCCATCCAGTTGCAGCCGCTGCAGGTACAGGCACTTCCTCTAGTCAGCCACGACGGAGACGCATATCTCGTTTATCTGATTCTCAAGGTGGTAAGGGCAAGGGTATAGTTCCAGTCGAGGATGTTGATTCAGAGGAGGAGGCGGAGCGAGCGTCTTCCCCCCATGGTTCAAAGTTTGAGGAAGAGCCAGAGGACATTGGCTTGTCAGATTCAGATGACTAGCAGTAGTTACTAGTTACTAGTGACTATTCATGTTTTGTTGTAGAGGCCATTTAGAGCCTCCTTAGTTATGTTTTTTGTTTTGATCATGTATTAGTCCTTGGACAGTGCACTAGGTGCAATTTTGATATAATGGATATATTCATGAGCCTACTTTTATCATATGTTGTCTTTTGTCTATATTGTAATGCTTTGTGTTTGGAAACATGAATAAAAATCTTTAAATTTATGTTTTTGTACAAAAAAAATTAATATTTAATGTATTTTTTACAAAACCGAGTCATGACCGAGTCATTGAAAGTTGAAACCTGGTCGACCGAGAGCCTACTTTTATCATATGTTGTCTTTTTTCTATATTGTAATGCTTTGTGTTTGGAAACATGAATAAAAATCTTTAAATTTATGTTTTTGTACAAAAAAATTAATATTTAATGTATTTTTTACAAAAACCGAGTCATGACCGAGTCATTGAAACCTCCTCGTCGACCGAGCCACACGATTCCGAGTCATTACCAGTCATTACTCCTCGACCCGGTAGCCGACCGATTCGTTTTTTAAAACATTGGTCAAAATGATCTTAGCCATTGATTAGCTTCTAATCTGGGTTGTTGATTGTGTTGAAATTTTCGGTAGCATCGGATGTGCTCTAGCTCCGAAACTTTGTGGAGGGGTTAGAACACATGAGATCTCCAAGACCCAGAAATCATTTGGAGAAATTCAACCCGGTGTAAAAGTTATTCAAATAATTAAATTTTTTAATGGAGACCCTAAGTCTAACTTAGGGAAATTGAAAAATTAAAGTGAATTACTTTACACATGTGGTGAGAATGTTCTAGGTGACGTGGATCAAGCATTCTCTAATCTTAGCCATTGATTAGTGATTAGTTCACGGCCATTGATTTCTCAACGAGAAAAGTATTAAAGGAAGGCTTCGAGTTAGTTGGAGATAAAATAAGATAGGATAAGATAATTTTATTAATGTCCAATGAATGACCACAAAAAGGTCAATGGGACTGCTGGTTACAATGATTACCGCATGCCTAGCTAGTAGCCGGTGGACCAAACGGTCCCCTTCCTTTATAAAAGCAGGAAATACAAAACTACAAAGAGTTCAAATGTAAAGTAAAAGCTAGATGACTAAAACATCTTGACAATGAGCTGTGATGAAGAAGTCCTGGAGGAGAAGGAGGAGCCTCTTGAAGGAGGGGAGACTCCTTCTCCTAGCATCCGAGGCCAATAGAAGAGGACTGAAGGAAACTTGTCAATGTCTGTTGCCCTCACAAGGAACTGGACTGCTGTAGTTGCCGTCTGGAGGATTTGGGGCGTCCCCTGGAGGGGGGTCTGGTTCTAGATCTCTGATGGGGTCTAGTGGGACTAGATCCTCGGATCCGCACTGATCTGGAATCATGGTCTATGGATCGATCGGTGGTTCTCTTGGTACCTCGCGATGCAGGGAGTACCCTAAAGAAATTTGTGATCCTCTGTGTGGTGGCCGAAACAGACGAAGGCTGGAGTAGAATCGAACGATGTCTGAAGGTCTCCTGAAGGTAAAGTGCCAGGCATCTTTGGTCAGTGTATCTAAGGAAGTTGGCCAAGCTCTGGGGGGCCCTGAATAAGCAATGAAAACGCCCTCGAATCTCATAATAGACCAGGCATCTGAAGATGAAGTGTGACTCAGTCTCCACCTCTTATAACTTACAAAGTAGCACTTGAGCTAAGTCGAAATTCTGGGGAGTGGTTTGCTGAGAATTTTCGAGTGAGCTTGCAGTGCTAGTGGGGCAGATCGGCAAGCGATGTTTTGATCCGAGGCCAAGACTACATACATCATAGAGGCAGTTTCGTACTAGGCAGCGCAGAGGCCAGCAGGAGGGACGCAACCCAGCGAGGCTAATGCAAAGATTACGTAGAGAGGGACGAAGACCCTTCTGGGTGACGCAGAGGCAGCGCAGAGGCCATCAGGGTGACGCAAGGGCATCCTGTGTTGTGTAGAGGCTGTGCAAGGCAAGAGAGGCTGACGCAGAGGCTGGAAGAGCTGCGCTGAGGGTTCCAATGGGTCAGAAAGGACTCGTATTCAGTAATTCTTTAAGGGTTTGAATCATCCATATTTTTACTTGTCTCCCAGCGATGAGTACGATTCGTAGTGAATTTACGTGGGGCAAACCACTACAAATTTTAGATGTATTCGATTACACTTTGTCACTTAACCCTCAAGAGTTGTTGGCAGTTTTCCCCGCATTAGGTTTTACGGGGACATTTTGTCAACAAATCATGTGTGCCCTTTATCATAGTGCGTTATTTTTGATAAATGATGTGTATATCTGTAAAAATTTGCTAGTTGTGTTTACTTCGATATTTTCTGAAAATAACTTGTATAATTAAATCACAAGTAGGAGAAGTAAATCAAGATACTACAGTAGGGTTTCGGTAATTTTGTATTTAGAAATTTTCACATGGTATCAGAGCGATTGCAGATCAAGCTCAAGCCATCAACAAGAGGCTGAATATTTTTGTTGCAGGAAGGGCAACTGAAGCAACATAGATTTAGGAGAAGGCAGCGCAACACCAGGAGGGACACAGACCCAACAGAAGGGACGCAGAGCCAGTCTTCTCACGCAGAGGGTGATGCGAGGCCCTAATGGATGGCCAGCGAGCTGTCGGATGTGCTGGGCGGCGCGAGGCCCTAGAGGATAGCGGTCAAGTTGGAGCCGACGTTGTCTGGGTCCTCATTGTGTGGAAGTGCGGCGTCTTATCTTCAAGGGTGTTGGTGGGGCATCGGTTGTCGGTACGAGAATGAGCTGCCTACAATGAAGTTGACAAAGTAAAGGAAGCAGGTCCCTCAACGATTTTCTTGCTAAGAAATGTGAGATTCGATAGGAGGGTGATCGAAGAGGGTTGATTCGATAGAATTGGCGGAGGATTTAAGGAAGGGAAATGCAGTTTTCATAGTTGAGATTCTCAGGGTTTCTAACGCTAGAGAAGCCCGGACCGATCTTTGTTAGGTGCGATGGCAGTAGAAGGAGAAGAACACTTGTTTATTTGTTGAGCGAGAAATGGCCGTACGGGCGAGAGATCGGGGAAGGTTAGACGGTGTGTCTAACTTTGCTATCTGGAAAGCCAGAATCCTGACAGTCCTGGAGGAGTATGGTATCAGAGACCATGCAGAGAATGTCCTAGTTGTGCCAACCGATGTTGATGCTCTGAAGAAGTTCAATGAAAATCAGGCATGGGCTAAGCGCTTGATAATGGCTGGAGTGAAAGATCACATGGTCCCACACATTGCCGAGAAGAAGACGGCAAATGAGGTGTGGACAACATTGACCACGTTGTATCAAGGTAGATTCATCCAGAGGAAGATGCCTCAGGAGAATCAAATGTGGATGTTCCAGATGCACAAGGGAGAGGAGATCGATCCCTTCCTCTTCAGATTGCAGACTATCCGAGACCAGCTGATTGCCATGGGGGAAACTTCGAATGATGGACTCATGGTAAGGACTGCATTGAATAAAGTCACTTATGTGTGGGAGACCTTTGTCCAAAGTATCTTCGGCAGAGCACAACCCCCAAATTGGGGAGACATGTGGGCAATCCTTCGACAAGATGAGATCCGGAGGGCAACCAAGAGGGAATTCAGCAGTGGAGGGGGCAAGATAAAGGAGGAGGAGGAAGATGTAGCCCTAGCATCTAAGGGGCAGCGACTAATATATTAAAGGGATTAGCCTATGTAGGGATCACAAAAAGATGATGTGTTGTGATGGACGGTAGATGATATCCATAAAGTGCCATAAATGGGGTCATTTTTGCTGCAGTATGGAAGGAAGTGTTATACCACCATTCAGTGAGAGGTAACCACTTGACCCATTGTGTTTGTTTATCAGATATAAAACAACGAAGATATCCTTCCAAACATTTATTTACTATCTCAGTTTGACCATCAGATTGAGGATGATAAGATGAGCTATGAGCTAATTGAGTACCCAAACAAGAAAATAACTCCGTCCAAAAATTTCCGGTAAAAATGGGATCTCTGTCGCTCACAATAACCCTTGGGCTTCCATGTAGCTTTTGAATTCTGTCCATAAATGTAGTAGCAACTGTACTTGCTTTAAATGGATGAGATAATGCACAAAAGTGTGCATACTTGGTAATTCTATCAACTACCACCATGATGGCACTCTTTCCTTCGGACTTAGGTAAACCTGTGATAAAATCCATTGAAATCTCCTCCCAACGTTGACTTGGAATGGATAAAGGTTGTAGAAGTCCAGGGGTCTTAATTGTCTCAACTTTATTCTGCTGGAAAACCAAACATTCCGCCACAAACTTTTGAATATCAGATTTAAGGCCATCCCAAAAAAAATCTTTCTTCACCCTGTGGTAAGTTTTTAAAAATCCTGAGTGTCCTCCTAAAGGAGAAGTATGCAATTCCAGAAGAATCTTTTGTTTTAGTTGGGAATTCTTATAAAGATATAAGCGATCTTTGTACCATAAGGAATCATTTTTCCAACTAAATGTATCAGATGTACTAGGATCTTGCTGCAACTTTTGAATGAGTGTCCATACATCTTTGTCCTTCTTCCATTCATCTCTTGCTTCAGTTATCCAATCTGGTTGGATAATAGAAATGGCACAAAGCAATGCTTCCACTTCTTCATCCTTTCTTGAGAGTGCATCTGCAACAACATTAAGCTTTCCTTTTTTGTAGATTATTTCAAAGTCATAACCCAACATCTTTGTGACCCATTTTCGCTGCTCTTCTAAAGATAGTCTTTGTTCCAAAAAGTGTTTAAGACTATCATGATCAGTTTTTACCTTGAAGTGTCTTCCCATTAGGTAAGTTCGCCATTTCTTTAGTGCATGTACTATTGCTAACATTTCCTTCTCATAAATAGGTTTCTGTAAATACTTTCCTTTGATTGGACGACTTTCAAAAGCAATGGGTCTTCCTTCCTGCATTAAAACAGCACCAATTCCATTTCCTGAGGCATCACATTTCACAATAAAGGTTTTTGTGAAGTCTGGCGTAGCTAAGACCGGTGCTAGGCACATTGCCTCTTTAAGACGTTCAAAGGCCTTAGTTGCTTCAGGAGTCCATGAAAATTCATCTTTCTTCAATAATGTTGTTAGAGGTGCTTCTATTCTCCAATAATTCTTAACAAACTTGCGATAATACCCTGTTAACCCGAGAAATCCTCGCAACTGCTTTATGGTTGTGGGGACTTTCCATTCCTTAATGGCTTTAATTTTATTAGGGTCTACTTTAACACCCTCGTGAGATACAATATGACCCAGATATTCCACCTCTTGTACTCCAAAGAAACATTTGTATGTTTTTGCATATAATTGTTTCTCCTCCAATAGTTTGAGCACCCTATCAACATGTAGAACATGATCCTTCCAAGACCTGTTGTAGATTAGTATATCATCAAAAAATACTAGCACAAATTTTCGAAGGAAGGGTTTGAAAATGGAATTCATCAACCCTTGAAATGTAGAAGGTGCATTGGTAAGGCCAAAAGGCATGACCAAAAATTCATAATGACCCTCATGAGTTGGAAATGCTGTTTTTGGAATATCTTCAGTCTTCATTCTAATTTGATGATATCCTGAACGAAGATCCAACTTGGTAAAATAAATTGCTCCATATAATTCATCCAATAATTCATCAATCACAGGAATGGGAAATTTATCTTTAATGGTGAGCTTATTGAGCTCCCTATAATCCGGACACATGTGCTATGATCCATCCTTCTTGTGTACCAATACTACAGGAGCAGAGAAAGAACTTTGACTAGGTTGAATTATACCCGCCTCTAACATTTCTGCAATCATACGTTCAATTTCACTCTTTTGGAAGTAAGGATATCTATAAGGCCCGATGTTTGGAGGAACACTTCCTGGAATCAAATGAATAGCATGATCATGATCACGAATAGGTGGGAGTCCTTTGGGAGTTTCAAACACCTTGGAATGATTGTCCAAGACTTTTTGGAGATCTGGAGAAATAGATGATTTTGATGTTGGAACTTTTAGTGAGCATAATTGTGCAATTACACCTTGTTGTTCTTTTTTCAAAAGCTTTGTCATGACATTAGAGCTTATTATCTTTCCCGGCTTCCCTGTAATACCCCATAATTCAACTTCATTTCCTTCCGAAAAAAATTTCAAGAAAGGTTCTTGAAAATTAAAAGCTACCGTCCCCGAAGATTGTAACCATTGTACTCCTAGCACAACATCAGCACCTCCCATTGGAATGGAAAGCATTGGACTATTCAATACATATTCCCCCATGGTTAACTTGGTATTATGGCATTTCCCAGAGCAATTTATAGTTCCTCCATTTGCAACCATCAATTGACACTCGGGTGTTGGGTATGGGAAGCAATTCAATTCCTTGGCTACCTTACAATGAATAAAATTATGGGTACTACCCGAATCAATCAACATTGTTACCTTTTTCTTCTTGATATGACCTTCTATCTTGAGAGTTTGAGGAGTGGTAATTCCTGCCAATGCATTACGGGATATGGTCGGACTCATTTCATTTTTCTTTAGGGTTGGTTCTTGGTGCATATCCTCTTCTTTTGAAGTTTCTTGTTCATTTTCTTCCTCCTTTTCACAATCTATGTAAAATAATTTCTTCTCGGCACACTTATGACCTTTAGTGTATTTGCTATCACAAATGTAGCAAAGCCCTTTTGCTCTTTTTTCTTCCAATTGTTGTGGTGTCAACCTTGTAGGTTGTGGAAGTCTAGGAGTAGCAACACTTCCATCTTTATAGATGTGAGTGGTAGGCTTCTTTGTCGCCATAATTTTACATTCAGTTTTTCTTGCCAACTTGAATGTCTTCTCTAATGAATCAAGTTCCCAAAGGCAATCCTGATGTTGGATGTTATCCTTTAAAGTCCCTATGAAGACATCAATCCTGTGTTCCTCTGGAATATCAGCTACCCTTATATTCAATTTTTGGAAGTCCTCAATGTGCTCCACCACTAAACCCTTTTGTTTGAGATTTATCAATTGGTTAAAGGTGTTGCTCTTTGTATCCTCATAATGTGCTATCATTTCCTCCGTAAAAATTGACCAAGTGACAATTTTTTTACAAGAGCAAAGCCATCGACACCATACAAATGATTTTTGTTCTAAATATAAAGTTGCAATGCATACCTTTTGTGTGTTTTGCACATTATTGAGATCAAAATATTGCTCCATCTATAGTATCCATGTTACAGGATCCTTGCCATCAAACTTTCTCATATCGATCTTTGGAATATGGTGGGTCTTCAATCCAACATTAGAGTTTATGAAATCACGATCAAGGTTGTTGGGAATCGTCCCCCGCCCTCCCGATCCCGCTCCAAAAACGCGCTCCGTTCGGGATCGCTTTTGGAGCGCTCGGGAAGGAGCGCTTTTGGAGCACTCGGGAGCACACTTCCAAGCCTGAAAAAACGCTCCCTGTTTTTTCGGGAGCATTTCAGGGAGCGCTTGGGAGCGAACGCTCCTCAAGCGCTCCCCCCATTAAAAAAACGATTTGGGAGAGTTTTTTAAATGGAAGGAGCGGTCGGGGAGCATTCGCTCCCGAACACTCCCCGGCGAGTAAAAAAAATCCGGACGGCAAATTTCAGAATTTATTTTTGGAAGGGAGGAGGGGTTGGGTAAATAAAAGCCCACCCTCCTCATTTGTTTGTTATTGTTTTAGTTTGAGAGCTCGAGCTTGAGAGTTTGAGAGCAAGAGAGCTTGAGAGTTTGGAGAGCGGAGGTGCCAAGGAGAGAGCAAGGAACAAGCTACAAGAGAGCAAGAGGAAGATTGAAGGAGTCAGGAGTCAGGACAAAGAGGTAAGACTTTTAATCTAGTTTTTTATTTTCTATATTGCATTTTTAAGTTGTTCAAAAATGAAAACCTGAATTTTTTTCTCAATGTTGCATTTTAGTGTGTTGAAAAGTGAAAAAATGAATTGTTTTTTTTCTATGTTGCATTTCTATTCCCATTTGGCATTCTTCCATTTTTTTTGCAGGCTAGAAACTTGAAACATCATGGCTATATTGCTAGGGATTTTCTTCATGTTGGTTCATTTCTTTGTAATAATGGTGTTGGAGAGTAGAAGAAAGAGACCCATTAGAGAAGAGGAGGATAAAGAAGTGGGTTATAGTGGATTTGATGAAAATCTTGAAGTGGAGTATGTTGAGGAGGAAGGGGAGAGTGGAGAACATGAGGCCACAGAGACCCCAACTAAACAAGACCAAAGTCAAACACCATTGTGGAAATATGTTCAGAGGCAGGAAGGAGGGTGGAGTGTAAAAACTCTGGTAAACTTAAATAAGTATATATTATTATTGATAAAAGATGAGATGATTACAATGGGGAATCACCAAGGCTTTAAATATAGCCTTACGGTGTTCCTTGGTGAAGAAGCATGATCGTTGATCATGCCCTTCCACATTAATAAACCTAAGACAACTATATTTCACTAATAATTAATAAAATATACATAACATTGCCCCTCTCTTAAAGATGCTTTGTCTTCAAAGCATACGTAAGGATGGACATTGTTGACGAATGCCTGGGTTTCTCGAGAGGCGGGCTCTTGCTTCCCACATTTTTAAAATATCGTGGAGCATCTCCTCGAGTTCAATCTTTTGGTGATGTGGATAGCGACAAGATTTGATATTGACAAGGTCGGGTCCTTTCTTGACTTCTATTGGATGTTTGTGTTCCTTATTAGGAGGTATTTTCATTGGCAGGTCTTGGAATACTTTTGCATGTGTCCGAACTATTCCTTATACTGTTGGGGATTCTTCGTGGTTCCTTTTTAGATTTAGAGGTAAGTTACCAACAATTATCGTCCGATGCAACTTCTCCCCATCATCAAACGCTTCCTTCTTAACAACCATATCTGCTTCAACATCGAAGACCTCAACAGCTTCTGGCGCTGTATCAATGGCTTCAGATGTGTTTGTCTCTTCACATTTTTCTTTCAAATCTGGGGATGAAACATTTTGCTGTTTATAAGCATCTATATTTTCATGGTTTCTTTCATTTTCAATGACTATGTCTGTTGTTGCATCTGTGACAGCAGTCACGTTGAATTCTTTATGTGGCTCCTTCACCAACATTGTTTCTTTTTCTGCCATTGGATTTTCACTTATATAAAAGTTCTCAATAACTTTTGTTGCTGCATTATTGGCTTTATTAGTGGATTGAGTTGCATTTTCTTCTCTTGGTTTCTCAGCTCTATAACTTTCATGGTTGATTTCAGAGTCTTTGCTTCTAGGTATTTCAACACTATAGCTTTCATGTGAGCTGATTTCCAATTCAACCTCATTTAATTGCTCTTTTTCAAACATGTTATATTCATGATTATGATCTGAATTAGCTGAATTGTTTAGTTGATTATGTTCAACATTCGGGAATATTGGTTGTTGTGTCTGACTTATTTTATCTATCTTATCATTTATCTTATCGAAGAGTTCTGTCATCTTTTTCAATGCTTTGCTAAGATTTTTTGTGGCGTCGTTATGATTTAGCCACATTTGTCTTTCTATTCGATTCGTCATATCTTGAACTTTTTTGATATCGTTGGAGTTTCCTGCAACTGTACCTTCGAGATTGACTAATCTTTTTCCAAGGTCATTTGAATTATTATTGATTTGTTTCTCAAGATCCCGAAATTTTTTTTGGAAATCGACCATCGACATTGATGACGTCATACTCCTTATACTCCTTGTAATTAGGGCTTATCCCCTTTTCCTTAAAAGCTTTGTCCTCAAAGTTGTATTTTTTTTTACAATTTTCTTCACTTAAGATTTATCTTCTTTGGCATATGTCATTCACCACTGGTACCTTTTCTTGTAATGTTGTCTTTGAAAATAGGGTTTTTTTTTTTAATTAATTAAAAAAATTTAAATAATAATAATAATTATTATTATTATTATTTTATTATTTGAATTATATATATATATATATATATGGGAAAAAAAATTTGTTAACTTTTGAAAAGTCACGTTGTTTTGAAAAGGGGGAATGGGGAGCAGCTGGGGAGGAAGGGCATGGGGGAAGAGAGTGGTGAGGAGAGGTGGGTCGAGGGCTGTGTGAGTCGAGGAGGGGTGGGCGGCATGGACAGCAGGGCGGAAGGGCGACGGCCGAAGGGAAATGGCCGCGATGAGAAAGTCGAGGGCCGAGGGGTGGGGAGAGGCCACGGGGAGAGAGCCGAGGGGGAGGTGAAAGGCGAAGGGAGGAAGGGTGGGCGGGAGGTCCGAGGAGGGAAGGTGGGCAGAAGGGCCAAGGGAGTTGGGGAAGGTTGGGGACGGAGACGGGATGAGCGCAAAGGGGTAGCATAGGCGAGTAGGGAGGGTGCAGGGTTGGGGAGGGTTCGCGTGGGCAGAGCGCACGGTAAGGGGGAAAGGGGGAAGGGTGTTGGGGGAGAGAATGGGGGATGGCCGCGAGAGGGGCCGAGGGAGGAGTGTGCAGGTGTGGAATGCGCAGAGGGAGTAGGCAGTGGAGGCGTGCTATGGGAGGTGTGAGCAGTGGGCGGGTGGGTGGAGGGGGCAGCTGCAAGAGCGCCGAGAGTCAACGGGGAAGGAATGTCGGGGGAGAAGGAGAGTGGTGAGAGGGGTCGGGTGGGAAAGGGAGAGCCGTGAAGCGGGGACCGCCGAGGGAAGTGAGGGGGCAAGGGCAAGAGATGAGGGGTGAGGGGGAAGGGTGTGGTGAGAGCTGTGAGGTGAGAGTAATTTAAATGGGAGAGAAATAAGTATAAGGGGGTCGAAATGGAGAGCGTGAGGGGAATGTCGAGTGGAAGGAAATGGGGTATGTAATGTAATGGAGAGGAGTGCTATGTGAGGGGGAAGAGGGAAAAAAAATCGAGGGAGGAAAAATCTGTAAATTTTTTTTTAAACAAATGCTGCCCACAAGCACTCGATTTAAAAAAAAATTCTGCAATTCTGGAATTTTCTTGTAATTCCTTAATTCTTGGTGATCACACAGATCCTGAAGAGCGACTGCTCTAATACCAATGGAGTGTAAAAACTCTGGTAAACTTGAATAAGTATATATTATTATTGATAAAAGATGAGATGATTACAATGGGGAATCACCAAGGCTTTAAATACAGCCTTACGGTGTCCCTTGGTGAAGAGGATGATCGTTGATCATGCCCTTCCACATTAATAAACCTAAGACAACTTTATTTAACTAATAATTAATAAAATATACATAACAGAGGGAAAGGTGGTGGAACCACTAAATTTCTTTGCCCACATGGCAATAAAAAATACACAGGTTCATACACCCGTGCCAAAAGGCACCTTTGTGGGAAAATGCCAGGGGATGGAGAGAAAAATCTAGGGATCAAAATTTGTGTAAGTCTGCCAACAACAGAGAGAGAGAAATAGAAAGGAAGAGGAGGTTGCCCTACAGAGATCTAAAAGATCTAGGGGTTTCATTGATTCTTATGCACCATCAGGTCCATCACATAAGCTAAAATAAATAATTCTTTGGCTAGAATGACAAATTCTTGTAATGAGCATGGGGTGTCCAATGTATCTAATGGATGGACCAATGTAAAAGGAAATCCATTGATAAGTGTTCTAGTTGTGTCTGTTAGTGGTGCAATATTCCTTTCAGCATATGATTATTTAGACAAATTCAAGACCGGCATTAACATTGCAGAACCATTACTTGAAACAATTGAAAGTATTGGGCCATAAAATGTCATCCAAGTCATCACTGATAATGCTGCTAACTGTAAGACAACAAGAGCAATTATTGAGGATAAATACCCCAACATATTTTGGTCTGGGTGTTTGGTTCACACAATGAACCTTTTGATGCATGATATCATTAAAAACAAACAACCTCAATTCAAATGGCTTGGTGATTTGTACAAGAGAGGTAAAAAAATGATAACATTTATTATGAATCATAGCAATACCCATGGGCTTTTCTGTACTCACTCCAAATTGGAGTTGTTGAAGATAGCAAAGACTAGATTTGCTAGCTATTACCTCACCTGCAAGCGCCTTTTGAAGGTAAGAGAGTCATTGGCACCCATGGTATGAAGTCCACACTGGCAGGTATTAAAGGACAAGGCAGCAACAATAGTTGACAGGCAAGGTTTTAAACATGTGGAGGAGACTGCCCTTGATCCTTTGTTTTGGGCACGTGTGAGGGAAATTTTGAATTTCACCAAGCGCATTTATCACATGATTCGTTTTTCAGATACAGATAAACCAGTGATTGGGGAGGTGTATGAGCAGATGGATAGCATGTTGGTGCAAATAAAAGATGTTGTTAAGGATAATGATCCCAACTTGTATTCAATGATTTACAACTCTGTGTGTGCATGGTGGAATAAACTCAATGTTCCACTACATGCCTTGGCATATATCCTTATGCCAAAATACTACTCTCCATCTTGGTTGGGCCAACCTGCACCTGGAGGTGGGGTTAGGATCAAACCTCACACAGATCCAGAGGTACAAGAGGGATACATGAACGCATTAGACAAGTTGGTCCCCGACAGGGAGGAGTGTGCTAGATTGCGCCTTGAATTAGGCAGATACTTCAATTGCACTGGTAACTTTGGTTATTTCCATGCAATGGAAGACAGAGACAGATTTGATGCTCTCACATGGTGGGAAGCATATGGCGGCATGGGACTTTTGCCAAAGTTGGCAAAAAAAGTTCTCTCACAATTTGTAAATACTTCTTTTGCAGAGAGGTGTTGGAGCACCTACAGCTTCATACATAATGTGAGAAGAAACAGGTTGAATGAAAACCGAGCTGAAAGCTTGGTTTATGTGCATTACAACTTGAGGTTGTTGAGTCATTACTATGATCGGGCATATGAGGATCAATCATATAAAGTTTGGGACAACAACCCAGAGGATGATAATTTGGAGGATGGCACTGTACATATGGAAGAATTGTAAGCAGAACTTTTGAGGGATGATGATGAAGCATCAACAGCCATGCCACCACAACACACAGGGCCAGTCCCACCATCCAGTAGCAGTGCGAGTGCCAGTGCTAGTGCTCGATATCCAGCTATTGTTCCTTTGCAGATTCAGCCTCCACCTACATCCCCACGTTGCCCTTTGCCTTCTAATCATGGTCGTGGTACTCCTGAGAGTACTAGAAGACCACCATTGCCTCGTGGTTCTCACAAATTAGACATTTCTCATGGGCGTGGCAAGGGGCTAGCCAATAGATAAAATAGATTTGTTGTTTACTAGTCTTTTCTATTTTCTAGTAGTTTTTAACTTTTATAACTGTTGAACAGTTCAAAATTGACTCTTTCATATTTATTATGATAGTTTTTGTAAACAATATATGACAATTTAAGTTTGAAGTTTGAATTTGAAAGGTGAAACTTTGAAGTTGGCATTTATAAGTTTATAAGTCATCATGAATTATGAATATGATGCTTCATGAAAGTTATATGGTGATCAGTGAATCAATGATGATAAATGCTATATATCAATGATGATAAATTTTATATATTGAATATTTAAATCAATGAATCAATGATGATAAATTTTATATATTGAAATTTGAAATCAATGAATCAATGATGATAAATGTTATATATCAATGATGATAAATGTTATATACTGAATTTTGAAATCAATGAATCAGTGATGATAAATGATATATATCAATGATGATAAATGTTATATATTGAAATTTGAAATCAATGAATCAATGATGATAAATGTTATATATCAATTATGATAAATGTTATATATTGAATTTTGAAAGCTTGAAACCTTAAGATTGATGATTCGTGAAACTCAAGAGTCAATATGTTGTATGTTTCCAACTTGTGGGCGTGGTTGATGAAGATTATAACTTCTAGATGATTGATGTTATATGGTTCAATCTATGTTTTTATGTTTTTTATGTCTAATTCATCATTCTACATGCTTTTGTTGACATATATGCATCAAAATATAAAAAATATAAAATATATATATATTCAAAAAAAAACACTCCCCGAAACGCTCCGGACCGGGAGCTTTTGAAAATGGCGCTCCCGCTCCCGCTCCCCGCTTTCGCTCTCACTCCCAAGTAACCATGATCATGATTAACATTTATTTTGTTCTCATCATGAGTTTCCTCTTCTATCATTTTTCCATTAGGAATCATTTCTTGTATCAACTTTGTCAAACCTTCCTTCAATCCTTCCATGTGTGGAAATTTCTGAATCTTTACACTTTATGCAGAAATTATTTACTGTTAATCTGGTTTAAATTCAAGTTAAAATCGAAGCAAAACACATAACAGATCTCCACCAATTCAGATCTAGAACAAGTTCATGCACACATAGACAAAGTGACACAGTAATTTCTGGACAAATAGTCCCCGGAAAAACCCAATGCGGGAAAACCGGTCTTCTGGCTGCTGGAGGGTTTTATTATTAAGAATTTTCTGAATACAAGCTTGGGTTCTAGATATGGAAAACCGAACGGAGAAATAATAGATCTACAACTCACTGGCTGGTCTAGGGCCAAAATAATGACTGATCCACACCCTCAAACGAGATTTATAGAACTCAACCAAAATTAGGGCCTAGAAACCCCAGCGCTGCCCCCTAAAGCCTCTACATCATCCTCTAAAGCCCCTCTGACCCTCAGCGCTGCTCTGGAAAGGGCTGCGTTACCCCAGACTGGGTGACACAGTCCCTATGCTGCCCCTTAGGGTCTCTGCGTAACCCTTGAGGGTTTCCTACAGAAAATTACGATGTCTTTGAGGGACTGCGCAACACCTGCGTAGCACAGTGCTACCCTTCCTGCTACTGCTCTCCTTCTTCTCTGCGCTACCTCTATGAGCTGATCTCTGCCTCTTGCTGATTCTAGGCCCCGGTATCAGATCATCCCCTTGGCCTAAATTCCCCTCTCTTCAGCTGAAACACTTCTGAGAATTCTTAGCAAACCCGCCCTAGAATCTCAGCTTAGCTTCAATGCTCTGCCTCTGTGTGTCTTTACAAATGACCTCAAACCTTTCCTTTATAACTTTCTCGTTGGGAAACCAACGGCCATGATCAGATCTTGAATCAATGGCTAAGATTAAAAGAAAGCTTGATCCATGTGACTTAAGACAATTTCATCACATGTTTAATTAAATTCACTTTAATTATTTAAGTTCCCTAAGTTTTAACTTAGAAAATACATTAAAATAATTAATTAATTTAATATCTCCTAAACCAGATGAAATTTCCCAAATCAATTTATGGGTCTTGTAGATCATGTGTATTATAGTCCCTCCACAAAGTTTGGAAGCTAGAGCACAACTAATACTACACCAAATACACAAAATCTCAACACTCCCTCTTAGCATCAAGGGTGTGCTCTAGCAATACATCACACTATGCATTACACGACTTTGAGTACTGGTTCTGTGTTGTTGAAGCTTGGCCTGCTACCACTCAACTCTGCACTGTTGTTGCCCATGACTCTGCCACTGTCACTGCAACCTCTGTACTGCAGCTCCCTCTCATATGTTGCATCTGTGTTGCTCATAGCACTGCCACTGTTGATCTACTGCACTGCAACTTCAATTGTTGAGAGAAACAACTGAATCTCCTGCCCAATCTTTGACAGACAAGTCAGATGGGTTGCATCCTCATCACTGTAGCTCCATAGGCTACAGATCTGTGTTGGCATCTGAAGAATGATGCACAGCTACAGCTCTGCACTGCGTAAGCAGACTCCCTCTGCACTACTGAAGTCACATCAGCCCCTTGTGCTGAAATCTCTCACGTTGCTGCTGCACTGCACTGTCCCTCTGAAGCCTTCTACGTTGCTACAGCTCTGCTTTGTGCTACTGAAGTCACATCAGCCTCTACGCTGCTACTGCTTCTATGTTGTTGTTGCTATGCTCTGCACTGTTCCTCCCAGTTTTTAGATATGTCTTTGCTTCATCTGTGATCTATGCACCCACTGCTCCACTTGTCCCGCTAATGTCTTAAGGCTATCGTAGCTCGCATGTGATCCAAGAGATGAGTTGCTCAAGGATCCTGCCTCAAACTATGTAGCTCCTCTACATATCCATGTCACCCCACTTCCGTGGTTCATAAGCACTCATGGTTGCATCATCTTCTGACCCATCACATTTGCCACAGCAGCCTTGGAAGAAGAAGCTTCCTTGCCCTTTTTCTTCTAAGGACAATTGTTGGCAAAATGTCCCATTTCACCACACTGGAAGCACTTGATCTTTGAGAGATCCTTCTTCTTCTTTGGTTTCCTCTTTGATGCCAAGGCTGCATCTTCCTCATCTTCCTTCTTCACTTTGCTCAATCCAGAGCTATACTGCTTCTTAGTGAATCTGCGAAGTTCTTCTTGACATAGAACTGACCACAAATTGTCCCAATCTGGGAGGTCCACTTTGCCCAAGATACATTGGACAAAGGTTTCCCACTCATCTCTGACTGCATTGAGGGCAGTCCTGACCATCACATCGTCTTCCACATCAGCACCCGTTACAGTCAATTGATCTTTGATCGACTGCGGTCTGAAGAGGAAATGCTCCATGTCTTCTCCCCTGGTCATCATGAATGACCTCATCTGTGTCTCCAACAGCATCTTCCTTTGGACATATTTTCCCTCATATAGGGAGATTAAGGCCTTCCACATCTTATTAGTTGTCTTCTTCTCAGCTAAGTGTAATATAATATGGTCCTTAATTCCGTCCATAATCAGCTGCTTGGCATGCCCAGTAGCCTCCTTATGCTTCCGAAGGAGATCCAAATTTGTCGGTGTGACCAGAGTACTTGATCAAATTCGGGTGGATGGGAGCACAGTTGACCGCACCATTAGGCTTACCGAGTCCGACCGAGCGGAAAACGACGATCGACCGGTTTGTTACCGAGCGGCTTGGGTTGTCTTTTCGTGAAGCCGGGCACAGTGGGGTTAACTCGGCCTAGCCAATTCCGCCGGCCGGTGGGCCCAAAAAAGTGATTTTAACGGACTTAAAACCCAAATAAATTCTGATGTTAGGTTTGTTTTAGGTTTTCTAACCCCTCCCCATGCCACTTAACTAACCCAACCCCTCTCAATACCTCACATCTTTCTCATTCAATTTGCTTGAGCATTTGTGAAGGTTTTCTGAAGAGTTGTGGAGTTGGTTTTGGAGCAGCTTTGAGGAGTCTTTTGGGCAAGCTTTGGAGCAGCAGTGAGGAGCTTATTGGGAAGCTTTGGAGCAGCATTGAGCTAGAGGAAGCTAGAGGCTAGAGGTATTTATTTTTTCTCTTCTAAAATCTGTCTTTGTTTGTTTTATTTATTTAGCAAATCTGAAAATGGTAAACATAGTTTTTGGTGAAAAAAATGAACATAGAATGAATAGTTTTTTTTTTTTTTCATGTTCAGATTTAAACCTTTTATTTCCAAGTCAAAAACTCAGTCCAAAATGGCCCCTAGAGCGAAAGATGCTACTTGGGCATATGCTGAAATGGTTGGTGATCAAATGTTTTGCAAATTTTGCAAGAAAAAAATTAAGGAGGGTGGAGGGGGCATTCATAGGCTGAAACTACATTTCGCTGGTGTTAAAGGCAAAATTACTGCATGTGAAGCACCAAACATTGGGGAAATTAGGAAGCAGTTGAAAGAACAATTTGAGAAGTTTGGGCAAGAGAAAAATAGGCAAAAAGAAATACAGGCTGAAATTGGGAGGAAGAGGAATCTACAACATATGATGGCTGCCAACTCAAGCTTTGAATCTTTTGATTATGAGGGTTCCTCATCTATCCCTTCCACTGATGCATCAAAAAACCCCTTTCGCTATGTTCCTCCCTCTATGGAGTCTATTTCTGACAAGGGTAAGGGTGCAATGAGAAATAAGGGTACTATCAAAAGTTTTTTTGTGCCCTCATCTCCCTCTGATAGTGCAACTGCATATGGTCCTAGTCCTCCAACTGTGCAGCCCACTTTAGATGCTCATTGGAAAAAAGAATTGAGAGATGTTGCTTGTGAGTACATTGCTAGATGGTGGTATGATGTTGATATTCCCTTCAATGCTACTCGTTCACCATATTATGAACCTATTTTTGATGCCATATATACTGTTGGAAAGGGCTTCAAACCTCCTACTATGCATGAGTTAAGAGGATCTTTTTTGCAAAGAGAGATTTCAAACATTGATGATTATTTGAAAGAGTTCAAAAACTCATGGGCACGTACAGGATGTACCATCATGTCAGATGGATGGACTGATTAGAGGAATCGTACCATCATAAACTTTCTTGTCTTTTGCCCACAGGGAACCATGTTTCTAAGATCAGTTGATGCATCTGATAGGGTGAAAGATGCACAGTTGTTGTTACAGCTTTTGGATGAGGTTGTGGAAGAGGTGGGGGTGGCAAATGTTGTTCAAATCATCACAGACAATGCCTCTAACTATGTTCTTGCTGGTAAATTGTTAGAGGAAAAACACCCAACCATCTTTTGGACCCCATGTGCTGCACATTGCATAGACCTCATGCTTGAGGATATTGGCAAAATAGACTGGATCAAGAACACTTTAGAGCATGCCAAATGCATCACAAAATATATTTACAATCACTCATGGATTATGAGTTTGATGAGGAAATACACAAGGGGCAAGGAACTTATTAGGCCTGCCATCACTAGTTTTGCAACACATTTTTTGACATTGCAATCTATGCTTGCCCAACATAGAAACTTGCAAAAGATGTTTTCTAGTGATGAATGGAATGAATGTCAGTGGGCTCGCAAACAAGATGGCAAAGATGTGAAAAGGAAAGTCAATGAAGAAATATTTTGGAAAAAGGCAGCAGAGATTGTGAAACTTGCTGAGCCACTGGTTAAGGTGTTGCACTTGGTGGATGGGGAAAGATTGGCTATGGGCTTCATTTATGAGGCTATGGATCAAGCAAAGGAGCAAATAAGGGTAGCATACAAGGACAGAGTGGCTAAGTATGGGCCCATTTGGCAAATCATTGATCAGAGACGGAACAATCAACTCCATTGCCCGATACATGCAGCTGGGTATTTTCTGAACCCAAGGTATCATTATAAAGCTCAGGAAACAAGATCTTTGACTGGGGAGGTTAGAGATGGATTGATTGACTGCATTGATCGCATGATCCCCATAGAGAGTGAGCAGTTGAAGATACACAATTAGATCACTATGTTTAGTCAAGCCACTGGTACCTTTGGCAAGAACCTTGCAAGGATTGCAAGGGAATCAGATGAGTCAGGTAAACAAAGAATTTCAATTTTCAAATTTATATTTTATAATTTATTATTTTGTATAATTGTTTATAATTTCAATTTCAAAGTTGGATATAAATTGTTGAGCTAACTAAAACTCATTTTTTGCAGCACAATGGTGGGAGGCATTTGGTAGTCATTGTCCTGAATTGCAGAGGTTTGCAATCCACATTTTGAGTCAAACTTGCAGTGCTTCTGGGTGTGAGCGCAATTGGTCTGTCTTTGAGAGGATTCGCACAAAGAAGAGAAACCGTTTGGAGCAAAAACGATTAAATGATCTAGTGTCTGTCCAGTACAACCTCCGACTAAGACGCAACCAATTGCTGAACAAAAGACCTGATTCAGATCCCATTGTGTTGGAGGATATTGATCCAACATCAGATTGGGTAGTGGAGTCTTGTCCACCAGAGTTTGACATAGACGGGGAGAGTCCGCTTGACTTCGATTTAGAGATGGAGGCGACTATGCTCAATGTAGATCCATTAGTAGCAGACCCAGTCCCAAGCCATCCAGTTGCAAGTGCAGGCACTTCCTCTAGTCAGCCACGACGGAGACGCATAACTCGTCTATCTGATTCTCAACGTGGTAAGGGCAAGGGTATAGTTCCAGTTGACGATGTTGATTCAGAGGAGGAGGCGGAGCGAGAGTTTTCCTCCTCTAGTTCAGAGTTTGAGGCAGAGGACATTGGCTTGTCACAGTCAGATGACTAGCAGTAGTTACTAGTGACTATTCATGTTTTGTTGTAGAGGCCATTTAGAGCCTCCTTAGTTATGTTCTTTGTTTTGATCTCTATATCATCATCATGTATTGGTCCTTGGACAGTGCACTGGGTGCAATTTTGATATAATGGATATATTCATGAGCCTACTTTGATCATATGTTGTCTTTTGTCTATATTGTAATGCTTTGTGTTTAGAAACATGAATAAAAATCTTTAAATTTATGTTTTTGTACAAAAAAAATAATATTTAATGTATTTTTTACAAAAACCGAGTCATTGAAACCGAGTCGAGTCCCAAAGTCGAGTCGACCCTCGGCCAATGGTGGCCAGGTTAAGATTTTAAAACTATGGTGGCAAAGTTGCTCTACATGGTCTCTAAGATTGTATGCCTTAAGGACTATCAGGATCCTTGCCTTCCAAATTGAAAAGTTTGAGAGGCCATGTAGCCTGTCCTGATCATGCAATCCATGAGAAGCCATCTACTCATAAATGTGTCAGAACTTCCTTTTCTCTTTGCTAGAGAAATGGATTTAAGGCCCTTGGTGAAACAGGCACCTTCTCCTCCCTCTGACAACTGATTTCCCTCATTGGAAATCTGCCAAATCATCAATGATTCATCTCTCTTTGATCCTCTGATCAAACTGCAAGTTTCTTTGGCTAGAAACTCTCTGAGAAGCTGATCTCCTCCCACTCTTTATCACTTGTGCTAAGGCTAAAAATCTGAAAACTTCAGAAATTTAACACCACGAGCACCTTCTAAATTTCTACAACTTTTCTTCAATCTTTTCTGGATCTGACAGATTCAGATCTGCATCACACTGGCTGGTTTTAGACTATTCCAGCGATGTTTCTGAGCTGCCTCTGCGCAGTAATTGCATGGGCTTGCTAAGAGACAGCGTTAGACTACATCACCCTTCCTTCTGCATGAATCTGCCTCTGAAAACTGCACTGTCCCTTCATATCTGTGTTTCTGTTGATTTTCCAGCTGCTTCCTGCAACTAGAACCTTCAGATTATTGCTGCTGACCCTCCTAGATTTGCAATTGCTCTGATACCATGTGGAAATTTCTGAATCTTTACACTTTATGCAGAAATTATTTACTGTTAATCTAGTTATGCTCCTCCTACTTAGACAAGTTATTAATTGAATAAATTCAAGTTAAAATTGAAGCAAAACACATAATATATCTCCACCAATTCAGATCTAGAACAAGTTCATGCACACATAGACAAAGTGAAACAGTTATTTCTGGACAAATAGTCCCCGGAAAAACCCAATGCGGGAAAATCGGTCTTCTAGCTGCTGGAGGGTTTTATTATTAAGAATTTTCTGAATACAACAAGCCTGGGTTCCAGATCTGGAAAACCCGATAAATAAATAATAGATCTACATCTCACTGGCTGATCTAGGGCCAAAGTAAGGACTGATCCACACCCTCAAACGAGATTTACAAAACTCAGCCAAAATTAGGGCCTAGAAACCCGAGCGCTGCCCCTGAAGCCTCTACGTCAGCCTCTGAAGCCCCTCTGACCCTCAGCGTTGCTCCGGAAAGGGCTTCGTTACCCCAGATTGGGTGACGCAGTCCCTACGCTACCCCTTAGGGTCTCTGCGTAACCCTTGAGGGTTTCCTACAGAAAATTACGTTGTCTTTGAGGGACTGCGCAGCACCTGCATAGCATAGTGCTACCCTTCCTGCTGCTGCTCTCCTGCTTCTCGGCGCTACCTCTCTGAGTTGATCTCTACCTCTTGCTGATTCTAGGCCCCGGGATCAGATCATCCCCTTGGCCTAAATTCCCCTTTGCAGCTGAAACACTTATGATAACTCTTAGCAAACCTGCCCTAGAATCTCAGCTCAGCTTCAGTGCTCTGTCTCTGTGTGTCTTTACAAATGACCCCAAGCCTTTCCTTTATAATTTTCTCATTGAGAAACCAACGACCATGATCAGATCTTGAATCAATGGCTAAGATTAAAAGAAAGCTTGATTCGTGTGACTTAAGACAATTTCATCATATGTTTAATTAAATTCACTTTAATTATTTAAGTTCGCTAAGTTTTAACTTAGGAAATACATTAAAATAATTAATTAATTTAATATCTCCTAAACCAGATGAAATTTCCCAAATCAATTTCTGGCTCTTGTAGATCAAGTGTACTCTAGTCCCTCCACAAAGTTTGGGAGCTAGAGCACAATTGATGCTACCCCAAATACACAAAATCTCAACACCATGTCTGCTTTTAGATCATTCTTCATGTCTTCTATGTTGTCTTTCATTTTTTCTTCCATGTCTTCCATAACATTCTTCAAACCATCCATCTTAACTTCCACGCCTTTCTTCAAACCATCCATCTTAGCTTCCACGCCTTTCTTCAAAACTTCCATTTCATTTTTTGTTGCTCTTTGCGAGAGCGAAAGTTGTTTCACTTCCTCTTCTAATTTTGATATATCATGTTGCACTTCTTCCTCTTCATAGGTCATAGTAGAGCCTTCTGAAGGCTTAATGGGTGTTGAATTATTTTTAGGGACATTTTAGAACCCAATACTGATATTTATGCTTCAATATGCCCTTGGAATCACTTCAAACTTTTTTTCCAAACAAGACTTATGCAATTTGAAAAAAAATGCATAAATTTTTCTTACTTTTGAGGAGCTCGATATTGAAACTAATGTATCTCTGCGATTTCGGATCCCCAAGATTTTATCTTCAGTCCTTTAGTAGCCCTCTGAATATTCTTTCCAATGCCACAGGTCTGACCTGATTTGGATTCTTCAAGACAAAGTTATGCCCAATCTCCCGCAATGACCTAATTATGGACTAGTTCAGTAGAGCGAACTCGTAAGGCGTGCCACGTGTCATTGTTTGGTCCTTCAGCTCTGAAATTGATACACAAAAAACTACATTGCATGTACTTTCGGCCACTTTTTACATAATTCCAATCTGACACTCAGAGAGAGAGTTATGACGATTTTCCCAAGGTCACCTCTTTGAGATGAAATTCGGGAGTTTGAAAAAACCCTAACTTCCACAGATCATATCTCCAAAAATATTGCGAACCAAGATCTGAAATTTTTACACTAAGTTCCTCAAGATTTCTTCGCAAATGGGTTTTTTTAAGCTTCTGAACCTTCATAGGAAAAAAAATTATAGCGAAAATGCCACGATAACCTGTTTGAAGCAGTGAAACCCTAGAATCCAAAGCTCTGATACCAAATGTTATGTAACCAGCTCACAAAATAGAAGAAAAGAGAGATCAACGACTTAAAAATCATCCACTTCGAGGAGGAAACCTCCTTTACATTACATAAATGAACAATTCTTGGATGATACAAATGACAAAACCTCCTTTCTATATATAGGAGTCCATGGGGTCACAATATAATCCTAGCCGACCTAACAATAATAATTTAAGGGCACAACAATAACAATAGTGGCTTTTTATGGGGCACAATAATAAAAATATGGGGGCTATAGGGGTACAACAATAACAATAAGGGGGCTACACTAACAACAATAAGGGACTACACTAGTAATATAGGGACCTAACAGGCCAATAGAAGGGACGCAGCCCAGCTAGGCTGACGCAGACCCTTCTGGGTGATGTAGAGGCAACGCAGAGGCCTTCAGGGTGACACAGGGACACTGAAATTAATTTTATACCCAATCCTGGCACATGCAGTACATTAGTAGCACTCATGTTGGTTCTTGTTTCCATCTGAAACTCTATGGTGCCTCTCCCTACCGGAGTTCATCTAGTTTTGTTTCCCATAGTGATCTAGAAGTCCATCTGCTCCTCCTGATAGCTAGAGAAATATTCTCTAACTCCTGTCATATGAGTTGAAGCTCCACTATCAATTTACCAAACACCAAATGATGCCGAACCTGACAAGCACGCAAACTCATCCTCCAACCTGGAAGATAATTCTGAGGCATCTTGACATTTGATTTTGTCCATGATTTTTTGTACTCGTTTCTTTTTCCTCCCAACGTTGATTTTGTTGTTGCAAAATATTGTCCCAACTGGAAATCTGCTCTGCAAGGAAAATATTGTTGCTCCCTCTACCTCTAGTAACCTTCGATTTGGAAAATCTAATTTCTCTGTCGACTCTCTCAGAGAAGTAGACTTTTCCTCAAAAATTGACCCTCCTAGCCAAAGGGACTGCACAACCTCTGGTATTTCGAGCAGCTGCTTAGACAGTGCTACAAAGCTCCTTCTTCTCTTTGCAACTGAGCTTTCCAGCTTCTATCTGTGCTCTAATACCATGTGAAAATTTCGATATCTTGAATCCTACTGCAGGAACTGATAATATTTCTTCTATTTGTTAAATTAATTGAACAAATTATTTGCAGTTTCATACGGCAAATATCGAAACATATACACTGCAGCCTTCACAAAATAAATATTGCGGAATAAAAATAAACATTGGAAACAAAAAAATTCTAACATCCACAGAAAAACATTGACACAGTTATTTTTGGACAATTGTCCCAGGAAACCCAATGTGGGAAAATCGGTGCAGCAGATGAGGGTTTCTTTATTAATCTTCAGTAGCAATTCAAGTACAAAATTCGGATAACAGAAACAAAGGAAAAATACTGAGAGAAATTTAGTTACAAATCTCTCACTCTCCACAGCGACTCCCTAACCCTGAGATGGACCCTTTGCCCATACGTTGGTGCCTTTGTGTCACCCTCTGCACAGTGACTGTGCAAAGCTCTAGTGTATTGCGTCTCTCCTCACGTTGCCTCTTCCTGAATTCGTCCTGCACTTCTCGGACCATTGATGATACCCTCTCTCTCTCTCACCTGCTACTCACCCTCTGGCTCTATCTCCTTTGTTGAACTTCAACCACTCAGAAAATATATCTCCTTGGGCAACTGTGTAACTACACTGGTGTGTTCTCCATCTACCCATCAACTTCTTCTTATAATCTTTTGTTGGAGCACCAACGGCCAAGATTAAAACATAATCGATGGCCCAAATTATTTCCATGTCGATCCGTATGAGTTTCTAGAACATTAACACCATGACTTAATTAATTCTGATTAATTAATCATATTTCCTAAGTTTAAACTTCAAAAAAATTAAAAATTGATTAATGAATCTAATTAAGTTGTCTCTAGGTGGAATTTCCATAAATGATTTCTGGGTATTGGAGAATACATATATTCTAGCCTTCCCACCAAATCTTGTGACTAGAACACACCCGATGCTACAAAAACTAACACAAGGGTCCAAATTTTCTTGAAATATACAATATTCCCTTGGTGGAGGACCTTAAAAAATTGATTCTTTTAGACCAACGAATTTTTCCATTTGGAGAATTTATTTTCCTACGACAATTTAAATTTGACTTTAATTAATTAATTTTCTGGCTTCGGATTTAATTTTATTTTGCCAAAAAAATTAATTTATTTACACGTGGGGATTTAATATTTTTCCAACCCTTTGATACATAAGATTTTACGTTTAGAAGGCTCAAAGAGGGAATACACGTTAGGCCTAGACCCTCAAGACACATAACCCATCTGTGACACAACATGATCTAGTAGACCAAGTGATTTGTAATAAAATAATTGAGCCAACTAGCTTAAATTATTCCCAAACCACTTTTACATTAGACTCGACTAAAACACTAGGACTCACCTAAGACTTCGACAATAAACTTCACCCCAGCTTTGGGGGTTTAAGCTAGAGAGGAAAAAACTCTTTTGATTTATTCGTCATCAAAATTATAGGCTTACCTAGGTTGTTACATAGACTCAAGGTCTTACTAGGATCATTTACATCACATAACTTGTATAATGGGGTGACCATGAACATGGGCTGCTAATAAGTTATCCGATCCTGTTGGAAAAAATTGGCACTTCCTCTTCCTTGGAACTTTGACAATTTGAGTGCAACACCCACAATTCATCGAATGTTGGAGTGCCTTTTCTTGAATAGATGTTCGTCACAAAACTACTCCAATCTAGAAGTAGAGCATTGAGTATGCAAGTAGTTAATTCGAAATCGGATATGACTTCTCCAAGCCCTTGAATTCGATCTTTCAATTTCAAGATTTCCACAAGGTATTAGGCCAAGTCTTCATCTTTTAAAAACCTTGTTTTGTAAAGTTAATTCCTTAAAGATATTTTCTAACCTATAGTATTAATAGAGTGTAATTTTACCAATTTGTCAGACTTCTTTTGATGTGCCCAAATCTGCAACAAAGGGGATAAGATGATCTTTGTTGGACTCAATGACAATTCTTTGAGCCCTTACTTCTCCCTTGTTGTACTTGGCCACTTCTTGAGTCTTGTCCTTGTCTAGTTCTGAAACTTTGCCTAAAATGTGATCCATGACTTCATTTGCTATGAGAACCAAATCAATACTCTTCTTCCAAGCTTTGAAGTTTGATGATTCATCAAGTTTGTTGCCTTCCTTGCAAAAAGATGCCATTTGATTTGAAGATTGAGATATGAAATATAGTAAAGTACTTACTTGTTAAAGGAGTGGAGTGCTTTCAATGATGATGATGTTTCCAAGAATTTTGATGCTTCCAAGAGTCTTCAAACATGTCCTTGAATGATGGCTGCAATAGAGATGTCTTCTAGGATGGCTGGTACAAAAATATCTTTAAGCTACAATAGTTTTCTTCAAGAATGAATGATGGTCTTTGAGTCTTCTCTGTATGCCCTTTGCAAATGATGTCCTTCAAAGTACCTGATGTAAATGTCTAGGATGATTGTTGTAGAGATGCCTTCAAATGAGCCAACAAAATTGATCTTCAAGCTGTCTTTTCCTCACCCTAGCTCTGATACCATGTTGAGAAACCAATAGGCTAGCAAATTAGGGTTCATTTCTCTTACTTGATAATTGTTTGTGAATATTTGTTGGCTTCTTGTTTCGTTTATTATGTTCTCTTCATCAAGAAATTACCAAAACATAAAACATGAAGATCACAAAGAAAAAAAGAACACAAATATGTAGGCTCCAAGCCAGGGCATAACCCCACAAAAGAGAAAATCCAAACAACACCTCTTCATATAGAGTCAGATCAAAGTGAGAAATCGAAGACCCAAAAACCAAAACCAAGACTTGCCACAAGACCCAAGTCAACCTTCCTTCAAACCTTCCTCGACCAAGTCAAATCCAACAAAGTCAATGCTAGTCAATGCTCTTCAAATCTGGTCAAACTCTGAAATTTCAGACCTGCAACACTTCTGAAATTTTTGGCCCGATGGTAACTCAGAAATTTTCACACGTGACAAAATTAGGGCATAATAGTGTGAGTTTCTCTCTCCTTTGACCTTTGTCTCTTCTCCTTTGATTCTCGCTCTATTTCCTTTGACTTTCGCTGGTCTTCTTGCTCTTTCTTGCACAGAAATCGATGTGAATGTTATATCCAAATGAGGTTTAATTGCACAGTATTTATAGCTGTCCAAGAAGTCGAATTGGTGCCTTCGAGGGCTGACTTGGTCTTGTAGGTGACAAATTGACTCTTTTGACTCAAAATAAAAATTAAAATTAAAATTTCTTACAAATAGTCCAAATGGGACTTTGACTCATGACAACTTTTTAATTTGACTCAGTAAACCCTAGAAGCATGATGAACATGTTTTGACTAGTGAAAATAATAATAATAATAATAATTTATTTTTCTTCTTTTGCTTTTACATGAAATATATAATGATACAAGTACAATGATAATTATGAAAACTAATTATGAAAGGGACCAGCCAATTAGGTTAGGATCCCCTATTGTGCATACATAAACCCAAGAGTCCATATGTTGTTTTTCTAATGAAAATAAGTATGGGAATTTGTGGATGACCTTTTAGGATGGTAAAAGCCAATACTTCAAGTAAGATCTTGCATTGGCATCGAATTATATGCCTTTTAGGTGAGGCAAGAAGCCAAAATTCCTTCAAATGAGGCATAAGGCTAGCCGCTTTTTGTTGCTTACTAGGAAGGATATCTTGTTCGAAATGCCATCTTGTCATGTCAATACTTCTAAAAATTTCACTTGAACATCATTCCAGCAATCATTTTACTATAAGCAATAATATTCGAACACGAGAAGAGCTTTAGAATAAGTAATAAATTTTCATTAGAGGGGGAGTGAAGCACATCTTTAAAGAGTTTCCCTATTTCGCTAAAAATAAATGCATGTTTTAAATCTAAAAATCTGTTAAAAAAGCTAAATCTAAAAGGAAATTTTTACAAAAAGGGAAAAATGCTTTAGGTTAAATCTATTTGGAGCTAAACATCTATTTGTATCTTTAGCAACCAAATATCAAATAAATTTTTGTATTGTAAATGCATGTTATATGCATAAAAACTCATTGCATTGAGTACAACTTTCTTCCTTCTCTTGCGTGGTTTGTCTCATGCATGCCTATTTTGAAAACCAATAGGTAAGTTGCAAATTGTTCCCTCTATGTATTATGTTGATACAATATTTAATCGTTGTTGATTAAGATGTCTGGCATGAGGACTCAGAAGAATATTATGTAGTAAGAAGCAAGCATATATCTATAGGTGACATCTTGGTGTCTACTACATTTAAAAATGACTTCTAACATGTATGAACATTCAATGTATGAACATTCAATATCTGTACATGAGGTCGTGAGGCATAGTATATAATTATAAAGACGTAAGGTTGTGTTCTAGAAGTGAAATCACAGTGTCTACTGACATTTCAACACAGGAGTTCCAACATTTATGAACATTCAATATTTGACCATAAGTTTATATGTATGTACTAGAATATATCACCATGTTGATTATGTTCAGATCACTTACTGTGCATACATAAACACTGCAATTCATGCATTGTCCTTCTGATAAATTTGGGTATGTCTACTTGGGATGGTAAAAGCCAACAATCCTCCAAGTGAGAACATGTATTGGTGTCTATTTCTATCAGTCCTTTAAGCAAGGCAAGAAACCAAAATTCCTTCAAGTAAGGTGGGAAGCTTGTCTCTATTTATGTCATTCAATAGGAAGGATAAGGCTAACTTGTTTTGAAATGTCATTTAGTCATGTCGATGCTTTCATGAGGTAACTCCTACACAGTGTAAAGCACTTTCCATTTCTCAATTTTCTCCTACAAAAGCACTAGCAAGGTACCATATACCATAAACTTAGGCCTGTATTCAGTCATGATGCTTCCAAAGACATGCTTAGAACGTCATAAATAGCAATGCCCTTAACGAGCATACAACAACTAAATTGTAATAACAAGCATTGTGAAATATGAGAGGTGTTTTGACAGATTCCGAGCATAATAAACTTGGGACCTATAATAAGCACACATCTCACTCTAAAAGAAATAGCATCCTTCTAATTTAAAGTATGCATTTCACAACTACCATCTAGAATATCAAATAGAAGAGGAGTCTCAGCTTGACAAAAACAACAAATACAATAAGCACAGAAAAGAAAATATGATGAATTGAAAACCAAAAACACCTTACCTTTCCAAAACATGTTTCATCTCAGAAGCATATTCACGTTTATCAGTTTGTGCACGCAATGCACGAACAGCAGGGCCTTTGGAGATGTTCAATATTCGCTTTTGCAAATAGCATCTGCATAGGAAAAAAATTTAAATAGTTTTAAATGCTCAAAGAAAAGGATAATTGCTAATGATATTGATGACGTCGGATTACATTACATTTATGGAAGTGCACCTCAAAGTTAGCCAACACTATGCATGTAAATGTACAAACAAAATAACACTATGGTTATGCACATGGAATTTGTCCCATTATCCCATACAGGTATATGCTAGGATTTCATTGAACATGATTCAATTAGGCAACCATCTAGCTAAGCAGAAAGAAAGTAGAGGGAACCACCTTACAAAGAGTATGTTGGATCACAAAAGCTAGTAAATAACCTTTCAATCATTCCCTGAAATAAACTTTTAGACTAATGAAATTTGAAAACCATAAACATCTAACCAGATAGCAAATAAGATACCAGATAATGGCTAAAGACATAAGATAAACATCCAAAACAAAACGAAAAGGAAGAATCTATCAACTATTATGGCCTAACTAGATGAACAATAGTAAGATCAGATTCATCATCATGAATATTTAATGATGAAAGGAACTTCCACATTAATAGATAAGATAAGTGTATTAATGTCTAGCTAATGACCACTGAAATAGTTCAATGGAGCTGCCAAATACAATGATGTCGATACAAAGCAAAAGCACAAAGATTGCTCCTGTAGAAAGAACCAAGATGCATAGAGTAAAAATTTGATCTAAGCTAAAGCAAGAAAACAAAACTCCAGAAGGACAAAATGGATTTGAAAGGAGGACCACGAGAGCTAGCTCTCCTAACATCCAAGATCGAGTGAAGGAAACTCGTAATAACCCACTATTTGGAGAAAGACACATATGAGAATATGTATACCTATTGTGCTACTCTCTAGAAGAGGTTGGCCTCCACTAGCCCTAGGTTGGCTTGTTTGGCTATCAGAGTGGGATCTAAACTACCACTATTGCTAAGATCTCCAAGAAGGGGGGATAGTTCCACACACCCACATTGATCTAGAAATAGATCCAAGGCCATTATTTGTGTATATCTTGGTGCTTGTTGCTGCAAAATCTAGCAAGCCTTGGAGAGGGATACCCTACAGGGCTATTACTAGACGAAGTGACAACAATGGGGTAGTTGCCCAATGTCACCACAACCAAAACCCCCTGCTCTTTATGGACTTTCACTAATGGGAGAAGTCCTAGTATGAGGTCGCCTATGATGGATATTCTAAGAATAAGGGTACAAGGTGACTACAATGCTTCTAAGAAAAAGGCACAACTTAAGCACGAGGCTCTAATTAATGAGATAGGGGTGATTCAATTTCCCTAGAGAAGCCAATTTTACGCACACAAGACCAAGGGTTTGTTTTAGTAGGTTGAGAGTCGAAATGGCTTAAGGTCAACGTGAAGAGAAAGGGTTTCCTACAATGTGTTTCTACAAGGACATGGCACATGAAACTCTCAAATAAGCCCCCAAGTTCAAGCTAGAACCAAACTAGGGTTTAGCTTAGGGCAAACAACTAGGGAAAAGATATTTATGGATAAAATTGAAGTGAATGCCTACCAAAAGGCAATGATTTTGTGGCAACCACTCCTCTCTTGGTAATTAGACTCTTCAAGCTCGAAAATGTTTCCTCCCTATGAATTCGCACCAAGCCTTAGCTTGGTCGCTTGGCCTTCTTGTCGCCTGTTGACCATTGGAGTGGCACCTGATGATGATGTGAAGACTCCATGCCCAAGGATGAACCAGAGGACACTTGTATGCTCTCGGAAACTATACAGGTTCAATTTTCAATTGGCAGGAGCATTGGTGAGTAGCACATCTAGTAGCACTCACACTAGTACCACCAGCAGTAGAGACTTGTGCGAGTTATGGCACCGGAGGATGGCGCATATGCATCATGGAGCTTTGAGAGTTCTGAGGGAGATCACTACAAGAGTTCCTGATTTCAGTGTCGAGCATTATGAGGTCTGCAGAGGGTGTGCTTTGTGCAAGTACACCAAGTTACCATTTTCAGCGAGCGACAACAGATCTACAAGTATACTAGACTTGATTCATACTGATGTTAGTGGTCATATGTCTCATGTGTCCATGGGTGTTTATCAGCATTATGTTATATTCATTGATGACTACTCTAGGAGGACTTGGATATATTTCCTGAAGACCAAGGGTGAGGTCTTCAGTCGCTTTAAAGAGTTCAAAACTTTTGTGGAAAAGCAAACAAGTAGGAAGATTCAGGTCTTGAGGTCAGACAATGGTGGTGAGTACACCGATGGTAGATTTTCTGACTTTTGTGCACAGAAGGGCATTAGGAGAGAGTTCACGGTTCCTTACAACCCCCAACAGAATGGGGTGTCTAAAAGGAAGAACAGAGCTATTGGTGGGGCTTTAGAGCGATGATTCATGATCAGGGGTTGCCTTTGTTTTTGTGGGCTGAGGCATGCAATACTGTTGTTTATCTTTAGAACAAGAGTCCTCACAAAGTATTAAGGAATATGACTCCGGAGGAGGCCTTCATTGGAGAGAAGCCTCATGTGGGACATCTTCGTATCTTTGGATGTCTCACATATTCTTATATCCCCAAGGAGCAGAGGATGAAGCTGGAACCCATGGCAGAGAAGGGTATCTTTATGGGTTACAGCGAGACTTCGAAGGCCTATCAAATCTTCATTCCTTCTAAACGGAGAGTGGTGATTAGGAGGGATGTGAAGTTCGAGGAAGAGAGGGCCTATCGGAGATCGCAGGAGTATGATGAGAGAGAGTCACAGACTTCTCCTCAGTAGGGAGGTCAAGTATAGGGACCAGGATTTGAGGGTTCTGAATCGACTGGTACAGGAGGTACTTCAGTGTCAGTGACATCTGGGGCACCAGTGGCAAGTTCACCGCGCACTTCTTTAGGGAGTTCACATGGCACTTCAGCTGACATAGGCACAAGTTCTTCAAGGACAGGTGTTGGTACAGGCACACCAGGGTCAGTTGGCAGACCTTTCGGTTCACTAGACTGGGGGGCAAATGATGAGGTTCCCTATGGGGAAGTTTCTTCAGGGAAGAAGAGGCCCAAGTGGCTTCAAGACACCTTGAAGGGAGCGAAGTTCGTTGCTCCTTCGAAGAGGGTGAACAGGGAGAGTGTGCCACCTGAGCGGTTTTGCAGTTATGTAGCCAAGGCTACCAGCATTGTTGACTCTGAGCCTACTAGCTATGAGGAGGCTGCCAACCAGGAAGTATGGAGGGAGGCTATGGTGGAGGAGTATGCCTCTATCATTAAGAACAATGTCTGGGAGATGGTGCCTAGGCCTGAGGGCAAGTCAGTTGTGACTTCCAGGGGGCTCTACAATAGCAAGCATGTTGCGGATGGCAACATTGAGAAGTTCAAGGCGAGGTTTGTGGCTGGAAGGTTCTCACAGATAGAGGCAGTTGACTATGATGAGACCTTCGCTCCCGTAGCTCGGTACACTTCTATCCGGTCCCTTATTTCTATTGCTGCAGAAATGCGTTAGCAGATCCATCAGATGGATGTGAAGACCGCATTTCTGAAGGGAGTTATAGAGGAGGAGGTGTATGTCGAGCAGCCACAAGGCTTTGAGGTACTTGGGTAGGAAACCCATGTATGCCGGTTGAGGCGAGCACTCTACAGACTTAAGCAAGCTCCGAGAGCTTGGTATTCGAGGATTGATACTTACTTGCAACAGATGGGTTTCACGAAGAGTGATGCAGATCTGAACCTATACTACATTGTTGTAGGGGATGATCCACTCATTCTTGTGCTATATGTTGATGACTTGTTCATTAATGGGGCAAAGGGACTGATTAGTGGTTGCAAGGAGGATCTTGCTATGGAGTTCGAGATGAAGGACATTGGGCTGATCCATTACTTTTTGGGGCTTGAGGTGTGGCAGGAAGAGGGGCATATCTTTCTAGGGCAGGGGCAGTATGTTATGGATGTGTTGAGCAGATTTCACATGGCAGACTATAGACCCATGTCTACACCTGTGATCATCAACTGGAAGAAGCTTCATGCTTCGGATTCTAGTTTGGTGGATCCCACATTGTATAGGCAGATTATTGGGTCCTCGATGTATCTAGTCAACACTAGGCCAGATATATGCTTTGCAATGAATACACTTAGCTAGTTCATGGTTGAACCCAGGAGGGTGCATGGGTAGCTGCAAAGCACATTCTTCACTACATGCAGGGGACTGTTGATTATGGTCTGGACTATAGGCAAGGAGATGGAGTGAGGTTGGCAGGTTACACAGATTCAGATTGGGCAGGGAGTGCTTCTGACAGGAAAAGCACTTCAGGGTGTTGCTTCGGATTGGGTTCGGCAGTTGTGTTATGGTTCAGTCAAAAGCAAAAATCAATTGCTTTGAGCTCTTCTGAGGCTGAGTATATGGCCACTGGCCAGGCTAGTTGTGAGGCCATTTGGCTTCGTAAGTTATTGTATGGCCTATTTGATCAGGAGTTGAGACCAACAGTTATTCACTGTGATAATCAGAGTTGCATTAAACTCACAGAGAATCCAGTGTTTCATGATAGGTCAAAACACATTGACATCAGATATCATTTCATCAGGGACTATGTTCAGAAGGGGGCAGTGAAGTTGGAGTATATATCGACAGATGTGCAGGTGGCCGATGTTCTCATGAAGTCCTTGCCAAGAGGCAAGCATGTCCATTTCAGGGACAAGATGGGTGCAGTGAGAAACACTTTCCTCGGTAAGAGGGAGTGTTGATTTTTAATGTACCTTGGACAAGTGGTTTCCCATGGGTTAGTCTTTACCTAGGGAAAAGTGTCCAAAATAATTATTTTCCTAAGTGTGACTTTATAAAGTGAAAGTGACTTTATAAGTGGTAAAGTCAATATTAAATTATAAAGTGAAAGTGACTTTATAAGTGGTAAAGTCAATGTTAAATTATAAAGTGAAAAGTGACTTTAAACATAAATTACAATGTGGGTACTTTATTTAATGGGTGAGTTAAAAAATAAAAAGTGAGAATCAAATGCACATTTATTCTCATCCCTTTATCTAAATCAATCTGAACCATTAGATCTTAGGGTTGCCCAAAAGTCATTTAGGGAAACAAAAGGGGGAAAAGAAAAGAGAGACTGCATTCATTCATTCTTCATGAGCAGATTGGAGAAAGGACGCTGAGAGCTGGAGAAAAGTTCTAAAAGAGAAACTTGTTGCAGCAAGCTGAAGGAATGATTTATGGGCAAAGCTGAGCACGAAAATCAAGGCATAGAAGATAGCAGAAGGTACAGTACGAACAAAATTTGATGTTGTGAGCTGCATGTAGTTCGAGAGCAATTTTTGAGCAAAAAAAAAATTGTAAAAAAAAATCCGTACAGTCTGTATAGCAGTAGCGAAATCTGCACAGTCCATACGGAATCCATATAGTACAGTCTCTCAGCTTCAAGTGGGCACAAAAATCGAGGCAAAGTGGGCATGGTTTTCAAAGAGTTTTGGGCTGAAGAGATAAGTTGTATTTTGTTGTTTTGTTTTGTCTGCAAATGTATTTTTCCTGAACTTGAAAGATAAATAAATTTGAAGAGCTCTCTAACAGGTTTTCCAAGGAGAAGATTGAAGGGGTTTTGTCTAGGTCTAGGTTGACCAAAAATCTGTGTATTTTTTTTATGTGTTGCTGGTCTGTTTATGTCCATATTTATTTTCAGCATGTGTTGACAGTCCCATGTGTTTTAATATGAAAATTTCATTTCCAGAATTCTATATGTTGAATGTAAGTTTATGGGAAAGGGCATTTAATTGAATGGGAGTGATAAGGTGAAATTAAAATTGGGTTGGGATTGCAAGAAACTTTTTAGTCATCAAATTTCAATATATTATATAAAAATTCGCTCCCTGATTCACTCCCAGACTGGGAGCTTCTGAAAATGTCGCTCTCGCTCCCACACCCGCTCCCAAGTAACCTTGTATTCAATATCAAAATCATATGTCTACAACTTGTTGACCCACCTCTGCTACCTGTCATTGAGGCCCTGCTGCCCCATGAAGTGGCGAAGACTGTTATGATCTGTCTTCACCCTAAATCGGTTACCGACCAAATACTGTCGGAACTTGGCCAATGCATGCATTATGGCCAACATCTCCTTGTCGTATATGGAATACAACCTCTCATGCGGTAAGAGCTTCCAACTCTGGAAAGCAATGGGGTGCCCATCTTGGGACAAGACTGCCCCGATCCCCCCACTTGATGCATCACAGTCCAATGTGAAAGACTGCGTGAAACCCGGGAATGCCAATATCGAGTAACTACTCATCAACTCCTTGAGGCAATCAAAACTTGCCTAAGCTCCATATGTCCATGCAAAATGTTGGAAATATTGAGAGGGGAGGGTGAATCAGTGTTTCTTATCAATCAACACTTTTAAATCTTTTCAGAACATTAGTTAATCTTCAATTATTCTTGACGTTTATCCAGTAACAACGGTAAGCAATAGAACACAATAGGCACACGAATTTTAGGTGGAAAACCCCCTCCAGGTCAAAAACCACCAAACGTTTTTCTAATAAATTCTTTAATCTTCTGCCCCAACTGAAATGAAAGGTACAACTTCCTAGAATTCTAGAAAAGCATTCTTGTCCAGCTCCCACTAGAAGGATGCCCCAACGCCCTGGTTTCTTCAGTACTCAACTGAATGGATGCCCCGACATCCTAGACCAACCTACTACCCTGAAGTGTTCACAGGCTCCAACCTGTAGGTGACTTCATGCACCAAACTAGCATTTCCCTGCCACCGTATAACGATCAAAAATAAGACAAGAGTATGGGCTCCCGTACCAGGGACAATGATCCACGATACAATATGATTCACAATGATTTTCTTGAACTAGACCAATCACCCAATCACACTATGACCTGCAACCCAACTATAACATTATCCAACAATGACACTTATACCTCCCAACAATACCTCTCCAAATCTAGGAAGATTGACTCTTTTACAATAATAACTCTTTTACAATTTTACAATGATGATTTTTACTATACTGACTTTTGACACGACCTGATACTTGACTTGACACTGCTTCTTTGAACACTAGCAACTGCTGAGGTATTGTTGTGCTTGCTTCAAGTAATGGTACTTTGGCATTGCATTGTCCTTCTAGTATGTGTCTGAGTTGTCCTATTGTGTCCTCCTTCCTGCACATGCATTAATGAACAAGACCCAAACCAATATACAAAAAAAATACTTACACTGTCCTGCAAACCATATGTCAAAGAAATATTCAAAATTCAAATTTAAATATGTTTAACATTTATGAACAAAACCCAATGAAACATACGTACAAAATACTTACAATGTCCTACAAAAACACATGTGAAAGATGATATTAAAATTAAAATTCAAACACTAATCATACATAGCTTTTTGTAGCAGACTTACCCTTGATTTTTGATGTGTTGTCTGAATGCATATTTTTTCTTGCCTTCTAGAAGCTCGATATTGAATCTGTTGTATCTATGTAATTTCAAATCTCCAAGGTCTGAAATTGCGTCCTGTGGTGGCCCTTTGAGTCCTGTTTGCAACCCCGTAGGTTTGATCAATATTGGATTATTTAAGAAATATTTATTCCCAATCTCCTACAATGACCTGATTATAGACTGGTTCAGGAGAGTGAACTTGTACGAAGTGCCACGTGTCACTGTTTCAACCTTTGGTACTGAAAATGATACCCAAAAACTACAACACATCCTCTTTCTGTCACTTTTTACAAAATTTTAATCCAATGCTTAGAGAGAAAGTTATGACAATTTCCCCAAGGTCACCTATTTGACATGAAATTTGGGAGCCTGCAAAAACCCTGAATTCCTCAGATCATATCTCCGAAAATATAGTGAACCAATAATTGAAATTCGGACCCGAGCTTCATCAGGATTTCGGCTCAAATGGGTTTTTTATTTAGCATCTTAAGCTTCGCAGAAAAAAAAATTTATAGCGAAAATTCCACGATGACCTGTTTTAAGTAGAGAAATGCTTACATGAGGAGGATATGAGGGACATAATTTATATAAATGATTAGGTTGAGAGGGTATTCAACAAGTGAACGTTGGAGGGATTTTAGGAGCTTAAAAAATAATTAATTATTGACTATTTAATGATCACAACCAATGATTAGTGTCATGCCACAACCCCATGTGGTTTAGCCCACTAACTGGGGTTACTAAATTCAAACACGAATATCTATCAAACAATGAATAATGACGTGGCCTGCCATATATCATTGGAAACATCTCAACAAGTAGAAACCATCCAAAATATCGTTGAATCATAATATAGTAAGTTTTCAAGTCAAAATTCCCATGCAATATCGGGTTAGACCTTGATGTTGCTTGGGTTAACATCAATGACAACCACTGATCAAGAATACCCCCCTTTGGCATTGATGGCAACAAAATTACTTCCCCTGCAATCATGACACCTCTTCCTACAACATTATCTCCCCCTTTGTCATCAATGACAAAGGGTAACTCACCTTGAAAAACTTCATCCTGCAGACCTGTACATACCTCAACTCCCCCCCCCGTTCTTTTTACTTAGTTAGATAAGAGAAAGAGTCTAATGAGAACTTGGGAGAATCCCAAGCTTTAGGCGAAGATACTCAAATGCTTCACGAGGTAATGGTTTGGTAAATATGTCAGTGATTTGTTCCTTTCTGGCAACATATTCAAGCTTGATATTCTTTTTCAGTGATCTTCTCTCTAACAAAATGATATTTGATCGGAATGTGCTTTGTTTTGGAATGCATCATAGGATTCTTGGAGATACCGATGGCACTACTGTTATCGAAAAATATGGGAATAGGCTCATCAAACTTGACTTGAAGATCTTGCAAAGTTTGCTTCATCCAAAGAACTTGAGTATAAAGAGCCGTTGCAACGATATATTCTGCTTCTGCCGTGGATAACAAGATTGAAGACTACTTTTTACTTAACCATGAAACAAGGAAATTGCTTAGATAGAATTCTACTCCACTGGTACTCTTTCGATCATCAACACTTCCTTCCCAATCCGCATCTATATAAGCTTGGATAACTAGATTATTTCCTTTGGGATACCATAAACCATATTCTGTTGTGCCCTTAAGATATCAAAGAATTATTTTGACAACAATAATATGAGATTATTTTGGTGCTGCTTGGAATCTTGCTACTTGTCCAAATGCCTCCATTACGTCTGGCCGAGAAGCTGTCACATATAGAAGATTTCCAATCATAGATCTATACAACCTCTGGTCCACATCCTTTGACGAATCATCTAAACTTCACTTGCAACCTGTTACCATTAGGGTAAGGACAGGCTTGCAATCTTCCATCTCGAATTTATTGAGCATTTCCTTGATGTACTTGGTTTGATATATAAATATTCCTTTATCCTGCTGATATATCTGAAGCCCTAAAAAGTATGTCAGCTCGCCAAGTAAAGACATTTCAAGCTCACTTTTCATCTTTGCGGAAATTTTTTTACTTAATATGTCATCATTGCTTCCAAAAATTATATCTTCCACATATACCTCGATAATTGTTAGGTTATCTTGATCCAAGTTCACATAGAGATTATTGTCGGCGCTTCCTTTCTTGAATCCTTGTTGATGTAGATATCCATCAAGACGAGCATACCAAGCTCTAAGAGCTTGCTTGAGACCCATATAGTGCCTTCTTTAATTTGCAGACATGGTCTTCCTTTTCAGAGAGCAGAAAACTTTTGGGTTGTTCAATGTAAACTTCTTCTCTTCCAATTCACCATTTAGAAAGGCTAACTTAACATCCATTTGGTAGACCTTGATTTTTCTCGAGCATCCAGAAGCGACAACCATTCTGATAGCTTCCATTCTGGCAACAGGAGCAAATGTTTCTTCAAAATCAATTCCTTCAACTTGTGCATATCCTTTGCAACCTAATCTTGCCTTATTCCTGGTAACATGTCCATCCTCATTCAATTTGTTTCTGAAGACCCATTTAGTTCCAATAACATTTTTATCCTTTGGTCATGGAACCAATTCCCAAGTATCGTTCTTCTCAATTTGATCCAGTTCTTCATTCATAGCTGCTACCCAGTGTTCATCTTGACTAGCTTCCTCAAAATTGCTAGCCTCAAAAGTTGCTAAAAAAACAAGGTGGGCTTGTTGTGATGAAAGAAACTGTCGACTTCTTCTAGTTCCAATTCCTTCATTTATGTTGTCGATGATTTGATTTGACAGATGATTCTTTGGACACCATTCTTTTAAAGGTTTTGGGGAATTTTCTTGTACATCCTGCTGATCATTTCTTATTTCCTCTTGGTTGACTATTGTTTCCTTATTTGATTGGTCTTGTTCTGGAGCTTCTTCTTAATCCTTCACAGATTCTACCTCATATCCCTCAGATTTTCTTTAACGGGCAATCTCATCATCATCCTTTGTAACACAATCTTCATCAAAAGTAACATTTATGCTTTCCACTATTTGTTTTCGCCTCAGATTGTAGCATCTATAAGCCTTCCTTTTGCATGAATAGCCAACAAAAATACCTTCATCGACACAAGAATCGAACTTGCCCATTTTTTTATCTTCTCTTTTAATGTAGCATTTGCTTCCAAATATTTTGAAGTATTTGACGTTTGCCTGTCTTCCTTTCCATAATTCGTATGGAGTCATGTTACAATTGTTCCTTAGCAAACCTCGTTTTATAATGAATATAGTTGTATCGATTGCTTGAGCCCAGAATTTATCATCTAACTTTGAGTCATTTAACATTGTTCTGGCCATTTCCTGTATGGTTCTGTTTTTTCTTTCAACAACTCCATTTTGTTGTAGTGTTTTGGTTGTTGAGAATTGCCTTTTTATTCCATTTTCATCACAGTATTGTTGAAATACCATGGAAGTGAATTCTCTGCCATTATCTAATCTCAGACATTTGATCTTCAAATTAGTTTCATTTTCAACCAATTCCTTGTAGATTCTAAAACACTCGAATGCCTCAATCTTTTCCTTTAAGAAGCTGACGGCTGTCATTCTGGTGTAATCATCTATCATTAGCATAAAATATAATTCCCCATCTAAACCTTTTGTTCTCATAGGACCACATAGATCAGTATGTATTAATTCCAATGGACGTGATGCAAAGCGTTTTTTTGTCTTGAACTCAACATTTGTCTGCTTGCGGTGCCGACAAGATTCACATATCGTATTGGTAGGCTTTGAAATTTTAGGCATTTCTCTTAATGCTTCCTTCTTGTTGATCTTGACCAAATTGTCAAAAAATTTATGTCCCCTTTCGTTTGTGCTATAACCAACTTTCGTCTTCTTTCACCAAAAAGCACCCTTTAGGTGTCTCATCCAAAATATATATGTCAATTGGAGCTTTGCTTACTGTAGCCACAATCTTACTGAACTTTCCTTTCTTGATTTCTCATTTCTTAGAGTTAAGTAGCATCGTGTGTCCTTGATCGCACATTTGTCCAACACTGAGCATATTGTGATTCATATTTTCAACCAACAACACATCTTTCACTAATGCATTCTTGCTTCCAAGTGTGATTGTACCTACTCCTATCACGTTTGAAGACCCATCATTTCCAAAAGACATTGTTCCATCCTTCTTTTCCTTAAAGGATATAAACTTATCTATCTCCAGTCATATGAGTTGAGCAACCACTATCAACATACCAAACATTTATGTTGCTTTGAGCCTTGAGAGCGATAGCACATTTTTCATTCTTCTTTTTCCATATTTGTTCATTATGATTTTGCGAGAGTTCCTTTGAAGAACTTCCAAGTCTGCAATCTTTAGCCAGGTGTCCAAAATTGTTACATTTGTAACATTCGACATCATCTCTCAAATGATCAAATCTGTCAATATTCTTCTGAGTTCCGGAATATCCCTTTCTGAAAGATCTCCCGAAACTGTATTTATTCCAAACCAAATTTTAAGATTTAGGACCTGTTCCCTTTCTATATATAATTCGTCTTCAAGAGCGTTGACATGCTTCTTCTCGACCTTGAGCTCTTTAATAACCCTGATCACTTCATTTTGAAATTCAACCTCAATCATCTCTTTTTCTTCGTCGGATGCTTCTTGCTTATTATGCTTGGCCATAAACAATACTCTTCCGTTGATTTCTTCTTCGTTATCACTATCTTCATCAGATGAAGAGCTATCTTCTTTGGAGAAGAAACTTTTCTTAAACCATTTCTTCTTGCCTTGCTTGTTGAACTTCCTCAGACCTCTCTTTCCTTTTGTAACAGCCTCCCTTTTGTGAGGACACTTGGCTGCAAAATGCCCAACATCACCACAATCGAAACATATCAATGGAAGTTTACCTTTGAATTTCCTCGTACCTATTCTCATTTTTCGTGTGAAGTAGGCAAATTCTATCTGAAAATTCTTGTTCATCTTCTTCCTTTTCTTCTTCCTTACAACTACAAATTTTCGCTTTCAGAGTATGCTTGTCCTTACTAGTTTTCTTGGATGCGGCGAATGTTGTTTCTAGGTGAGATGTGTCGTCCTCTTCTTCAATCCTCATTTCATATGCCGTAAGCACTCCATGCAATTCATCTTTGCTGAGATTGGCTAGATTCGAACTATATTCCAAGACAGATACCTTTGGCTTGAATCGTGCCAACAAGGTTCTAAGGATCTTTCGGACAACAATTTTTGTGTCGACAAGTTCTCCTAAACCTTCCAATGCATTTTTTATTTCATCAACACGCTGTAAGTATGCATCAATATTTTCATCTTCCTTCATTTTGAATTGCTCAAATTTTTCCCTGTAAATTTGAAGCTTTGCTTCTTTCACGTTTGAGTCACCTGCATATATGTTCTCAAGCTTGCCCCGTACTTCTTTAGCAGTTTTGCAACTCAGTACCTTAAGATAGACAGATTCGATAAGCCCACTAATAATGAGATCTTTAGCCTTTGCATCATATACCATATTTTTCTTACCTTGTTCATCTTGGGTCGCTGTAAAGCCTTTTTCAACGATTTCCCATACTTCACATCCTTGCGCCAGCAAATGAAGCTGCATTCTTCCACTCCAAAGTGCGTAGTTATTTTCATTGAATAGAGGAACTCTATTCTTAGTATACTCCATGATCTCCTTCCAGTTGTTAGACTACTATTGAAGGAACCAAGCTCTAAAACAAATTGTTGGAAATACTGAGAGGGGGGGTGAATCAGTATTTCTTATCAATTAGAACTTTTAAATCTTTTCAGAGCAGTCGTTAATCTTCAATTATTCTTAATGTTTATCCAATAACAACGGTAAATAATAAAACACAATAAGCACACGCATTTTAGGTGGAAAACCCCCTCCAAGTCAAAAACCACTGAACCCTTTTCTAATAAATTCTTTAATCTTGAGACCCAACTAAAATGAAAGGTACAACTTCTAAGAATTCTAGAAAAGCATTCTTCTCCAGCTCCCACTGGAAGGACGCCCCAACGCCCTGGTTTCTTCAGTAGTCAACTGAATGGATGCCCCGACATCCTAGACGGACCTACCACCCTCAAGTTTTCAAGCTCCAACCTGTAGGTGACTTCATGCACCAAACTAGCACCTCCCTGCCACCCTATAATGATCATAAATAAGACAAGAGTGTGGACTCCCGTACCAGGGACAATGATCCACAATACAATATGATTCACAATGATTTTCTTGAACTAGACCAATCACCTAATCACACTATGACCTACAACCCAACCATAACATTATCCAACACTGATACTTATACCTCCCAACAATGCCTCTCCAAATCTAGGCAAATTGACTCTTTTACAATAATGACTCTTTTACAATTTTACAATGATGATTTTTACAATACTGACTTTTGACACAACCTGATACTTGACTTGACACTGCTTCTTTGAACACTAGCAGTTGTTGAGGTATTGTTGTGCTTGCTTCAAGTAATGGTACTTTGGCGTTGCATTGTCCTTCTAATATGTGTCTGAGTTGTCGTATTGTGTCCTCCTTCCTGCACATGCATTAATTAACAAGACCCAAAGCAATATACAAACAAAATACTTACACTGTCCTACAAACCATATGTCAGAGAAATATTCAAAATTCAAATGTAAATGCGTTCAACGTTTATGAACAAAACCCAATCAAACATAGATACAAAATACTTACATTGTCCTGCAAAAACACACGTCAAAGATGATAATCAAATTAAAATTCAAACACTAATCATACATACCTTGTTGTAGCAGACTTACCCTTGACTGTTGATGTGTTGTTCTTACTACAGTGATCCTTGAATGCATATTTTTTCTTGTCTTCTAGAAGCTCGATTTTGAATCGATTGTATCTGTGTAATTTCATATCTCCAAGGTCTGCAATTTCGTCCTATGGTAGCCCTATGAGTCCTCTTTCCAACCCCGTAGGTCTAATCAATATTGGATTCTTCAAGAAATAGTTATGCCCAATCTCCTACGATAACCTGGTTATAGACTGGTTCAGTAGAGCGAACTTGTACGAAGTGCCACGTGTCACCATTTCAACCTTTGGTCCTGAAAACGATATCCAACAAACTACAGTCCGTCCTCTTTCTGTCACTTTTTACGAAATTTGGATCCAATGCTCAGAGAAAAAGTTATGACGATTTTCCCAAGGTCACCTATTTGACATGAAATTCGGGAGCCTGCAAAAACCCTAACTTCCTCAGATCATATCTATGAAAATATAGCGAACCAATATCTGAAATTCGATCACGCGCTTCATCAGGATTTCAACACAAATGGGTTTTTTTTTTCAGCATCTGAAGCTTCACAGAAAAAAATTATAGCGATAATGCCACAATGACTTGTTTTAAGTAGAGAAATCCTTGCATCAGGAGGATATGAGGGTCACAATTTATATAAATGCTTAGGTTAAGAGGGTCTTCAACAAGTGAATGTTGGAGGGATTTTAGGCGTTTAAAAAATTATTAATTATTGAATTTCAATGACCACAACCAATAATTAGTGTCATGCTACAACCCCATGGGGTTTTAGCCCACTAACTGGGATTACTAACATCAAACACAAATATCTCTCAAACCGTGAAGAATTACATGGCGTGCCATATATCAATGGAAACATCTCGATAAGTAGAAACCATCCAAATTATCCTGGACTTGGAATAGAGTAAGTTGTCAAGTCAAAATTCCCATGCAAGATCGAGGTAGCCCCTAGTGCTGCTTGGATTGACATCAATGACAACCACTGATCAACACAAAAGCCCCCTTCTTGGCCAGATCTGTGAGGGGTGCTGCCAACAATAAGAAGCCCTTAACGAACTTCCTGTAGTAAGTGCAAATGCCCAAAAAAAACCTCAACGCTATCAGATCTCTAGGTACCAGCCAATCCCGAATCGCCCTGATCTTCACCTCATGAACATTGACCCCATCTGTGCCAATAATGTGTCCCAAGTAAAGCATCTCTGTTTGCCCAAATTCACACTTGGACAATTTGGCGTAGAATTGTTGCTCCTCCAGAATACGCAACACCATCTCTAAATGTTGCAGGTGCTCCTCCCACATCCTGATGTAGATCAGGATGTCATGAAAGAAAACCAACACAAATCTCCTCAACTTCCCCCTGAACACATGGTTCATGCATGACTGGAAAGTGGCAGGGGCATTGGTCAATCCAAAAGGCATGACTAGGAACTCGAAATGCCCATAATGACATCTGAAGGTTGTCTTTGGAATGTCCTAATCCCTCACCCCGAATCTGATGATACCCTAATCGCAAATCTATCTTAGAGAAGAACTTAGCTCCTCTAAGCTCATCCATCAACTCATCAATACGCAGTATGGGATATCGATTCTTCAACGTCTTCCTGTTGAGCGCCCTATAATCAATACACATGCGCAGAGTCTTGTCCTTCTTCTTCACCAACACAACTGAAGAAGCGAAAGGACTAGAACTCGGTCTAATGTGTCCCAATGCCAACAACTACCTAATGCCCTGCTCAATCTCATCCTTATAGGCTTTGGGATGCCTATAGGGGGTGGTGATGACTGCCTGCACACCAAGCTCCATCTCTATGGTATGCTCAAACCCCCTGTTTGGTGGCCGTCCAAGTGGTATATGTAGGAATTTACAGGGTAAGTTCCTTAGATCAAAAACCAAAGATCACCGCTCACAAACAGATCACAAATCAGTACACAAGTGTATCACATGGTTAAAACCCTCGAAGAGGGAAACAATCCACGACCTGAGCCAACGCGACCACTTCAGGGAATTTATTAATATAAAAAAGAAAGTTTACATATGTTTCTCTCATAAACGGTTACCGGACAAATGACCCTCCATGCTCTTTAAATAGAGATCATGGACCAATCGGGTGCTAAGCCAAGGATCAAGTGTCATTAATACCGAGGAGAGAGTGAACAGTCGAATCACTACAAATCGTGACCATCGGATTATAAGTTACAAATCTACATAGTAAAGAAACACACTTTACCTAACTCTACACTAGACCAAGTTATACTTAACTATTTCTTATGTGTCGGAATATCCTAACATCCCCTTTTAAGAACAACTTGGGATAGGATTGAAGGATTTACAAAGGTGACACAAAAGGAGCCTATTTCCTATGTGTCGAAATATTCAACATCTCCTTTTAAGAACAACTTGAGATAGGATTGAAGGATTTACAAACGTGACACAACAGGAGAACGAAGGAGGCATTAGAGCCTACCCCCCTTAATGATAACTTTACTGAACTACAAGCATGGATCGAAGTTTGGTAAACTTCACTTCTCTGAGAGCCTTTGTAAAAATATCGGCTACTTGATCATTGGTTGGACAATACTGCACTTCAAGAACATGATCATGAATGAGCTTTCTGATGAAGTGTATGTGGAGCTCAATGTGTTTCATACGCTGATTCTGAACTGGATCTTTACATAGCTGAATGGCACTCTGATTATCACACCAAAGTGTAGTTGGATGTTGCTGATGGAGACCAAATTCAGACAGGATCTGACGAAGCCACATGGCTTCCTTGCTAACTTCAACGACACCACGATACTCTGCTTTTGCAGAAGAAAGAGAGATAGCACTTTGTTTCTTACAAGACCAAGTAATAGGTCCTGAACCAAGAGTGAATACACATCCTGCAGTAGACTTTCGATCATCAGGGTCACCATCCCAATCAAAATCAGTGAAACCAATCAACAATGGAGATGCTCTTGCACTGTAATGAATCCCGAACTGAACTGTACCTCAAATGTATCGAAGTATTATTTTAGCTGCTTTCCAATGACTTTCATGAGGTTGGTGCATAAACCGAGCAACAAGACAAACGGCAAAGGAAAGGTCAGGACGGGTATGGGTTAGATACAGAAGTTTACCAACAAGTTGACGGTATAAGGTAGCATCAACTTCAGGGGTAGTACAAGTGACTGAAAGCTTGACTCTAGACTGAAAGGGAGAAGGGGTTGGCTTACAGTCTTCCATGTGAAAGTAGTGTAGAAGATCACAGGCATACTTGGACTGAGAAAGGGTAATACCTTCTTTGGATTGCAGGACTTGAAGACCAAGGAAATAATGCAAGTGTCGTAAATCTGTCATTTCAAACTTTTTTTCGAGGCTAGACTTCACATGGTTTATATGGTTGGGATTACTACCAATAAGGATAAGATCATCAACATAAAGAACAAGGATGATGAAGGACTTACCCACTTTCTTGATCTAGACAGTGTTGTCAGAATGACACCTAGAAAAGCCATTATCTTTTTAGCATACCAAGCCCGAGGAGCTTATTTGAGACCATAGAGAGACTTTCTAAGGCGACAAACAAGACTAGAGTCGTTTTGGATAAAGCCAGGGGGTTGTTCCATGTAGATTTCTTCATGCAAATCTCCATGTAAGAAGGCGGATTTAACATCCATCTGATGGGCTTCCCATTTAAAGGAGGCAGCAAGGGAAAGAACAAGGCGGATAGAATTCATTTTGGCAACAGGGGAGAAGGTTTCAGTATATTCAATGCCTGCAACTTGTGAAAATCCTTTAGCAACAAGACGAGCTTTATGTCTAACCACTTTTCCATCTGGTCCAAACTTTGTTTTGTAAACCCATTTGCATTTGACTAGTTTTCTTCCTTTTGGAAGAGGAACAAGATCACAAGTATCATTTGCCAATAAGGAACGATATTCTTCATTCATAGCTTCATCCCAATTTGGATGACTGAAAGCTTCTTCAAAGGTGTCTGGATCAAGATTTTCTGGAACTTGAGCCAATAAGGAAGAGGCTCTTTCGAACTAAGAACATGTATGTCGTCGATCTGTAGGGTCACCTGCAAGAGAACCTGCTGCATCCCAAGTAGAGCGGACCCATCTTGGAAGCTGTGGAGCGGAAGGAATATCTTCAAGAGGTGGAAGAGGATTCTCATCCTCACTGTCATCATCTGAACTAGAAGGAATGCTATCAAAAATAGAAGAGATAGAGAGAGGTGGCACATATGTCGAATCAGGCTTGCACGCCAAAGGTGGCACACCCGCCGAACTAGGCTCGCAGGCCGATATATTTTCATCAAATTTTACATCTCTTCTAATGCTTATATTTTTGGATTTTGGTTGAAGAAGTCTATATCCTTAGACATCTTCAGAATATCCAACAAAAATGCATTTTTCACTCTTAGATTCTAAGGCTTTATGTTTCACATCTGGAATATGGGCCCAAGCATTACTTCTAAAGACACAAAAGTGACTTACATCTGGTTTGATTGAGCTCCAAGCTTCTTCTGGAGTTACATTCCTTAAAACCTTAGTAGGAGTGTGATTTACTATGTAATTTGCACAGTTAATTGCTTCTGCCCAAAAATTGAGACTAAGTCCTTTAGATTGAAGCATACAATTAGCCATTTCTTTATAGGTGCGATTCTTCCTTTCAGCTACACCATTTTTTTGTGGAGTATATGGAACAGCATGTTGCAATTGAATGCCATGCTCAGTGCAAAAGTTGATAAATTTGTTGTTAACATATTCTCCTCCCTTGTATGATCTTAATTTAAGAATTTGATGCCCAGATTGTTTCTCAACAAAGGCCTTAAAGGCCAAGAATATGTTAAAAACTTCACTCTTGAGTTTTAAGAAGTATACCCAAGTGCATCTGGAAAAATCATCAATGAAAGTTAAGAAGTACTTGCAACTAGAGAAAGAAACAAGAGGAAGTGGGCCACATAAATCACTTTGCACAAGCTGCAAAGGGGTTGAAGCGTGCCAAGAGGCACGTTTGTCAAAACTATCCCGATGATGTTTTCCGAGTACACATCTGAAGCAAACACCATCTCGGCAAGATACCATAGGAAGACCTACCCCCATATTTTCTTTATAGAGTTTGAAGAGAGCGATAGTTTAAGAGACCAAATCGCTCATGCCAAAGTTTTCTCACTTCATCATTATGAGCAACAAAAACGGAAGGAAGACATGATGACCCAAAGTTGTCAAACTTATACAACCTTGTGGAATCATCAGCAATGCAAGTAGCTAAAGTATGTCTAGGATCTTTGAGGTCCTTGATGACAACATCATGAGGTGAGAATTCTACTATTTTCCCTTCACCTGAATGAGTTATCTGATAAACAAATAGAAGGTTGCATGACAAGTTAGGAACACATAGTACATCATTAAACTGACCATTATTGAGATGAATGGTTCCAGATCCTACAACACTACGAGATCTATCATCACCAACATAAATATGTTTGGTGTTACAATCATTTAAAGAAGAAAACATGGCTTTATTTTTGGCCATGTGGTATGAAGCTCCAGAATCAATGAGCCACTCATGAGAATGAGAAGAAGAAGATACATTTAATGCATAACCAGATGCTTCACAACCACAAGCAGAAAGTGCCATTCCTGAAGATGAAGTTGAAGAGGTCTCCAAATTGATGTGGTACTTCTTCATTGTTGCTTCCAAGGCTTCCATCTTTTTAAAACATTTGGACTCTACATGGCCATCACGACTACAAAAGTTGCAATGTCTATTTGTTTTCTTCCCTTTGTTTTTAGCTGCCTTATCAGTTTGGTGAGTTGCTTTTTCAGTTTGCGGCTGAAATTGCTTAGGACCCTAGTTTGATTTAGGACCATACTTTTTAGGATACTGCTTCTTGGGATTCTTTTTATATGGTTGTTGTTGGGCTGCTAAGGCTTTCTTAGAAGCGTTTCCAGAAGTGATAAGACCAAGGTGTAAGATTTTTTCTTGTTCTCTTATAAAAGAATCACAAAAGGCATCAAAAGAAGGGTTCTTGTAGGTTGTTCCTTGAGAAATGATGGCTTCTCTAGTGGAATGGAAGGTGGAAACAAATACAGAGTATGCAGGGCCAAGCTTAGCAAGAATGGAATAGATGAGGCTACCATCTTCCTTTTTGACCTTACAACCTTCTAAAAGAAATCTAAGGGTCTTGAATTTGGACAAAAAATCTTCAATAGAGGAGAAATTATTGGGGTCCAAAGTAAGCAACTCATTTTCAAGCTGGTGGGCCCTGATTTGATTTTGAATGCCAAAAACAATATTTAGCTTTTTCAGGGCTTCATCAGGGGTGTTAATTTCAAGGATATGAAATCGAAGATCTTGAGCAATGGACATTCCTATCAACCCTCGTGCTTGATCTTGTTTATTTTCCCATTTAGTGGCTTTATCTCCATCGGTAGGTTTAGTTTCTTGGCTATTCTATAAAGCCTTTTACTTCTAAGTAAATCTACCATGTGACGTAGCCATTGGAAATAATTTGTGCTGTTAAGAATAACCGGGCAAACACTTTCCATTTTTTTTTTAAATTGAAGCTGAAAAGGGTTGAAGCTAACTGCTCCAATCGAAAGATCTCGAAAAATTAGGCCGATTCAAAAAAAACGGCTTCCAGATGAAAAAGTTATGCCTTTTTGCAAAAACTGAGTTGTATATGCCAAATAGTTACGGGAACGGTTGAAATTTGATGATGAAGTTCTACTTTAAAAAAAAATCCCGCCCCTTTAACAAAAACCTTTTTAGAAAAAGAAGCTTGAGAAAGAGACTTGAACCCAAGACCTCTATTCTCATAAACTAACTTTACACCAAGTGAGCTAGTAAAAGGATTTTGTAATTGTGAGCATGTTTTTTCCTACAAAAAAACACAAAATCTGTGCACAAAAAACAACAAAATGTAAGCCTTGCTGCAAAATATTAGCTTTTCGGTTAGCTTTACCGGCAACTATCCTTTTTTTCGCTATTTCTGATTTTTTGAGATCGCATAAAGACACGGGAAAAGAGCATACGTAGCAAAAAAAATCCCATATTCATGATTATGATTTGCCAAGATCGCACACAGTGCAGAGCAAGGAGCATACACAGAGAAGAGGGTATAGGTCCGGCAATAGAAAAAATATAAACCGAAATAAACAAAGAGAACCGAATAAACAAAATGATTAATAAATATAACTGCAAAACAAATACTTTATACCTCCAGATCTAACATGACATAAATTGGGCAACCAGAAACCTTTTCGCATGAAACGAAAGGAGTTTCTCACTATAACAAATGCTTCGGACACAACAGAGCCGTTCTCCAAGCCCAAAAAATTTCAGAAATAGTAGATCTAAAAAACGGCAGTCGCATGCAGTCAAACCGGCTTCGGATTTGGATCAACAACGGATGCGGCCCTCAAAATAGCTCTGATACCATGTAGGAATTTACAGGGTAAGTTCCTTAGATAAAAAACCAAAGGTCACCGCTCACAAACAGATCACAAATCAGTACACCAATGTATCACGTGGTTAAAACTCTCAAAAAGGGAAACAATCCATGGCCTAAGCCAACACGGCCACTTCAGGTAATTTATTAATATAAAAAAGAAAGTTTACATATGTTTCTCTCATAAACCGTTACCGAACAAATGACCCTCCATGCTCTTTAAATAGAGATCATGGACCAATCGAGTGTTAAGCCACAAATCAAGTGTCGTTAATACCGAGGAGAGAGTGAACGGTCGGATCACTACAAATCGTGACCGTTATATTATAAGTTACAAATGTACATAGTAAAGAAACACACTTTACCTAACTCTACACTAGACCAAGTTATACTTAACTATTTCCTATGTGTCGAAATATCCTAACAGTATATCTCCAAAGACTACTGCATATGTGTCCAGCATAGCCTGTATGTCTAGATGTGGTGGCCCGGTCTGTCCCCCAGCCTCTGACATCCTCAACTCCACTGCCCACGCTATGTCCCCATGCCTCAAGTCTGCCTCCATCCGGAGAGCAGAAACTGTCTGTAGGGGATATGAGTGCATTCCCCGTAGAACTACTAGCTTACCATCCTGTCCGGTAAACTCCACCACAAGATGCCTCTAGTCGATGGTAACTCGGCCAAGGGAATATAGCCATTGGACACCCATCACCACATTGGTGTCTGGTACATCCACCACAAAGAAATGATTTGTCATCGAATAGTTCCCCATGGTCACTGTCAAAGCAAGAGCATATCGAATGCACTACATAGTCCCGTCCCCTGGTACTAGCATTGAAAACACCTCAAACTCTGCAGTGGTGATGCCTCTCCTCTGGACCATATGAGCATCAATAAAATTGTGGGTGGCCCCACTATCAACTAAGACTGAGACACGCTACCCCTGCACAATGCCTTTGATCATCATGGTCAGAAATTTGGGTACCCTGCACAAAGATGCAAGGACTCCCCCAGATGGCGTAGAAGATGCTCCTCCTGGTGGAGATGGTGGTGGTGGTGCTCAATCTGATGGCCCCTCGCAGTCTCCTCCATCGAACTCCAACTCCAACTCATCCTCCTCACCACTGTCTGAGAAGACCTTGATACAGTGGCCCTTGACTATTGTGCACCAATGACCTGGTGCCCACGGCTCCAGACATGTAAAACACAGCTTCCTCCTCTTGAGGTCTCTCCTAGTCTCATCATCCAACTGTCCTCTCCCTGGGGTTTCTCTCTGCGTTGCTAGTGGTCTAGTATCACCCTGTTTCGGTGAGTAGGGAGTGCGTGATGGAAAAGGTGCCCGAATCTTTGGGATGGCCCCCTGCAAATCCCTCATACAAGTCATAGCCTCCAGTAGAATAGAAGGTCTACGTGACTTCACCAATCCATGCAATGGCTCCATCAATCCCTCTACAAATATATAGACCCTCCTAGCATCCGACAAATCAAGTACCATGACTGAAACTTGCAGGAACTCTGAAATATAATGCTCTGGATGTCCTGTCTATCTGAGATGGGTTAGCTCCCTGAAGTGAGCCTCCAGATCCCCCTGACCAAAACGCTCCACTACTCTCCGCGTGAAATCCTCATAGGCAGTCACATTGGTATGCCCCAAAGTAGACAAGCCATGAAACCACCAATCATGTGCCTCCTCCAAATTCAAAGTGGCCATTTTAATGGCCTCTACCTCCGTTATCCTGTTGAGTTGTTTCCAACTTCTCTACCCAAGCACGAGTTGTGCACTTGGTATTGCCATCATAAGTGGGGAAGAACATCCTCCCAATGGTACGCTGCAACTCGAAGCTCTGTGTGCCCTGGCCTCAATAGCTCCTTCCCCTCTCATTCTGCTTGAGCTAGCAATAATCTCTGAAAGATAGTGTTGCTTTGAAATCCTCTCCCATGGACTGCCATACTCTGAAATTTCAAATAATCTCCCTCGCCAGCTCCTATGTGTTCCTTCGGTGCTAAGGGTAGGAAAGAAGGCAGTGTAGCTCTAGTTGGCCCACTAGATGATGGTGGTTGCGCAATAGGTTAAGGTTGATCATACTGCAGAGAGGCTCTGGAAGTCTCTCCAAATAGAAAATCCCGGTGAGTGCTCCGCTCCCGGTTCTGCATCTTGATCTCATTTAACATTTCTTTCTGCCCCTTCGCCAAATCATTTATGGCTTTCAAGAGACTGTTGAAGACCATCCCTTCTTTTCCCTTGGGCTCTCCCATGTATTCTATGATTACCTCTTTTCCACGATCCTCAGTGTCTAGAGTGATCTCTAGCTCCCTCTCTTTGCTTCGATGCATTCGCTTTCTGTAAGTAATATACTGCATATCCTCCACTCTCATATGAGAGTCCTCCCACGACTGAGCCAAGATCTAAGCTTTGATACCACTGTAATGTTCCAAAATAGGAAAAACAATGCTATGCAAGAAAATAATAAATTTACAACATATAAATTTCAAAAAATGCAGTAAATACCCAGAACAATTAGAAACATGGAAGCAGCTGAGCCATTTTATTATAGAAATGGGCAAGAGTACAAATATATAGAATAAATGCACCTAGGCTTGCCTTTTTGGCAAGCGGAGCAAAACCTAGGCGAAACAACAATAAACCAGAAATTGTCCAGCTGAAGCTCTGCGTTGTCCCAGCAATTCTGCACTAGTTGCTACAAATGAATAGCTGAAAACCCCACCTCTGGTGCTCAAAAAATTTTGCAAAATTACTCATGGACTCCTCAAGTCAACCCGACCAAAACCTAGGACCAAAACCTAGAAATGGTTTGGCCTGATCATGACCCTTCAAAATTGACCTCCAACAGGGCCTACGCTCCCCAGTGACTGCTGAAGCACGTAGTCTGGGAAATCACCAGCAAAATACTCCACCACACTCCAATAATGCAGCAAACAACTTCACCAACACTTCCCTTATTTCTCTTGGCAAACATCAACCCAAATGGCCGAGACACTACCTCCCACGTGTGCCCAGCTTTTATGCTCTGCGCTGGCCCCAATGACTGCAAAATGGCTCCTGAATATAGCTATCACTTTCAGCCTCCAAACTCACCCAATAGCTTAGCAAACTACTAAACCTCCTTCTCCAAAATTGTCCCGGCAATAAACCTTCGAAATAGAACTGCAATAGCCACACAAGAATCACTACTGCATCCTCTAGAAATACGCATTGTTGGGGCAAACTGAATGCAAATGTTGAAGATAACTCAATGAAACTCCCTCGGATGACAATGGATGAACCAATCTAGGGTGGCACTTGAAGTCCCCCGGAGACTGGGTGAGTTCTCCGCTTGGAAAACTCGTGCTAAACAACAAGTGACCTGGCTAAGCAGCTCGAGCAACAGAGATAAAATCGATAAGCCAAGAATGCCAAATGAAGTGAGCTTCCTTCCTTTTATAACTTTCGTGGAGCCTTTTTCCCGCCTTTTTCCTCCATCGTGGGTCCCTCACCAAGCCTACGCTTTTCCCACTCATGCTTTTCGAACCAGTTACTTAGGGAGTGTGTATTTCATGTGTGGGTGGTCCCCATATATCACCAACAAAACAACATAACAAAAAATTAACTAACTTCTAACTCTAAGTCTTCTAACGAAAATCAAATGGGCCCCGACTTCACCAAAATTGGCCCCCAAAACATAGAAATGAATCCTGTACCAAAATAATTTAGGAAGGGACATTACATATCAACTCTGGTGTTTGCCTACAACCACTCTCGATTGCTACTCAACGGTTGTCGGCCTAGTGTCAACTCCTCTTGCTTGTTATCCCAGTTGTCTTACTTGTTTGCAGACATATCGGCATTTGACTACACATCTCGAGTACACTTCATCAGTTGTTGGCTTGTCTCTCCAGGCTAATGGATTTTGTTAACTCGGCAAACCTCTCGACTCCCGTGGCCTCCTCTAGCCTATGTTGTGTTGTCTCCCCACTTCAATTCAACTTTGTTATCCCAAAACTCTATCGCAGCACCCAACAACCCTGGCAGATGGTTTGTGTTACTTTAGCAACTGATCCTCTCTGTGGTGGTTGTCACTCTACCTCCGATAATGCAATCCTGCAATCGTGATCCCTAACACTCAAGTCTACTCCTGGTTCAACCCCAACCTAGCGACAAGTCTTTCGACGAATGGCCCTGACAGTATCCAAGCTATCAACCACCATCGGCTAGAGGTCCATAGCTGTCCAGACCACTCATTTTTCAATTTTAACCTTTGGTTTCAGCTACTACACCATACTATATGGTCGTCGACTTTTAAATTCTACCTTAGCCGAGAATTTACTCAGCGCTATCCAAATTCCATACAAAGAAATAAATCTTCTTTCTTTCACCTTGGTCATCGTACAAACTTCAGCCTGAAATTTTCTTTTGCTACCATGTACGGTTGCGACCGAACCTAGCCCCTGCAATGCCTATACAAACCTAGCACCCTGCGTGATTCAGAGATCAATTCTCAAAGTTTTTATCTCTGATACCATGTTCTATCTAGAGCTTCTGCCCTTCAATTTTGAAAGGCAAGAGACCAAGGCTTCCTCGCTCCTATGCCCCCGAGGATCATACAATCAAATCCCACTATGGTGCCTGACGACTCCAACAATAAGCCAATGCCCCAGTTGTCCCCTTGGCCCTAGGTCATCAAAACAAGGAGACTTTGGCATAACCAGCATTTCTCTCTCTTTCTTGATCAGCACCGAGATGTTTTGTCTCAGACTCTTACTTTGTATCACTACACCCATGACATTGTTATGTATATTTTTGGATTGGTTTTAGTTAGACCTAGTGATTAGCTTAGCTAGACACTTATCTAGGATGCACTTTTATTTTACTTTTTTTTAATTTACTTTCAGCATTACCTAGGAGCTACTCTTGCACTCCCTCATTGTATTCACAGCAATATATCTATTAGTTCAGCTGATCTACCTTTGTGATCATTTGTCGAACATTAATAAATTTTCTGATCTTATCTTATATAGGAGTGGCCACCACATGGATAAGTGTGCTTGGTGTTTGTTGTGTCTACTTATTCTTGGCAAATATGGGGTGCATTACTTGTGGAGTTATATAAAGGTGTGTGCTTGGCATGTGTTGGAGTTTTCCTACCTATTCTTCACACATGGGGGGGGTGCATTGCTGAAGTGTCATGCAATTGCTGCTACAGATTTCTAGCTTGGGGGTTTTTATTTGCCGATTTAGTATTTCTAATATCCACACATTGTCAGTTGCCAAATTAATCGGTAACTCTGATATGCAGTGTCTACACTCCTGACCTATAGTCTTGTGCTTTTAGTTTTCAGAAATGTCAAGTCTTGACTCTTGATTGGTGTTTCTTAATGTTTTAAATTTCAGTTGTAGGGTAAAATATTTTTAAGTTGAGATCTACCATCTGCTACCATGAATTAGCAAAATTAACAAATATAAATATATCCACAAACTATCCAGACAGAATGCCAGGTAAGACCAAATAATTTCCATGGCACTAACTTTGTATATCCCTATGAGAGAATCTATTTTGTTCGTCAAGCAAATATTTTAGCATCTCTAGCTGTCTGAATACAATAATTTCGACGGCAAGAAACGTTCCAAGCAATAGCATATATAAATGAAGCAGCATTAGAAAGGCTTAAGGTTAGTACCTATCTGCCATTCTCCCAATCTCCCCACCAAGTGCATCCACTTCATGTACCAGCTGTGATTTTGCGGGGCCTCCAACTGCTGGGTTGCAAGGCTGCCATCATAACAAGAAATATTGACCATCTTACAAAATTCATTCTCATTCTTTATACAGATTAATGCAAATAGCATCTATCTTCTAAATTGCAAGGTCACACAATGAGAAAAAAAACAAATTATTGATGAAGATTGTATCATAATTCATCCCTTTTCATGGAAATTCTGGACAGTGAAACAACAACAGGAGCAAGGATAATATAGAGAGAGGAGACAAGGAAGATGAGAAAGGATAATTTTATTACACTCCAAGGAAGAAATAAAATGGTCAAAGAACCTTTTCAAAGATAATGGATTGGTTTAGAAAGATCTATCAAGAAAATTGCCTGTTGTGACAAAAACTCTCACCTAAGAAGTAATGTCCTAAACCCAGTGGGAGGGCCAAGATGCAACTCTCAGGCAAGCCACCCACTGTCACCTCAGTGGCATTGCCTCTCACTTTAAGGCTAGGAAGGGACTTCCTAACCAAGGGAAGGTGTTCCTGAGGGTCAAACTAATTCAAAATCGTCCAGTATTGAAAGGGAGATATATGACTTGGTCTGACTAAGACAACTTGATACCACCCACTCTCAAGGTAAAGGGCAAGTTCGGAAAGTATGAATATATCAAATTGCCAATATCAATCGTGAACAAATTAAAATTGTTAACCTAGAAAATGTTGATTTTTAGGTAGCATCGGATGTGCTCTAGCTCCGAAATTTTGTGGAGGGGCTAGAACACATGAGATCTCCAAGACCCAAAAATTGTTTGGAGAAATTCGGCCCGAAGTGCATTTTATTCAAATAATTAATTACTTTTAATGGAGCCTAAGTTAAAACTTAGGAAATTAAAATAATTAGAGTGAATTAATGTAAATATGGGTGAGAAGCTTCTAAGTGACGAGGATCAAGTCTGTTTTAATCTTAGCCGTTGATTAAAGATTTGATTACGACCATTGATCCTTCAACGGGAAAAGTATAAAGGAAGGCTTGAGGGTCAGTTGGAGAACACACACATGGAGAGCAACACTTGAGCTAAATCGAAATTCTGGGGCATGGTTTGCTGAGAATTTCAAAGTCAGTTCTAGTGCAGAGAGAGGCAGTTTGGCAATGGGACTTCAGTCCAAGGCTGAGAATACATTGCAGAGAGGCAGCGCAGCACCAAGGAGAGACAATGCAGCGCCTAGGAGGGTGACGCAGAGCCTGGAGAGGTGACGCAGTCACTAAAGAGGCAGCACTGGGGTTTCTGTGAGGCAGTTCAGGCATCAATTCAGCAGATCGATTTCTGAGACAAGAAGGCTCACAAGGAGGGTGACGCAGCTCCTAGAGGGGGTGACACAGTCTCAACGCAGAGCTGGGAGCAGCTACCACTGCGCACCACAGGGGATAGCGCAGTCACCTGTGGGGTTTGATCATTCAGCTATTGGATCAGCGAAAATATCTGCCTCCCGATAGAGGTACTTCTGTCGAGATTATTTCTCTGTTGGGTGATCTGGATTTGGCAACCTAGTTGTATTTAGAAATCTGCTTAATAATAAAACCCTCATATCCGCTGCACCGGTTTTCCCGCATTGGGCTTTTCCGAGGACGTTTAATCCAAAAATAAGTGTCTTTTGTGTGATTGTCTCATCTTATTTTTCAATACTTGATCTGTATTTTGGTGTAGGTTGCAGTGTATTTGCGTTAATGTTTACTGAAGAATGTTGTAAATAACTTTTTAATTAAAGAACACAAGTAGGAAATGCAAATCAGTTAACCGCAGTAGGATTTATGTTTGTTAGATTCAAAAAATTTCACATGGTATCAGAGTAGTTGCAGATCAAGGAGGATTGAAGCCATCAGCGAAAGGACAGAGCAAAATTTAATGCAGGAAAGCAGTTTTCCCAAGAGACAGCGCAATTTTGGACCAGAGAGGCAGAGGAAGGGTGACGCGGTCACCAAGGAAGGCTCACGTAGAGCTTGCGTCAGCTTGCTAGGGTGACGTTGTAGCTACAGAAGGCAGCGCAGTGATTGTTGGGCCAACGTAGAGGCTATTGAGTCTCATTTTTCTGATTGTTGTGGCTAGAGGTGCAGTGCATATTTTTATCTAGAGTTGTTGGTGGGACGCTGATTCTGTTGGTGGAGAACAGTGTCTAGTGGGGTAGAAGCAAAGTAGAGGGAATCAATTCCTCATATGATATATTGCCAAGAAGTCTAGATCCAGTGTTGAGCAGCTGCAAAGAGAGATCAGAGAGGGGTGCTTCGACATTTTTTGGCAGAAGGATTTCCGTGAAGGAAATCAAAATTCAAAGGGAGCTTGTTCCTTAGAGGATTTCTAGCGCCAAAGAAATCCAGATCTGAGTTTTGTTGGGGCAACAACGAAAGAGGGAGAAAGGAACTTGTTCAACATTTAGTTGAGAAGAGATGGTCACAAGTGGACTGAGGGATCAGGACAGGTTGGATGGAGCATCCAACTTTGTCATCTGGAAGGCCAGGATCCTAGCAGTTTTGGATGAACATTGCATCAAGGATCATGCCTTAACACAGTCAATGTTCCGGTTGACGTTGATCCTATCAAGAAGTATGAGGAGGCTCAAGTGAAAGCGAAGCGCATGATCATGGACGGAGTCAAGGATCATGTGATCCCACATATTGCTGAGAAGAACACAACAAGAGAAATGTGGGTGGCCTTGACCACATTGTACGAGGCATTTTCCATCCAGCAGAAGATGTTGCTTGAGAATCAGCTAAGATTATTTCAAATGCAAAAGGGAGAAGAAATCGATCCCTTCCTTACCAGATTGCAAGGAATCCGAGATCGGCGAGCTTCTATAGGGGCTAAACCAGATGTTGGATTTATGGTCAGGACTGCCCTGAATGCAGTCACTGAAGACTGGGAAACTTTTGTCCAAAGCATTTTGGGCAAGGCTACTCTTCCTAGTTGGGAGGAGATGTGTGCAGTTCTTCAATAGGAAGAGATCAGACGGTGGACCGAGGCGGGAAGCAACAGCAAGGGGATCAAAATCAAGAAGGACGAAGAGGAGGATGCGGCTCTCGCATCAAAGGGATAGCAAGGGTAGCAGAGACTGAAGAAAAAGGACCTCTGGAAAGTCAGATGCTTCAGGTGTGGGGAACTGGGACATTTCGCCACGCAGTGCCCTCTGAAGAAGGGCAAAGAAGAGAAGTCTGACTCAAAGGCTACTCCAGCACAGGCTGATGAGAAGGATGACGATGACTGCACCATGAGTGCTCATGCACCTCTAGAGAAGAGGTGGGGCGATATGGAGCTGTAGTTGGAGCAAAAGAGAGAAGCAGGGGCAAGATCCTTGAGGTGCTCAAGCTCTTGGATCACATACAGCTATGGGATCCCTTAATGACAGTAGCAGAATGACACGAGTCAGTTGGTGCGACAGATGATGGAGCGACGGTGGCAGAGCCAGTGTTTTAAAAACCGGCCGGTTTGAACCGGAAACCGGCCAAACCGGCCGGTTAGATAGCCCACCGGTCGAAACCGGCCAGGCAACCCGGCTACCTAGGGCATTTCGCCTGTTTTTTGAAAAAACCGGACCTAACCGGCCGGTTAGGAACGGAACCGGCCGGTTAGGAACGGAACCGGCCGGTTTCGTTCCTAACCGGCCGGTTAGGTGCTAACTCATCCGCGGACCCACATTTTCGGCGACAGTTATGTTTTAGGGCTGATTTGGAGCCAATGGGAGGGTTCATTTAGCTACTCTTTCCCTATGTGGACCCACGCACGACCAGAAATGAGTTTTAGTGCTGATGTGGAGGTAAGGGAAGCATTGACATTTCATGGTAATGTTAAATTCTTAAAGTAAAAGTGACATTTCCTTTATTTTTCATTTTCATCCTTTTACTTAAATTTTTAACATTACCATGAAATGACTTAGGATGTTTAAGAGTGGTTTCGACCTCATTGGATTTCATATGGAGAAACTAGATTTTTAGGTTTCACTCAAAATTCAGCAGACTTAATGGTTTTCAGGGTTTCATGGTTTCGGAATTTGCAATGTTCCCATTTGATTCTATCATGTGTAAGGGTATGATAATGGCATTTGATCAAGAGCATGAAGTCCTTTAAGAACCTTGATGTACCCTTCAATCAAAGGAAAACAACTAGTTAGACATGCTAATCTTTTTCTATCGCATTTTAAGGTTGAGGAAATGAACCCTTCACTCAAACCAAAATCATTGGTTAGGCATGTTAAACTTTTTCAATTTCTATCATGTTATAAGGTTGAGCAATCCAAGTATGAAGACTTTGAGCTAGATGATGTTTATGTATCTCTTGTTGATGATCCCATTTCTAGTAGCGATGAATCAATGATGAGTTTCATGAGAGACCATGTTGCTCGGTGATTTGTAGTTTTGATGTCTATTTTTGCTACTACTACTACTACTAAAGTTGCAGAGGAGTTTTAGGAGTCCTCAAACTTTGAGCCATATTATTTATGTAGCTCATGTTGATGATCCCTTATCTAGTAGTGGTGATAATTTTGATCATGATGAGGAGTGATTATGTTGTTGATCACTAATATGTAGTCTTGTATTAGGCCAATGGCCTCATAGCTTGTAGCATTGTTTTTGGACTTTATGGGCCATTTGGAGCCTCATTTCTTATGTATTTTCGATGATATGTATTGCACTCGGTGCCATTTTGATATATTCACCTTTGCATGGTATATAAATGAGCAAACTTTGCATATTTTGTCTCTATTGGCTTGGAATCATGGTTGCAAATCTTAAAAATAGTTTTTTATTAAAAAAATAATTATTTAATGTATTTTTTTTTAAACGGTTCATTGGCATCGCGCTCCGGTTAGACCGGTTCTGATTAGAAACTTAGGTTCATTAGGCCATAAATTAGAATCACAGTTCAGTTTTTAAATACTAAAACAATGGGCAGAGCTAGAGCGCCAAAGTCTGAAGTAGCGCAGTGGAGTGTTGCAGCAGTGCGGAGGCACAAAGCAAATACAACAGCAGCACAGTAGCATCAGAGGGTCAGCGCAGATTAGCAGTAGAGGAAGCTTCAGCATCAAGGTGCATCCAAACTGACTAGTATGTCAGGATTTGGGATGTCTTTCAGTTGCTTAACTCTCAGCAACTGAGTTGATGTGCAACAGTTAGCAGTGGCAGTGCTATGGGCAGCATGATGTAGCATATTGCGAGGGAGTTGCAATACAGATACAACAGTGACGGTGGCAGTGTCATGGGCAGCAGTACAGATTACAATAGCACAGTGGATGAGGGGCAGTATGCCGAGCATCAACAACGCAGAGGACCGATGTCGTGGATCAGGGTGATGCTTCTTGTGGGAAGTATTGCTATAGCACATTCCTCGCTAAGAGGGAGTGTTGATTTTTGGGTAGCATCGGATGTGCTCTAGCTCTGAAATTTTGTGGAGGGGCTAGAACACATGAGATCTCCAAGACCCAGAAATCGTTTGGAGAAATTCCGCCCGGAGTGCATGTTATTCAAATAATTAATTATTTTTAATGGAACCTAAGTTAAAACTTAGGAAATTAAAATAATTAAAGTGAATTAATGTAAATATGGGTGAGAAGCTTCTAAGTGACGAGGATCAAGTCTGTTTTAATCTTAGTCATTGATTAAAGATTTGATCACGGTCGTTGATCCTTCAATAGGAAAAGAATAAAGGAAGGCTTAAAGGTCAGTTGAAGAAAACACACACGGAGAGAAACATTTGAGCTAAATCGAAATTTTGGGGCGTGGTTTGCTAAGAATTTTGGAGTGAGTTCTAGTGTAGAGAGGGGCAGTTCGGCAGTGGGACTTCATTCCAAGGCCTAGAATACATTGCAGAGAGGCATCTCAGCACCAAGGAGAGACAGCGCAGCACCTAGGAGGGTGACACAGAGCCTGGAGAGTTGACGTAGTCACTGAAGAGGCAGCGCTGGGGTTTCTGTGAGGCAGATCAGGCATCAATTCAGCAAATCGATTTCTGAGCCAGGAAGGCTCACGAGGAGGGTGACGCAGCTCCTAGAGGGGGTGATGCAATCTCAGCGCAGAGCTGGGAGCAGTTGTTGCTCTACAGCACTGGAGACAGTGCAGACACCTGTGAGGTTTGATCATTCAGCTGCTGGATCAGCCAAAATATCTGTCTCTGGATAGAGGTACTTTTGTCGAGATTATTTCTCTATTGGGTGAGCCGGATTTGGCAACCTAGTTGTATTCAGAAATCTGCTTAATAATAAAACCCTCATATCTGTTGCACTGGTTTTCCCGCATTGGGTTTTTCCGGGGACGTTTAGTCCAAAAATAAGTGTCATTTGTGTGATTGTCTCATCTTATTTTTCAGTACTTGATCTGTATATTGGTGTAGGCCACAGTGTATTTCCATTAATGTTTACTGAAGAATGTTGTAAATAACTTGTTAATTAAAGAACACAAGTAGGAAATGCAAATCAATTAACAGCAGCAGGATTTATGTTTGTTAGATTCAAAAATTTTCATAGATAACGCAATGATTATTCATATATTATGCTTGGAAATGAAGCGAGTCTCGCTCAAATTCTTATACACCATGAAATCAACCATTCATCTAACCATCGACATTAAGGTTTATCATCAATTGAGAGTGCGCTAAGAGCCCAAACTGATCATAATAATAAACCAAGGAGGCATAACATGTCCTGTTGTTACCCAAAATGATGAGTTTGACAGTCTTGTATCATTTAGCAGTGCGCAACAATTAGATTAGAATGAAACCCAGAAAAACGATGATATACAAGTGCATTCACAATAGTGCAATAGGATGGATTGCTTTCATATTTCAAGCATCTTTGTTAATGTTATTTAACGAAGACTTTCAATCCAGAATAGTTACAAAAGCAAGCAGTAAGAAGTGGTATGATTATTGCAAACCATCAATTTGTTGTCTTACCATGAGCATAAATGAGATCAAATCTATATCACCAAAATTAAATATACTCTGGAAACAAAGGAAAACACCAATGTTTCAAGGCCCATTATCCATTATGTGTAGACAATGACAAAGTTGTGCCAAACTGGTGCATCAACAGTACTAGGGAAAACATAGAAGCATTTCATACATCTATTATCATCAAGTCAACAAATTCCAAAAAGAAAGAAAAAGCAGTTATATGTCAATGGAAATAAGTGTAGATAATGTCTAGAACTACATTGCAGGGGAGTGTGCCCCCACCCCCAAGGGCCCAAACCATGCTTCCTAAGTGTGCTCCTTTATGGGAGCGTTTTTAGGGAGCACAATTCCCTTCATAAATTTTAGCTCCTTGCCCATTTCAGGAGCACTCCCTAAGCTAGTGAAGCAAGACCCTTATAAGACTCGTGAGTCTTCACGAGTCAAATGCCGAAAAGAGTCTAGAGGCCACAACCCTCCCATAAGACTCGGACCCTCCAAGACTCGTCCAAACTCTTCAAGACCCGTGGACCCGCATAAGACCCTCATAAGACTCATATAAGAATCGTGGCGGACCAACGCGGACCGAAATTTGATTTTTATAAATTTTTCTTTGTTTTTTTTTAGATCCGGTTGAGGGAAAGGGGAAATTGAGAGAAGGAAATGCTTTATAAGCACCCCCCTCTCTCTCATTTCTCATTCACTTGTCATTTGACTCATTTTTCATTCACTGAGTGTTGAATGAAGGAGCTAAGTGACTCCATTGCACAGTGAACGAGCTCTTGCAGGAGGCTGAAGGAGCCTTGAGCCTTGGTTCTGAGCGCAATTGGTTGGTATTTGAGCACATCCATGGAAAAAAGAGAAATAGCTTGGAGCATGAGAGGTTGGAGAAGTTGGTTTTCATCTACTACAAACTTCAAATGCTCACAAAAAAACTACAGCCAAAGGAACTAGATCAAATTTTATTGGATAGTATTGATTTATAGTCTAATTGGGTTGTGAAGGAAAGGTCCCCTAATTTGAGTGAGCTTGATGAATGAAGGAAAGGTCCCCTAATTTGAGTTGGAAATACTAAGAGGGGGCGTGAATCAGTATTTCTTTTACAATTGTTAAAGTATGCCAATTAAGATCACTTTAGTAAACTATAACACAAAATGTACAACAAAAGAATAATTTTATTAATAAGATGATCAGGACTCCAATCCTCTTTTACAACAATTCAAGTACAAAAACACTTCAAGGCTCCAACCCTATACGAAGACCCCAATCTTGAATCGAGCCGGGCTCCAACCTGTACAACACCAAGCTCCATCTTAGTCTACTTGAGGACTCCAACCCTCTCAACAATTCAGGCTCCAACCTAGTTTTCCACAAGGCTCCAACCTTGTGTTTGGACTCCAATCCCCTAGGGCTCTAATCCTCTGCTTCAATTCTTCGAAAAGGTTTTAGTACTGCTTTGGGACTTCCAATATCTTCTTAAACAAGTCCTAAAAACCAATGTGGAAAACGTCAAGGTCGGGATTAAATCGGCAAGGGTCCAAAAGTTGAAAAAATCGATAAAGTCGGGAGTTTTTTGAAAAAGTCGGCAAAACTAAAAAAATGCAAAATATTCATTCTTGGAAAAAATCTTGATTTTTTCAAAAAAAAATTAAAAAATTACTAAAGAAACTACCTCACTCATGATTTTTTCGGAAAAGTCGGCAAAAAGTTGGGACTTAGAGGACAAAATCGCGACTTTTTCAGAGATGAAAAAGTCGGCAAAAAGTCGGCCGATAAAGTCGGCTCTGGGAAAAATTCAGGATTTTTTCAAAAAGTCAGGACTTTTTGCCGACTTTTTCCACACTGCTAAAAACAACTCCAAGATTTGCTTCAACAAACTCTGCAAAAATGATCCAGGGACTTAGTCCATTAAAGTCAACTCCAACAATTATGCACAAACAATCCTCTTCAAGGTTACTTCATCAGGGCTTCAACAATGTTGCTCCAAAGATGTCCTTAATGGTATGCACAACAAGTTCTCTTCAAGCTACTTCAATAAGTCAACAAGAGGTCTTCAAATGATCTTCAATATACTTTTACAAGTGACCTCCAAGATGCTTCAAGGATGTCTGCTACACAGGATGCTTCAAAGGTCCACTTAGAATGAATCTCCAAGACTCTTCATCTACTTCAAATGTTCTTCTGCAAAGCTACATCACCAGGTTCTCTACAATATCCTTCAACAATGCTATGGCAATGCTCCAACAACTTATTCCAAGATGGCCTTCTAAACTCTTTTCAAGGATGCTTCAAGGCACATACTTCAAGATACTTCTTTAAGATCTATCACTGGTTACTCTAATAGATGCCCAATAGACCACTTCAAGTCTTCTCCCAACAATTCTCAATAAACAGTTCTTCAAGAGATGCCCAAACTATGTTCTCAACTAGATGCTCCAAGAAACAACTTCAAGTCTGCACTTAGGTGTATATTTTGCTTCAATGATAGCTCAATAGTCTGCCTTGATACCTATGCACTGTCCTGCAAACAATGCTCAAACTTCCAGATACAAAACAATATCTCCAAGAAAATCTGCAGGTGCCACAATGTGAAAACCATAGGTCCACAAATCACACTCACAAGTTAAAGCTTTTTCTCTTAAATGCTACAGGTTTGAAATAGATGTTTGTTGGTTCGAGCTCTTATTTCAAATGTCACAGGTATACACAAGTCTTTGCCACAAGTTGAGCTTATGATCTCCACAGGTTTGAAGTGGTTTTCTGTCCAGATACAAGTCCGAGACTAGTCTTCTACAGGTCTGAAATATTCTACTCAGATACAAGTCTGAGACTAGTCATCCACAGGTCCAAAATATTCTGCCCAAATCTGAGGACAGGTTCGAGCTGTTACAGGTGAGTTGTGCTTCAAAATCAAATTGTGCTGCAGTTGAATCTTGAGAATATCCTGGCTTTCTTATATCCAATATTTAGCTAATGGGGCCCTATTGTCTCCAAAGACAATGTCAAGAAAGGATGGGGCATCATAATCGTATAGTGCTCTGAAAGGTGTCATCCCAATAGACATATGATAAGTAGTATTGTAACAACGCTCCCCGAGGTATAGCCATTTTATCCATGCCTTTTGTTGACCAGTCACGTAGTTACGCAAGTATCCCTCAATCAATGTGTTCGCGATTTCTATCTAGCCATCTATTTGCAGATGATAGTTGGCACTTGGGGTTAGTTTTGTCCCGACTAACCTGAAGAGTTCCTGCCAAAATGCCCCCATAAGTCTGTTATCTCGATCACTGACTATATTTTTAGTTAGTCTGTGAAGCCTGAAAACTTCCTTGAAGAAAATTTTCGCTACCTGTTTGGCCGAATAATCAATGGGAATTGCAAAGAGGTGCAAATTTCATCAACCTGTCAACCACTGTAAAGATGCAATCTTTGCCTTGTGCTTTGAGTAACCCTGTAATGAAGTCCATTGAGATGTTTTCCCATTTTTGTACTGGAATTGGTAAAGGTTGGAGTAAACCTACAAGATACGAGTGCTCAACCTTATTTTACTGGCATATCATGCATTCCTTAACATATTTTAATACGTCATCTTGGAGACCCTTCCATGAGAATCGTTCCCTGATTTATCGGTAAGTTTTGAACAATCCCTGGTGCCCAGCTAATAGTATGTCATGTGCAACCTTCAAGATTTTCTCATTAAACATAGATTCAGGAACCAAGTATATCTTATCCTTATAGTAAATAATATTGTTAAGTATCTTATACTTGGCATCTTGGATGAGTCCGTCCATTAGAGCACAAGCAAATTTGTCTTGGAATGTTCCACTAAGAGGTGAGTCCTCCAGTCTTTTGTAAGCTCCATGAAAGAACACGTTGTTGGTTTCCTGGAGAGTGAATCGGCTACAATATTCTCCTTCTCTTTCACGTATTCAATGTCAAAATCATAAGCCTAGACCTTGCTCACCCACTTTTGTTGTCATTCATTCAGGTCCTTTTGTTCTAAGAAATGGCATAGGTTGTTGTGGTCCGTCTTTACTACAAACTTGTTTCTGCCCAAGTATTTCCTGTACTTTGCCAAGGCATGCATAATAGCCAGCATTTCCTTATCATATATGGATTAAAGTCTCTCTATGTCCCGGAGTATCTTACTCTCGAACGCAATTGGATGGCCCTTTTGCATTAATACTGCTCCTATTCCTTCCCCTAATGCATCACATTCTAACACAAGGGGTTGACTGAAGTTGGGCAGTGCCAGAAATGGACATGAGTTCATTACTTCCTTGAGCTTATTAAATGTTTTGTTTGATTCCTCTGTCCACTTGAGCGCTCCTTTCTTTGTCAAATTTGTTAATGGTGTGCTTAGTTAAGAGAAGCCTTTGACGAATCGCCGATAGTAGCTACAAATTCCAAAAATTCCTCACAACACAATCAAATTCTTAGGTGTTGGCCAGTACAATATTCCCTGAATCTTCTCTTGATGTACCTATACTCCTCTTGCACTAATTGTGTCTCGGATAGAGAATCTTCACCATCCCAAATTCGCATTTTGATGCCTTGGCATAAAGTGATTGTTGTTGCATTATGCTCAAAATTTCATCCAAGTTCCCCAAGTGATCCTCCAATGTCCTGTTGTATATGAGAAGGTCGTCAAAAAATACTAATAAGAATTTCCTCAACTGCTTGTTGAAGATGCTATTCATGCAAGATTGGAATGTGGCGGGAGTATGGTCAGACCAAATGGCATGACCAAAAACTCAAAGTGTCCATAGTAGCATAGTGGCACATCTTGCTCTTGAACCCAAATTTGATGATATCCTAATCGTAGGCCAATCTTTGAAAAGAAAACTACTCCATATAACTCATCCAATAACTCATCGATCTTGGGAATAGGATACCTGTTCTTGATGGTCTTCTTGTTGAGTGTCCGGTAGTCAATACACATCCTCCATGTTCCATCCTTCTATTTAACTAGGACCATTAACAAAGCGAACGGACTTGAGCTGGGTCTAATGTGGCCCATTGCTAGCAATTCCTGGATGGCGATATGGTGTAGTGATTACGGATTTGGCCCCCTCTTCCAATTCTATAGTATGTTCAAATCCTCTTTTAGGAGGCAATCCTGGGGGAATGTCCCCAAATACTTGGCCATGCTTGTCCGACACTCGTTCGATATCTGTTTTGTATTGCGGGTTGCCATTGTTGGGTGTCTTTTGGCTTGTAATCATGCATTCTGCAACATATGCTACATCTCCATGCCTAAATATGGCCTCCATTCTTCTAGCAAACACAACTTGTGGGCTACCATTTGCCATGCCTCTCAAAAGCACCTTACTGCTATTAAGGGCTTTAAATTCCATTTCCAATGCTTGGTAGTCCATAGTGTACTTCCACAATAAATATAACCATTGAACCCCCAATACCATATTGATATCTGCAAGATCTATTACATAAAAATAACTAGTGAAAGTATAATTACAAAGTGTTACACTCAGACCTGAGATCATTCGTGTGCAACCCAAGTTGTACCCATCAGTTACAATCACATCAAGGCCTTTGAACTCTTTTGTTAGAAGTCCCCTCTTTGCTACCGATGTTGCATCAACAAAGTTATGTGTAGCTCCTCCATCAACCAATGTTGTGATGTATTATTCCTTGACGACTCCCCTGATCATGAAGATCTAATACCTAAGGGTTCCAAATAGGGACACAATCTTAACTTGCGCTCAAGTTTTCTTCTCTTCGCGTGGTAATTCCTCTTCTTTAGCTCCTCATGGGATTTTTCTTTCTCTAAGCTGTTAGTCTCATCTTTTGGGGTGGGTTCTCCTTCGTCCTCATCGTTAGAGACCACTTCGATGTAGTGGATCTTTCCTTTTTCCTAAACAGTGATGTCCTGACTCCCATGGCTCCTTGCAAGTAAAACAAAGCTTCGTTCGCCTTAGTTTGCTTCAAGTTTCCTCGTATGACCTATCCCTTTTGGGCCAATCTCGTTGAAATGGTTTCTTTTCCTTATATTTTTTAGGGATGAGAGGCTTGGACGGAGTCTTAGATTTGGCTGCTGCATTTCCCATTTCTCAAGTCTTCTTGATAGCATCCTGAAGGGTTACAGAATTGAATGCCTTGACCCAGCTTTACAGGGGTTCAACTAACGCTTCTGTGAAAAACATGATTAATTGCTCTTCAGATATGTCTGTCACCATGACTGTGATTCGTTTGAATTCTGCAATAAACTTTTCACGCGATCTGGTTTGTTTGACTTGTGCTAATTCTTTGAAGTGTATTCTAGGTTCTTTTGATCAAATCTATCTATCAATCTCTGCATAAAGTCTACATAAGAAGTATTGTTTGATGTCCCAACGTAACCAGTCCATGATACCACCAATCATGTTCTTCTCCTTCTAGGTGTAGTGTGGCGAATTGGATGGTGCCTGCTTCTAACATAGGGTTGAAATTGAAGTAGGAGTCCAATTTTTGCACCCAATCTCTTGTTGAACATTTAGATGACCCATAAAATGAGGGGAGGGAAAGTTTACTTACCTTGCACATTAGGTCAGAATTCCAATAAATCCCTGGTTCTATTCTGGAATCTGATATTGTTGTATTCCCTAAAAGTTAGGGTTGCTCGAATGTTCTCTTCCAATGTTGCATACTCCCAAAAGTAGTCATCAAAGAGTCTATTTGGCTCTGCTCCATGGGTTGTTGTCCACTGATGGTTCAAAAATTGAGGAAGCAAAGGTCTGTGATTCCTTTCACTAGTTGTATTGTGACTTGTTTGAGGAATAGGAATGGAGAAACCAAGGTTATGACTACAGCATCCTTTAATGCTAGCCCTATTACCTGTGTTCAACCCATTATTACCAAGATTATTTATGGCTCGGACAATGACATGAGCCATCTATTGTTGTCCTTCTAGGAGGACGTTGGTCATTTGTTGTTGATGTTGTAGTATTGCATTTAGTAAGACGCCAAGATCTTGATTCCCTTTCCCTATTCCATCCCCCATTGTTGGCTGATGGTTTTTCCTTTTTTTCCTTACAGTAACGTTGCTCATATCCTCTGGAAGCATGCGAAAATCATGTACTCACAAGCTAGTAGGATATTTGAGCTTTGATACCAATGTGATATTCCAGTGAAATTTTGCCCTAGGTTTTCCTTGGGCACTAGGTTTTTATTAAAAAATTCTTTTACTTTTCAAAGAAATAGTCATTCCAGTACAAACAATATATCAAACTATATAGAACAAAACTACAAATCAATAATGCAACAGTATTATGTGGTCCAAATCCAACTATTTATTAAACCACAATAAACGAGGTGCAATTGTAATGATCCCAATACAACAAACAGATACGGACAATTGAATTTTGGTCCGACTACACTATTTTTATTCTAAAGAGAGGAAAAATTCAAACAAAATTCCAGTAGAAAGCTTAGAGATGGAGTGTGGATCGCCTTAGGACATGGGCTTGACAGTTGAAGGGTTATGCAAATTTTGGTTGCCCTTTGACCCGACTTCTATTATTGCCTCCGAACCTGGAAATACAGACTTTGATCACTATATAAGCTTAATCCAATGTGCCTTTGAATAATGGTGGGTGGTCTGCGTAATTGATTGACTAGGAATTGGTTCCAAAGCTTCTTCAAATCTAGCCTATGTTTTGCTCAAACTTGCAACCCAATCCCAGACCTTTGTATGGTCTTAGTGTAGGTACGAACCAACTGGGATTACTTATGTTTATGCGGAGATATATTCAGACAGTGCTTTCAAGTCGTTTTTTGCCTCAATTCCGACCTCTAAAATTCGTTAAAAAGGAAAATGCCAACCCTAGGTACCTTCGGTCTATTGTAGGTGACCTCACAATGGTTCTGACCTGAGAAAAGTCCCCGTTCTGCCCAGAAATTAGCTTCAGGGAAGAGCTCGTCCAACCTTAAGGTGTCTTAGTACCTTACCACAAAATTTGATCATAGAGATACTTCGTTGCTCCTTATATGAAAACAGCCCTGTGCTAGAACAAAATAGAAAGATAAAAGATGCAAAGAAGTTTATCAACTATGGTGGAATCTTTCACCACCAAAATTGATAGGAGAGAAGGGACCTTAAAACCCTTAGAGCTATAGCTCAAGAAGACAATGATCTGATCCACAATTGATGCCCTCATTTGATCTCAACCCTCTTCTATTTATAGATTTTCCATGGGCTCCCAAAATGTGAGGGGTTGTGTATGCAACCCCTAATTTAGCCCCAGTCGACCCAATTTTTGCCCAATGTTGCCCTTGTGAAAATTTCTAAATATTCTCAAACAAAAATCCTACTGTTAAATTTTTGATTTACTTCTCCTACTTACATTAAGTTATTAATCTGAAAAATCTTCAGCATTAACATCAAAGTAAACACATTAACAGCCTACACATAAAGTTCTAAATTGAATACATGCACAATGACAAAGTGACTCACAAAGATTTTCTGGACAACTGTCCCTGGAAAAACCCAATGCGGGAAAATCGGTCTTCTGGTTGCTGGAGGGTTTTATTATTAAGTAGAGTCTAAGTACAACAAATTTTGGCATCAAACTAGTTAACACAACAGAGAAATTTAACTGCAGCTATACCTCTGTTCTGGAGACAAAAAAAATTGACTGATTCACACCCTTAAACAGGATTTATAGAACACAGCCCTTTTCAGTCTTCAAAAACCCCAACGCTGCTCTGAAGCCCTCTGCGTCAACTCTGCTAGCCAGCGCCAGGCCTTGCGCTGCTCAGGAAGGGCCTGCATCACCCCAGGTTGGGTTACACTGCCCCTGCGTTGCCCTGGATAGGCTTGCGTCAGCCCTGCTGGCCTCCTGCTGCCCCTGAGTCAACCTTGCGTAGCCCCTAAAGCCTCTGTGTTGCCTCTGTTGGGTTGTGGCTGCGATGCATAGCTGTTGCTCCCTCTACACTGCTCAATCTACTGCTTCTCTGCCTCTTGTTGCACTCTTGGCCTGGGATCAAACCATCCCTTTCGCCAATACTACCCCTCGCTGCAGCTGAAACGCTTCTGAAATTCTTAGCAAACCACGCCCTAGAATTCCAACTTAGTCTCAGTGCTTTGCCACTGTGTGTTCTCCAGTTGACCCCAAGCCTTTCCTTTATACTTTTCTTGTTGGGAAACCAACGACCATAATCTAATTTCTTATCGACGGCTAAGATTAAAAGAAAGTTTGATCCGTGTGACTTAAGTCATTTTCATCACATGTTTAATTTAATTAACTTTAATCTTTTAATTTTCCTAAGTTAGACTCAGGGTCCTTAATTAAAAATATTAATTAATTAAATATCTCTTAAACATGATGGAATTGCTTAAATCTCTTTCTGGGTCTTGGAGATCTCATGTACTCTAGTCCCTCCACAAAGTTTGGGAGCTAGAGCACATCCGATGCTACCCCAACACCCCAAAATCTCAACAGCCTTAGCATAGAAAATTTTGATTTTTACCCTTTCACAAGACTATAGCCTACGAGGTTGGATAGGTTATTTCGTCCTCCATTAGCCATCAATTTGGAGAGGACATTACATTGGGAACTACTATGATTTCGTGGATGAGAAGAAAGCAAACATTTGTCCCACTCAGTATTGCTGCAACGGAATATATTGCAGCCAGTTTAGCAAGTTGTGAAACACTGTAGCTTCTGAAGTTACTCACGGGACTATTTGATCTAGTGCTTAAGTCGGTCGTGATATATTGTGATAATCAAAGCTATGTGAAGCTGACAGAGAATCCAGTTTTCCATGACAAGTCGAAGCACATTAAGATCAAGTACCACTTCATTCGTGACATGGTGTAGAAGGGAGCAATAAAGCTCCAATATGTTTCTACTGATGAGCATATTGATGATATTCTTACAAAGCCCCTGTCCATAGCGAATTTTATATACTTTAGGGACAAGTTTGGACTTGTTGAGAATGCCTCTTTCATTGAAAGGATGTGTTAATGAGATAGCACTAACATTCTCCATGTGTCAAGTATATTGACTCGAATTAGGAGAATGGTCTGGCAAAGCACTGACATTCTTCCTATGTCTAGTATATTGACCCTTATGAGGAAGAATGGTCTTGGAGCATCAGGTTAGCATCAGGCCCCAAATTACTCAGTGAGAGTGTAGCCTTTGGAGATCCATTATGTGTGAAAGATGTTGACCTAAATGATGGTGGACCAAGACTAGTATGGATGCCATGTGTCATGTACCGACCCGAATTATGGTGACTAGTTGATGCTAAATGATGCACCATGTGTTTGAAGTACTAACCCGGATTATGGTGAGAAGATACCATAAGTCTGAAGTACTGACCCGAACTATGGTGAGGATGTACCATTGTCTAAGTACAAAGCCGAATTATGGTGAGGATATACCATTGGTCTGAGGTATTGACCCAAATTTTTGTAACTTGTTGATGTTGTTGACTTACCATGTGTCAAAGTTGTTTGACTTGATTATGGTAATTGTTTCATGTTATTGGTTTACCATGTGTCACATTTGTTGACCCAATTATGGTAATAATGATTTGTTATAACCTTTTCCTAGATAAATTTTTCAACAAAAGAACATTTGTCTAGTCATTATGAATACCTCCCTAGCTAAGAGGGAATGTTGAATTTTGTAGCTATGGTCGGTTTTCATAATTTATATTTTAGCACTTGAAATGTATAATGTAATTATAAGACATGTTCTTCATGTCATTTTCATTGATTAGCCCTTGAAAGAATTATTATAAGACATGTTCTTCATGTCGTATTTAAAAGAGAAAATTTTGAAATTTGAATTTGGAATTTTTGGCTCCAAACTAGTCAAGTCAGCCCTCCCTCAAGTCAAGTCGGCCCCAGTGAAGAGACACACCCATTCGAACAGCCATATCACTATATACAGAGCATTTGACCTCCTCCTCAATGCACCATTCGACTTCTCACAAGACAAGTAATATTTTGGGCATCCAAGTGAAGGAGAAGGAGGAATCTCTCGAGCTCGAGCTCGAGCTCGCACATGCAAATTTTTGGGCAGTTTCTGGATAGCATATTCTGTGCATGCCAAAATTCTAAGCAGTTGTTGGGCAGCATGTTCTGGATTACAAGGTCGAATTTCTAGGAAAATTGGGAGGCCAAAGTTCTAGGTTTCTGGGCAGTTTCTGGGAGGCCGAATTTTGGCCTAGGGAAATTCAGATCAAGCCGAATTGTTGAGTAGATTGGAGACTTGACTTGAGGGTTGTTGACCAAGTTTGACAATAATCATTGTTAATCAGTTTGACCTCATACTTGATTAGTTGCATTAAATGTATCTCTTGTTGAACTAAAGAATTTCTCTAAGGAAAAGGTTGTTGGGTTTTTCCCCCAAGTGGGTTTTCCTAGGGTAAACCTTGTGTTCTCTTTCTGCATGGTGATCTCTACTGTCCTTGTGGTTTCATGGTTGAATTTCTGAAGTGTAATTACTTAATGATAAATTGGAATTGTTAAAAGATCTACATCATTTGAAGTAATTATCAATGTTTCAGAAATTTGTGCTTGTATCTATTGCACTTGAAAAATCAACATATTGTTGGGCCCATATATTGCTTTTATTTTCTACTTCTAAAAAAATAGTGTTTTTTTCAAGTTTTTGTGTGGGATATACTCGATTTGAAGAGACATCCCCTGAATTGCAGAAATTTTGTTAAGGATGTTTCCATCCTCATTTTGGGGACAAGAAATTCATCCCCATGCAGCATAGCTCCATGGGGTCCTATTAGTCCAAGCCACTCACAAGAGGAAATTATTTGGGAACCACCTATTGATGACATTTGTACAAGTAGTTTGGATGGTGAGCAAAGCTAACTACTTCCTCCCCTCTTAGCGAGCGCATCGTATTAATTTATGCTATGTTTCTTTGTTCATTATCCTTCACTTTCTAGGGCTTACCTTTTTTGTATAACTCTCTTGCATATTTATGCCATTTCACATTTCCTTTTGTACTCATTTTTTTCTATTGGCGGAGGCTTCTCATGGCCCCATCTTCTACTTGGTTATTGTTGTTGGTTGTGCTTTATAGTCCCTTTGACCTATTTTTGTCTCTTGTGGATATTAATACAATAATGAATTTCAATTTTTAATTTGTCTTCTTTCCCTCAAACAAAGTCAAGTAGACCTTATCATTGTACTTAGTACTTAATGCATCAATGAATGCCTAGAAACAAGCATTATAATTATCTCTTCTCTAAAGGACTATCTCCTTCAATTTTTTTAACAAAGCATTGTATTTGCACTTGACATCTTGTTGAGCTGATAAGATAAAATAAGATAATTATATCAATGTCCACCAAATAACTGAAAAGGTAAGTCAATGGGACTAGGAAGGACAATCTATTAGTTTATGCATTGTTTTGGTAGCATCAAACAGGTGTTCTAGTCTTGATTTGTGTCTAAGAGGCAAAGGAACACAAAATATCCAATACCTCAAAATGGTTTTGCAATATATGGCTCTGAAACACCTTAATTAATTTAACTAGCCAATAATTGAATTATTTCCTAATTTTAACTTAGGAAAGTTGATCAATTAAAGTTAATTAATTAAGGATGTTCGAGATTTCTCTAGAGACTTCTATTGATGAAGTCTAATTGATCTTAGTAGTTGATGGAGATTTAATCCTGGACGTTGAAGTCTCAACGTGAGATTATAAGAGCAGCTTGAAGAGATGGAGAGAGAGACAGTTGTGAGAGCAAGGCAATGTGAATTCCCAGTGCACAATGATTCAGCGAGGGAAGAGTTCGAGCTAGAGGGAGGGCAGCGAAGAGAGGGAGCAACAGAAAATTCAGGAGGATTTCGAAGAATTTTCCAGTATTTCACCTGAGTCGGATTTTTGATCAAGATCTACCGAAGTTTCTATGGGGAGAAGCAGCAATGACCGCAGTATATATTCAAAATAGAAGTCCTCATAGAATCCTTGGAAATATAACACCTGAAGAAGAATTCACAAGAAAGAAGCCATGTGTGGACCATCTTCGAATCTTTAGGTGTCCCGCATACATCCATGTTCCAAAGGACAAGCGAAAGAAATTAGATTCTACAAGCATTAAAGAGATCTTCATTGGCTATAGTCTTTCTTCAAAGGCATATAAAATCTACATCAAGGAAGGAAGACAAATTCATCCAAGGGAAAATCCAGGTAAATCAACTCGAAGCGATCCGACCCGTCGGCACAACAACCAGTGCCTAACCCCAAGGGCGTCGAGGAGATTTGACCTCGTGACCTCCCAACAGGCGAAGTACTTAGCAATGGGAGCTCGACCAACTGGAAGGAAGACAAATTGAAGTGAGCAGGGATGTTATATTTGAAAAAAATCATGCCTACAAAAGATCCAAGGATATTCCTATTGATTCCGATGACGAAGATATACCACTATTTAAAGATGAAGAGCACCATGATAAATCAACTACAATCCAAGAAGAAGAAGAAGAAGGACCTGTTGACCACTAGAGTGGCACCTGATGATAATGAGAAGACTCCATGCCCAAGGATGAACCAGAGGACACATGTACCATTAGATATCATCAAATATCATCAGTTCAACAGACTTTTTAAACTCTACTTCTACTTCTTATCATTTTCTCTTCAACCCAAATTCCACGCCCTACGAGGAATTGTAATAAGTGATGCTAGTAATGATGAATTTGAGTCAGTATTGGGTCTGTAACAGGCCTAGGTTGCTTGGGACCTTACCAACAAGTGAGTGTTACTCTGGGAGGTTATTTTTTACTCGATTAATTATCATCTCCCTACCAGGAGTTAATAATTAATTGAGTTTTTTCCTCCAATTTTACCCCAAAGCCGGAGTACAGCTTGATGGTGAGGCCTTGGGTGATTCCTAGTGTCTAGAGTCAATGTATATTACCATACTAGATCACACAAAAAAATTCGTGGAATTTGGTTAAGTCTAAGTAGTAATTTTTTAATTTTTTAGATTTCCCGCAAGTCGAAAATTGCAATAAAAATTGTAATTGAATTGTAATAAGTGTTGCCTAGAGAAGTTGTATGGGGTATGAGTAATCAAAATTACACCTCTCACGCTCAACTTTCTATTATGACACACTTTGAGGGGTTAAAAATGCGTTTTGAACCCTCAAAACCCACTTTTCCAAAGTTTAGTGGGAAATCTGGCAATTAATTAAGCCAGAAATTAAATAAATGGAGAAAAATAAATATCCACACATGCTAAATGAGGTGGAAATGAGGTGGAAAATTATGGAGGAGTTAAAGTGAAGTCCCAAGGTGATGTGGACTCCTAAAATCAAGGAAAATACATGTGCTCAAGTAAAATTGAATTTTGGGCATTAAATAAGAGTTTCTTACTTGGAAATTCGAATCTGTGAAGTTAGTGCATATTTGGAAGGATTTGGGAGAATATTTGGTGGAAATTTTTGTGGGAAATTGTCTCCACATGGGTTACCAACCATATACACATGTCATTCCATCATAAAATTCGAATTTGGCACATAAGGGAAGAAGAAAATAATGTCCACTTGCCAGAATTCGATTTTTACACTTGGCATTGGAGCTCCACTTACCAAATTCGAATTTGCCTTGAGATCTCCTCCCTCTCACCACTTGGCATATGGTTCTTCATTGGGATTTGCTCCCAGCTTCCTATATAATGGAGCCATAGGCTTTCATATGGTATCATTGTTTTACTAGCATTGTGTTTGCGGAAGCGTTGCCGCCTTGTACACTTTCAAAAATATCAATAAAGACTTTGGGGGTCTATTCATGGGTGTTCTTCCTTTGGAGCATGGTGCATTTGGAGCTATTGGTATAATCTTTTCTATGCTTTGAGTTATTTCATTTTCCATGTATTCTTGTGAATTTTCTAGTGCACAGCTATCTTGTATCAGCATTTGATTTGAAAGTAGGCCCTAGAGGTTGAAAGTTCTAGTTTATTTTCAAATAAATTTCTAGAAGTTTCAATTCATTGTTTGCTTATCTAAATCTACATGGACTAATTTGTGACTTGAGTATTGTAGATGAATTCTTTTTGGATCAAGCGTGAAGGGAAGTCTTTGGGAGACTAACCCACTCTTGAAGCACCTTCAAAGGAACTCTCATTTGTTATTTGGATTTTCATTGTTTATCTTACGAAAAAGTGTCTTGCAGGGATTCGTTTGGACATAGTTTGTATGCATGCAATCATTTAAAAATATTTTACTTTTCATTGTGCGTCAGTGGATCATATTTTTCTATTTAAAGAGTTTAAGCATGGCTAGACAAAGAGGAGAGTTTACTCATCCTCTTCGACTTAGCCCTTTGTAGACTATTATGCAATATTTTGTGATTTTCTTTGTCCAACACTTGGTTGGTTTTTTGTAGCCTTCTTTTTCTAACTTGTTTTCTTGAAGCAACTTGTGGGATTCACCTTCAAGAAACTACTAACAAATTGTTGCAGGACCTTTGAGCTCTAATGTCAAACGAGAAGGACTCTCTTTTTCCTTTGGTCATGGGCAGTTAAGGAGCTTCCTTGAGGAAGGGTGAGTTCCTTTTGCGGCTTCTTCCCTCTCTTGGCCGTAAGCATTGAGGAGGCTTAGCCTCTCTTCTTCACCTATAAAAATCTAATTTCTATTGAGCCTTTATATTGCAGAAATTTCTCATCAAGGATAAGTCTAAGACCTCAAGTTTCATTTGTAAAGGTTTTCCTTGTGCTTGTAGGAGGCTTCATAGTCTCTTACTTCTAACAACTAATAAAATTTCTGATTTTGGGATCGTGAGTTTTACCCATTGGCATCTCAATCTCTCCATTTTTTGAGAAGACTTGTTGTGTGATTTGTTGATCTCTTTAAATTGCATGCATCTCATTTAATTGGTAAATTAACACAGCCATGCATTTCATTCATTTCACTAACTATTCACTTTGATTTGCTACAAGTTTTAAGAGCATTTACTTTCATAGCAAATTCAGATTTTTTTTTTTGCAAGCATCTTTACTTGAGTTTATTTAGCTTGAAATCATACTTCAAATTTGCTTATGCTTCACCATTCAGCACACTCTACAATATGAAGTTTGATGCATCAAGTAAAACTACATTTTATTTCATAACAAGCAAATATATTTCAAATTGAAGTAGAATTTTCATTTTCATGTTAATTTACTTTTAGATCTTTGTAAAGTTTTGTAGATGTTCTATGCTAGAAGCAATTTCACTTTTATTTCAGCAATCATACAAGTAGGTAAGCAAAATGCAGATAGAACATATAAGTAGATCTTACAGAAGACAAATCAGAAACAGGAAAAATGTGTGTATTCGTTTCGGCGGTCAACAGGATGCTTCAACCAGCAAAGTCTCCTTTGGTCGGCCAGCCCAGCATGTGTCACAACAACCCTCCAAACTGTAGATGAGTCAACCCAAGTCAACTCTGCAAAAGTCAACGCTGTCCTGAAAAGTCAACGCAGGGGCAGCAAGCTAAAAGTCAACGCAGCAGCAAAACGGTCAACCCTTTGACCTCGATTTTTGTGCCAGGTAGTACGGCCTTCATAAATCGAACCTTTCACAAGTTTTCAGCTTGTTTGGACCAAGCGTTGACCAAAGTCAACGCTGGTCAAAGTTTCTGCGAAACCCTAGCAGCAGAAAATCCGTACTTCAGCTCAGCCGTACAATTTGTCCTCTTCGTCCTTCACACGTGTGGCTGAAACTTGTCTTTAGGTAGCTCGTACTATTTGATGAGAAGAGAAGATGATGAGTTGTGTTGATGATGAAAATCTCTCCAACTTTTCCTGTATATATATCCATCATGAGGGTGTGTGACACATCTGTTGGGCATGCGAGCCTACATTACAAAACTGGCCGACCTTGCACATATAATTTGTTAAAAATAATAAATTCAAAATATAAGTTCTGCTCATCGGATTAAGACATATTTTATATGGATTTTACACCTCTCACAAAGAGGAATCCAACAAAAATATTAGCCTCTTAATCTGAGCATCAGAACATGGAGTTTGGACCTCGTTGTCCAAATTTAACACTCCCTCTCAACTAGGGAGAACTCCATCTATTAGTGCAATCAACATCGTGCGTCATCCCGCCGAAACTTGCTTTGCTGGCTTCTTTATTTCAGAACAGAAGTGGGTCAGTCACAAAGACATCATCCCCCGACTGACATAGTCAGTCCAGAGGTCCCAGACCTCACAAATCTTGATCCCAGATCAAGTGGTTGGACGGTGCCATCCTAGATAGAGAGTACGGCAATCTCTGATGCGTCCATCAGTCTTTGCTAATAGTCTCTAACTTTTCCACACCTCATTGGCCAAATGAGAGGTACTTCCCATGAGCCCTGAACTCAATGGGTAGGATGCATACGGGGCACGGAAAATGAGAGGTGAACCAACTCAAAATCACAACGGTGGGGTCCAAGCACACCACCAAGGTTGGCAAGCCTAGCCTTGTGGTTGCCCATAGCTCCAAGAAGCTCTCCCCAAAGCCCCCCAGAGCTCCCAGAGCTCATCGTCCAACGGGACCCACATCATAGGGTCGTTCCATGATTCCAAGATTCTCACGGAAGGTTAGGAACATGACCTTCCCCAAGGGCATTGTGAGAATATCCGCGACCTGCTCATCAGTTCCTCTATGATCGAGCCTTACGGCGCCTCGCTGTACCATATCCCAGATAAAGTGGTACCAGCCATCAACATGCTTGGATCAATCGTGGAACCCGGGATTCTATGACAAATGAATCCCCCTCTGGTTATCACAAAGGATAACGGTGGCATCTAGCACATGCTCGAACAGCTCTCAAGGAACTTTCGCAACCAAGTGACTTCACAACAGGCCATACATGTTACAATGTATTTGGCCTCAGCGGTGCTCAAGACTGCCAACTTTAGATTCCTGCCCGAAGCAGATCTTCATGTGAAGTAGCATCCAGATGTGCTCTTGCGATCCACCACACTGCCAGCCCAATCGGCATCAGTATATCACGGAGTGTCATACTCCTGGCAGTGTATCTCAGCCCATGGTCTGTCGTGCCTCAGAGATATCTCAAGAGTTTCTTGGCACCAACCCAGTGAATGTTATGATCAACCATGTGTTGACTCAAGTGTTCACTGCACAGCATATGTTCGAACAAGTGTTCATTGAGAACATCAGGGTCCTTATGAGTTCACGATACTCAGTAGGACGGGCCCAGCAACGTTGCTCCTCAACTTCTTAAAGTTGAGTTCCATCGGTGTCGACACGGACTTACAGTCCACCATTCCAAATCTTTTTAGAAGCTTCACAATATATTTTCCTTGAGAAAGGAAAATCTCTCCAGGTCTCTGCCAGACCTCCAGGCCTAGTAAATAGTGCATCAGTCCTAGGTCCTTCATCTCGAATTCAGCAGCAAGCTCCCTCTCACATTGATGAATGAGAGGGTCAACACCAGTCAGGAAGAGGTCATCCACATATAGTACTAGAATGAGAGGCTTCTCTTTCACAACCTTGAAGTATAGGTTCGGATCAGCATTACTTCGAGTGAAGCCCAGCTTCATCAAGTAACTATCCATCCTCTCGTACCAAGCTCTGGGTGCTTGCTTTAACCCATAGAGGGCTTTCTTCAACCTGCAGACATAAGTGTCTCGATCTTGAACTTCAAATCCCGGAGGTTGTTCCACATACACCTCTTCCTTTATTGCACCATGCAGAAAAGCGGTCTTGACATCCATCTGATGAAGACTCCATCCTTGCGTAGCAGCAAGGGCTATGATTGATCGGATGGTGGTATATCGTGCCACAGGTGCAAATATATCGTCATAGTCAATTCCTTCCTTTTGAGAGAAGCCATGGGCAACAAACCTTGCCTTAAACTTTTCAGCACTCCCATCAGATCCATGTTTGATTTTGTAGAGCCATTCCGTAGTGACAACAGATTTGTCCTTCGGTCTCGGGACCACATCCCAGACATCATTCTTCATAATAGACTCATATTCTTCATGCATAGCATCCTTTCAGACTTGATGCTTGATGGCTTCCTCAAAAGATCCAGGTTTTGCGAGAGAAGTCATCAGTAAATGTCATATAGTAAGAACATCCCCCCAGGGATGTTATAGGCAACATACCAGAAATATCAGAAAGGACCAGTTGCAATATCTCAGATGTCTTTGTGACACTTGAGGGGAAAGAAGGTCCCCTTGTTATGTTATATTCTTCAGCACAGCCCTTACATACACCTTCCTTGCTTCGGGAAGGGCTTTCCAAATCTACGGTGCTATAGTTCGGTTTGTCGGATAGTATCACAAGTCATAGCTCCCAACGGACTCCCTCCAACCTGATAGAGTGTACCAACCCTAGAACCAATTGAGATAGCTTCCTTGAAGCTCTTCTTCCACATGAGCACCTTTCCATCAGAGAAAGTTACATTGAATCCTTTGTCTTCCATGGCAGATACAGACACAAGGTTCTTCTTCAATTTGGGTACATAGAGTACATCTTGTAGACGAAGGACTTGTCCTTGAGACAAGTGAAGGGTCACAGTCCCGGTCCCTTTTACAGGATAAGTGGCATTATCCCCAAGGATAATTTCTAGATTAGTATCCCTTTCAACCATGTCAGAAAGTGCTTCCTTGAATCCGGTGATATGTCTTGAGGCACCACTATCAATTAGCCAGACATCCATCGTGTCGGGCCGAGATGCAGCGGAGAGAGCAGATACCAGAATATACTCATTTCTTTTATCAACAACATTAGACTCCTCATACCTGGTATTTCTGGACCTCTTAGAAGGTTGATTGTTTCCTCCCAAGTGAGCCTTCCTCTTTCCTTTGGATTTGTCATTTCTTTGATTCCCATTCCTTCGGTTGTTGTTGTTATCGTCACTATCGGGAGAATCCTCCTTGAAGGGGCATTCTCTAGCATAGTGTCCAGGCCTATGGCAGGTGAAACATTTACCGTTCTTCTCTTGAGTCTTTGTCCTTCTTTTGTCCTTAGAACCACCAGAGTTCTTCTTTCGGGAATGAGCACCATAGGCAGCATTTCTTTCATTATCAAATTCCTTCATCCTTGTTTCTTCTTGCATACATCTTGACAGAAGCTCATCAAAGTTAGGAATGGTATTATTGTTGAAGATAGTAGTTGTGAATACTTTCCATTCATATGGAAGTCCTCCAAGTGCGGTGAGAACCATCTCACGATCAGCTATTATCTCCCCAATAGCTAGCAGATGGTTCCTGGTTTCGGTCAACTTCAGAAAGAAAGTTTGAACAGACTCATCTCGGCCCTTCTTCATCTTCTTCAACTTGTTCTTGAGGAATAGCACTTGGTTCACATTGTTTACTTGAAACATAAGTATCAATTTGTCATACATCTCCTTGGATGTGCCTAGTTCAGATATGTAGGCAACCGGACTCTTATTTATGGATTCCCTGATCAGCAGCTTTGCTTTGATTTCTCCCTTCTTATACTTGTTTCTAACAGCAGCAGAGGCATTGGATGGAGGTTCTTGAATCCTCCCTGTCACATGATCCAGGAGATCATGATCTTCTAATTTGAGATCTAATATCATCTTCCAGGGATGGAAGTCATCACTTCCGGTCAGCTTGTCATTCTCCTTGAATTCAAGACTAGTGGACCCATTTCCACGATGATGATTGCTATAGTTGAGTTTGTCTTCACCTCAGCTCTGATACCATGTTAAGTTTTGTAGATGTTCTATGCTAGAAGCAATTTCACTTTTATTTCAGCGATCATACAAGTAGGTAAGCAAAATGCAGATAGAACATATAAGTAGATCTTACAGAAGACAAATCAGAAACAGGAAAAATGTGTGTATTCGTTTCGGCGGTCAACAGGATGCTTCAACCAGCAAAGTCTCCTTTGGTCAGCCAGCCCAACATGTGTCACAACAACCCTCCAACCAGTAGATGAGTCAACCCAAGTCAACTCTGCAAAAGTCAACGCTGTCCTGAAAAGTCAACGCAGGGACAGCAAGCTAAAAGTCAACGCAGCAGCAAAACGGTCAACCCTTTGACCTCGATTTTTGTGCCAGGTAGTACGGCCTTCATAAATCGAACCTTCCACCAATTTTCGGCTTGTTTGGACCAAGCGTTGACCAAAGTCAACGCTGGTCAAAGTTACTGCGAAACCCTAGCAGCAGCAAATCCGTACTTCAGCTTGACCGTACAGTTTGTCCTCTTCGTCCTTCACACGTGTGGATTAAATTCGTCCTTCTTGGTAGCTCGTATTCCTAGATGAGAGAGGAAGATGTGAGTTGTGATGATGATGAAAATCTCTCCAACTTTTCCTGTATATATATCCATCATGAGGGTGTGTGACACATCTGTTGGGCATCCGAGCCTACATTACAAAACTGGCCGACCTTGCACATATATTTTATTAAAAATAATAAATTCAAAATATAAGTTCTGCTCATCGGATTAAGACATATTTTATATGGATTTTACACCTCTCAGAAAGAGGAATCCAACAAAAATATTAGCCTCTTAATCTGAGCATCTTAATATGGAGTTTGGACCTAGTTGTCCAAATTTAACAATCTTACATGCCCCAAGCATCACTAAAATTTACCTCCAACTTAAGTTGGTTGAATAGACGTTTTAAGGACTCTCTACCTCTATAGACTCCTCACTGTGAGATCCAAATATTTGGGCGAGGGTGAGGTCTGAGAATTAGAATTCAATTGTAACCTTGCTTTAGAACTAATTAATAAAATAAACCAAGAGCACTATTTCATCACATTTACTTGCAAATTTCCCAAATTTTTTGCTATCTTGATGGTTTAAAGATTCACATGCAAATATTATTTCAAGAAGCACTTTGGATGCAAGCAATTTAATTCCTTAAATTTTGCAACAAGTTTAATTATATGGTACTTGGAAATTTGCTTACTTTTGCAACTTCATTACATGTTGTCATTTTAATGATTATTATTCTTATGGATGATTGATATATCTTGTTTCATTGGCAAATACCCTTATTCGGTGTGGCAAATTTAATTGCATGTTGTTATCTTGGTCTAACATTTGAGTTTTTCTATCATCTCATTTACATTCTCCAAAGTAAAACACTAATTGTTTCCTTTTGAGAAAGATAGTTTCTCATGCTTTGATTCATAAATCTATTTATCTTGAGAGCATTTCTGATATCTTGTGCTAACAGTCTTTTGTTTTCATTTCAGGATTACTGTGTTCTCATCTCTTTGAGCATTTCTTTTATTTTTGAGTACGTTATTTGTAAAGGCACTGGTTAAATGGTTTGTCATTATTTCAAAGTTGCTCATAAATGCTCATGAATCTTCAAAAGTAATCCAATTTCACTCTAATATTCTCCTAGAAACTCAAATATTTAGCTTATTTTTCCATTTAAGGACCACCCCCCATAGCTAACCTAGGAGATAGCTTAAATTGAAAGAGTTTGGATTAGTGTGATAACCCCTTCTCTGAGTTCCTTGCCACCAACCACACCTTGTGGGGTTAAAGGCTTTTCCCGTTAACTGTAAGTAGGTGTAGGCGGCAAGCGATAACATTTTCGGCGCCGTTGTCGAGGACAAGTCTTCTTGTACCTGGGAAACGACTAACTTTTAGTTTTAGCATATTTGAATTTTAGATTTAGATTCTTGCTTAAGTGGCGACTCCACTGAATCCTAATTTTGCAAGAGTTTCTACTAGGAGAAATTCAAGTGGTCTAGTTAGCCCCTCTCCTGATCCTGAAAGGGTTTTTAGAGAGAGGTTAAATAGACTTTCTCATAGTAGAGCTCTTGCTAGTCTTGGGCAAGAGGCTATTTCTGACATTCATTTGCTATTTCAGGAACAAGTTGAGCCTAGCATCATGAATGATCTTTTTTCTCCTTGTAACTTTACTAACATTAATGGCTATCCTCACAATATCCCTAACAAGGCTATTGAAAGGTTGCCTTCTTTTCAAGGTAACAATGCCATTAGCGCTGCATCACATGTGAAGAACTTTAATGTTTGCATCTTTAAGAGGTGTAACGTTGCTAACCATGAGGATGTAAAGATGAGGCTTTTTGTTCTCTCTTTAGGAGAGGATGCTCTTGATTGGTTCACTGTGCAACCTACTAATTCGTATGATTCTTTACAAGCAATTGTTAATGCTTTCATGGGAAAGTATGGAGAGAGAAGAGAGAATAATCATTTGATCAATGCCATTAGCACCATGAAGAAGAATGAGAATGAAACCATGGAGGAGTTTAACAAGAGATTCATTGAATTGGTTAAAAGCATGCCTACTACTGTTAAACCTCCAAATGAATTTCTCTTATGTTCCTATCTGGATTCTTTTGGTGTTGACACTGCTTATGAGTTGAGAAGAAAGGAGCTTGCAACTTTGGGTGTAGCTCAAACTAAAGCCTTGAAAATGGAGAGGGCCAGAAAGCAATCAGGAAAATCTGAGATTCCTGGTTTCACTAGAGGGCCATCGAAATCGAATGAAACCAAAGGCAAGGCCAAGGAAGAGGATGCCCATGATCCTATTAAGGAATTAACTCATCTCATCTAGACGATGGAAGCAAACCACACTAAAGAAATGCAAGACATGCATAGTAGGTTGGTGGCCATGGAAAGATCGCAAGTGCAAAGATTCCAACCTAGGCCAAATAATGGATGGCAAAAGAATAAAGGCCCTCAACAAGATTATAGGCCTCCAAATTCATTGGAATCCACCAACCTGGTAGATCAAATTCCCCCTGGCCATGTAATGAATTCCATGAACAAGCCACATGCCCATATGTAAAGAGAATTATGGAAGGTAGCATGTTGGGAGATAAACATGTAGAAACTAGTGGTCAATCAATATGTTCTCCATGGAAGATCAAATATACACCATTGAAAGAAATCAAGAGATTGACCATAGTCCTAATAATCTTAGGGTTGACAATATGATTGCAAATTTTGACAAAGTCACTAATATTTTTGGGGAAAAGCCTACATCTGGACAAATTCTTGCTATGGCAAAACACAAAGGGATGACTTATCAAAGAAGGCATATTTAAGACCGGAATAACCACAAAAATAATTCTCCTCCTACTTCGGAATTAAATTTTGACTTGGGCAATTGGGTGAATAATGCAAAGGTTTCATCCCAGTGACAGCTTTTAAAGATACCATCTCAAAGGGCCAAGTTACCAAGTGCAATTGAAGTTACTCAAAGGGAAGAAAAGCCTAATAATGATCTAGAAGATGAAAAAATTGTATTGAAAAGTATGAATTTTTATGTGGGGAACGAAGATCATTTGCCATTTTATGTTTCTTTGATAATGAATGATCATATTTTACACAACTGCATGCTTGATTCAGGGGCTTCATCAAATGTCATGACCAAGAAAGTCATGGAGCAACTGAATTTAAGGGTATCTAGGCCCTATCACAACATATGTTCAACGGATTTTAAAAGTATTGAAGTGTGTGGGACAATTAAAGATTTACAAGTTTTCCTAGCTGCATACCTAGACGAAATAATGACTATGGATATTGTTGTGATAGATGTTCCTAATTCATGGGGAATGCTCTTATCAAGAAAATGGGCATCAAATTTATGTGGTAGCCTTCAAATGGACTTGTCATATGCCACCATCCCCATGCCAAATGATACCTTGTCAGACTTGATCAGGAGTTAGAGAAAAGATATCATGTTGAGGATCCAAGGAGACCCAACAATGAAATTATCTATAGATCATGCCAGACAGGAAGTGATGTTGTGTTGACAAATTTTCTCCCCCCCTTAATAGAACGGAAGCAAAATGAAGAGATTAGGCATAGCTCAAAAGGCTTGGGTACTTCAAATCTTCCATCAAAGCATTTTCAAGACAGAGCAGTAGGATTGACAGTGATTGCATCATCATCGCCATCACAACTAACCAAGAAGAAAAGAAAAAAACGAAAAAATAAAAAGGATATAAAAAATGACCCTCCAATTTTGAGCAGGATCAAACCTCAACGCATCAAAAGTCGAAAAAGGAAAAGGAAGAGGTTTGGTGTATCTGATGGCCACAAACAGGTTAACAGTGGGGCAAGTCATAGTCCTAAGATAGTCAGAATTGGCCAAGGCACATCAGAGAAAGAGCCTATGGATTTTCCTGTGAGTAGGCAGGTTCTCAAGATGGATTTCACCGAAGACATTTGATGCCATGGGGCATCCTGTGTATCATATTCCTAACCCTATCCCTTGTAAATTTTGTTTAAGTAGTTTTATTTCATGAATAAATTGTTATTTATGTTTCCTAGAATAAATTTCCATTTCTGTACTTGATTTTATTTGATGTTATTTTGAATGGATACTGCTAATATATATCTTTGGTCGGTGGATGCAGATTCCAGGTTCTTGCACACTATCACTTCATATCTAGCATTCATCCCCATATGGAGCCAAATGTTGACCACTGGAGTGGCTCTTGATGATAATGAGAAGACTCCATGCCCAAGATGAACCAGAGGACGCATGTACCATCATATATCATCAGTTCAACAGAGTTTTTAAGCTCTACTTCTACTTCTCCTCATCTTTCTCTTGTACCTAGATTCCACGCCCTACAGGGAATTGTAATAAGTGATGCTAGTAATGATGAGTTTTGAGTCAGTATTGACTCTGTAACAGGCTTAGGTAGCTTGAGACCTTGCCAACAAGTGAGTATTACTCTGGGAGGTTTTTTTTACTTGGTTAATTATCATCTCTCTACCAAGAGTTAATAATTAATTGAGTTTTTTCCTCCAATTTTACCCCAAATTCGGAGTATGGCTTGATGGTGAGGACTTGGGTGAGTCCTACTATCTAGAGTCAATGTATATTACCATACTAGATCCCACAAAAAAATTCGTAGAATTTGGTTAGGTCTAGGTAGTAATTTTTTAATTTTTTAGATTTCTCGCAAGTCGAAAATTGCAATAAAAATTGTAATTGAATTGTAATAAGTGTTGTCTAGAGAGGCTGTATGGGGTATGAGTAATCAAAATTACACCTCTCACGCTCAAATTTCTATTATGACACACTTTGAGGAGTTAAAAATGTGTTTTGAACCCTCAAAACCCACTTTTCCTAAGTTTAGTGGGAAATCTGGTAATTAATTAAGCCATAAATTAAATAAATGGAGAAAAATAAATATCCACACATGCTAAATGAGGTGGAAAATTATGGAAGAGTTAAAGTGAAGTCCCAAGGTGATGTGGACTCCTAAAATCAAGGAAAATACATGTGCTCAAACAAAATTGAATTTCCGGCATTAAATGAGAGCTGCTTACTTGGAAATTCGAATTTGTGAAGTTAGTGCATATTTGGGAGGATTTGGGAGAATATTTAGTGGATATTTTTGTGGAAAATTGTCCCCACATGAGTTGCCAACCATATACACATGTCATTCCATCATAAAATTCGAATTTGACACATAATGGAAGAAGAAAATGATGTCCACTTACGAGAATTCGATTTTTACATTTGGCATTGGAGCTCCACTTATCAAATTCGAATTTGTCTTGAGATCTCCTCCCTCTTACCACTTGACATATGGTTCTTCGTTGGGATTTGCTCTCAACTTTCTATATAATGGAGCCATGGACTCTCATATTGTATCTTGTGACTAGTTATTGTGCTAGTGGAAGCGCTGCTACTTTGTACACTTTTCAAGAATATCAATAAAAATACTTGTGGGGTCCATTCATGGGTGTTCTTCCTTTAGAGCATGGTGCATTTGAAGCTATTGGTATAATATTTTCTATGCTTTGAGTTATTTCATTTTCCATGTATTCTTGTGAATTTGCTAGTGCATAGCTATCTTGTATTAGCATTTGATTTGAAAAAAAACTCTAGAGGTTGAAAGTTCTAGTTTAATTTCAAATAAATTTCTAGAAGTTTCAATTCATTGTTTGCTTATCTAAATCTACATGGAATAATGTGTGACTTGAGTATTGTAGAATAATTCTTTTTGGATCAAGTGTGAGGGGAAGTCTTTGGGAGACCAACCCACTCTTGAAGCATCTTCAAAGGAACTTTCATTTGTTATTTGGATTTTCATAGTTTATCTTATGAAAAAGTGTCTTGCAGGGATTCGTTTGGATATAGTTTGTATGCATGCAATCATTTAAAAATATTTTATTTTTCATTGTTATTCATTGGATCATATTTTGCTATTTAAAGAGCTTAAGGATGGCTAGAAAAAGAGGGAAATTTACTCATCCTCTTTGGCTTAGCCCTTTGTAGATTATTGTGCAATATTTTGTGATTTTATTTGTCTAACACTTGGTTGGTTTTTTGTAGTCTTCTTTTTCTAACTTGTTTTCTTATAGCAACTTGTGGGATTCACCTTCAAGAAACTACTAACAAATTGTTGCAGGACCTTTGAGCTCTAATGTCAAACGAGGAGGACTCTCTCTTTTTCCTTTGGTCGTGGGTAGTTAAGGAGCTTCCTTGAGGAAGACCGAGTTCCTTTTGTGGCTTCTTCTCTCTCTCTCTTGGTCGTGAGCATTGAGGAGACTTAGCCTCTCTCCTTCACTTGTAAAAAACTGATTTCTATTGAGTCTTTATATTGCAGAAATTTCTCATCAAGGATAAGTCTAAGACCTCAAGTTTCATTTGTAAAGGTTTTCCTTGAGCTTGTAGGAGGCTTCATAGTCTTTTATTTCTAACAACTAATAAAATTTCTGATTTTGGGAGCGTGGGTTTTACCCATTGGCATCTCAATCTCTCCATTTTTGGAGAGGACTTGTGGTGTAATTTGTTGATCTCTTTAAATTGCATGCATCTCATTTAATTGGTCAATTAATACAACCATGCATTTCATTCATTTCACTAACTATTTACTTTGATTTGCTACAAGTTTTAAGAGCATTTACTTTCATAGTAAATTCAGATTTTTTTATATGCAAACATCTTTACTTTTGTTTATTTAGATTGAAATCATACTTCAAATTTGCTTATGCTTCACCATTGGGCACACTCTACAATATTAAGTTTGATGCATCAAGTAAAACTACATTTTATTTCATGACAAGCAAATATATTTCAAGTTGAAGTTGAATTTTCATTTTCATGTTAATTTACTTTTAGATCTTACATGCCCCAAGCATCACTAAAATTTACCTCCAACTTAAGTTGATTGAATAGACGTTTTAGGGACCCTCTACCTCTATAGACTCCTCACTGTGAAATCCAAATATTTGGGCGAGGGTGAGGTCTGAGGATTAGAGTTCAATTGTAACCTTGCTTTAGAACTAATTAATAAAATAAACCAAGAGCATTACCTCATCACATTTACTTGCAAATTTCCCAAATTTTTTGCTATCTTGATGGTTTAAAGATTCACATGCAAATACTATCTCAAGAAGCACTTTGGATGCAAGCAATTTAATTCCTTAAATTTTGCGACAAGTTTAATTCTATGGTACTTGGAAATTTGCTTACTTTTGCAACTTCATTGCATGTCATTTTAATGATCATTATGCTTATGGATGATTGATATATCTTATTTCATTGGCAAATACCCTTATTTGGTGTTGCAAATTTAATTGCATGTTGTTATCTTCGTCTAACATTTGAGTTTTTCTATCATCTCATTTACATTCTCCAAAGTAAAACGCTAATTGTTTCCTTTTGAGCAAGATAGTTTCTCATGCTTTGATTCATAAATCTATTTATCTTGAGAGCATTTCTGATATCTTGTGCTAATAGTCTTTTGTTTCCATTTCAGGATTACTGTGTTCTCATCTCTTTGAGCATTTCTTTTACTTTTGAGCACGTTATTTGTAAAGGCGCTGATTAAATGGTTTGTCATTATTTCAAAGTTGCTCATAAATGCTCATGAATCTTCAAAAGTAATCCAATTTCACTCTAATATTCTCCTAGAAACTCAAATCTTTAACTTAGTTTTCCATTTAGGGACCACCCTCCATAGCTAACCTAGGAGATAGCTTAAACGAAGAGAGTTGGGATTAGTGTGACAGCCCTTTCTCTGAGTTCCTTGCCACCAACCACACCTTGTGGGGTTAAAGGCTTTTCCCGCTAACTGTAGGTAGGTGTAGGCAGCAAGCGATAACAGGACCAAGTGAGCCTATTCAACCTGTGATCATACCCAAAACAAGGAAGAGGCCAAATTGGTTAAAAGCTACTATTGAAGATGTCAAAGGACGTGGAGCTACTAAGGAACATTTAGAGAAAGCAAAAGACCAAAAAAATATTCAGGATATGCAGCATATATGACAAAATTAATAGAAGTTGAACCAACTACATTTGAAGAAGTTGCTCATCAAGAAGAATGGAAGAAGGCAATGCAATAAGAATATCAATCCATCATGAAGAATGGGGTTTGGGAAATCATTCCTAGACCAAGTGACAAATCGGTTGTCACTTCAAAATGGATTTACAAAATCAAACATGTTATTGATGGAAGCATATACAAATACAAAGCTAGATTCGTTGTAAGGGGTTTCTCACAAAAGGAAGGCATAGACTATGAAGAAACCTTTGCTCCTACTACCAAGTATACTACTATAATATCTTTGGTTTCGCTAGTTGCTACTATTGGTTGGAATATCCATCAAATGGACGTTAAAACAACATTAAGAAGTATACATTGAACAACCGGAAGGATTTGAAATAAATAGCAACGACACACATGTTTGCAGACTCCAGAAAGTCCTATATGGCTTGAAGCAAGCACCTAGGGCATGGTATGCAAGGATGGATGCTATCTCTCAATAATTGGGTTCGTCAAAAGCTCTACAGATCCGAACCTCCACATCAAGGTGGTGAACAATGAACCAGTCATTATTCTACTATATGTGGACGATATGTTTATTACATGTGTGGAATTCAAAATACAAGAATGCAAGAAGATGTTGGCAGCCGAATTCGAAATGAAAGACCTGGGACTTATGCATTATTACTTGGGTCTGGAAGTTTGGCAGAAACCTAGAGAAATATATCTGGGTCAAGGAAAATACATAATCGAGATATTGCAGAAATTCGATATGATGGATTCCAAACCTATGACTACTCCCATGATCACTAATCTCAATAAATTGAGAAGGTCGGATTCTAGTCTCATTGATCCTACTAGCTATCGTACGTTGGTGGGTTCTCTGATATCCTGGTAAATCAAGACCTAATATATGTTTTGTCGTTAATGTTCTTAGTCAATCTCAGTTGGAGCCTCGTCATGACCATGGGATATCTGCCAAACATATTTTGAGATATCTACGTGGCACTATACATCACTGCCTAAAATATGATGGAAAAGAAATCAAGTTAACGGGTTATACCGACTCTGATTGGGGTGGCAATGAGACTGATGGAAGAAGTACTACAGGTGGATGTTTCAGTATGGGACTTGCAATGATTTCATGGATGGGTAGAAAACAAGATCCGGTTGCACTAAGTAGTGCTGAAGCAGAATACGTTGTTGCATGTGAAGTAGGAAAGGAGGTTGTTTGGTTAAGGAAACTTTTGTCGGATTTGTTTGGAAAGCCTCTAGATCCTACCATAATAAATTGTGATAATCAAAGTAGCATCAAGATGTCTGAAGCTCCTGTATTCCATGCAAGAACGAATCATATTAACAAGTACCACTACATTAGGAGCCTAGTACAAGATGGGGTTGTAAAGCTACAATATATTTCGACAGATGAGCAAGTAGTTGATGTGTTGATGAAGTCTCTTCCAAATAGAAAGTTTGAATATTTTAGAAGCATGCTTGGTTGGTCGATATTACAAATTTAGTTGATAGAGAGAGATGAAGCATATAATTGCAGCTGCTTGGGAGGACATTTGGTCGGCCTATGTGTGTTTGATGTCTAGATCCCAAAGAGGGAGGGTGGTGTTGGTTTTAGAGCTCTGACTTTGGATACACACCTGGATCCCTGAGTTGATGGTTAGTTAGTAAGCCTGATGGTACCTAGACTGGATAAAAGTTTTAGTCCATCTTAGTCCCACCCGGATAGATTACCCTGGTCAACAATCTAGTTCGCAACACTGAGTGTGCTAGAACTCTTTGTAATTCAAGATCATTTTGAAATATTCCATGTACTTGTATATATATGTAATTATGAATACCTCCCTAGTTAAGAGGGGGTGTTGAAGAATGTAACTAGCTTCGGTCTTCATAATTGTACTTGTCAAAAGAAAATTTTATTTGTAACGACCCAACTCGAATTATACGGAACTTAGAAATATTAGCATGCATATGAGACCTGCATATGATAGCTACATATGCATGTATCACATGAATTGCACTAGTATACATACCTACTAGTATGGAAACTAACTAAGTTAGAATAACGAACTGAATATCGTAATGCATTTATCTCACCGAGATATGATGGAACATCAAGCTAGAGACTGAACGCATGTACCGCTCTTATATGAGTATGCGTGGTAGAGCATTATTCAAAATAAATAAATAAATCTTAAAATAATTAAGTAAAGTCAATATCTCCATAAATGACTTGGTCAATAAGTCAATATCCCCATAAATGCCTATAATATCTACATTAATGACTATAATATTTTAATAAATCTAAGATATTTATTAAAATATAATATTTTAAGATATTTTAATAAATCTAAGATATTTATTAAAATATAATATTTCTAAGATATTTATTAAAAGATCATATTCTAATAAATATCAGGAATGGAGTTTGTGTATAAAAAGGGAAGAGGGGTAAACTTGATGAGAAGGGGAGTGAGTAGGAACACTGACCCGGATGTTGTTAGAGGAGTTCTAACTGCGTGGTTCATGAGCAGTGAGTTTGAGAGTTCTAACTGAGTTATGGAATGCTCTTGATTATTCTCGGAGTTTTGGGCACGGGGGCCAGAAGACTTGTCTTCTGGATCTGGGGACCGGAGAGGTTGACCTCAGATAAGCTGGGAGGAAAACGGCGGTTTGGTAACGGAAGCTGGAGCTATGGCGGATCAAGAACATCTTCAAACATGGTTCCAGGTAAGTACTAATTAGTCAATTGAAGTATATTCTGTCAAAAAAAAATCCCACTCTGAATTGTGTAGTATGAATTCTGTGAATGATTGTAAATCTTGAAAATTAAGGGCTTTACATTTCTCAAATTTTATGAATGATGTTGCATTCCGAAAATCAAAGTTTAAGGTCCTTACATTATTATTAAAGAAAATGACTTATTAAAACATGAGTTTCATGCTTGGGTCAATGTTTTCTATGTGAAAGTCTCCAGTGAGGACTACTAGGCTTTGTCTTGAGTCATTAGAGTCATTGTCATTATTATTATACCCTTCTTGGGCTTTTGTATCATGTAAAAAGAATTATTTTTTAGTCAAAAGGGTAATTTGTCAACTCCACACCAAGTCGGCCCTGCCCTCAATAAGTCGGCTTGGATTAGAGAAATTCGACCTCACAAGAAGCCTATATATTGAGCAGCTCAACTTCATTTGGAGAGCATCATCAACAAGTTGGTTCTCTAAGAAGCAGTATTTGGAAAAGAGTGTGAAGTTGTAAGTGAAGAGGGAGAGAAGTTGTGAAGAAAAAATTCGAATTTTTGGGCTGCCTTTCTCTCACACGTGCGAAGATATTGGGCTGAAGTTGGGGCCGAAATTTTGTTTCTGTTGCAGGGTCGAAGTTCTGAAGCTGGGGGCCGAAAATCTATTATTGGGCCGAAATTCTAATCTGAAGTTGCACATTGAAGAGTTGACACTTGGAAGGCTGAGAAAAGGACATATACAAAAAGGGAGGGTTGACTTGGTGGTTGGAAGAGGTCTTTGTCTAGTTCTAGAAGTTTGGAAGTGTCTCATATTGATTTGAATCTACTGAAGGAAGAGTTCTTGACTGGGTTTTCCCCTTATAGGGGTTTTACCCTGGCTGTGCGCCTACATCTTGTGTCTCTTGTTCTTGTGATCTTCATACACATATAATTTGGTAATTTCTTGATGAAAGATAAACTAAATAAGAAGTAAAAGAAGCCAACATAATTCACAAGTAATTATCAAGAAAGAGGAATCAAACCCTAATCCCTACTGGCATTGATTTCTCAACAATGCCCTTAATGATTGCTTGCCCAAGCAATTTTGTAACGACAAATAATAATAGGAGGAATGTCAACAGTCAAACACATCAACAATAATATTTCTCTTTAACCAATTTGAACTTTTCTCTTTTGGGGTGAGATGGGCTTCTCTTGGGGTTATTGGATTCCTACGGGGAAATTCCTCTGATAGCTGCCCCAATTTTCAACAGCTTCTAATGTGAACTAAATTTGCTAGGCTAAACTATCTCCGAATTCCCCACATTTAATTGACCACCATAGTATTCAAGTGCCCATTATCTCATACAACCTCCTAAATGTCATATAGTGGTAAATCTTATTAGGCCAACCTTTAACAATTGAAGTTTTGAAAACTTTGTGATAAATGGCTTGGGCTTCTTGGTGATTTGTGATGAATAGTTGAATTTATTTTCTCATTTCGCAAAGCCCTTTTTCCCATGAAATTTGAATGACAATTTCTTTCAAAGCGGGATTTAAACTATTGACCCTATGCGGGGTCCAAAAGATGTAATCAAACATGCTTTCAATGACCAACCCTGCTGAGTTTTACACTGACATGTTACCGTGATCTAACTTGTACCATATTTGATATCTTAATTATCCCAATAGTATCAATAATAGTAACTACCATCCACCAAGCGTCCTTTCTATCCTACATCATGAACTCCCTTCAAGAAATATGGCCTTGAAGATAAATCTCAATGGAATTAGTCAATGACATATTGGTTGTATCGGATTGATTATTTACAACAAAAATTACCCTTGTAGTACTCTAGTTGGACAAAACGAGTTCCAGTATTTTTTCTACAACAACTTCTTCCTCTCAAAGAGAACAGTGGGAACTTTTTGAAAATGAGGACAATTGTAGACCTTGTGAGCTTCATTGATCATCCAGACCATATCTTCTCCATATGGTAAGCAGACAATATTTAACAGGATGCCACAAGATAATCAGCAACATGCAAAGCACTTAAGTGAACTTACATCCTAAAGGACAAATAAGTTGGTAACTAACGAAAAAATAAGCAAGACTTTCGTTTTCATACAATTTCCTTCTTTCTTTTATATTTGTAAAAAAGAAGTGTAAGAACAAAGATGGGATATTAATTTAGCTTAATTCTATGAATAGGATTGCAAATTCATCTCTATATAACCTACCATGTCAACCACCAAGTTTGAGATAAGGGTAATGTCATTATATGAGAAACATAAATTTCATAAGCTTAAATTTTTCCACATATATATTCTTTCCTCTATCATCTTGTTTCTTTGATAGATTCTTCTGATTTTCTTAAATTCTTTCTCATCAAAAAAAATCATGATCAATCACCAATTTTAGTATGTGTTAGCAAAAACTATACCTGCCACGCAATACGATCAAGATTTAGAGTGAGTAAAAGTGTCTTTGCCCCAATGCGCGCAGAAGCAAGAGCCGCTTCACAGCCTGCATGCCCCCCTCCAACAACGATAACATCGTATCTTTCTTCCATTGGTTCACCTAGACACACATCAAAGGCATGAAAAATACAATCATGAAAAGGTGAAGAAGACTAGCACTGCCCCCTCACTCAGGTCGAGATCATCTTGTTAGAAAAAGGTTGATGTTGTACTTTTGATTAGTTGACTGCATAGTCTGTAACTCAAGGAATTGACTACTATTTAATAATGAACATGTTGACGTAATTACTGTCCTGTTGGATTTTCGTCCAGCAAAACCACAGCTAGCTGTAGTTTTTAAAGGACTACATAGTTCTCTAATCATCTCAGAAGACCTGTGTTTTGAAATCAGCTGATGCACATAATCCAACTGTCATCTCAAGCAGTAAGAAAAAATTATAGAGAAGAACAAATTCAGTTCAGTTGTAACATTTGGAATGACTTTAAGAAAAGTTATGAGGGAATTTTTCTCTTCAAGCCATAATTAGCATTTTTTGATAATTGGTTATAAAGAATTTTTTCTCTTTCTGGGCCACAAGTAATGTATTCTATCATGATAACATGACAAAGCAACTGTGCTTCCTACTCTCAGAAAGTTGAAATAGCTCTCAGAACCATGACTACAACATGCAGCAAAAGACAATGAACATACTGCTATAGCCACACAGGACAATTTGAAATTTTCACCTCTCAAACACAAAAACTGATGAAAGGAAAAAAAACATTCATATTCATACTGATTTAGTTTCTTTTGAAGATCAATTATATGTATGGCTCCTCACTAAACTGCACCAATGCAGCAAAAAGCATATTTAACATGGTAACATGGCATAACAAGTAACCATTTTATCGCAAATAGGAAGCACATTAAAATACCTATCATTAAGTCATGTCTAGCAAATATGTTTGTAATTGCTATTGTCACTGATAAGTATTGTGCAGGTATCCTTGTAATTTTTTCAAAGGAATGAAACACTGATTTGAACGAGTGATTACCTCTGTCTGTGTGTGAGTATTAAGTTTTATACTTCATGTCACCACAAATTCTAGCAGCCTAGTGCAAAGCCTCACTAGGTACTCCAGGTTAAGTGTAACAATGAGATCAGCCACCATTGTCACGTTAGTGGTTGTTCCCCTGTTGTTCTGTGGATGGATGTTATCCCCAGAAGGGAGGCTTCCCCAACAGGTCTTGGAGATTTAAGTAACCTAAGGATTCCCAGGATAAATACCCTCTAAGCACCCTGCTAATTAGACACCCCAGAATAATATTCAATGAAGTTGGGCCCCAGGTAAAATGAATTAGCAAGTTCAAATAACCAGGTGCTAAGTTTAGACTTTAGAGGGTTGAGATAAGTCCTGAAATGCTTGTCACCTCAAAATATAGCAAGTCTTGAGAGGGAAGCTCACAAGGCAAGAGCTAGACCAAGTGACAACACTATGGGGTGTGCCCCACTTTCACCACAGCCACTATCTCCTGCTCTTTAATGGATTTTCACCACAAGGGAGGCTTCCCTATGTAGTTCACCAAATGGATAAATCAAGTCTAAGGCTTGGAGATGACAAGAATAGGTGTAGGATAGGTACTCAACTTAAGAACAAGGCTCAACTAGCTCAAACAAGGCAATGTGAACCCTCCAAAAGGCCAATCTAGGGCACAAAGTGACTTACAATTTGTGAATAGGCAAGGTTAACAAGCTTACCTACCTACACAAGGCTAAGAAAAGGCTTGGATAGATGAATATGATCAACTTTAGAAATAAAAAGCCTTCAACAAGCCCCAAGTTGAATATTACGAATAGATTAGGGTTGACCTAGGATGAAAATGACGTCAGCCCTAAAATGGAAGAATTAGCCAAAAAAAAAGATGATTTTGAGGCAATGTCTTACCAACCACGTGTTGAACCCTTCCACAAGCCAACGCACGCACCCTAGTTGAATTTCAACCCTAACCCTAGCCTAGCTACTTTCGTAAGAGGCCAAAAATCAAAAATAGGAGAGAGAAATTAAATTTATGGGTGATTTATGGTGTGATCAACAATGTGAAAAGGCCAATGCTTGACCTTAGGTGATGGAGTATAGAAGGAGATCAACTTAGGACTAAACCCAAGAATGGAGTAAGGGAATATGAAAAACCCTAGTTTCATACCCTAACTATCATTTTATGAGGGAAAAATGTCATCAAGGAGAGCTTAACATGAAGGATCACTCAAGGGATTGTCACGCAAGATCTTAAAATGGAAATGCACATAATATCATTGCCAAGATTTCATAGAAAAATTTCAAACAAAAACTAGCACATAGAAACCCTAACAATAACCATTCCATGCAATAGCCATAAAGATATTGAAATACATAGAACACTTACAAGAAAAATGCATGAACCAATCCTTTATTGTTCCAAAATGACATCTCTAAAGTAATAGAATAGCTCCATAAGAAAAAACTCCACAATAGATTGCATCTCCACAAGATACAAGACAAGTTTCAGCTAGGTCGAAATCTCTAAGAAGGCCAAATTGACCCACAAGTGACGATGAAAATAAAAAGGAGGTGATCTCTATTTATATGAGGCCTACCTCAAGTAATTTATGTCTAATAAAGCCCCTACAACAAGTTTGACACAAGATAAACTTGGGTTATGTTGTCACTCCTAGAGACAGCCTCGAGTTGCCAAAGACCAGTGCCTAGGACATCTTAGAACAGGAGGTTTTTCAGATTATTCTGCATGCTTGTGGGAGGGAACCTCCTGATATCAAATGAATTTGAAATATTTTGAATGGTGGTCCTGGATCTCAAAGGAGGAAGACTAGTAGTCGGGAGCTCTAGCTGTAGAGAGAAAGGCCTGCTCAGAATGGGCCTGAAGCAGACATGAAATGGGGTTGTTGCAAACAGGGCCGAATGTGAGACAAATGAACAGTTATAAAAGTTAATGGGGATGTGAAACTATGTGGAATGGTTGGAGAACGTTAAAGCAAGGTGGGCTTAGAAAGCACAAGAATCCACCCTTTAAAAACCTTAGAGGAAAACGATATGAAAAGGGAAATTGTAACGGAAATCGTGCCTCGAGCTATATTTAAGATGTTACTGTAAAGCATGATATGAGTACCATTAGAGATAAATTCATATCCAACTCATAGAACACCCGCATTCCGAAAGCAACGATAACAAGAGGGAAAATATGAGCAAAATGAACATTAAATTGAACCACTATATCAAGAAAATACATATTGTTCATTCATTTCAGTAGGAATCCATTATCGTAATAGACTGACTGTATATTACTCTTCAAAATAGCTCTTCAGATATACACTAAGAGCAAAACCTCACAATTACAAAAGATGATACACAGACCACAACTTCTTCTGCTAGAAAATCCGGAACCTTTACTTAGTCTGTAGTTTGGTCTTTTATAGTATTTTACATAGACATTCAGACCAGATATTTTAAAACAAAATATTCTCTGGTGATTCAGCAGTTTCCAATCCTAATAAAAAATGATGATGAGGTCGAACGACCTTCCATCTTAAACAGTATGGTCTGACACAGACTGTAACAAAGACATAACAAAAAATAGGAAATAAAGAGTGCGTAGGGTGAAATCGAGATTTCACCCAGTTTTACATTACACAGAAATTTGAAAATAAAAAGTTTTTAAAACAGGCCGCGTGGGCCAAATCAAGATATCCATCATTTGTTGTTACGCCGAGGAGTGCCTGAGCTTTCTGGGCGACATGGTCGAGTTGAAGATGAAGAGGATCTATGTGGACGAAGTAGGGGAAGTGGCAGCTGCTGTGAAGTAGAAGAGACTGGAGGATTCGCATACTCACAACACTTTTGCCACAAAGCTTCCCCAGTTGATGGTATTGTGTTGTAGGCCTCGAACAAAGTCTACATGTTAGTCAGCTCTGTATAATCCACGCGAATGGCAAGGAATTTCTTCACCTGATAGAGAAAGAAGAATTCTTTGCGTAGTGCAGCCATTATGGTCTCTGCCTTTAGCCAGGTCGTTTTCTCCAACGATATATCTACATTACACATGATTTCTGACATCTTCTGATCATAGGCCGTTAGTTCACAGAATGCGCCTAACTATGGATCCCAGCATGGTGGGAGGCCGGCTTCTACCAACTGGCCCCACTCTTGGTCGAACTTCTCCACTCCCTTTGATACGAGCGCCAAACAACCCAGCGTATTTGCGCGTGCAGTTTCTTTCTCAATTATTCTCCCGACCTCCATGACTGTCCTGAAACGGTTCGATATTCCCTGTGCACACAATTCTTCCGGGGAGAGTTCATTGAGGTACCGGATATACTTCTTAGCTATGGTGGCCTTTTCTTCCCCTGTTCTATGTCCAGCCTGCAATTGAGTTCTAAACTCATGAATTGCGATCTTTTTGTCATTTATCAATACGAGGAGGTTCCAATGCAACTTCACCTCTGCTATGATCTCTGCCCAGACAAGTCGCCTTGCCTCCAATATCGACATATTACCCTTGATCTGCCCCTTTAAGTCTTTGATGGACTTATCCTGCTCCTGGGCTTCTTTGTGAAGATTTTCTATCTCTTTTTGTAGGGATGTCGTCACCTTCTGGTTTGCTGCTAGAGCAACCTCAAACTGCTGCAGGAGTTGGCGAACCGAACGGGCCTCATCCTCCAACACCCTTAAATCAGACAGGACCTTAGTCGGTTGTTCAGGGGCCATCTCAGGATCACGCATGTATGCTGGTCCCATTTGACTTGCCATTCTGACAGCCTTTGTTTAAGTCTGGCAATCTTCGTGTCCTTCTAGGCATTCTCTTCCTGTTGCTTGGCAAGTGAGTCAGTGAGAGTTGATTTCTCCTTCTCTAACTGGACGAGCTCCTCTGTCTGTACATGTTCCTCACGAGACATGTTTATTTTCTGTTTCAGCTCCTGGTTTTCCACTTCTATCTTGTTAAGAAGGTTATGCAGTGTTGCGTTATTATCAGCCCCCCTTCCTCTTATCGTTTTCTTGAGGCTCTCTAGCTGGGCATGGTTGGCTTTGGCGCTAGCCTTCTCTCTCTTCTGGTGCTCTATTACCAGATTATACTTCTTTTCGAGCTTCTTTAAGGCCACTGCATATTTCACCACCTTAGTCCGTAGCATATCCCTGATACACTGGTGTAAATCTAGCTTGTCTAGTAGGGGAATGTTGGTTAGGTTAAGGATGATTTCCAAAGCTCTGTATTAGGTTCCAAAACCAGACAACTGCAATGCTGCTTGTTGAATGGCTAATATAAGTTGTTCCTTATTCATATCTAGCACCGAAGAAAGCCTGCAGTGGTTATTATCCACGAACCTTGCCAGTTCAGCCCTCAATTTTTCCCTGGCGAATCTATTTCTGGTATTGATCTCCTCTCTTGTCTCTTGCCTGTCCACCGTGACTACTTGCGAAAGCTCTAGGGGGCTGACAAGGAGGCATTGTCAAAAGCAACATGAAAACCTAACTTGTCCTTGTCAGGACCCCTTAACTCAGGAATCTCCTCATCGAATAGCTCGACCCCTATATCATCTGGCCCTTGAGTCCTCTGTTTTTTATGAGGGTGAGCTTCTTCATCAATATCCATGACATCCTGGCTTCCTGAGGGGTCTTCCTATCCCTGTTCTTCTGTCCCAATAGACACATTATCTCCTTTCCCTTCGACAGTTGAGGACTCGGCCTCCATCTGTGCATCCAAAGGCCACACATCAAGGTTAGCTCTCCATTCAATGAAGGGCCTAGTCTCATGTGTATAAGTTGTTGATTTTATTTTCTTCTTCCTACTGGTGAGGACTCCCTTAGGATCATAGTGTCAGACATCTCCCTGAGGGAGGTTCATCTCTTGCAGCATTTTTTCCACGGTTGAGAGGGCATGCCTCGAATTTATGGTGAAGGGGCCAATTGAAGTTGGAAGTTTGAGGATGTATCCTTTCTTCGCAGGTACGAAGTGGATCTGGTTAGCCTTCAAGGCCTGTCGGATGAATTTGAGGGCAAAGACTCGCATAGCTGGGAACACCGGTAGGTGGTAGGGAGGTACCTCTGCACCGTAGACTCTAATCTCGGTATGGTCATCAAACATATACCAGTCCCCTGTGCAATCATCCTCGTTAAACTGCAGCCAGTCCTTCTGCTCAGGAAAGATTCTAGGCAGAGGGCTATCATGTATAATGGCATAAGCTATGGACATGAACTCATTAATAAATTTTGCATACCCCTTCCCCTCTGGCAGCTGGCGAATTGTCGTAGTCCACTTGAAAACGGTTCTGGGTTGGGCATTTATCCTCGAGAATCTGCTTAGGCCTAGACTTTCGAATCTATCCACGTGCTCGAATAGGAACAGGTAAAACACAAGGGAACAATACTTGAAAGAACCAGCTGAGGAAATTTCTTGAAACTGGGCCTGGATAGCCGAAGCTAAGAAAGAGGGGATATCCAAAAGGATTTCCTTCTACATCATGAGCCATAGAAAAGCTATGCCCTCTTTAGTCACCTGGTCAACCTCCTCAGACCCTAACAACCCCGAGATGAGTGCTAGGACGGGCTGTACATTGGTTTGGAAAGCCGACAAGGGAACAGAGTCCGTGAGCGGGAAAGATGACAGGCAGGAATCTGAGGAGGCTGAGGAAACCACTTTGTTTTTCCCAGGGTAGCTTTGAGAAGTGACAAGAGAGGGAGACCTCGGAGAACTCAACATAATCCTGGCTGTGAGGGTAGCGAATGGCTTTTCTTAATCCTGGCTGGGAGGGTAGCGAATGGCTTTCCTTATGAGTTGGGGCGTAATGCGAAAAATCTTATTGCCCTGGGTAGAAAGAAAAATGTCTCTGCACTCGTCATAGGCCTCCCCAAGCCAGTTAATGAACTCGGGAACAGGGTATGTGGTTGGAGCCATTTGGTAATACAGACCAACTCGACGACCCTAAACATGTCCTCGCCTTTTCAATGATAGTTAAAAAGCTCAGCTCTGGTGCAGGCTACACTAAATGGGTAGACTGGGTCCTGAATTCGTGCGTGGGCATCGATGAGGGGCTCAAGTCCAGGATCAGTCCTGACCTCGTGGGCTTGTGGGGTTTCAGGCGCAGACTTCTTGGTTTTCATTTTCCCCATGACCATTTGAAAATAAAAACAGAAGGGAAATAGTGAGACAGAAAAACGACTAAATACCTGAGAGTAGTGAAGTAGCCAAGGGGAAAGCGACGCGGGTTTGAAAACGACCTTGCACTTGAATTTTAACCTGTTCTGCGCGAAAAGCCGGTTAATAACCAGTAATTTACACAGTCGAGGGTAAAACAAGCTTATATTAGACTGGGTTTTACGGAGTACGAGACAGGGTGACAGTTGTAGGGCTGGCGTCATAAGGACGTTGACAATGGGACACGTGGCGATGGGTAATTGGCTGGCAGTAGCTGGGTTGGTGGGAGCCACGTGCCGAATCAAAGCAGGTACCGACCTTTGTACCACCATCCCAAACTTACCTTACCTCTTTATTCACCGGCGCCAACTATCATCTTCGGTGGGCCCCTTTTGAACTTCGACGGGGTGCACAAGAGTCTTCGAGCCAATTTTCTAAACCCACGGAACGCTTATGATTGGTCAGCTGAAAGGTGACGTCACCTTTTCCGGGGGCCCAACTTTTGACATCACAGGGCTCTTTTGAGGCCGAAGGAAAGCCTTTCCCGCGAGCCCTATGGCTCATGGTTCCGCCGCGGAGCCATCAGCGCTGCTTCTTGCTATGTAGTGCCCCTGATAGGTCGAGCCACTGCGCCTATCCTTTAGAGACCTTCTCTCCAAGGCCTTCACCATTTATTCAGTCCACCATCCTTCTTAGCCTCTCGATTTTTATACTTGGCTGCTCCTTTTGCTTGCTAGATGAAGTGACTAAACAACAAGTTACAAGCCAACCCACTAGCTCAACCACAAATACCCACACATGTGAGTCATTGCCTCTCATAATGTTAACGTCATGCCCTTTTAGGGTTCCAAATGCCATGCCAAGGTGTATTGAGGTGTGAAAGAGTGCAGTGCTTGGATTATCCAAAATTTGATATGCCCTCAAAACTTGCTCTAGGGTTCCAAGTGAAATTGGGGTGTCGTCATGTGATTTCCAAGGGTCTCCAACTGTCTAAATAAAAGCCTCCTCTCTCCAGCATTAGGGCTTTTCCAAGTGCAACAAGCCCTCCCTAGTTTCTCAATGGGAGACCATCCTAATCTGGGCTCTAAATCAAGTCCTTCCCATCAAGTTGTGTCAAGGCCAACCTCGGGGCATGCTGGGTCCAGTGGTGTCATCATGAAGAATCCTCTATGTTAGGTCAAAGTAGACAATGTCCTCGATCCCGAGGGTCCTCTAGGACATGCAACATCTGCTCAAGTCATCAAGAGGTCGAACTCTCTCAACGTCGCATCTGCTAAGCCATCTATCTCTCAGAAGAGGCCTAAGTACCTATGGAGTGGGTGCCCTCAAGGCCTAGGTTGTTATGGACCACTTGACAAAAGCAACCTAAAATAAAGTGAAAGCAATCGTACATCATATTTAAGATCATATAATGTTCATAGCATATTAATACTTCAAACAAGGATCACCTTCTAATATCTAACTAGACCGAGTCCCATAAAGGTGTTCCCTACCTTGACAGAAGTAGCTAATAGTCAACCCTATTGAGTGTTGCTTTTCAAGGATCTCCTAATCTAATAATTACTTCTTATGATTTCTTATATTAATCTTTCTTGCATTCACATTCATCATAAAGAAATTACATAGAAGATCTCAACAATAGAAACAAAATGCCAGTAGGATCATAAAGAGACAGTCAAACAAGAGACACAAGAATTTTACCCTGGGAAAACCCACTTGGGGGAAAAGCCTAGCAACCTTTTTCTTAGAGAAATTATTCAATTCATCAAGAAATACATATAATCCTTCTAGTCAAAACAAGATCAAACTGACCAACAATATTCCAAGGCATATTATCCAGAAGATGAGATGAAATGCAACTTGAAGATTCGGTCAAGGTCATTCAAGCAGGCCGAAATTTGGACCTGCTCCTTCCATAGAAAATCTCAGCCTACTCCCAGTGAAGATGCACAGAAAGATTTGGCCTGTCTACTACACATGTGAGAACAAACGAGGAGAGAGAGAGAGAGAGATTATTCTAGACAACTTCATCCTTCCTTCCCTTGACTCCTTCGTATGGATGAGCAGATGATACTTTCTTTTGTGATTGATCCGAATTAGCGAAGAGGAGGAAGTCGAAAGTCGTATATATAGTGATCTTGGGAGGCTGAATTGGTGTGACCCTTCATTAGGGCCGACTTGAATCCAACCTTACACTTGGCGGCAAAATTCAATATTTAGAAATTCAAATTCCCTCTTTTTGTAGCCAACATGAAGAACTGATCTCGAATTTAATATTACATATATATGGAGGGTTAAAATATCAATTATGAAGACCAACCATAGCTACAAAATTTCAACATTAGGTACTTCTAAACCTCAATGGGAAGTGTCAGTTCCAAGGTCAACCCCTTGATCAATAGGTGATAGTGTAAATACATGATATTGGAGAGGGAAAAGCTTCATGGCCAAGTGCTATGGTCAAAGGGACCAATTGATGGGGTATCCAAATCCTAAGTGTATGAATGTAAAAGGAGGGAGCAATCGTGGATGCATGAGTTACCCACTCAACCTGATTTTTCCACCCCTATTGTGCGTCTTTTACTTCTTCTTGATAATGCTTTGTATTACCACACATAATTCAAGGGTGAGAGTTTGCTCTTAATGATGTACCATTTTTATTACCCCTTAAGATGAGTCAGTTCATCGCTCATCAGGGTTAGAACATGCAAGGGTTTCTTTTGATGTGAAGGAGCATCATGTGCTTAGGAACCGGGCAATGGCTAATGAGGGTAAAGTTCATGCTAGGATTTTTCCCATGCACTCATTTATGTCCCTAACCATCTTTTGCATTTTGATTTTCTTCTTTTTCTTTTGTTGTGGCCATGATATGTTTTTTCATTCTTTTACGTTAATGTTAGATAACAATGGTATGTTATATGCTTGCAATAATTACTTCAATGTCCTTTTATTAGTCCAATGATAATTTCCACTTTATTTCCAATAGCGATCACATAAACCATTAATCACATTGACAGTAACTGTAGATAGAACATAAACAAAAAAAATGTAGATGACAAGCCAAGAAAAGAGAACACAAAAATTTGGTTCAAGATGGGGAAAACCCTTGATCAATTCATCTTATTATAAATATCAAATGTTCAACACACAGAGAGAGTACAATAATACAAAGTCAAAGCCAAAATTGACTTGCCAAATCACGGTCCAAAACATCCTGGTCAAATCTGCAATTTTGCTCTCAGTCAACAGCAGTCAAATCAGCCCTAACCAGTGAACGGTCAACAGTCAAACATCCCCTCTTGAGCTCAGTCAAAGGAGAGAGGAACTCGACCTCTCTTGCTAGTCAAAGTCGGCCCAAAACAATCAACAAATCTGCAGTCAAACCCAATCAAATGATGATGTCACCTTACGAACAAAATAGTCTTGCAACTCCGCGGTCAACGTTGGTCAAACACTTCCTTTTGCCTCGGTTTATGTGTCAGATAATGCAGCATGCTTGTACAGACCTATTCTGGGTCAAAATGCAGTCAAACAGTCCTTAAAATGCTTCAATCAACGTTGGTCAACTTCAGCTGAAAAATAAAAGTCAATCAACAAAAGAACCTCATGAAATTCGCACATGTGAGAGAAAGACATTTGCCTACAACTTGTACAAGCCAATCAAATGAGGAGAGAGAAGATATGTTGAGTTGAGATGATGCCAAATGAGGTTTGAAGTCACTCTTATTTATCAGAGTCCATGTGGGTCAAAAGACATGTCTCTTGGGCTTCATGAGCCTACATGATGATTAGATCGACCTTGACAAATTGCACATGTGTGGGCTTCACTTCAAAAACATATTTCTCCTTGTCCGATTTCAGTGAACCTTCGATCAATTTTGGTCCTCTCGAAAAGAGGAATTCAATGCAATAGTTATCTCCATTAAATGAGTTGTCCAAAGTGGAATTTGGACCTAGTTGTACAATTTAACACTCCCTCTCAACTAGGGAGAATTCCACCTGCCAATCGATCCATCGTCACGCCATCCTGTCAATATGTACAATCTTCGCATCTCATCTCATCTTTGTTGAAGATTGATATAGATAATTATTAATAAGAAGAATCGATCAAGCGTGAGTCACAAGACCTTGCCACTCTCCACCAACAAAAGTCAGTCCACATAACCAGGGGCAGAACCCCAATCTAACTTGTTCCTAAGTGATCAATTTTTTGAACATCACGCATCCTGGACATAGAGAGAAAAGCAGTACACGACACATCTATCTGTAATGCTATGGTCCCTATCCTCTTTTCCCAACTCATTGGCCAGATGAGAGGTACTTCCCAAGAGTCCCAAACTACATGGATAGGATGTATGTTGGGGCATCCATAGGAGAAGGTGAACCACTCATTCTGCTCATATGCCATAGGAGAAGGTGAACCACTCATTCTATGCATATATCATCAGCCATAGGAGAAGGTGAATCACTCACCCTATGCTCTCATATATCATCATGGGGTATCATCAGGGAAGGTGAACCACTCACCCTATGCCCTCATATATCATCATGGGGTATCACAAGGGAAGGTGAACCACTCACCCTATGCTCTCTGTTGTCGCACAGATTGTCTAGGCACCACGACAACGGCTCAGATCGGGGGCTGTCACCCTGATCCCCAATCTTTCTATTTAAGTTGTCTCCTTGCAAGCTAAGGGAGGTAGACCCTATTATAAATGAAGAAGAAAAATCTAGGAGACACAGCTAAAACACCAAATACTTGATAAAATTAACGAGATTTCACAGATTGATTATGTTAGAACCAGTGCCTTATGGAGTCAAACAAGATCCCGTTATGCAATTAAAAATAAGTATTGGATGTATAACTGCTGCTAAATGACCACAATGATATTCAATAGAAAGTGTCACGATCATTCATTAAGATACTTGAGCCAATCAACAAAGCTTATCATGGAATGATCATTGAGATAAATGCCAGATACTTAAAAAATTTCCGAAATTAAGAGATTCAAATATAACCCAGTTCGAAAATTAAAATACTCCACAGTCAAACTTCAGATAAAAAATTGAGGCTTATTTGACTATAGAGAAATTTTTGAAAATTTTTTATGTTTTGTATTTTCTAGATTTTTTTAGAATTTTTGGATTTTTTTTTTTTGGTTATTTTTTAAATCTAAAATTAAAAAATTAAAATCTAAGTTAAAACTTAAATCTAAATTAAATCTAAAACAAAAAAGATTAAAATCTAAATCTAACTTAAACTAAACAAAATCAAATTATAATTAAACAAAAAAAAACATCATCTAAACTTACGCTATAAGACAAAATCTAAACTAAAATTAAAATCTAACAAGAATTAAAACCTAACTAAGAAACGAATCACAAAAGTTTGAAACTACAACCTAAAACACAAATCGAAAATATACAACAACCTAAAAAAAAAATAAACCTGCACTCAAGAAAAAATTTAACGCATGTACAAAGGGGTTAAATTTCACGTGTTTTATTTGACTGTATGCGTTTTGATTTTTTATCGTTTGCAGGAGCAGACGGACGAGGGCGCGAAGGCTCGGACGGAGCAAAGGAAAATCGGTCATCGGGAAGATGGAGCAAGATGGATGGAGCTCGGACGAGGGCGTGAAGAACTGGACGGGTTGATGGTGTAGAGGATAAGTCAGCGCTGGAGGAAAGAGAGCGTATAAGCAGCAGAGGGACGAGTTAAGGAACGCTAAGCAGAACTCAAGGAGCGGCTAGGTAAGACAGCTTGGACGGTAATGAAAATTGGGACGCAGAGAAAAGGTCGAGGAAAGGGCAGAGGACGACAAGAAAAAAAGGAAGAAGTGGGGCAGCGAAATGAATGCTTGGCAATAAGGTTCGATGAGATGCAGCAAACAGATTTGCAGATCGCAGTGAATGAATAGCATTCGAAGCCAATAATTAACCCAGTACATTTAAATTTCCAACAAAATTTAAAACTTCTTCAATTTACGCTCAAATTTTATGCTCCCTAAATCAAATATCACCCGGATTCGTCCACAGTAGGGATTTGAGGCCAGATCTGGCCTTTGGAGGCTAGATCTGCCTCAGATCTTTAAAAAAATTCCGATTGAAACCCAGAACCTGCAAGAAACCAGCCAGATCTGAAGATATATACACCAAGAAACGATTAAACCCTTACAGTCTAAAAAATTTACAAATTTACAAACTAGTTTATAGATTTAAAACCCTCATGGCCATATTTGAATCCATTTTAGCACAATTTTCAGAGATTTAAAATTTTTAGGAGAGGCACAAGCCTTAGAAAACCCTACAAAACCACCAATTTCGTAAGATAGATTTGGAGTTTAACAAATAATGAGCTTTTCAGATTTATGTTTATTGAGAGTCGGCTGGTCAAACCAAAGACTTCCCCAGACGCTCAATCTTAAAAAAAAAAATTCCCTGCACACTTAGAACTGAACCTTAGATCGACAGAGATTTAAGAAAATAACATGAGATTCCTTCAAAAAAATCAGAATGTCATTTTATAAACCCAGAAAACTGCACAAGATACCTGTATGCAGATTAATCCATGAAGGCCATCAACCATAAAATGCAAAAAACAAAGTAGCAGAGTTTAGAGACAATTCACCACATAGATCTGAGAAGGAACATCAAGATTTGAAACCCCAAAGTCTTTATGCTTTATTCCTCAAAAAATTTACAAGAGCTTCTAAGAACAAGTGCACGATCCTCAAATCGGATGACTCAAGAATGACCAAGACCTCTAAATTTATAGGACAAAATCTCTAACGGCTAGTTTGGATGATCCTTGTCAAAATAATCTCAACCGTCCATAAGATTTAATCATCTTTTAATCAGGAGCGTTGAAATTAAAATTTTGGGGAAAAACGAATTTATCATTTGATTCAATTTTAATTAACTCAAAAATATTATTTTTGAGTTAATTACCCCAAAATTTTGACTTTGACTTAACCACCAAGGCCCAAAGGTCCAAAATTTCTTAAAATTCTCAATATTCCCTTGGCCTGGGGCTTTCAAAATCATTTTCCAAGGACCCACAAATTTTGCCTTTAAAGATTTAATCCTAACTCTCTCATATATCATCATGGGGTATCACAAGGGAAGGTGAACCACTCACCCTATGGTCGCACATAGCTCCAAGAAGTACACCAGACCCCCAGGAGCTCCCAGAGCAAAATGTCCAACTCAAGCGGGAGCCTCATGGGAGGGTCCTTCCACGACTCCCAGCCTCCCTCTGAAGGCCATGAGCTTGACCTTACCAAGAGGCTTCGTGAGGATGTTAGCAACCTGTTCATCCGTCCTGATGTGTTGGAGCCTTATTGCTCACCGTTGTACCACATCCCGAATAAAGTGGTACCTGATATTAATATGCTTGGAGCGGTCATGGAATACGAGATTCTCTGAAAGGCGAATCCCACTATGATTGTCGCATTAAATCACAATGGTATCCAGCACGTGCCCAAATAGCTCACTAAATAGCTTCCTCAACCAAACAGCTTCACAACGGGCCATACTAGCAGCAATATATTCGGCCTCGGCAGTGCTTAGAGCAACCGATTTCTGCTTCCTACTCATCCAAGAAATTGAAGCAAATCCCAAAGTGAAACAACATCCTGACGTGCTCCTTCTATCCACCACACTGCCAACCTAGTCAGCATCAGAATATCCATGTAGCCTCAAATTCTCAACAATGTATCTTATTCCATAGTTGATAGTGCCACGAAGATATCTTAAGAGATTCTTTGCAGCAACCCAATGTATGTGATGAGGCTCAACCATATATTGACTCAAAGTATTTACAGCGAAGCATATGTCAAGTCGGGAGTTTACCAAGAACATCAAGGCCCCCACAAGTTGTTTATATTCATAAGGGTTTGCCAATTCGGGCCTAACAGCACTTCCACATAGCTTCTTGAAGTTTAATTCCACCGGAGCAGTCACAGACTTGCATTCCACCATCCCACATCTTTCTAATAGCTTCACAATGTATTTTCCTTGAGAAAGGAAAATCTCGCCTGGCTTTTTCCAGACCTCCAGGCCTAGGAAGTAATGCATCAGTCCTATGTCCTTCATCTCAAATTTGGAAGTCAACTCCCTCTTGCATTTACAAATGAGAGGGTCTACACTAGTCAGAAAGAGATCATCAACATAAAGGACCAAAATAAGAGGCATGTCTTTTTCAACCTTGAAGTATAGGTTTGGAACCTTGGATCAGCATAGCTTCTAGTAAATCCTAGCTTCACGAGACAACTGCCAATCCTTTCGTACCAAGCCCTAGGGGCTTGCTTCAACCCATAGAGTGATTTCTTTAGCCGGTAGACAAGTGTCCTTCTATCTTGGAAGTCAAACCCCTAAGGTTGTTCCAAGTAGACTTCCTCCTTAAGTGAGTCATGCAAGAAAGCAGTCTTGACGTCCATTTGATGTAGGCTCCATCCTTGATTGGCAAGGAGAGAAATAATAGATCGAATAGTGGTACATCGAGCCACTTTTGCAAATATTTCATCATATTCCACTCCTTCCTTTTGAGAGAAGCCACAAGCTACGAACCTGGCCTTATATTTTTCAGCACTTCCATCAGCTCCATGTTTAATTTTGTAAAGCCATTTTGAGGTGACCACGACACCACGTCCCAGACATCATTCTTCATGATCGATTCATATCCTCACTCATCACATCTTTCCATACTTGGTGCTTTATGGTTTCTTTGAACTTGCAAGGTTCAGCTTGAATAATGGTACTCATGGAAGCCAAGTACCCTTAATACCTGGTAGGCTTCTTACTTTCACAAAATGTCCTTCTTGGAGCAGCATGTCTTTTAGCATCTTCGAGAGTATCTTTGAGCCATACTAGTCTTTTCCTTGAGGTAGAGGGATCACCAAGAGTGGATCAATAGGATCCATCGGGCCATCAACATCAGGCATAGGCTCGTCCATGAAAGGTTCTCTTGTGATTTAGCAGCATCATCATTGTCCTTCCTTGAGATGGGGAGAACTATGGCTTTCTGGAGGGCAGTGTCTTCATCAAAGGTAACATCTCAGCTTACTTCCACATCTCTTTGACCAAGTACATAGATTCTATATACCTTTGAACTTTCATTGTAGCCAATGAATATACCTTTCTTCCCAGAAGCTTTCAACTTATTCCTTTTCTCTTTAGGCACATGAAAGTATATTGAACAACCAAATATTCTAAAATGAGAAACATCAGGTTTCTTACCAATGAAGACTTCCTCAGGTGTCTTGAAATCCAAAGCTTGATGCGGGCTCCTATTTTGAACATATACAGCAGTGTTGGCAACTTCTCCCACAAGAATTTTGGTAGACCTTGATCATTGATCATGGCACGAGTGGCTTCCATGATTGTTCGATTCTTCCTTTCAGCAACACCATTCTGCTCAGGAGTGTATGGAAAAGTTATCTCCCTATCAATGCTAGCCTCTCTGCAAAATTCATTGAATTCATTTGATTCATATTCGGTTCCATTGTTGGTTCTCAACGTCTTGATCTTATTCCCTGTTTGATTCTCCACCAATGCTTTGAAAGAACGAAACCATTTGAACACTTCATCCTTCTTTTTCAAGAAATAAATCCATGTTTTGCATGAGAAGTCATTCACAAAAATTGAATAATATATGTATCCTCCCAATAAGGTTACGGGCAAGGCACTAGATAGGTCAAAATGGACCAATTGAAGAATATCAATTGTTATACTTTCACTAGAAGGGAATGGTCCCTTTGTATGTTTCCCAGTTGCACATCCCTAACAGACTCCTTCATGGTTCATGTGAAAGTCGGGCATCCCTGTGACCATCTTCCATACCCCAGGTAAGGCTTTATAATGTAAGTGGGCAAATCTTCGGTGCCATAGCTTAGATTGAAGAGAAGTATCATTTGCCATAACTGCCAAAGGACTTCCACCAACTTAGTAAATGCATCTTTAGGGTTTCTATACCAAATACATACCTCTCCATCAATGAATGCTACCTTGAAGCCTTTGTCTTCCATCGCAAAAATAGACACCAGGTTCTTCTTCAAATCGAGCACATAATTCTTCTTGTAGATGCATGGTTTAACCATAATTCAAGTGAAGAATGAAAGTTCCTATCCATTTCACAGGGTAGGTGGCATTATCTCCAAGTATAATCTTTAGATTAGTTTTCTTCTCAACCAAATTTGAGAGGGCCTCCTTGTATACAGTGAAGTGCCTTGAGGCTCTACTATCAATCAACCAATGATCCAAAGTATATGGAGAGGCAGTAGGTAGAGCAGAAATAAGATAAAACTCATCTTGCTTTTCTACAACATTACTTTCATCATACCTGACATTTCTTGTCCTTTTGAGAGGTCGACCATTTCCACTTGAAGTAGTGGGAGCATTCATCCTTCTTTTGTTGTTATACCTGTTGTTCCTTTGATTTCCATTGCTTTTGTAATTGTTGTTGTTGTTATTATCATCCCTTGGAGGATTCTTATTGTGAGGGCACTCTCTAGCATAGTGGTTGAACTTGTTACAATTGTAGCATCTTCCTTTGCCTCTTCCTTTGAATCTCTTCCTAGATCCTTGACCCTGTCTGCTTGGACCAGCATCATTCTTCCTCTTTGCATGGGTAGAGAAAGCAGTAGATTCATTTCCATTTTTGGATTTATCTCTCTCCATCATCCTTGTCTCCTCTTGAGTGCATCTAGCCAATAACTCATTGAAGTCAAGTATCCTATCATTGTTGAGAATGGTGGTGACAAATACATCCCATGGTCTTGAAAGACCTCTAAGAGCAACGAGAGTGAGTTGAATTTCATTGTCAACGATAACTTCTCCAATAGATAGCAAGTCATTCTTGATTTGAGTTATCTCATGAAATAGGATTGGATAGACTCCCCTTTATCCATCTCGATACCCTTCAACTTGTTTTCGGGATTTGATTTGCATTGTTCACTTTGAACATCCCAACCAGCTTATCATACATCTCCTTAGAAGTTCTCAAATCAGAAATATAGGCAACCAAATGCTTTTGAATAGAGTCAATAATTATTTTCTTAGCATTGGCCTCACCTTTTCTATACTTTGTTCTCACAGCAACAAGTGCATTTGAAGGAGGCTCCACCACTTTTCCCTACACAGTCCAATACGTGCGGTCCTAGGTCAAAGCACCCACTAAGTGCTTTAGGGGTCTTGTTGACAAGTCAAAGGGTCAAGGTCATGTTGTACTAGCCCTTGGAGGGCTCATGTAACAAGAAAGAAGATTATTAATGTATTTTGTGAAGTCTAGAAGCTTCCTAGTGGTAATCCAGCCAGCCATCATCAAGTCTGCCTAGAGAGGCTAATTCGCTCATCTAAGAAGCCTATAAAAGGAGGAGCCTATTCTCATTTGTGATACACACTCAAGAAAGCTATTTTCTCTGATCTAGAGAGAAAGGGAGAAAGGCAATCTGATCCAGCGAAGGCATCAGAGGAACGAATTTTTTGTGGAGAAAAGGAAGAAGGCAGATATGTGTCTCTTTTGTTCACACGTGTGAGTTCCTTGATGGAACTAGGGTTTTCACAGGAAATATTCTGCAGAATTTTTGGTTGGGCTTCTGGTTGGCTTACCACTTGGGTTTTGGCTTGGTCTTGGTCTTGGAAGTCTTCATTGGACAGATTCTATAAGAAGAGAGAATTTATAGGTTTTCCCCTCTTGAGGTTTTTCCTTGGCTTGGAGCCTATTTCTGCTGTCTTCGTTTGCATTGTGATCTTCTATTTTTGGCAATTGTCTTGATGAACAAAACTAATAAGTAATGCTAAAAGATCTAATTGAACTTCACAAGAAATTGCCAAACATTAAGAGAAATCAATTTAAATTAAAGCCCTAATAATTATGCCCTAGGATTTCTCAACACTGTTGTAATATCCCTTTTCAGGGATATCCCTCAAACACTAGCAAACTCCAACCAGAGATGGACTGGGAGGGCGTTTACCAGATATTTCACCTTTGGGAAGAGGGTGAGATCTGAAGGCTACCTGGCCCTTTCTTTACTCTGTCTAAGAGTATGAGGAAGACACACCAAGTGGTATAGAACTAGAATGCCCGAAGATATAAAAATAACAGTAATGCAGCCATACAATAGCATAGATAGAATGTATAACAAATGCTCCAGAAATATAGAGAGGAAATGCTAAGCCATTTTATTATATTGAGAAATATAATGTAGTAAAATAGGTGATCAGAGAGATGGCACCTAGACTTGCTCAAGGCAAGTGAAGAAATACTCTCAGAATGTCCAAGAAATGGCTGCTCTCTGAACTGCGACTCAGCTGCTGGAAAATTGTCGTGTAGCTGCTACTGCTGAAATGAACTGATGATTTGGGGCTGATCCCCTCGCCAGAATGAGCTGAAAATCTAGAATCCACCTCTACTCATCAACCCCAGCAAAACCCAGAAATCATATCTGAAATGGCTGACCCCCGAAAATCACCCCCTTGGGGAATTACGTTGTCCTCCAAGGCTCTGCGTAGAGACTGAATAGAAACCACTGAAATGCAGCCTCAAACTCCACCAAAATCCTCCAATAGGCAAGGGTTGATCCCTTGCTCAATCTCCAAGCTCAAAACCCCTGCAAGAAACTCAATCCAGAGCTCCCCTAAAATGGACTGCGTCCTCCCTCTCAAGACTGCGCAGTCTCTGAACGCCCAGCTCCACAAGAAAACCCAAACATCAATCCTCCCACAAAATGATGATGAAAATACCTTGCCCGAGCAGGTACTCGAAGTCCCCCGGAGCTAAAGGTGAGATCTCCGATCAGAGACACTCGATGCACTAAACAGTGCTGCAGACAGGCTAAACAGCCAGCATGCTCAAGAAGTCAAAGTGACTAGCTCAAATGCATAAACTCGAATGATCAAATGAGGAGGTTCCTCCCTCTCTTATAACGTTGGCCTCTCCCAAAACCCTAAGGCCCATCTCCTCAACGTAGCCTCCCTCTTGCCACGTGCTCCTCTCCATCTGCGCAGTCCCTCCTAGTGCATACGTGGGCCCCCTCTCTACGTGGTCCTTGGCCCCCCCCTTGGCTCCCTTTAAGTTACAACATTGTGCTACTAGGGAGTGACTTTATTCCCAAAGTGAGTTATATCCCCCTTTACTCACCTTTTTATTTATAAATAAACTATAGAAGGCAAAATTGAGCAAAATCGAATATTCCAATTAGCCATTGCTAATTAGGAATATTACAGTCTCCCCCGGCAAAATGTTGCTTGTCCTCAAGCAACTGAAGTGATAGATGCATCCTCATCCGGCAAATTCTTCCACCTCACCAAGAATTCCCGGACTGTCCTGCTTCGTAGCTACCTCTCCCTGGTATCAATAATAGCCTCTGGCTGCAACACCAAATGCCCCTCATCATCCGTGGGTGGTAGCTCATCTGTCACTGTCACCTGTTGCCCCAGTGCCTTCTTCAGGCATGACACATGAAAAACGTTATGAATCTTGCTGCCTTGGGGCAGCTCCAACTCATATGCAACCTGCCCAATCCTGCGTATCACCCTATATGGCCCATAAAAGCAGGGCTTGAGCTTCTCAGCTCCCTTCTGCTTCAGTGACGACTGTCGGTATGGCTGTAATCGTAGGTAGACCAAGTCCCCTACCTCAAACTGTCTCTCTACCCGACCTCTGTCGGCATACAGTTTCTGCTGGTTTTGTGCTGTAGCCATATTATCCTTGAGAGCTCGGAGAATATCCTGACTCTCTTGGATCCAAATCTTGGCTCTTGGAGCTTTGCTAGCACCAAACATCACATCAGCAAAAGACAAAGAATGATATCCATACAAAGCGTAAAATGGAGACATACCAATGGAGATGTGATGTGTAGTGTTGTAGCAGTACTCTCCCAGATGCAGCCACTTCAACGATGCTCGCTGCTGCCCACTGACATAGTTACGCAAGTAGCCCTCCAGCCACTTGTTAACTATCTCCGTCTGCCCATCCGTCTGTGGGTGATAACTGGTACTCGGTGTCAACTCTGTCCCCACCAACCGGAAAAGCTCCTGCCAAAATCTGCCCATGAAGCGGCTGTCCCTATCACTGATGATGGTCTTAGGAAGACCATGTAGCCTGAAAACCTCTTTGAAGAACAGCTCGGCCACCTGTGCTGCTGTGTAGTGCGCGGATATGGCGAAGAAATGTGCATACTTTGTCAGTCGATCAACGACGACAAAGATACAATCCTTGCCCTGCACCATGGGCAACCCTGTGATGAAGTCCATCGAAATACTCTCCCATTTCCCCTTCGGAATGGGAAGAGGCTGCAATAATCCTGCGGAATGGCTCATCTCCCCTTGTTCCTCTGGCAAACATCGCACTCCCTGATGTGCTGGAGTACGTCCTCCTTGAGGCCCTTCCATGAGAACCTCTCTCTAATGGCCCTGTAGGTTTTGGTAAACCCCTAATGGCCGGCCAATGGTGAATCATGTGACGCCTGAAGTATCTTCTTCTTGAGTTGAGATCCCTTAGTCAAGAAGATCCGGTCCCTGTAGTAGATGATCTCATCGACCACCCTGTACCTGTCATCCGCCACCTGTCCATCCAGAACCTCACATGCAAATCTGTCCTTGGAGTACTCTACTAAAAGTCGAGCCCTCCAATCTGTATCCAAGCTCATAAGAGACAACGTGGCTGGTCTACGTGAAAGGGCATCTGCTACCACGTTGTTCTTACCTTTGACATACTCAATGTCAAAGTCATATGCTTGGATCTTACTGATCCACTTCTGCTGCCTCTCCTGTAGCTGCTTCTGCTCCAAAAAGAACCTGAGGCTGTTGTGATCAGTCCTCACCCTGAACCTGTTGCCCACTAAATACTGTTGGAATTTGGCCAATGCATGCATAATGGCCAACATCTCCTTGTCGTATATAGAATACAACCTCTCGTGTGGAAGGAGCTTCCGACTCTCAAAGGCTATAGGGTGACCTCCCTGTATCAATACTGCGCCAATCCCCTCTCTCGATGCATCACACTCCAAAACAAATGGCTGCGTAAAATCCGGCAATGCAAGCACAAGGCAACTGCTCATCACCTCCTTGAGCCTGTCAAAGGCTCGCTGTGCTGTATCCGACCAACTGAATGCCCCCTTCTTCGTCAAATCTGTAAGGGGTGCAACAAGCTGTGAGAAATTCTTGACGAACTTCTTGTAATAAGTACAAATGCCAATGAATCCTCGAAGTTCTGTCACGTTCCTCGGCTCCGGCCAATCTCTGATGGCCCTGATCTTCTCCTCGTGGACTCTCACTCCGTCCACCCCTATGATATGTCCCAAGTACAACATCTCCGTCAACCCAAACTCACACTTGGAGAGCTTGGCATAGAACTGTTGCTCCTCCAAAATGCGCAACACTGCCTCAATGTGCTGGAGATGCTCCTCCCAAGTCCTGCTGTAAATGAGGATATCATCAAAGAACACCAACACAAACTTCCTCAAGTGACTGCGGAAGATGTGATTCATGCAAGACTGGAATGTCGCAGGGGCGTTGGTTAGCCCGAAGGGCATCACCAAAAACTCAAAGTGCCCATAGTGACACCTGAAGGTGGTCTTGGGAATGTCCTGTTCCCTCACGCGAATCTGATGGTACCCCGATCTCAAATCAATCTTTGAGAAGAACTGGGCTCCTCTCAACTCATCCATCAACTCATCGATCCTGGGTATAGGGTACCTGTTCTTTAGGGTCTTCTTGTTCAAGGCCCTATAGTCAATACACATCCTCAAGGTGTCGTCCTTCTTTTTCACCAACACCACGGAAAAAGCAAAAGGACTCGTACTCGGCCGAATGTGCCCAAGAGCCAGCAACTCTCGGATGGCCCGCTTAATCTCATCTCGATAGGCTTTGGGATGCCTATAGGGGGTAGTAATCACTGCCTGTATCCTCTGCTCAAGCTCAATGGTGTGCTCAAACCCCCGGTCTGGTGGCTGTCCCGGCGGAATATCCCCAAACACTATGGCATACCTGTCAAGGAAGGACTGTATCTTTGGGTGCACCATCCGCACTGTAATCCTTGCCTCTAATGCACGCAGCTCCACCGCCCACTCTATGTCTCCCTTACGGAAGACTGCCTCCATCCGATGAGCCAAAACAATCTGAGGCGGATATGTGTGTTGTCCCCGTATCTTCTCATGCCTCCCTGTCTTCTCATCATCCCACTCCATCTCTAGGGCCTTCGAATCTGTAGTGACCTTCCCTAGAGTGATAAGCCACTGAACACCCAGTACCATGTTGGTGTCCGGAATATTGACCACGAAAAAGTGATCAGTGAGTGTGTAGGTGCCCATCGTCACTGATAACTTTGGAACATAACGAGCACACACCATGGTCTGATCTCCTGGGACCAAAACTGAAAATCCATCGAAGCTTTCGGTCCGAATACCTCTCCACTCAACCATCTGTGCGTCGATGAAGTTGTGGGTTGCCCCACTGTCAACCAAAACTGATACTCGTTGGCCACGTATTGTCCCCTGTACGCGCAGCGTTAAATACTTGGGAACTCCTCGCAATGCTGCAAGGGCCCCTCCGGTAGGTGCAAAAGCCGCACCACCTACTGCGGGTGGTGGAGGTGGCAAAGGATCCTGTGCTGCATGATTGTCTCCGACCTCCACGTCATCCTCCTCATCCTCTTCCCCACTGCTCTCGAAGAAGTCCTCAATAAAATGTGCTTTGCCAGCAGCACATCTATGTCCCGGTGCCCACGGCTCCTGACAGGTAAAGCACAATCGCTTCTTCTTCAACTCCCTCCTGGCATCATCATCCATCTGTGCCCATCCTGGATTCCCCTTTGGTGGCGGAATCCTCACGTCCTGCCCCTTGGGCTGGAAAGCCTGTCTCTAGGGGTAACGTGTCCGGGTCCTGGGTAAGGCGTCTTGTAAATCCCGGGTCCTGCTAATAGCATCCTGGAGTGTGGTTGGTCTAGTAGATCTGACTAGACCTCGAAGTGGCTCTGTTAACCCCTCAACAAACATGTGGATCATCTGAGCCGCGGATAGATCTAGCACCATCACTGAAACCCGCAAGAAGTCTGCAATGTATGTCTCTGGGCTCTCGGTCTGCTTGAGCCTCGTCAGCTCAACAAAGTGCTGTTCCGGATCCCTCCAGTCAAATCTCTCTATCAACCTCCTGGTGAACTCGGCATATGTCATCACTGTAGAATGTCCGAGTGTAACCATCCCATAGAACCACCAGTCCTGGGCCTCACCATCCAAATGTAATGTCGCCACCTTGATGGCCTCCGTCTTCGACATCTGGTTAAGCTGGAAATAGATGTCCAGCTTCTCCACCCAAGACTTCGTCGAACTGTTTGATGAACCATCAAACATAGGCAAGTGGAATCTGCTAGCTGTGCAGTGGGTATCTCCATCATGATAATGCTGATGCCCTCTATGATGGTCGCAGGGTCTACTGTCCCGCTGGAGCTAAACAAAATCTCTGAACGAGAGAGCATCCCTGAACTCCTGCCCATAGGCCTGATACTCTACAAAATAATCGCCCATATGGCCGGGCTCTATCTCCTGCTAGGCTACTGACCCTGTGTCTACTCCCAGAAAAGTGGGCATGGTAGAGCGTGTAGGTGCATGTGAAGCCATCTGCTGAGTAGTATCACGCTGAGTAGCACCATGCTCCGACAAATGGTGGGATGTACCCGATCCCTCACCTACCTGGAAAACCCATGGGGTCTCACGCTGTCTAGCCTCCACAGTGGTAAATCTCTGACCCATCACCTCAATCTGTCTCGCTAGATCCTGCACCGATTTGAGGAGTGCCTCCCCAAACTGTTTTGCCTCACTATCATCTGCCATCGGCTCTCTCTGCTCTGAATCTAACACAGGCTCCTCCTGCTCTGTGTCTAACACAGGCTCCTCCTGTTCTATGTCCACCACCCGAACACAATCTCCCTCTCCGTAGGTGTTCTCCAACCTACGCTCAAGATCTCTGTACTTCCTGCCTCTGTAACAAATGTAGGGCTTCTTCCCCGGTGTCATAGACAACTAGCTCCACAGGCTGAGCCAGAACTATGCTATAATACCACTGTAATATCCCTTTTCAGGGATATCCCTCAAACACAAGCAAACTCCAACCAGAGATGGACTGGGAGGGCGTTTACCAGATATTTCACCTCTGAGAAGAGGGTGAGATCTGGAGGCTACCTGGCCCTTTCCAGACTCTGTCTAAGAGTATGAGGAAGACACCAAAAGTGGTATAGAACTAGAATGCCCGAAGATATAAAAATAACAGTAATGCAGCCATATAATAGCATAGATAGAATGTATAACAAATGCTCCAGAAATATAGAGAGGAAATGCTAAGCCATTTTATTATACTAAGAAATATAATGAAGTACTATAGGTGATCAGAGAGATGGCACCTAGACTTGCTCAAGGCAAGTGACGAAATACTCTCAGAATGTCCAAGAAATGGCTGCTCTATGACTGCGTCCCAGCTGCTGGAAAACTGCCGTGTAGCTGTTACTGCTGAAATGAACTGATGATTTGGGGTTGATCCTCTCACCGGAATGAGCTGAAAATCTGGAATCCACCTCTACTCATCAACCCCAGCAAAACCCAGAAATCATATCTGAACTGGTTGACCCCCGAAAATCACCCCCTTTGGGAATTACGCTGTCCTCCAAGGCTTTGCGCAGAGGCTGAATAGAAACCACTGAAATGCAGCCTCAAACTCCACCAAAATCCTCCAACAGGCAAGGGTTGATCCCTTGCTCAATCTCCAAGCTCAAAACCCCTGCAAGAAACTCAATCTGGAGCTCCCTTAGAATGGACTGCGTCCTCCCTCTCAAGACTGCGCAGTCTCTGAATGCCCAGCTCCACAAGAAAACCCAAACATCAATCCTCCCACAAAATGATGATGAAACTACCTTGCCCGAGCAGGCACTCTAAGTCCCCCGGCGCTAAGGGTGAGATCTCCAATCGGAGACACTCGATGCACTAAATAAAGGCCGTTGCATACAAAGCAAACAACCCAAATATGTCGTTAGGTTTGGTTAAGGACTAGCTCAAATGCATAAACTCGAATGACCAAATGAGGAGGCTCCTCCCTCTCTTATAATGTTGGCCTCTCTCAAAACCCTAAGGCCCATCTCCTCAACGTAGCCTCCCTCTTGCCACGTGCTCCTCTCCATTTGCGCAGTTCCTCCTAGTGCATACGTGGGCCCCCTCTCTACGTGGTCCTTGCCCCCCCCCCCTTGGCTCCCTTTAAGTTACAACGTTGTGCTACTAGGGAGTGACTTTATTCCCAAAGTGAGTTATATCCCCCTTTACTCACCTTTTTATTTATAAATAAACTATAGAAGGCAAAATTGAGCAAAATCGAATATTCCAATTAGCCATTGCTAATTAGGAATATTACAACTTTTGCCTCAGTTTCTGTTCCATATAATGCGGCCTGCTTAGACAGACCTACCCCTGGTCAAAACGCAGTCAAACAGTCCTTAAAATGCCTTAGTCAATGTTGGTCAAACTTCAACTGAAACATAAAAGTCAACACAGTCAAAAGAGCCTCCTGAAATTCGCACGTGTGAGAGAAGGACAACTACCTACAACTTGTACGACCCTATTAGATGAGGAGAGAGAAGATATGTTGAGTTGAGATGATGCCAAATGAGGTTTGAGGTCACTCTTATTTATACGAGTCAATGTGGGTCAAAAGAATGTCTCTTGGGCTTCATGAGCCTACATGATGATGAGGTCGACCTTGACAAATTGCACATGTGTGGCTTCACTTCAAAAACATATTTCTCCTTGTCCGATTTCAGTGAACCTTAGATCAATTTTGGTCCTCTTGAAAAGAGGAATTCAATGCAATAATTATCTCCATCAAATGAGTTGTCCAAAGTGGAATTTGGGCCTAGTTGCACTATTTAACATTTTAGCTACATCAACCTCCAAGGCAATAGTTTCTCGGCCCTACTCAAGGAGTGTGGACATATGGGTACCAAATCCCAAAGAACCAATGACAAGTTAGACCCATAGAATGGATGTGGTATATGGGGTTTGTAATGTGGCATGGAAAGTGTCAAGTATGGTATAGGGGACAATGAACACGTTATCTCAGTCAAGGTTTTCCAAGTAGTGCCCCTCCTATAACCATAAAGCCTCAAGGGAGGTCCCACTGGACTAGGGCTAAGAATTAACCCCCTTGGTAAGGTGAGAGAAAAAAATTACAGTCAAGAACAGTTAATCTTCCAGATCACTCCAATATCCATACTAATTGCCCAAAACAAAAAAGTATAACCACCCGATTGCAAAATGAACAAAGTTCCTTTTGTATTGCAGCCCACCTTCATCCAAGCGTAAATGTCAAATGGTGAGAGGAACATGATTGATGCAAATGGCAGAGGCACATGGCATATCATCATCAAATAGTGGTTATCATGGATTGTTGGTTGGCTAGCTCTCCAGTTGGCTATCAAATGTAGGAGAAAAGTTTTCTCCTATGGAGTTACCCATTTTGGTGGGTAACAATGCTCAAATAGATTCCAAACACATGCTACCTTAATTAAAGATTGTTGCTGTAAATTAGGGTTTAAAATAAGGACAATTTACAACATGCAAAATTTATGAAATCAATAGCAAAAAAAACAACTCTCAATTGATGATAAACAAAAAATTATCAAAGGCTATTTAATTGGAAAACAAGGGAAAAGATAACAACAACCTTTCGATGGTTGAAAATGTAGAAAATAGTTATTAAACCTTAGACGTAAAGCCTAGAATTATGGCTGAAAAATGCATAAAAAGGATGTTTTTCCTTTCTCAATTTAAGAGATGCAAAACCTAACCCTAGGACTATAATATTTAAGATATTTTATGTTATTTAATACAGATTTTGCCATAACCTGTTTACCATAAAAAAAAGAAGAAAAAGATTAAAATTTTTAAAGATTAACACACAAGGACTAGTGCCTTATTAATCTTGGGCACATGGAGTCAAAAAAGGGTGAGGTCAAAGGTGGAAGGCCTTGCTTGGAGCAAGAGAGAGAAAGCCTCTCAATTAAACCCTAGCAATTTTCAATCAATTGGAGATTATAGGTCAAGGAATGTTATTTTAATTTTCCTTGATGGTTATGTGACAAATTTTGCAAAGAAGTTTTTCGAGCCATAAAATATTCAACATATCATGAAAACTTCATAGAAACCCCTATTCTGCAACATTGCAAAATGGAACAAGATACCCGCAATAAAATAGCACAAGTCATCATAGTGTGACTTCGTCAACCGAAGAGAAAATCCTCCCAAGCAATGTTATCCTGCCCAAGGCAATTCACTATCCTTTGAATGTGCTTGGTTCTGGCATAAAACACTGAAATATTTTGAGTGGAAAATCTAATACCCTGCTTATCACAAAAGAAATTGTGGCTGGAGTTTGTTGAAGATTCAAATCACCAAAAATCTTCATGAGCCGTATTGCTTAATAAGTTACACTGCCTGCTGCTTTTCTACAATGCCATGATTGCTTCCTTCTTACCACCTATAATTATTCTCGATAAATGTATGAATCCTAAACCAGTTTACCGTTATCATTTTTGTATCCATGACATGTCAACCAGTTCAGGGAAAGCAGGGTGCTACAATAGCCCTTGACAGGGCTCAATTCCTCAAAAAAAATAGCCAGCGCACCCGCACAAGGGAAATGTTGTAAGCAGTTGAATTGGGCCAGGTGGTTGAAAAATACATAATGTAAAACAGTGTCCCCCCTCTTGATCGGTGGTGGAAACTCGACACTTAAATGTAACAAGGAAGCATCTTTAATACTTCTAAATGTAATAAGGAAGCATCTTTGATACTTCTAATTTATATTTTGCAAACCGTGACAGGTGATAAAACAGAGTGTGAAACAGTATCTCGCATCTTGTTGGGTGGTGGATACTCGACACTTAAGGGCAATATGGAAGCATCTTTGATAACTTCAGTTATCATGTTGAACAAGAAACAATTAACAAGAAGATTGTCTCTGTCCAAAGTAGAACTCTATGGTTTACACAAATTATGCAGGCTAGCTGGCTATCAAACTCAGTATTTCCAGGATAATAGAAACCGAAATACTATTCAGAGTCTCGTATAGACCCATGATAGCCGGTTAAGGTAAATAACTTCCTCAAAAACACTCAGAGACATTCGGAATGGTGGCCAAATGGCAAAAAACTGAATTTGCCCTGCTTTACATACCAATTTGGTCTGGCTTAGTTAAAGTAAACTTACCTACATTCATTTGCATAGACAATGAAAAAATCTAAGCTTTGGATAATGGTTTTATTTGCAATTCATGAATTCGGGTAAGGAAAACACAGTTGACATGAAAATATTAACTAAAATAAAATTAGAATGGCTGTGGGAAGATGCCATTCCCAGAATGCAATGCAAATTCCAAGTGAGAAATAATCGAATGAAATACTAATTTAATTTATTTCAAATTATCTGGCATTGTTTTTTTTGCTTCGTTTAATACAACGCAGATTAAAAAATGGTGTTGCGGCCATTGCGAGCATGAAATGAATCTGGAGAAGCCATTCACGACAAAGTAGTATTTCCATACCCTGAGTGGAAGAGATATATTACCATTGAAAGCTCTGGTAAGAGAACACAGTTTTCTGGAAATACTGAGATTGATGTTCTTCTTCCAACTTAAGGAACCTCCCCCTCTTGCTGCTGGGAATATTGTTCTGGCCCGCCTCCACGTTAAAGCAGTAGATGCTGGAGATGCCATCACCATCGTCCCCCTTCTTCCTCCTGATCTACCAGCACCTGCAGCATAACTAATTACTAGATCAGCACCTGCAGCATAACTCATTAGCGTCGTAGATGAGGAAGAAAGCAGCACTGAGCATCCGGCTCTCATCCTTGCAAAACTCCTCCCCTTATCACACTCCTTCCTACACCATGACATACACATTTAATAATAACATTGTTCTTACAAATATTTGCCACTCCCGTTCATATAATTTAAATGCATAAAGCGTGGGACATTAGCATCCATGGCCAAATATCCTTATAATGCGATAATGGCGATTTATATACCAAAAGCAATTGCCTTTGAATTGAAACTCTAAGGTTAATGTCACAGCATGTATTTACTCTCTTTACCAATTATGGGAGACAAGACATTTCTAAATAAAGTTTAAATGATCCCTAATATGCTGAGTGACCATGTCCCCAAAATGTTGAAGAGGCAATCCTTAAACCTCAACAATTTGCCCTGTTTTTCGCTATTCACGTATTAGACTCTATCATTACATATGACCCATGGCACCTTTCTCATGAACCTGTTGACATTGTGGGTATCTCATTCATTGATAGTATTATGGGCTTAACTTGGTTATATGTTCTTTACGTGTGGTACTAATTTATACAATAACTTGGTTATATGTTCTTTTCGTGTTGATATCTTTTTCCTTGTTTTCCAATTAATTTTATTAAGTGTTCCAAAAAAATAGTTTGGTAAAAGAAATTTATGTAATAGTAAAGGTGAATAGTGTATAAAAAAAATTATAGTCTTATATCAATATATCAATATCATTACATATGACCCATGGCACCTTTCTCATGAACCTGTTGACATTGTGGGTATCTCATTCATTGATAGTATTATGGGCTTAACTTGGTTATATGTTCTTTACGTGTGGTACTAATTTATACAATAACTTGGTTATATGTTCTTTTCGTGTTGATATCTTTTTCCTTGTTTTCCAATTAATTTTATTAAGTGTTCCAAAAAAATAGTTTGGTAAAAGAAATTTATGTAATAGTAAAGGTGAATAGTGTATAAAAAAAAATTATAGTCTTATATCAATATATCAATATGGTATGTGTTATTTACTAGTAATGTACGAATAATCATTATGACAAAAATGTGATAAGGATGAAGTATCTTTTAGAATATATATATTTTTTAATTTAAACAGTGAGAAAAACTCAGTGGTCAACAATAGTGATAATTATCACCAGTTGTTATCCATAAATGTGAGCTAACTCATCATTTTTATTCAGGGAAACTGTGACATAATGACTTGTTAATGGTTTGTAAGGGGTTGGGATTTCATTCCTGCTAGATGCCTCTAGGTCTTTGTCCGTTAACATATTTCCTTACATCTAAGGAACACAAGCTCTTAGCTAAACAAAAGTAATTTCAGGTCATACTCCATAATCAATATCCTAGGAAATACTTATCTTCTATTATAACTTCATTTTTTATTATTCTAGGAAAATGCTTATCTAAATTAACTTTAAAATTATTTGGCTAACTTTAAGATTATTTGCCTAACATTCCCCACTTTAATCCAAATGTTTATTTCTACAAATGTCAAGTTCATTTGTAAACCAATTGATTTGATTTCACCTAGTGATTTGTTAAAAATATCTAAAGTTTGATCTTCAAATGGACAATATTGATGGTGTCATTGTTGATGAATGTCATGAAGTGATATTTGGTGTGAACATGTTTGGCTCTTAGTTATCATTAATGATGGTTGACTATCAATCAATAAAGTAGTTGGTATTTTTTGAATAGCACCAAGACCCGACAAAATTTGCATAGGAAAACAATTCACAAATTGTTTCCTAGGCTAAGATGTATTTTGTCTATGCTAAAGAGTTTGTCACTATAGCCTACTTAGTTTCCTAGGCTAAAATGTATTTTGTGTATGCTAAAGAGTTTGTCACTATAGCCTATGTTTCATAACTCTGGGATACTTTTGTTGAAACCCATATTCACTAAATGTATTCACTAAATAACTTAAATTTGATGTTTTATCATTAATATCAACTATGACATCTACATGTGAATATTCAACAAGTGCAAAGTTACCATTCTTCTTATAGAGGTCCAAAATCTTTTGAAGCTTAAGAGCCTTTTTGTTGCATTGTAGTGACTTTCTCTAGGTTCCTACATGAATATGGAAAGAATATTGATGTGCATATAACAAATTTGGATGTGTATTTGTCAAGTAAATCATGCTTTCAATCAATTGTCTATAGCTAATATTGTTCACTAATTCTCCCCTTTCAATTTTGAAGTGTTAAGTTTTGCTCTAGGTGTAAGAGAGGGGTTAAAATCCTCTATGCCAAACTTCTTCAACAATTATGTTGCATATTGTTTTGATTAAGGAATATTTGATGAGATTGTCGACAAACTTTTCTTTAAGATAGTATTGAAGTGGCCCCAAGTCAATCATTTTGAACCATTTTTGAATTCTTGGTTTCACTTGCTTTATGTGAACTTCATGATTCCTTTTAATTATTAAATCATCAACATAAACAAAAATGACTACCAAGTTTTGACCTTGCATCCTAAAATACAATATCATCAAACTCAATATGATGAAAACCACCATGTTTAATGTATTCATTCATTTTGGTATTATGATGCTCTAAGTTCCTATTTCAAGTCATATACAACTTTGTTTAATTTGCAAACTTAATGTTATTGTCTTTAAATTTCAAATTTTGGAGGTTGAGTCGAATAGATTTCTTCGTTCAAGTCACCATTAAGAAAGGGACTTTTAATATCCATTCATTTAAGAGTACAACCATGTTGTGCAACCAAAGTAATTAATATTATGATTATATACAAATGTAATGTCCTATTATATTATAGGACATCATCTGTATAAGGTGATGATTAATGTCCTTGAGATAATATTCCACATTATGCATCATCATCATCAATTAAAAATATATATATATTTTGAAAGTTAACATATTTAAGATTATTGTGGTATATACTATTGGATTGTAAGTTTTTAAGAAAATAACCCACAATAAACATCTTCGTTGGTTGACATTTCAAATGTGGATTCATCTTTAGTAATAAGAATCGAGGATAGAGAAAGAGGAGATTATCAATAAAGTATTTTTATGACTACTCTATGGAAACATTTGGTATTGTCATCCCCTATAGAGAGCCAAAGGGCTGAACTCTTTAAACACCAGTCTTTCTCATAGTAAAGAAGAATCACCTTCCTAGAATTTTCAAGCTTAGTATGAAGATTATCAGAGAAGGTTGTTCATACTTCAAAGGTATTTTCAAATCGGACGATAGAGTCACGATTGAGTAGGTTCTCCAAGTGGCTAGACACTTCCCATGTTTTGTTGAAGAGGAAGATGACGATATGCTAATGGAAGAGCTTTCAAAGAAGGAGTTGGAAAATGTTTTTCACAGTTTCTAAAAGGACAAAAGTATTAGACCTAATGGGATTCTTATTGAATTTTATATCAAATGCAAGGAATTCATAGGTGGTGATATTCTCACTATTACCGAGTACTCTTGTTCATTAGGAAAAAATTTAGGGCCCTTAAACTCTACCTTCCTTGTTCTTATCTTTAAATTTGATAACTCGACTTCATTTAATAAATTTCAACCCATTTCCCTCTGCAATTCCATCTACGATCATCACCAAAATTATAGCGTTGCATCTTAACCATATCCTCTCCCATCATATTTCCTTTGAAAATTTTGGTTTCTTCTCAAATAGAAAAATACATGAGGCCATTTATCTGGCTAAGGAGCCTCTTCACTCAATCCATACCTTTAGACAAAAAGCCTTTTTTTTTTTCAAATTTGGTCTCTCAAAAGCCTTCAATAGAGTCAATTGGTTATACCTTCGTCTCCTCTCACTTCACCTTTGTCACCTGGGCTCTTAATTGTATCTCTTCCCCCTCATTTTCAATTCCAATAAATGGTGTTGATTCCCTCGTTTTCAATGCAGAATGAGGCCTTCACCAAGGATGTCATTTTCCTTCTTGTTGTGGAAGGCCTCAACAAGTTGATTTCAAACATTATTCACTCTAGTAACTATAAAGGTGTATCTATTTCTCAAAATTTCCTCCTTTCACATCTCCTTTTTGTTGACGACATCCTCGTCTTCTCAAATGGGGGCATTCGTCATATTGGCCACCTTGATTCCATTTTGGAACTATTTAACGAGGCTACATGCACATGAATCAACAAACAAAAGTCCTTTATCTTTAACTAGGCAATCCCGGAAAATGAATTGTCCATAATAGAAAATATCCTCTTTACTCCCATAAAGAACATCAGATGTGGTTTAACATATATGGGCTTCATTCTTAAACCATGGAATTATCTAATTCAAGATTGGTCCTCATTACTTGAGAAAATTGAAAAAACAATTAGAATCTAGAGTAATCATTGGCTATCTTGGGTTAAACATCTATTCTGATGCAAATCAGTTATTGAAGCAATATGTATTTTCTTATCCTCCTTTGTATGGATCCCCAGGGGGGTATTAAGCAATATAAAACAACTCTTTTCCTTATTCTTTTGTTATAGAAAGGAGGAAAAACATATCTTTATGTTCACATCCTAGAATTCCATCTCTCTTCCAAAATATTTTAGTGCCTAGGGGATAAAACAACTCCCTAAATTCGCTCAATATCTGGCAACAAAAGGGGTCTAGTAGCTCATCCAGGGAAATGGGTTATGGACGAATACAATGGCTCAAAAATTCAATTGAACCCTTTCCATCCTAGATTGGATTTGCAGTCATATCAAATCACATTGAAATGCCTCCATAACTTGGAAAGCAATACTCAAGGCCTTCTACATCATAGGAAATCATCTCTGCTGGAAAGTGGGAAATGGTAAAAAAAATTATTTGGGAAGGATCCATGGGTAAGAAAACTACATTGGTATCATCTCCCTAATCCTCTACACCTTATGGCTGAAAAAAATTTTAAACCTTAAATCACGCTTATGCTGGAAATCTTGGTTGTCAGGTGATGACCTATAGCTTGAAGGGGAGGGTGCGGTTGCCTAGGAAAAATATGTTAGGGACCTAAAATTCTCAAATATTCTCCTATTAGATGATGAAGATAAGCTCATATGGACTAAAATCCTGCATGGGAGATATGCTTTAAAATTCATATATCTGTCACAAATCCTAGACACGGAGAATCCTCCATGGTGGGGAAAAATCCTTTGGAAACTTTGTTGTCGCAAAAAATCCATTATGTTCATTGTTGAGCCTCATGATTACCCTCTTCTTTACAGTTTTTCTCATGACATTTCACCACTTTTCCATCAGTTCATAAACCCTAATCAATAAGAATGCCAAGGTTTTGTCTCAAGGATACATTTAAATGAATGTCGTATTGTATTTTCATGATTTTTCTATTTTGATAAGTTTTTGCAAATTAGCTATAGAATGCAGCTTGTTCTGCAGCTGACTGTGCATTCCGCAGCTACTCTTATGGTTCACTAAGTTCCAGGTGTCAAATGAGGAAGCAAGCTACATGGGTGTTTCTAGAATCCTTTCAACATGGATTCTATCCTACTCATTTGATCCAATTTGACATATGGAGGTGCCTAAAACTACGGTCAAAGTTACAAGTCAAAGAACGTTACCTACAACAATAGGACTCTTGATTTTCTCTTCGAGGCAAATCATGAGTCCAATAGTCCTATTTTGATTGTAATTCAAGACAGACACCTGTAGCTAACTTAGCTCACAATTAGTTATGTATTTCCTCTTTAAATAGTGGTTCCATAAAACCGAAGTTAAGTTAAGTTTTTAGTATAGTTCAGATTTGCAAGTAAAAAACCTGTTTTCCAAAACTCAGTTTCAATAAAGAAGTTCAATTATCAGATGTTGGTTTGATTACACTTTCGACGAACTAAGGAGCCAACCAACTTGGTAGCAAAGGGCCCATGTTGCTAAAGGAGGTTTTTATTATGCTTTTTAGTCAAATTTCTTTTATTTTGTTCAGTCTCTATTTATGCTTCATTTCCAGTTTTTAAGTTTAATGATAGATTGCAACTGTGAGGACTTGTCTTCCAAAACGTTTCAAGAAGATAGAAGTTATGTTTTCCAATTGAGATAAAGATTGAAGTGTTGGAAATCATGGTTGTTTAGTTTACTATTCTACCTTTCCATTTCCATAGAGTAGAATTGACAACTTCTGTAACAAATCAATATTCATAAAATCATTTCCAATACACCAAATCTATATTAATGGTTACATGTCTTCATGTGTGCAATAGCTGAATTTATTTTCTGTCATTTTCTTGCTAATAACTAGGGGCATAATTGATTTATCCAAAGACACCTTAAGAGGTTAATAACTTCACATTTGAGTGATATTGATAAGTCAGTTATACATATAGTTAAATCTTAATTAGTTCTTGCATGTTTTTACTCTCAAGACCCTCATTTTATTGCAACAATAATCTTTCCAAAAACCACTCAACAAAGGAGCCTATCTAAACATATTGAGAAAGGATGGCTGAATGATTAAATGTAATGCAACTTCTGGGTGATTTACAGAGTTTTCTTAGTGCTTTAAAACAGATGTAATTAGCTTGCTCAGTTATTTCTTCAAAGAAGGTCACCCTTTACAAGTTGGATAATTGAACTAAGTTAGACACATCTTAGATGCTTTTATTTGCATTCTTTGTCTTATGTTTTATAGCCTTGGCATGATAAAGTAGATCCATGGATTAGGATTAACTAATCAATTAAATAAACACTTTGATTCACAACACTAGGTCTTAGCTTTAGGATTAATTTCATGAAAATCAGATTAGCTTAAGTATACTTCCTTTTCTTCCTTCTAAGAGTCAAATTAGATTAAATTAAAATCTTTTCATAGTCCTAGGTTAATCATCTTAAGAACTTAAAGAACAAAACCCCCAAAAACAATATAAAAACATAAACACAACGAAGTAAGAAATAGGTTGCTTAAGCACATATGGTGCATCGCACTTCATCAGTTTACTAGCCCTGGTTGATAATTAATGATAACAATATAGGAACACTAAATTGACTAAAAAATTCTGCGCCGTTTCCAGGGAAGTGTAACTAGGTAGCCTTATTCCTTACATCTAAAAAAAAACAATGATATGTGTAGAGAAAGAGACTCTAGGGGCAGATTTATAACTAGAGGTAGAAGCTTGATCCCTACAGCTCCACTCACTCCACCTAGACCAAGAAGTCGTATACCTCCATCTCAAACTCATATCCCATATTATACTGGTCATAGACTTCCAAAAGTTTTAAGATCAGATATTTAGTTAGGAGGGTCTCCCACTTCATCCACTTAGGCAATCTTAGAGGAGGAAGATCCTAGGACTCCAACAAAAGGAGTAACCTTTTTCACTTCCACAGGGGAATATATTCTAGCTGAGGAATTAGGAATCCCTAGTGAAGAAGAGTTAGAAGAACCTTTCTTCAACATACTATTGATAGAAGAACCAGAAGAACAATTAGTCCTCCAGACTGAACCCTATATCAACTCTGAAGAATCTATCATGGCAGGAAGAGGAGAAGAAGGAGGAGAAGGAGAAGGAGAAATATTTAATGGAGAAAAATTACTATTTGGAGGAGGTAAAGGTAGAGGAGGAGATAGAGGAAGAGGTAGAGGAAATGCAGAGAGAGGTAGAGGTAGAAGAGGAATTGAAATTTCTTTTGGATTCCCTATAGTAGATGAAGAGACAAATGCTGCCATGAAAAATATCTCACCTTCTGTTCTTCCAAACTTTCATGGGTTAAAAAGTGAAGACCCTGAGACATTTTTACTTGAATTTTATGTCTTGTGCAGAACTTATGACTATCTACAAGATGCTAAAAAAATGAAATTGTTTCCTTCAACATTGAAAGGAGCAACCCTGAAATGGTTCATGAATCTAATCACTAGGTCTATTGGGTCATGGGATGATATGAAGAGAGCATTCCTAGAAAGGTATTTGGACTATTGTATACATGCTAATAATAAAGAGGAAGTGTTTAAAATGATGCAAAAGGAGGATGAAAATTTAGAGGATCTACTTGAAAGATTCAACTATAACATTAAGAGAGCAAAAATGGAAAATCTAGATCAAGACACTCTAAAAGCTCTTTTGTTGAAAATAATTAGAGATGAATGGATAGATATCCTTAATATGATGGGGAAAGGAGACATATCTCAACTTCCATTAGCTAATATTGGCGAACTATGCATTAATATCTCAAGAGGAAAATCAAAAATTTTGAGAGGACCAAGAGATCCTGCTCTTGCTAGGATGAACAAATCTGCATCTAGAATGGTAAGTATGGCAGAAATTGGAAAATATTTTGATGAATTCAAAACAGACATTCTAGGGTGTCTTAGTGAACAAATAGACACCCTCAAGCTACAAAACAAGCATAAAGCTGAAACTGATGCCTTGGCTATTTTTTGTCCAAAATGCAAGAAGAAACATGCTTTGAGAGAATGTCCTCTTGATGCAAAAATTGTAGAAACCTGTGCAATTTGTTCTGAAAGTCATGAGACCAAGAGTTGTACCTCAATTCTTGGTCTTAAGGTTGTTTTCCAAGAAGAAACAAATCCTGTAGAACCTCTTTGTTTTGTTTCTAGAAGACCATGGCAGGGGTCACAAGCTCAAGGGTTTAACAACCAAATGTATACTCAGCCCCCACCAAATTGGAATTCTTGGCAGCAACCTTGGCCCCAATCTCAATGTCAATCTCAACCTTGGGCTCAAAGTATGCAAAATCCATATGGAAGATTTTCCCAATACTATCAATATCCTCCATCATATCCAAATTATACTCCCCGGCAAATTCTTCAACAAAACCAACAACCTCCAACCCAAAACCAAAATCCACAAGTCTCACTTCCATTTCCTCAAAGACCAAATTAGTTACCTGCCCACCCAGTACCAAACCCCAGCAATAAAAATCCTCAGAATAACTATATGACAGAAGGCCAACAATTTCCAACATATATGATTACTCCTAGGTATCCTAATGATGTTCAACTAAGGTCTGGTAGGATATTAGAAAAGAAGAAACCTTCTGTAATTATTCAAGAACAAGAAAATTCTGAGGAACATTCTCCACATCCCAATAAATTTTTTGAAGAAGAAATAACTCTTCAAAACCAAAATTTTGAAAAAGAAAATAAAAAATAATCAATAAACTCAACTCTTGTCATAGAGCAACCAACAGTTTCTACTTCCGCACCTCCTGAGAGACTACAAATTGATAAAGGTGTAGAAAAACATATTATGTTGCCTAATTATGATTTCCTAGATGAATTAAGAAATATTTGCATCAAAACTCCTTTGTTACAAGCCATCAAGGAAATTCCAATCCTAGCAAAAACAATAAAAGATTTGAGTATGAAGAAACCAGGAAGAAAAATTAGAGAAATATAAAAAATCCAGCTTGTAGGAAAAATAACAGACATCATGATGGGAAATATTGTAATTCAAAAATATTTAGATCCCGGAATTCCAGTAGTCAAAACACATATCAATGGAATTGAAATTCCAAACACATTGATTGATTTAGGAGCAACAATAAACATCATGAGAAAACAGACCATGGAACAACTCAAGCTTCCTAATCTTCTTTATACACCTACATTACTGCAGTTAGCAGATAGATCTATAATCAAACCAGATGGTGTATTGGAAGATATTTCAGTATCTCTATATTCTTGGGAATATCCTGTTAATTTTATGATCTTAACCCCTAAGAACAATCTAGGAGGACATCCACTCATACTAGAAGACCCTAGTTGGCTACAACTAATGCTTTCATTAGCTATAGATCTGGTGATATGTATATTTTTTATGGTAATTCAACTAAGAAATTCACTTTTTATCCTCCAGCAAGAACAATCACAGAAATAGATGATAAGGAATGGATTGATGATGAAGAAGACATACAACCTCTCTTCACTATTTCAAATATTAGTGAAGATAGTCAAATCCTAAATGCAATAGAAAATTATGAGTCATTTCCAGAGTATAAACATGATCAATTTCAAGAAAGATATAATATTGAGTTCTTGTCATCTAGAAAGATGTCTATTTACTCTATGGAAGAATTTGGTAGCTCTACAATTGAAATATTTCCAGGGAAAACCTTGAATACAAACAGAAACTTGGAAAAATTACAACAAGAAAAGCTAATCAAAACATTGCAACAACATTCATCTACATATGCATGGGAGTACACTGACATGAAAGGGATTAGTCCTAAGACTTGTATACATCATATCTACATTGAAGAAAATTGCAAACCTATTAGACAACCCCAAAGAAGGATGAATCCAAATCTTAGGGAAATTGTGAAAGAAGAACTACAGAAATTGTTAAATGTAAACTTCATCTATCCAATTTCAGACAGTCAGTGGGTGTCTCCCTTGGTGATTGTACCCAAGAAAAATGGTAAATGGATGGTATGCATTGATTATCGAGAATTGAATAAAGCTACTCTTAAAGATCATTTTCCTTTACCTTTTATAGATCAAGTATTAGATACATTAGCAGGCAAGAAATATTTCTCATTCTTGGATGGTTTCAGTGGTTATAATCAAATTCAGGTTGCACCTGAAGATCATGATAAAACCACATTCACCTGTCCTTGGGGAACTTAGGCCTACAAAGTACTTCCTTTTGGATTATGCAATGCACCAGCAACATTCCAAACGACAGTACTAGGAATATTCTTTGATCTAAGACATGATTGTGTAGAAGTTTATATGGATGATTTTACAGTTTATGGAAATACATTTGAGGAGGCTTTAGAAAACTTGGAAAAGGTTCTTAAAAGATGTAAGGAAGCAAACCTTTCACTAAGTCATGAGAAATTATTCATGATGTTTACTGAAGGGATTGTTTTGGGACATCATATCTTAGGAGAAGGAATTAAAGTTGATAAATCAAAAGTTGAGGTCATCTCTAGGTTATCAATTCCAAGTTTCCAAAAGGATGTTAGAATTTTTCTAGGTTTCACAGGTTATTATAGAAGATTTATGAAAAATTTCACGAAAATAGCATCCCCACTCTTCAAACTACTCACCAAAGATTGTGAATTCAAATAAAATCCAGACTGCCAGTTAGCATTTGAAACGTTAAAAGCAAAAATATCTGAAGCACCCATCTTAAGAGGGCCTAACTAGAAACTACCTTTTCATATATCAACAGATGCTTCAGACACAGATCTAGGAGCTGTGTTAGGACAAAAAGACCTGATCCCTTATGCCATCTATTATACAAGTAAGAATTTAAATCCCCCAGAGTTGAATTATACTGTAACTGAAAAGGAATTCTTAGTTGTTTTTCATGCTATCGATAAGTTTAGACATTACATAACAGGCTATGAGACCTTTGTTCATACAGATCACTCTGCAATTAGATATTTAATGAACAAATCTGTTAGTAATGGTAGAGTTACAAGATGGCTATTACTCTTGCAAGAATTTAACATCACTATTCTAGATAGGCCTGGAAAACAAAACATAGTTGTTGATTTCCTATCTAGAATTCAAAATATTAAAGATAATACTCTAGTTGAAGATAAATTCCCTGATGAATGTCTTTTTGCAGTAACTACTAGAACCCCTTGGTTTGCAGATATTGCTAATTACTTAGTTACAGGGAAATTACCTTCACATATGCATTCTAGAGAAAAAAGAAGAACCATTCAGATAAGTGCAAAATACTCATGGATCACTAATGAATTGTATAAGATAGGTCCAGATCTCATTATCAGAAGATGTGTTCGAGAAGATGAAATGCCTAAAATTCTTAACGCATGTCATGATGAACCTTATGGTGGGCATTTTGCTAACAAAAGGAAAGCCTATAAAATCCTTCATTTAGGATATTTTTGGCCTTCCATCTTCAAAGATGCTAAAGAATATGTCAAAAGGTGTGACAGTTGTCAAAGAGTAGGGAAACCTTCTCCTTCAAATGAAATGCCTTTACAACCCTAGGTACTTATTGAACCTTTTGAAAAATGAGCCTTAGATTTTGTTGGACCTATTAATCCTCCATCTAGACAAAAAAAGTATATTTTGGTATGCACTGATTATGTCACTAAATGGGTAGAGGCTAAAGCACTATCTTTTGCTAATGAAAATTATGTAGTTAGTTTTCTCTTTGAGGATATCTTCACTCGTTTTGGTGTTCCAAGAGAAATTGTAACAGATCAGGGCACTCAATTTACATCAAATATGGTGCATAAGATGGTAGAAGATTACAAAATCAAACACAGGAAATATACTCCTTACCATCCACAAGATTTTGGTCAGGTGAAATCTACCAATAAGGTGATTGAAGGGATTCTCACTAAGACTGTTCATCTACATAGAAGAGATTGGGCAGAAAGGCTGCCTAAAGCCTTATGGGCCTACAGAACTACATGGAAGAACACAACAGGACATACTCCCTATGAACTTGTTTATGGGAAGCAAGTCCTATTTCCTATAGAATTTCAGATCCAAACCTTTAAGATGGCAGTCCAATTGGGACTTGATTTATCAGAATCACAAAAGCATAGACTGGAGAAACTTAATGAATTAGATGAAATCAGACAAGATGCAGTCCAAAGAGCAGTATAGTCCAGCAGTAAAGGACTAAATGGCATGACAAGTACATCAAAGAGATAAAGTTTCAAGAAGGGGATTAGGCACTCTTGTTTGACTCAAATTCAAGGATTTTCAAGGGAAGTTTCAGACTCATTGGCTTGGGCCATATGAGATTGAAAAAATCTTTGATAATGGAGCAGTAAGGATTAGAACAATAGATGAAGAAAATGTATCTCTTTTTGTGAATGGTCATAGGTTGAAAGTATATCATAAACCACTTTCAAAAGAAGAGTTTGTCAAGAAATTTCAAGATAATGTTGATATGGAGTTAGTGAAGAAGAAATCTTCTTTTTCACTAACTTAGATTTTATTTTTCCTATATCAGTTTTAAAAAAAAATGTATAAGTATGAAAACCAATCAATGATTGGCATACTTATATAGAAAATATAGGGTGAAAATCAGATCTCTCTGACAGCCTATATTTTCCATTTTCCTTTCTGTAATAAAGTAATGAAAACTACACTTCATAGTTGCAGTCCATAATCTGCAAACTCAGTTTTTCTCACTCCATTGTCATTTCATTACATTCCACCTTCATCTCATTTTATTTTTCATATCCATATCATTCTCATTCCATTTTCATTCCATATTTTTCATTCATTCCATGCAAAAAGAAAATATATATGTATATATACCCTGTTCTGTAGCTCATCATATTTTGCAGCAGAATACATCCTTGAAAAAAAAATGACCCTATTCTGCAGCCAATTTGATTCTGTAGCCATTGACATGATAATTGCAAAAAGGGGACTAAAATATTATGTTTTGAAGGACACCATGCTACAAAGAGAAGCTAAGGGACAACATCAAGCAACAACAAACAACAAGGTAAAATTTTGAGGTAAAGTGTAGAAATTTATTTTAATAGCAAAACTTAAAACATGAAATATGTATAATGTGTACAATAATATGTTCCTTGGTAACCTATAATTCAAATTAATTAATCCTCATCATAATATATCTTGACCATATCCCTCATATAACGTTCTACAACGGTCCATCATTAAAAACCCCTGATTAATGACTAACGGTCATGATCATGACGTAACCTAATTGTCCACGTCTCTTCAAGACTGTATCACTTACTTATTCCCTACAACTCACCATAAACCCTCCATCAAATCCATAGCTCATTTCATTTCTACCAATTCCATAGCTCATTCATCTCCATCTGCTCTTCAGCCAATTCATTTCCACACCACAGAGAGGTAATCTTGAAGGTTGAAGGCATTCTGCAAAGAAGGAAGATGGGTTTGATTATCAGAACAGAGCCAATGAGGGTCAAATATATGGAGGGATATCCACAAATTAAAGAGCTACTACAACAAGCTGGATGGTTGAAGTTTATAGAAAAGTTTGATGGCTTTCATAAAGAAATTACCAAATCATTTGCCAGATCTTTTGATGGAACTGAAGTGGAGATAAGGGACATCAAATTCACAATAACAGAGTCATTCTTGGTTGAAGTAATGGAACTTCCGAGGCATGGAGAGCGGTGGTTCAATAACAAATAATTTCACAATGAGTCATGGAAGGTGATACTTAAAAACCCAGGTATGGATATTTCAGTCTTTAGAAAGGGAATTCCAAGTACTGCTCTGAAAATTAAATGGAGAAATATGCTGCTGATTCTGCAAAAATTCATAACTTGTGAAGGAAGGTATGGAACTATGTATGTTTATTGCATCAAATTATTAATGAATTTTCTAGAAAATGGTGAGATCAACCTACCTTTCTTTCTGCTCAATAGTCTAAGGAGAATGACTTCAAATGTACAGAAGAGAATCCAATCTATAGAAACCACTATGCATCATCATGGCTTAGTGAAAATGCTGATTAAATTTTATTTAGGGAGCATAGGAGACAATTGGGAAGATTTCCTTGTTAGGAATCATTTTCAAGAACAACCGGAATCACCACCCAAGGAAGAAAATTGGTGTAATTATTGAAGATGGACCTAAAACTTCACCTCCGATGGATAATGAAAAACTAATTTCTGAAGAACTGACAAAAATTAGGAAACAAATTAAGGCCAGAGGGAAGAAAAAGAAAGAGAATGAGGATGTAAATGAAAGAAATGAAAGTCCTCCAAAACTAAGAAGGAGTTCTAGACTCCAAGGCACTATGAAGAGGAGATTGTCTAAAGAAACAGAGCTCATAAATATAGAATAATAAACTCCAGTTCCATCACCCATTGTTAATTCTCCTGAGTACAACCCTCAAAATTCTCCTGCTTATCATTTTGAAGAAGGCCCCAGTAGAAGATCTCTTGGTATAGATCCAGTTTAGCAGCAGATATATGATGATGTGGAGTCATTGGAAAGAAGTGCCTCAATAAAAAAAGAAACACCGGTCAATCCACAAGAACCTCTAATTGAAACTCTTGAGCAAGATAATTATGAGTTAGAGACATTGAACAGGCACATCAAGAATGAGAATGAGATCTTGAAGGAACAAATCAAGTTGAAAAAGACAATGCAAGATGATACCACTCTGTAGCTCGGGCTATTGCACAAGGAAAATAAGAAATTGAAGAACAACAACAAAAGGATGAATAGAGCTATCATAAACCTCAGATTCAAACTTCTCATGAAAAATCCAAGGATGACATTAACTTCAAAAAGAAACAGAAAAATAAGGTTGGATGTCTTAGCTGAAGTATCCGAGCATATGCAGTAAAAGGAAGAACTCATAAATTTGGCAAAGTTGCATGAGGACATGCAATGACTTTGTAGTGGGGGTATGTTGAGCCTCATGATTACCCTCTTCTTTACAATTTTTCTCATGAAATTTCACCACTTTTCCATTAGTTCATAAACCCTAATAAATAAGAATGCCAAGGTTTTGTCTCAAGGATACATTTAAATGATTGTCATATTGTATTTTCATGATTTTTCTATTTTGATAAGTTTTTGCAAATTAGCTACAGAATGCAGCCTGTTCTGCAGCTGACTGTGCATTCCGCAGCTACTCTTACGGTTCACTAAGTTCCAGGTGTCAGATGAGGAAGCAAGCTACATGGGTGTTTCTAGAATCCTTCCAACATGGATTCTATCCTACACGTTTGATCCAATTTGACATATGGAGGTGCCTAAACCTACCGTCAAAGTTACAAGTCGAAAAACGTTACCTACAACAATAGGACTCCTGATTTTCTCTTTGAGGCAAATCATGAGTCCAATAGTCCTATTTTGATTGTAATTCAAGACAGAAACTTGTAGCTAACTTAGCTCGCAATTAGTTATGTATTTCCTCTTTAAATAGTGGTTCCATAGAACTGAAGTTAAGTTAAGTTTTTACTATAGTTCAGATTTGCAAGTAAAAATTATGTTTCAATAAAGAAGTTCAATTATCAGATGCTAGTTTGATTACACTTTTGACGAACTAAGGAGTCAACCAACTTGGCAGCAGAGGGCCCATGTTGCTAAAGGAGATTTTTATTATGCTTTTTAGTCAGATTTCTTTTATGATGTTCAGTCATTTATGTTTATGCTTCATTTCTAGTTTTTAAGTTTAATGATAGATTGCAACTATGAGGACTTGTCTTCCAAAACCTTTCAAGAAGATAGAAGTTTTGTTTTCCAATTGAGATAAAGATTGAAGTGCTGGAAATTATGGTTGTTTAGTTTACTATTCTGCTTTTCCATTTCCATAGAGTAGAATTGACAACTGCTGTAACAAATCAATATTCATAAAATCATTTCCAATAAACCAAATCTATATTAGTGGTTACATGTCTTCATGTGTGCAGTAGTTGAATTTATTTTCTGTCATTTGCTTGCTAATAACTAGAGGCATAGTCGATTTATCCAAAGACACCTCAAGAGGTTAAAAGCTTCACATTTGAGTGATATTGATAATTCAATTATACATCTAGTTAAATCTTAATTAGTTCTTGCATGTTTTTACTCTCAAGACCCTCATTTGATTGCGGTAATAATCTTTCCAAAAACCGCTCCACAAAGGAACCTATTAGAACATATTGAGAAATGATGGCTGAATGATTAAATGTAATGAAACTTTTGGGTTATTTACATAGTTTTCTTAGTGCTTTAAAACAGATGTAATTAGCTTGCTTAGTTATTTCTTCAAAGAAGGTCACCCTTTACAAGTTGGATAATTGAACTGAGTTAGACACATCTTAGATGCTTTTATTTTCATTCTTTGTCTTATGTTTTATAGCCTTGGAATGATAAAGTAGATCCATGGATTAGGATTAACTAATCAATTAAATAAACACTTTGATTCACAACACTAGATCTTAGCTTTAGGATTAATTTCATGAAAATCAAATTAGCTTAAGTATACTTCCTTTTCTTCCTTCTAAGAGTCAAATTAAATTAACTTAAAATCTTTTCATAGTCCTAGGTTAATCATCTTAAGAACTTAAAGAACAAAACCCCCAAAAACAATATAAAAACATAAACACAATGAAGTAAGAAATAGGCTGCTTAAGCACATATGGTGCATCACACTTCATCAGTTTACTAGCCCTGGTTGATAATTAATGAAAGCAATTTAGGAACACTAAATTGACTAAAAATTTTGGTGCCATTGCCGAGGAAGTGTAACTAGGTAGCCTTATTCCTTGCAAAAAAAAAAAAACAATGATATGTGTAGAGAAAGAGACTCTTGGGGCAGATTTATAGCTAGATGTAGAAGCTTGATCCCTACAACAACACTCACTCCACCTAGACCAAGAGGTAGTATACCTCCATCTCAAACTCATATCCCATATTATACTTGTCATAGACTTCCAGAAGTTTTAAGATCATATATTCAGTTAGGAGGGTCTCCCACTTCATCCACTGAGGCAATCTTAGAGGAGGAAGATCCTAGGACTCCAACAGAAGGAGTAACCTTTTTCACATCCGCAGGGGAATATATTCTAGCTGAGGAATTAGGAATCCCTAGTGAAGAAGAGTTAGAAGAACCTTTCTTCAACATACCATTGATAGAAGAACCAAAAGAACAATTAGTCCTCCAGACTGAACCCTATATCAGCTTTGAAGAATCTATCATGGCAGGAAGAGGAGAAGAAGGAGGATAAGGAGAAGGAGAAATATTTAATGGAGAAAAATTACTATTTGGAGGAGGTAGAGGTAGAGGAGGAGATAGAGGAAGAGGTAGAGGAAATGCAGAGAGATGTAGAGGAAATACAAAAGGAGGCAAAGGTAGAAGAGGAATTGAAAGTTCTTTTGGATTCCCTATAGTAGATGAAGAGACAAATGCTACCATGAAAAATATCTCACCTTCTGTTCTTCCAAACTTTCATGGGTTAAAAACTGAAGACCCTGAGACACTTTTATTTGAATTTTAGGTCTTGGACAGAATTTATGACTATCTACAAGATGCTCAAAAACTCAAATTGTTTCCTTCAACATTGAAAGTAGCATCCCTGAAATGGTTCATGAATCTAATCACTAGGTCTATTGGGTCATGGGATGATATGAAGAGAGCATTCCTAGAAAGGTATTTGGACTAATGTATACCTGTTATTCATAAAGAGGAAGTGTTTAAAATGATGCAAAAGGAGGATGAAAATTTAGAGGATCTAATTGAAATATTCAACTATAACATTAAGAGAGGAAAAATGGAAAATCTAGATCAAGACACTTTAAAAGCTCTTTTGTTGAAAACAATTAGAGATGAATGGATAGATATCCTTAATATGATGGGGAAAGGAGTCATATCTCAACTTCCATTAGCTGATATTGGGGAACTATGCATTAATCTCTCAAGAGGAAAATCAAAAATTTTGAGAGGACCAAGAGATCCTGCTCTTTCTAGGGTGAACAAATCTGCATCTGGAACGGTAAGTAGGGCAGAAATTGGAAACATGCTTGATGAATTCAAAACAGACATTCTAGGGAGTTTTAGTGAACAAATAGACACCCTCAAGCTACAAAACAAGCAGAAAGCTGAAACTGATGCCTTGGCTATTTTCTGTCCAAAATGCAGGAAGAAACATGCTTTGAGAGAATGTCCTCTTGATGAAAAAACTGTAGAAGCCTGTGCAATTTGTTCTGAAAGTCATGAGACCAAGAGTTGTCCCTCAATTTCTGGTCTTAAGGCTGTTTTCCAGGAAGAAACAAATCCTACAGAACCTCTTTGTTTTGTTTCTAGAAGACCATGGCAGGGGTCACAAGCTCAAGGGTTTAACAACCAAATGTATACTCAGCCCCCACCAAATTGTATTTCTTGGCAGCAACCTTGGCCCCAATCTCAATATCAATCTCAACCTTGGGCTCAAAGTATGCAAAATCCATATGGAATATTTTCCCAGTACTGTCAATATCCTCCATCATATCAAAATTATCCTCCCCAGCAAATTATTCAACAAAACCAACAACCTCCAGCCCAAAACAAAAATCCACAAGTCTCACTTCCATTTCCTTAAAGACCAAATCGATTACCTGCCCAACCAATACCAAACCCCAACAATAAAAATCCTCAGAATACCTATATGATAGAAGGTCAACAATTTCCAACATATATGAGTACACCTATAGATCTTAATGATGTTCAACTAAGGTCTGGTAGGATATTAGAAAAGAAGAAACCTTCTGTAATTATTCAATAACAAGAAAATTCTGAGGAAGATTCTCTACATCCCAATAAAAAATTTGAAGAAGAAATAACTGTTCAAAACCAAAATTTTGAAAAAGAAAATAAAAAACAATCAATAAACTCAACTCCTATCATAGAGCAACCAACAGTATCTACTTCTGCACCTCCTTTTCCTGAGAGACTACAAATTGATAAAGGTGTAGAAAAACATATTATGTTGCCTAATTATGATTTCCTAGAAGAATTAAGAAATATTTGCATCAAAATTCCTTTATTACAAGCCATCAAGGAAATTCCAATCCTAGCAAAAACAATAAAAGAGTTGAGTATGAAGAAACGAGGAAGAAAAATTAGAGTAATAAAAAAATCCAGCTTGTAGGAAAAATAGCAGACATCATGATGGGAAAGATTGCAATTCAAAAGTATTTAGATCCCGGAAGTCCAGTAGTCAAAACACATATCAATGGAATTGAAATTCCAAATAAATTGATTGATTTAGGAGCAGCAATAAAAATCATGAGCAAACAGACCATGGAACAACTCAAGCTTCCTAATCTTCTTTATACACCTACATTACTGTAGTTAGCAGATAGATTTGTAATCAAACGGGATGGTGTATTGGAAGATATTCCAGTATCTCTAGATTCTTGGGAATATCCTGTTGATTTTTTGATCTTAATCCCTAAGAACAATCTAGGAGGACATCCACTCATACTAGGAAGACCTTGGTTGGCTACAGCTGATGCTTTCATTAGCTGTAGATCTAGTGATATGTATATTTCTGATGGTAATTCAACTAAGAAATTCACTTTGTATCCTCCAGCAAGAACAATCACAGAAATAGATGATAAGGAATGGATTGATGATGAATAAGACATACAACCTCTCTTCACTATTTCAAATATTAGTGAAGATAGTCAAATCCTAAATGCAATAGAAAATTATGAGTCATTTCCAGAGTATGAACATGATCAATTTCAAGAAAGATCTAATATTGAGTTCTTGTCATCTAGTGAGATGTCTATTTACTCTATGGAAGAATTTGGTAGCTCTACAATTGAAATATTTCCAGGGAAAAGCTTGAATACAAACAGAAACTTGGAAAAATTACAACAAGAAAAGCTAATCAATTCCTCTGCATATGCATGGGAATAAATTGACATGAAAGGGATTAGTCCTAAGACTTGTATACATCATATCTACATTGAAGAAAATTGAAAACCTATTAGACAACCCCAAAGAAGGATGAATCCAAATCTTAGGGAAATTGTGAAAGAAGAACTGCATAATTTTTTAAATGTAAACTTCACCTATCCAATTTTAGATAGTCAGTGGGTGTCTCCCTTGGTGATTGTACCTTAGAAAAATGGTAAATGGAGGGCATGCATTGATTATCAAGAATTGAATAAAGCTACTCTTAAAGATCATTTTCCTTTACCTTTTATCGATCAAGTATTAGATACATTAGCATGTAAGAAATATTTCTCATTCTTGGATGGTTTCAATGGTTATAATCAAATTCAGGTTGCACCTGAAGATCAGGATAAAACCACATTCACCTGTCCTTGCGGAAATTATGCCTATCGAGTACTTCCTTTTGGATTATGAAATGCACCAGCAACATTCTAAAGGGCAGTACTAGGAATATTCTTTGATCTAATACATGATTGTGTAGAAGTTTATATGGATGATTTGACAGTTTACGGAAATACATTTGAGGAGGCTTTAGAAAACTTGGAAAAGGTTCTTAAAATATGTAAGGAAAGAAACCTTTCACTAAGTCATGAGAAATGGTTCATGATGTTTACTGAAGGGATTGTTTTGGGACATCATATCTCAGGAGAAGGAATTGAAGTTGATAAATCAAAAGTTGAGGCCATCTCCAGGTTATCAATTCCAAGTTTCCAAAAGGATGTTAGAATTTTTCTAGGTTTCACAGGTTATTATAGATGATTTATCTAAAATTTCACCAAAATAGCATCCCCACTCTTCAAAATACTCACCAAAGACTAGAAAAAGTGTTCAAAAAAGGGCCATTTCGTCCTTTTTTTTTAATATGCTAGGAATGAAAGCATAGGATATCCCAGAGTACTTCCCCACGTTTTTTGGATGTTAAATCGGGTAAACCGTCAACCCTAATTACAGGGTCTTACCCCAAGGGAATGAAAGAGAGTCAAACCGGTTATAAGCAACAACCAATAACAATATCAAAGAACTCAATGTTTGGCTCTAGAACACTTGAGCTAACCCTTAGTGCTAAAAGAGTCATTTTGTTTATCACTTAGACTATGCAATAATAAATTTGTTTAAACTAATAATAAATTTATAATTTATTTATTAAATGATAAATAAAAATAGTGAAAGTTTTATTTAATTATAGGTGTTTTTGGATTTAACTATATCAAAATTTTGGTCAAATTTTGTTAACATTATTATATTTCAAGAGTTCCATTTTGTAAAGTAGCCAAATTTCAAAACCCTTTGTAGTCGAGAGGAGACACACAAAAAAAACCTACCCATGTTAAGGGTTGGTGTGGCCTAGGCTAGGTGTGATCCCCAAGTGCTTTTGATGACTTAGATGCTCCTAGGTTATGATTTCATAAACAACAAGCTAGTCTCGCAAGTCATGGACATGTTAGTAAAAATAAAAATCTATATTATAATTTTGTAAAGATCAGCACACTTTACTACAAAAAATTATATTAATATGACAAAATGTGAAAAATTGTATCCCCAAAAGATTTATTTAATTTTGGAGAGAAAGTTTCATTGTCAAGTTATAAGATTATTTATGAAAGGGTGGATAGTAGTACCATTTTATGTTTTTTAATGAGAAGTCATTGAATGGTCTAAGAAGTTTATATTTTTGAAGCATTTACATCTTGTTTGGACACCTCTCCTTTTGGTACCAACGAATATTATGGGGTGCCTCTAATGTCAATGAGGAATTATATTTTTCATCGAGTGAGGAGTTTGATCATAGTGCGAGTAATGAGATTGAACATACTAATGAAAAATTTCCTAATTTTGAGGATTTTCAAGGCACCAATGATGAAAGGGAAGAATATGACGGTGATCAATCTTCTTAACAATGTAATGATAACATCAATGATGTGGACAATACTCAAAATCTAAAATGAAGTAATGATTTTGATAATAATTTAAATGATTTGGATGATAACTCTCCTACTAGGGATGACTTATGGAAACAAAAATAGAGATTTCAACGGTGACATTAGTGTAGAGGAGACATACGAGAATGTTTCAAATGATAATGATGTTAATAATGATGAATATTTTCCTCCAAATGGGGAACTAAAATACACCAATAAAGATGATGAAGTTTTCCCTCTAAGTAGGGATTTTTAGGGAACTAATAAGGATGATGAAGATTTTCCTCTAAGAAATAATGATGACTAAAATGATGGTGGAGAATTTCCTCCAAGAAGGGAATTTAAAGGAACCAATTATGATGAGGATGGTTTTCGTCCAAGCGAGGATTTTATAAATAATGATAATGAAGAATTTCTTCATAGTGAAGAATTTTATGGCATCAACAATGTTCAAGATGATGAATTTTCCTTCAAGTGAATATCATAATGGAAGGTCTGATGAAATTGGTAAGGATGGAATCATTTTCCAATTGATTTTTATATTCCTCTTACTTATGAGGTTAGCAATGAAGATAATTATGGGCATAGGAATGAAGATCATGTTCCAAGTCACTCAAGTACAATAATTCATGGTGGTTAGAATTTTCTTGTTGGGTCTCCTAATGATATGGAGTATCATTATATTGAGGATGGTATTCCTCCTAGTGAAGAGGATATTCTAGATAGTGGGAATGTGTTGACGGTGCTAGAAATCTGTCAACCAAGGGGTCTCCCCGATGTGAAGTCCCAGTTAGACCTCACACCATTTAGAGTAGGATCCCCATCCAGAATACCAGCCTAATTGCCATGTATTCTTATAGATATGCTTGGCTATAATTGTCAGCAAGAGAGAGGAGTGACAATGCGCCTTTGAAAAGCAAGGTGGGTGTGCTTGGGGGTGTTCGATCGCATGTGTTTCAAATTTCTTTCACTACGGAGGGGAGGAAAAGTGAGACTCTAAGAGAGAGGTAATAGTACCACCCTAGTAAAGACACACATGAACAAGAAGTGTTCGTACAACATCAAGTTGAATAGTCCATAAACATGCGACAGTCATTGAAACCAATATGACAAGGAAGGTTTGTCTAATATCCAACAGAATGGTCCACAAGGATGTGACAACGATAATAGCAATTACAACACATTTTCAATATGATAAGCACCAAATTCCGTCAACCACAGAATACAACTTGAGCTCGAGCCCATGCTTAGCCTTCCCCTACGCATAGGGTTTTGGTGATGCGGCAGGGTGCTCCCCCTAGCTAGGGTTCGACCCAATGGTAGAATCTCAACCCCCTCCTCCTCCTCCCAAGGTTGAGGCCTTCAAGCTTCTGATTGCTTCCCAACCGAAGAAGAAGAAACAACTCGCCTCCAAATTTGTCAAGATATTGGATGAGATCCCCTCGGTGGCTCTTCCGCCTAAGGGTCCGATGAAAGTGGTCCTTTCCCTTGCGGGCCAAGCACTAGTTGGTCAGTTTGTAGGCTTATGGCCTTCACCAAAAACTACGAAAGCCCGGATCACTCGAAACCGGAAGCCCCTCATTGCAAACAATGTCACCTCATACTTCCTGGGGCGAGGTTTCTTCATGTTTGAATTTAGCACAAAGGAGGACAAGGACCTGATTTTCAGAAACAGACCCTATTTCATGGGTCCTCAAGGACTGTACTTAAATCGATAGACTCCAGACCCCTCGGAGGATGTTACATTTGTCATTCTAGTCTAGGTTAGGCTCCCAAACTTGCCTGTGCACTGCTGGAACTGGGAATCAATGCAGCAAATCAGCAACACCCTTGGGAAATTCATAGATAGAGAAAACAATAAAGACCAGTATGATTGTGCCAGAATCTGCGTGGAGGTTGATCTCGAAGTTGGGCTGCCAGAAGCCATTAAGCTAACGGTGGGGAATTGGTCCCATCTGCAGAAATTAGACTATGAACAACTGCCATTCAAATGCCGCAGATGTCATGAGTATGGCCACTTTGCCAAGAACTATCCCAAAAATGAAAGCCCGGAAAAGGATAAAGAAGAAGGGTGGCAATAAGACAAGAAACCTATAACGAGCCTTAAGGCAGGGCTAATCAGACAAGGAACGAAGAAAGGAAAGGGAAGTTCAACACCCATGGGGAGTATTCCTAAAGCCAAACCCACCCAGAAAGGTCAAGAGAACAACTTTGCGGCCTTGAGCTTAGAGACAGAGGAAGTCTAAGAAACTGATCCATGGGGTGTGCAAAAGGATCTCCAAATGTAGGAAACCCTAGAATCACTGAAGATTGGTGATTATCCTGGAGAAACCCTGAAAGAGAAAGATCCTATCTCCGAGGGGGAATATCTTGATTCGAAGGAGTCGGAGGAAGAAGGAGAAATTGTGGATTCCCAAACTTTGGTCAAAAGATCGACTAGGGGATGGAAATCCTCCAGGGAAAAGAGAGAGAAAGAAACCTACAAGGAGAAGCTGCAGGGGAGCTAGTAGACCCTAGAAAAGATGCTTGAAAAAAAACCTAAAGCATATATAAATCAAAGCCAGGGCTCTAAGGGAGCCCTCTCAGCGCAAAAAAGGAAGTAATGAATATCGTCTCCTGGAATTGCAAAGGGATGGGGAGCAACCTAAAAGAAGAAGCAATGAAAATTCTAGTAAGGTTGGAAAGGCCCAACATTCTTCTCATCCAGGAGACCAAAATGGAGGAAAGGGACTTTCTCCACAAAAGAAAATAGTTTTGGGGAAAAGGAAGAGGTATCACAGTCTCCTCTAGAGGCACCTCAGGAGGGTTGGGAATTCTATGGGACGAGACATGCTTTGAGAAAATTCTGGTTAGGTTCTACTCAAACCAGATTTTTGCTCAGTTTTTTCATCTTCATACCAAGAGACCGTGAATCTTTTCAATATTTATGCTTCGGTCATCTTGGGAGACAAAAAAAACTGTTTGGAATCCATTAGGGACCTAGCAAATGAGATTCAGATGGATAACGTCATTATCGCTAAATACATAACATTACTTTAAGCCAAGGGGAGAAGCGAGGGGGCAACATTGTAAGGGATCCAGCCAGAGAATGGGTGGAAGAACTCATTCAGGACTGGGATCTGTTGGACATCAAGCCACCCAAGGGAAAATATACATGGACCAATAGAAGAACAGGTCTGGGCCACATTACTGCAAGGTTAGATCACTTTCTCATCCAGATTTCCTTCTTGCTTTTAGGTCTTGATGTTATTTTTTCTATTCTTTCTTCATCGGTCTCCGATCATAAGCCCATGAGGCTTGAGATGAAGCCGCATTTGAATCTGGGGCCTATTCCCTTCTGTTTTAGTGCTTTATGGGTGCAAAAACTTGACTTTTTGGACAGAGTTGAGGAAGTCTGGAAACACCCTGCCAGTGGATCCCCCTTCTTTGCATGGGAAGAAAAGTTGAGGAGAGTGAAGAGGGCCCTCAAAAGCTGGGCTAAATCCCTCCCTTCTTCGACCGAGTCAAGGCGGGTTGCCCATGCCTGTTTGGAGAGTCATAAAAAATAAATGGAAGATATGGACATCTCGAAGGACAGCTTAACCCTGGAAGAGGATCTCCAGGCTAATCTTCATAATGCTTGGGAGGAGGAATTATGGAGACTTAAATCTCGCAATTTGTGGCTACAAGATGGGGACAGGAATACCTCCTTCTTTCATAAGCAGGCTCAAGCCAGAAGAAACTTTAATTCTATAGTGGAGATAACCTCAGGAGACCAATCCTTCTCCGACCCGACCAACATCAAAAAATCTGCTCATCATCACTTCAAATAATTGTACACAAAGGATAAGAAAGCAAGTCTCGGCTCCAACCTGCTCGAGTTGGTTCCCCTAAAGGTCAATGCCCAAATGAACGCTATGCTGACTTCTCCTATCACCATCAATTAAATCAAGCAGGCCCTTGATGAAATGGATTCGGACAAGGCTCTTGGGCCGGATGGGTTCACTGCTCAATTAATTAAAACTTATTGGAACATTGTCAAAAAGGATTTCTACAAAATGATCTTAAAGTCTCAGACCTGCCACAAGCTTAGGGGAAGCACCAACTCGGCCTTCTTGGACCTTATACCTAAAGAGAAGGGTTCTAGTTCTTTCAACAGATTCAGGCCAATTTACCTCTGCAACATTGGCTACAAGCTCATCACTAAAGTCATGGCTAACAGATTGAAAGGCCTTCTTCCGGAAATCATTATTGACAATCAAGGGGGATTTGTCAAAGGTAGGAAGATAACTGATAACTTCATTCTTGTTTAGGAAGTGATCCATTCAAGCATCCAAATATGAGAAAAAGGCATGGTTATCAAGTCAGACCTGGCTAGTGTGTTTGACAGAGTTAGGCACAAGTTTCTCTTTGGTGTTATGCATAAATTTGGGTTTGACTGCCGCTTTATAAGCTGGGTCAAGGCTTGCATTGCGGAACCATGGATTGCTCCACTTGTCAACAGGCATGCTGCTGACTTCTTCAAGGCCAGTCGCGAGATAAAGCAAGGATTCCCTCTATCCCCTCTTATATTTTTCATTCAAGCTTTTGTCCTCAGTTTTATGCTAGAGAAAAGACAAATCGAGCAAGAGCTTATGGGTCTTAGGATCGCTAGGGGAGTCAGAGACATAAGTCATGCTCTCTTTGCTGATGACTCCATCCTCTAAGGGGGTGCTTCCACCATCTCGGCCTCTCGCTTCAAGCTGGAGCTGGATCGCTACTGCCTCGATTTTGGGAGTGAACTTAACACAAGCAAATGCTTCGTTTATGCTTGGAACCTTACTGGCCTCGAGCTGAGCATGATCGCCAGGATTTTGGGTTTCAAAAGCTCCATGAATTAGGTGTCTTTTAAATAACTTGGGTTGCCGATATTTCAAGGATGCCCAATTGGGAGTGACTGGTACCCCTTGATAGACAAATTCAAGCTCAAAATGCAAGCCTCAGGCACGTTGTGGCTCAATCTGGTAGGTAATATTTTTCTCATTAAGTCAGTCCTTAATAGTCTTCCAATCTTTCAGATCTCTGTTCTGTTGGCTTCGGTGGGCATTCTTCGCAAGATGGAGCAATCCATTCAATCCTTTTTCTGGAAGGGAGGGAAGAATAATGCTAAGAGAATTCCGTTGATCAGTTGGAATAAGATTTCTATGCCATTGCCGGAAGGAGGCCTTCACATAAAATATCTCAGGGAGCACAACATCTCTCTGGGGTCCAAGATCTTATGGCGGCAGGTAGCAAGGAATCCAATATGGGCACATATTTCTTTATGGAAAAAACACAGCTTTGGAAAGCATCTTCGCATCCTGGAGAACTTCCAATCTAATCGAAAGGGCTCCCTAATCCATCAGCTGTGTAAGCGTGCTCTCCCGTTGCTGCGTGACCACTTGTTTTGGATTCCAGGAAATGGGAAGCATATCAACCTGTGGGAGGATAGGATCATGAATGCAGAAGTGATCGGGGAGGATCCTGAGTTGCTAGAGCTAGAAACGTGGATGATTGCTGATGGTCAATGCACGTTGTGGGACATTTCAGAATGGGATAACAGCAATTGGGTAGGGTGGTAGAAGATAGAGAGTACTTCTCATCTGGAGCAAGCATGGGCCAAATTCATGGTAGCACTAGCTAGGAAAGCCCCCCTAAATGCAAGAAAAAAAGATAGAAGGGGTTGGGGTTCCTCGAAGGGATGATATTCTGCAGTAGAAGGCTACAAATGTATTAAAGCCATTCCCACTATCCCTCGTAACCCTGCGATTTGGAAAGGGATTTGGCAGGTTAAAATAATTTCGAAGATTGATATGTTCACCTAGAAGCTGGGGCACAGTAGTGTCCTCACAGCTGAAAACTTGCAGCATTTTGGCTTCCACGACCCCTCTCGGTCCCGCTCTGTCAACAACAAGAGGAAAATTTGGTCCACATCTTTCTCGAGTGCCTATACACTCGGGACATTTGGAATGAATTATGAAATCTTGCTGGTATGGACAAAAAACCCCATCCTCCCAACCAAAATTAGAGTTATTTTGTCTAATTGGGGAGACATGGTCCCTAAGCCCTTCCCCGGGATAGGTTGGCCTTACAAGGGGTGGATGATTATCCCTAAGCTCATTTGATGGAAGATCTGGCTTGAAAGAAACAATCAGATCTTTCAAGAGAAGGCCCTAAACCAACAGCAAATTAGTGTGAAAATAAGAAGCTTATTCAAAGAAATAATGCAGGTCAAGGTGAACCAGAAGTAGTCTTGAGGCTTAAGCTAGCAAGGTAGGGAGTGGTGCTAGAAACGGGCTAAACCTTACCACGAGGAAAAATATGGAGAAGTGCAGAGAAGAATGGAAAATCAGATTAGAGGATGAGGACTTCGACAAATGGAGAAGCAACATATATATCCACACTATGTTTTTTGACGGTGCAACAAAGGGGAATCCGGGGAAGGCTGGAGGCGGAGGAATTATTCGTTGCCCTTCAGACCAAATCATTTCCCACTTTGCCTAGGGTTTGGGGCTTACTTCGAACAATCATGTGGAAGCCATGGCTCTCCTCCAAGGCTTGAAACAACTGCAAAAACATGGAATCAAGGAGGCTCGCATCATTGGAGATTCACAAAGCCTCATTGGCTTGATTGTGACAAAATTGGTCCCTAAAGATCTCTGCTTGCAATGGTTTTTGCTCGTATCAATAAGCTGATTGTGTCCTTTGACAAACTTCAGTTATTTCATGTCCTTCAGAAAAATAACAAAGATGCGGATCTTGAAGCCAACATTGTTGTCTCTTTACAAGCAGGATCTATCCTCTGCGAAGAGGGGGATTCATGGGATCCTTTGCCTTAGCCGGCCCCTCTCCTTGTTATGTATTTTTGTCTCTTGTTGCAGCAATTTGTTTGTATTAGAAGGTTTGCTAGTCATTGTGAAATTGCTAGATTAAATGTAAGAAGCAGAGTAGGCGAATTTTTCTTGTTCAGAAACCCCCTAAACATTAGGTCTCCAGATGTAAAACCTCCGAGCATAAGACTCGGTACTTTTTAATCAATATAAACATATCCGCTTCTGTTAAAAAATATATATATGATAAGCACCAAAATAACCGAAATAATTCAATTACTTTATCACAGATGAAAACAAACATGAATTACAAACATTCGAAAAATAGTCTTACAAATATCCATAATCCATGCATGAAGAACTTTCTAGCCCATAATGCTTCTGATATTAAGTAAAATTTCCAAGACACATGTATACAATGAACACCACTAGCTCGAGTAGTGGAACGTTGGAGCCACTCCTTGCTCCTCAAAATAACTAGCTTATCTCTCTAATGTGTTGCAGGAGGATCCAAGGTGAAAATTCATTTTCTCATATAATGAGGGTGTATATATAACTAAGGGTTGATGCTTCACCCTCCTTATGACTCTTTGACTACCCTCATTATTATTTGACTTCCTATGAATTTTTGACTTACATGACTCTCCATATTCCATGTGTGTCCTTTGGAATTCCACTTTACAATATATTTTGAACAATTTACATGACCCACAATAATGATGTGCCATATGATGACTGGTGACATGACATGACATGACACTGGTGACAAGGAACATGATGATATGACAGTGCCAAGTTTTCCTTCTAGCTACCATATGTTCAAGAAAAGGTGAGGGGTCTTTTGTGTGATGTTGATCTTGACCTTCTGTTTGAGTTTGGTGTTCCTTTGTCTTCTTGCCTGCTAATAATATTATCTATTTAGCTCCATATGTTTATTCTAGCATTTCACCTTATCCATCTCCTTCTTCATCACCTTGCCATATCATCTCAGAGTTCCTACATCTGCAATTCACTCATGACAAGACGACATGAGTCCGATAAACCCCTAATATAAGATGGTGCACATTGATCCACTAGTTGAGCCAAAACTGGGTGATAGGTTGGGAAAGAGCCTCAGTAACTACACAGTTGTGCAACTCAGGAATTCAGGGGTGGAGCTTGGGCTCTTATACTGCACAATGCATAGTTCAGGCTAGACCGAGAAAAAATATAGCACAGTTTTAGAGCTCAGGGTGGCAAGATGAGGGATTTTGAATTGTTTTAGCCAATTCTGTAGTTATAGAGGGAATATGTGATCTGTATATGTAAACTTGAAGGTTTATGGTAAAATTTCCAAGTAAAATGTTTAGTTTTTTATGCAATTATGATATTACATTAACACATAACTATAACTTTTATCTCAGTTTTGCAGAAATAAAGAGACAACAATACCATAACAAAAAACATAAGACAAAAAAAGATGAATGAGTTAACCCCTCCTCGACTACATCTCTTGGTCCAACTTCCAATGTTTGGCCTCTTTCATTATGCTAAAAAAATGTGGCACTATAAACTTGCAGTGCTCATAATGCAAAAATATTTTCACCGATGGCTCCAGAACAATAAAAAACCCCTAGCTAGGTTATTTTTTCAATAAAAAAGGTCGAAAATTGAATGAGTTATGCCAAAGAAGTTTTTCTACTAATTTTCCTCCAATTTGTACCCACTTGCTATCCGTTCTACATTTTCCGCCTTTTTCAGCCATGTGGGGCGAAAATTTTGCCCCACGTCGGCGAGATTCATGTCGGTTCGGGTGAAAATTTTCACTTCATTAAATTGTCTAATAAAGCCCATGAACCGATAAGATCGCGCCACTTGGTGCAATTTCCGCCATCGGATTGGGGTTAGTTCAAACGAACTACCATCGAAATATTTACCGCCCTATGAAGTGGAGTTGGTGATTGGGGTTGGGTTAACACCCACCGTGGTTAATATTCAAATTTTGCATGCCATACAAAACTCAACAAATTGTCTAACGATGGTGTGATGTGGTTCCGTCGGTGGTTGGTCCATGTAGTTTGAAATCTAACTAAATTGTGGTGGTAATGTTGACTAGTGGTTTGAGTCGCGGTTTATGCCATAACATAAAACTTAACCTCTTTCAAATTTTTGCACGTGACATGTGACTCCCGAAACTACCGATAATATAACATAAGGTTTGGGTTATAATATATGGTGGATCATATAACATATGGTTTGCAATGTTGAACTATGGTTTGGGGTTGCGGGTTAACTGATCTAAATGGAGGAGTATTAGTGAATGCTATGCTAAGTACCTCTTTCAGATTTTAAACATGCTTACTTCTTATGTGCATAGATTTGAACTAAATAGTAGGTTACTTCAATGGTTTCTTTTAAGTGTTCTTCAACCAGTATAATTCCATGAACAAATTGTAAAGCATGAAATCATCAAACACTTGAAAATAAATATGCATCAAATAATAAGACAAAAACCATTGATAAAGGAGTTCATCCCTCTTGGGATACATCTCCTGGTCTGTCAACATGACTAGACCCCTCTTGTATTTGGTGTCAAAAGTAAATATCAGTTTGCTACCAATAACATGTGGCTATTACCCCTTTAAGGTAATTTTATTCTGCAAAGAACTCTCACAACATCAGCAACACAACATATCTCCTACAAATATGACATTCTTTCACCGGTGAGAGCTAGAAGCCCCTCACATACACCCTTCAATTCCACACTGAAGAATGAAATAAACAACTTCATGAATAAATAAGTCAAACCAGAGTTGAACCATGCTAGTCATAGGTGTTGCAAAAAAATTTCTGGAGGTGGGAAAATCCCTACAAGGTCTCCTCCTTGCTCAACAGCTTCCAAAACTGCTTCAAACGTCTAATTGATCCATACACCTTACTTTTCAAACCTGCAATAGGACCCTAAAGATGTTCTCAAATTAGTATACAAAGGTTACCAATGCATTCACAGTATCCAAAAACCCCTAAGTAGCCTCTTTTGGCTCTTCAAATGGTCTTAAGGTGAAGTAGATGTGGCCTCCTCTCCTAGTGGCCCTAGGCATCTTTAATATTAAAGCTGGAAAAATCACTTCCAGAAGTGCTCCTTTGCTTTTGAAACCTGCACCAAACTTCTCATAATGCTAGGACAGACTCTTTCTAAGCCCAATTTGGTCGAAATTTTCTCAATTTATGGCTCAGTCAAATTTTCCTAGGAAAACGCCTCTAAAACTGGTGCAACTCTAGTTAACTCCACAAAATTTGGAGTTTCTGTCGAAATTGGCAGACTCCGCCTATTAGTGCTATTCTGTGATTAAGGTTAACTATAGATTAAGTGCTAGTTAAGAGTGCTTAAAGTGCTAACTGCGCATCAATCTAATCCACAACTTAATTAGGGTTTAGCACCTTTTAAACCGGATTAGTGGTTATTAAAATTTGTTTTTAAAACTTAAACTTCGCATTTAAATTGGAGCTCTGTCGGTGGTTGTAGGCGGCGGTCCTATGGACAAGGGCTGGCCCCTCTTTTCCCTATCGTTATATATTGGAAACTTAAAATAAAAGTCGGCTCCGTTATATTGTAAGAACCAATACGTAGGAGAGATGCTAGAGCTTGGTGCTGGTGGAGGGTAGGTCGCTAGGTCGAACCCTAGAGCCTCCATAGAAATTTCGACCAAAAAATTTTCATAACCTTTCGACCTTTGGGGGGCACGTGGCAACCCCCGGGCTAACCACGTGTTGTGACCCAATTAGTCCTACCAACACCAATCAAACTGCGACAACGAACCAAAATTTCAACCAACCACTAGTTGACACTTGTCAGATTCTCATTTGACCAACTGGAGGAATATTCTAAGGAATATTGTTTTTGCTGACTGGGTTGCCCAATCATCATCTTGTCAATTCTGCACAAATTTTAGCTATTTGAGAAAATGGACAACAGGCTCTAACTTTCTCATACATAGTTAGTTTTTGATGAAACGAAGTGTGCCAGTATCAGGGCAAAGAGACCTATCCGGTCATTAAGTTTTCAAGAAATTTTGAGAAATTTTAGTTTTGAGTTTAAATTTGAGCTCCTGATCATATCTCCCCACTGAAATACTTTTGGTCTCCAAAATTTCATTTTCATCTGTTTAGCAAATGAAGGTACAGTTCCTTCATTCTTCTAAACTTGACACAATCGAAGTTTGAAGTGCCTTGATGACTCCTTTTCATGCCGAACTTGAATTGTAACTTGACCAAAGGTTTCAAGTTGGTTGTTCTTGTCAAATTTTCCATGTTTCTATGACCATGCATAACAACATCCTTCCCAAGAAGAATTCAATGGTGTTTAGCTGCAAAAATCATTATCGAGGAAAAAATCCAAAAGACTTTGACATAAACCAATACAAGATGCACATGGAGAATACTTGTAGAAATTAAGTGTTGAACACATTTGTACATACAAAATATGCTACCACTACTCATACAACAGTTTTAAAAAATTCTTTCTGACATAATCAATGAAAAATGCATTTTACAACAAGGAGAAACTTGACACCCAAATTTTCCATTTCAATTATTTAACAACCAAGCCAAACTAGCATAAACATGCTAAATAAAACACTGTTGCATGTAAGTGATTTATTCATGAATTATCACTTTTACAAATTACCCACTATGGAGATATGCAACTAGTGCAAACAAAGACTTACAATCTTCAACTGGACAAATAGTCCAAAAATTTCTTACCCAACATGGTAACTGAACCCTCTATTTGAACTTTTCCTTCTTTTGAAGCTGCTTCATGAATAGTCGCATCTTGTGCCACTTTTTCTTTTGTCGCTTACTTTTCCGGTGCTTGCATGACTTGCTTGCCCTTACCAGGATGAAGTTGTGGAAACAATTTCCAACACTTCTCGATCCAATGCCCACTGATATTGCAGTGAGTGCAAACGTTCCTTTGAGCTCTTCTTAGCTCACATGCATTTTTCTTTGATTGAGTTTTCCTCTTCTCATTCTCATTCTCAAGAGACATAAACATCTTCTTGATGATGGGTTTTATTTTGTCACACTCATCTACACAATGGTTAGAAGAAATGAAAAAAGTGCATGGAGACATTCTCCTCAACATGTCACTCAAGTCAACAGGTTTTTTTCCTTTAGGAGAAGCATTTAAATGAATAGGACAAGTATACCTTTTATTGGTGTCCTTTGGCTTATGCTTCCTAGATGATGAACGTGCATAGATATAAGAAGTTGAATAAGCTTCTTCTTCAAATTTTTCATCTCTCTCTGGAGATGTTAGCCATCAGTAAATTTTGTTACAACAAATGATGGCTAAATGTGTTCTTAAGCCTTCAAGAGATTATTTTCATAGAAAATTACTCATTCTGGAAGCCTTTTGGTGTCCTCTAACTCAAGAGTAATCTTCACTGTTGTTTCCTTCAGAAAATCCTCAAGAAGCCCTGCTGTATAAAGGAGAATGTTTTCAGCCATTTTCTCCATCTTTTCACCTTCATAATTTCCTTCAAAATCCCCCCATATCACTCATTTTTCCCCTTTACATATCCCTCATTTTCCTCTGTAAAATATCTCCTTTCCTCTCATTTATCCTCCATTCCCTTAAAAACCCCTTTTTAACCATTAAATCCCCTTTTACTTGGTTAAAAACCCTCTTTTCTTCCTATCGGAACCTCAAAAAAACACTAAAAAAGGCTTAAAAATCCTCCTTTTTTTCCTTATTTCCGACCTTTTTATATACAGGCTTTAAGCCCCTTAGGGCTTAAGCCCTTAGCCTTTTTCTCCATATGGCTTAGCCCCGCAATCGGGCGCTTAAACCCTTCTCCCCTTTTCGCTTCATACCTTGCTCCCGGTCATCTTTTCCCCCATAAAACCTTCCCTCGCTTTGTTTAGCTCCCTTTCTTCGTTATTCCCATCCTCTGTGCTATGCATTTCCCTGATCAATCCCTACCGTAAATCTTATTGATCTAAAATTTCCCTCTTAACCCGATCAAATAACCCATCGCACATAACACTACCGCTCTACGACAAAATAGCCAACGTCTCCCCTCGGCCCCACCTTCCACCAACGAAACCATCTCCCAATCTTCGTCTGCCACCTGGCCTTCACTACCTCCTTGCCCGCGCAACTTCCACCATTGCGCTCCCCTGTGGCCGTAGATCTACCACCCGCAAATCCAACGACCCACATTTGATTTCGCGTGGATTTTTGGTGTCAAGGTTTAACGACCCAAATCTATGCGAAATGGGCGGTTGTGGGGTGGACAGGTGTCGCACCCTGTATGGAATCACGTTCATTTCGCGATAAACCACTTACCACCCACCGGCAGCGTGAAAACCATCGGTGGTATTCCCGAAGCCACTTTCGCATCATTTCGCGCTAAAATACAAATTCAAACCCTGTTTTCGCAGCTTTCGCCTCTCTGCCTGGAATTTCCTCTTCCGCTTGCGTATCCCGCTCGTTTGTACATCGCTCCCACGCCCCGAACTCCTGAAGTAGTTTAAACATTAAAATGCAGGTTTTATTAATGATTTTTGGTCTGTATGTAGGTTCAATGATGTTTCTAAGGCCGAAAAGCCTTCCCACAGTACATAAAGGGACAAGGCCGGAGGTGATGACCTTCGTGGCCCAAACAAAGGCAAAATCACGAAGAAAGGGATTCCACAGGGTTCGAATTCATGGTTTGACTGGTGCCTCATGAGCATTGGTTATACAATCAAACCCTCTAGTGCATGGAAGCCACTTGTATAGAGGAAAATACAGGAGAACAATGAAGATTAAAGATTAAGGAATAAAGCAAGAAAATCGAGGACTTAACCAGTGATTTACAAGGATAAAGCACAGTGAAGGACAAGCAAATTAAAGGTTAATACAGTCAGCAAAAGACAAAAAGCTCGAAGATGATTATAAAGGCCCAAAAGCAAGATTAAGGCCTAAATCAGTGTTTAAAGCCACAAAAAAGATAGATCAGTAAATAAAGCCTCCAAATTCCACATCAGTGAGGCAATTAATCCTAAAAAATGCCACGTGCCAGCTTATTTGCCTCAAAAGAATACAAATTGAATGCACAATCAAAGATATTTCCAAAGACAGCTCAAAAAGTAATTTCCAGCCTACCAAAAGCCTCAAAAGTCAACAAAAGTGACTGAAGTTGATGGAACTTAATGTAAAAATCAATTAACAGAGTTAAGACATTAAATATCTTCTCCATTAGACCTCCCAAAGGCCGAGAAGCCATTACTCTGTATTAATTGAACAAATAACTCTACCTTTCACTCCACCTCCTCAATTTACCTATAAATATTGTATGAGGAGTTCATTGTTATTGTTGGTTGAATACTTATCAAGTGTAAATAGTTGCTGAGGCTGCTAAAGCTCTGTAGTAATTGAAGAAAGATAGGCTGAGATGAGAAGTTTGAAGCTGTAAAGACCTACTGGACTTGAAGATTGTAACTGGTTTGAACATCAAATATACAAGTTGATTTATGGGATCCTATTCTATGTCAATGGTGATGTTTTTCTTACTGTACTTGTTATTTTACTTATGTTTTCATACTGTCCACTTTCTCTGATAAAGAACAACAAACATAGATTAGGATTTACTTCTAAAAGTACCCTAAATTTCACTGATAAGCTTTGTCTTTATGTTTTCTTCTAATTGTGTTTTGAGGATAATTCAATAGAGTATAACCAGTGAAGTGTTGGTAAGCCCATGTTCCCTGAGTACAACTTGAGATATTGTATTTGAAAGTTTCCCTAAGAGTATGCCAAAAGCAGGCCACGTTAAAAGTCCTTACCTGATCTTAGGCTACTTTTTATGTTTATCTTAACTGTTTTCCTTTGAGAATATGCTGAAAGCAGGCTAGGTTGAAAGTCCTTACTTGATCTTAAGCTATTCTTTGTTTTTTTTCTCTTGAGAGTCTGTTGCAAGCAGGATAGGTTCAAAGTCCTTACCTGATCTTAAGCTTCCCTTTGTTTTCTCATATGTTTGCTTCTTTCACCACACTTCTTAATGTTTCATATCACTAATCAACTTAAAGAGATCCTTTGATATAGATGACTTGCCCCATGGACCATTCTTGAAACTTGTTGTGCAATTAAATCCTTTTGTGACTCCATAGCCCAATGGATTGATATTGTTTCTTACCTATCCTATCAGCTGAACCATTATGTTAACTTGCTCACACCTTTACGCTTCAAAAGACTTCCTTCATTTTGATGATATCCATCCCAACCAAAAGCAAACAAAACCCTTGTACTTCATAACTAGCCTAATATCATATCTTTTCTAAACACATATAGAGAGATCCCTCTCTGAATCCAGGAGGGATAGATCCTAGGATTCCAAAGTGGTTTTGATGTAGGCTCTGCAGCGTTTGTTCTTTCCAATATTGCAAACTACGGAGGCCTAACAGGAGATACCTTAAAGTCGCTTTTGTATTTGGAGAACCAAGAAGGTACTAGTTCCGAATGCAAAGTGCAACACCTTGCCTTCTCATGTCCTCTTTTGTGGTAGAAGGTACATGATATATAATAGTTGTCATCAGAAGACCATTATTCTAGTGCAACATAACCCAAGCCTTCATACTTAGGTATCTATTATACCTCTATTGGGTTCTTGATGCCTTATTGATTCACCCCAAGACCTAAGCCTTCCTTGTAACCCATATTTTCCAAGAGCTTAGACCCAATGCCTCTGTTGTGTCTTTCAAAGGTTGCAAAATAATTTACATTAACATATGCATGTAAATAAGGAGCATATGCATGCTCACCATTTTCTCATCTCTTAATTGAGGCACAAATATGGTTTCATACTCATTTCTGATTATGAAGGTGTCCTCTTGGACTCTTTTGTTCTCTTCTTTCAGCTCCTTAACATGAGGTGCTGATTGAACCTCATCCTCCACATCATGTGGAAAAAAAGAACAAACATTTCCATCTTCCATCTTGGAAGGGATTTCTACATTAGAAATTTTGCTCAAATTTGTAGAAAACTATGAAATTTGTGGAGAAGATGGTGGTTTATGACCATTATTTTTACCTTCTTCCTTTGTTGGAGAGAATTTCCTCCTGAAGATCTAGAGCCTTCACCTTGCAGTTGTGAGTTCCTCTCTTCATAGAGGACCTTCACCATCTCTGACATGTCCCAAAAACCCTTTTTGAAGCTTTCATCTTTTTTCAGGCTTGTATGTTTTCCTCCTTGAGACATGCTTACTGAAGCCTCAGGAATCTCAGGAGGTGAAACTTGAGGTGGAGCTTGTGGAAACTCTGGCCTCCTTCTCCTTATTCCAACTTGGGAATTTGCACCAAAAAGTTTTCCTTTCACTCTCTGGAGCTTTAACATTGCAATAATTTTCACCCTCTTTGCACAAGCAACACAAGCTAGAAATAAACTGGCAGCTCTGATACGAACTTGATTTGAATGGAGGATTATTAGTGAATGCTATTCTAAGTACCTCTTTCAGATTTTAAACATGATTGCTTCTTATGTGCATAGATTTGAACTGAATAACATGTTACTTCAATGGTTTATTTTATGTGTTCTTCAACCAGTATAACTCCATGAACAAATTGTAAATCATGAAATCATCAAACACTTGAAAAGAAATGTGCATCAAACAAAAATACAAAAACCATTGATGAAGGAGTTCACCCCTCCTGGGCTACATCTTCTGGTCTGTCAACATGAATATACCTCTCTTGTATTCGGTGTCAAAAGTAAATATAAGTTTTCTACCAATAAAATGTGGCTATTACCCCTTCAAGGCAATTTTCTTCTGCAAAGAACTATCACAACATCAACAACACAACATATGTCCTACAGAGATGACATTCTTTCACTGGTGAGAGCTAGAATGATCTCACATACACCCTTCATTTCCACACTGAATAATACAATAAAAAACTTCATGAATAAATAAGTCAAACCAGAGTTGAACCATGCTAGTCACCGTTGTTGCAAAAAACTTTCTAGAGGTGGGAAAACCGCTACAAGGTCTCCTCATAGCTCAACAGCTTCCAAAATTGCTTCAAAAATTTGATTGATCCATACACCTTACTTGTAAAACTTGAAATATGACCTTGAAGATGTGCTCAAATCAATAAACATAGGTTACCAATGGATTCACAACATCCAAAAACCCCTAAGTATCCTCTTCAAGATCTTCAAATGGTCTTCAAGTGAAGCAGATGTGGCCTCCTCTCCTTGTGGCCCTCAACATCTTTAATCTTTAAGATGGAAAAATCACTTCTAGAAGTGATCCTCTGCATCTGAAACATGCACCAAATTGCTCAGAATATCCAAAAATTCTAAGATAGACTCTTTCTGAGCCTAATTTGGTCGAAATTTGCTCAAGTTATGGCTTAGTCAATTTTTCCCTCCTCTAAAACTTGAGCAACTATAGTTAAATCCACCAAATCTAGATTTCCTGCCAAAATTGTTGAACTCCACCAATTAGTGCTAATACGTGATTAAGTTTAATTGTAGATTAGGCACTAGTTAAGCACACTTAAAGCGCTAACTACACTTTAATCTAATCCGCAACTTAATTAGGGTTTAACACTTTTTAAACCAGATTAGTGGTTAATAGAACATGTTTTTAAAACTTAAATTCCACATTTAAATTGGAGCTTCACCGGTGGTCGTAGGCGGTGATCCTATAGACCGGGGTTGGCCCCTCTTTTCCCCGCCATTATACATTGGAAACTTCAAATAGAAGTTGGCTTCATCATATTGTAAGAACCAATATGTAGGAGAGACATTAGAGCTTGGCACTAGTGGAGGGGAGGTTGCGGGGTCGAACCCCAATGCCTCCATAAAAAATTTGACCAAAAAAGTTGCATAAACTTTCGATCTTTGGGGGGGGGGGGGCACGTGTCGCCCTTTGGGCTAGCCACGTGTCGTGACCCAATTGATCCTACCAACACTAATGAAACTGCGTCAACAACCAAAAACCAACCACCAGCTGAAACTTGTATGCTTCTCATTTGACCAAATGGAGGAATATTTTGAGAATATTCCAAGAAATATTCCTTGGAATATTCTTTTTACTGACCGAGCTGTCCAATAATCATCCTATCAATTCTGCACAAATTTTAGTTGTTTGAGAAAATGGACAACAGGCTCCAACTTTCTCATATGGAGTTGGTTTTTGATGAAACGAAGTGCACAAGAATCAGGGCGACTAGACCTATCCGGTCGTTCAGGTTTTGAGTGATTCCGAGAACTTTGATTTTTGAGCTTAAATTTGAGCTTCTGACGATTAACCTCACGCCTCGACCCCCAATGCTCCAAGCACTAAACCTTAAATATGACCCCAACTCCTATGTTAATTAGCAACACAGTAGGTATACTGGTGGAGAGCTTTGTTGGCGGTCGGTAGGTCATGGGTTTGATTCTTCAGAGGTTTGTTGAGGTGTAAACAAAATTTTACACCAATCTCAGGAGGCCACATTACAACCACCCATTAACCCATGTGGCCTCTCCTAATTAGACCACCTCAATGATCCTTCAACCAGTGGAATTAAACCAACCACCAATGAACCAAAATGTGAAACTTGTCATCATACCATTGGCCGCAAGAAATACACAGTCAACTACCCAATCATTTCCTATTCAACGTACATACTGATGAATGGGCATCCTTGCAACTTCATTTTTAAAATTTTAGTTGTTTGGCAAATCGATCAAAACACTATATCATGAGCATACGATATCAGTTTTGAGTGAAAAAGGTTGAGTTGGATTCAGGGTGATGAGATCTTCGCTTTGGATTTAGTTTCGAGCCATTTTGAGAAATTTGAATTTTGAGAATTTTATTGATCCACTAGATCATTCCTCCCCACTGGAAGCTTTTGGACCCCAAAAGATCACTTTCAGTTAACAAACAAATGAGGGTAAAATTACCTCACCCTTCCAATCTCAATACATTTGGATTTACTTGGATTTGTTCCTTTGAGCCCCACACATAGGTACTCCACGTTCCCTCATTTTGAAGTCCTTGTTTTCCTATCAAGGATGGTATCTTGCTGTAACTATTCAAGATATTTAGGAGTTAAATATTCAATTGAAGGAATCTGAACATTATCTCCTTGATATTCAATCAAAGGAGGCTCATAAAACCTTAAATTATCAACATTAACAACTGCATAAATTTTCATATATGAAAGAAAATCAAACCCGAAGGCATTATTACCAATATTTTCCAAAATTTTGAATGGAAAATATCGAATTGGTTTAAATTTTTAACCTTATCCTTGGAGCATCTCTTTGCTAATGTGAAGCCAAACTTCATCATCGACTTTGAAACTGTGATCCACACGATGTTTATCATGTCTTATCTTGTACTTGACTTGAATATTTTCCAAATGGTCTTGAACTTTTTTATGCACCAATTGAACTCGTCCAATTAATATTTTGGTCTTATCTATGTCACCATGTCCATCAATAACAACATCTTTCCCAAAGATAAAATCTAAAGGATATTTAGGAAATTTTCCCAAGCATGCCTCAAATGGCGATGTTTGAGTCGATGAATGCTTGGCCAGGTTGTAAGCATGCTTAATATAGTGAAAATTTTCATCCCACAACTTAGGATTCTTGCTGCAATAACCTCGAAGAAAATGTATCACTGTTCTATTCACCACCTTTGTTTGGCCATATGTTTGCAGATGGAATGTTGTGCTCTTTTTCAATTTTGTGTCCATGAGTCCCCACAAGCTTGACCAAAAGTTCTTGACAAAACGAGAATATTGATCACTAACAATGGACGTGGGAAATGTAAAATGTACCCATACATTCTGAAAGAATAATTGAGTAGTATGTTCAGCTGTAACTTGCTTTTTACATGGAATCAAAATACACATTTTGTTGAACCTATCCACAACTACATAAAGATAATCATGACCTCTCCTATACATAGGTAGACCTCCTACTAAATCCATAGAAACACTTTCTCATGGACGGGAACGTACTGGAAGTGGTGTATACAATCCCAACTTTCTATTGCTAGGCTTATTGACAGCACATAATGAACATCCTCTTACAAATCGTGATACACTTCCAAGCATACGAGGCAAGTAACAATACTTCTGCAACTTTTCCACTGCCTTACCTACACTGAAATGACCAACAATAAGAGAAGTATTCACTTCCCTTATGATGTTGGCTCTCTCTCCCTGTGGAATACAAAGCTTGCCAAGATATTACAACAAGTTATCATACACATGATGATCCAATTATTCTACTTAGTTACCTTGACAAAAATTCACATATACATCTTAGAAATAATTATCTAAAGCATATTTCTCAACATAGCTCTCATGCATGACAAAATTATGCTTAAGAATAACAGATGCACTAAAAATTGGTCTATAAAGCATAAACAACCTTGTTATAGATACCTTTATTATACCTTATCACCAAGTCTAATTGTTGAAGAAAACCCATCCATCTAAAGTGCCTCACTTGTTGTAGCTTTATTTGTGATTGCAAGTATTGCAATGGCTAATGATCCGTGTGAATTATTGTTTCCTTACCCATCAAGTAATGTTTCCACTTTTTCACACTTTGCACCAATGCGTACAATTCCTTATCATATGTAGGATATTTAATCACTGCACCATTAAAAGTTTCTGAATGAAAACAGATGGGCTTACCATGTTGCATCAAGACTGCACCAATGTCATAGTCACTTGTATCAATTTGAATTTCAAATGATTGTCTCATGTCAGGAAGTGAAAGTACAGGTGCTGAATTGATATTTTCCTTCAATGCATCAAATGCTTTTTGTTGTTTGCCTCCCCATTTAAAAATCTTCTTCACACTTGTGAATGCATGCAATGGAGCTGCAATGGAAGAAAAGTTAGAAATAAACTTTCTCCAATATTGGGCTGCTCCCAAAAAACTTCTAACCTCTGTCACTGTCTTGGGATTTGGCCAATTCAAAATGACATCAACCTTGGAGGGATCTATTTTCAGCTCACATCCTCCAATAATATGACCCAAGTAGACTAAAAAGGTTTTTCCGAATTCACATTTCAACATCTTTAAAAACAATTGTTCTTTCTTCAAGACATCTAACACTTGCTTGACATGCATGACATGTTCTTCACGAGACTTTCTGAAAATTAATATGTCATCTAAGTATACTATCACAAATTCATATATAAAATGCCTTAAAACATCATTCATTACACACATGAATGTAGAATGAGAATTAAAAATCCCAAAGGGCATAACCAAACATTCAAACAAACCTTGCTTTGTTTTGAATGTTGTCTTCCATATGTCTCCTTCAACGATCCTAATATGATGATAGCCACACCTCAAGTACAAATTAGTGAAATACACAACATATTTCAATTGATCAAGTAAATCATCGATTCTAGGAAGAGGGTAACGATTATTTATCGTAATCTTGTTTAATGCACAGAAGTCCACACACATGTGCCATGTTCCATCCTTCTTTGGCACTAAAAAAATAGGTGAACCGCATGGCGATGTACTTGGTCGGATGATACCCTTATGAAGAAAATATTGGATTTGTTTCTTAATTTCTACATTTTCCATCACTAACATCCTGTACATGCCAATGTTAGGAAGATAACAATCTTTCTGCAATTGGATTTCATTCTGGATTCCTCTTTTGGGAGGAAATCCCTTAGGCTCCTGAAACATCTCATCATATTGGTTAACAACATCAACCAAATCAAATTTCAACTTTGTATCACAACCTTGAAAGGCTTCATTCTCAACATAATTATTGGGTTTTATCATCAAAAGTACAAAATTCTTGCTAGAGTTAACAAGTCTCTTCATTTGTCCAACATTCACAAGTGAACAGTTTAGTTTCTTGCGATGGGCTCTAACAATGTACTCAATACCATATTTAAACAAATGATACTTGTTTTCATGGTGATGAAAGATAGCTCTCATGTCATAAAGATGTGGGCTTCCCTAAACAATACCGGATATGTCTAATGACACTACATCAAGTTCTACCTCATCAATGACGTTTGTAGTAATAACGAATTTCAGTTTGCATTTTTTAGTTACTTGTAGCTTTGCATTGTCACACACCCAACCTAAAGGATAAGGTTTAGGATGAGTAATGGTTTCCAAATTTAACTTTTTGACAATTTTTACAGAAATGAGATTTGCTTGTGAGCCACTATCAAATAGAGTATCAATTTTGTTATGTTTTGAGATAACTGTAATATGGAAAATATATGTTCTTTTTTTTTCATTTTGAGTTTCATTTTGGCTATTTGAAGAACTAGTACTAGAAATGGATTCCTTACCTTTCAATCCCATAGTTGTGACCTTTGTTTCATCTCTCGAATCGGATCCTAAATCATGTTGTGTAGTTGCAGTTGTCTTTTGTTTTTCTTTTGTTGTTAAACTTTTTGGGTCTCATCTTAGGATGAAGTTTCCAACAATGATCTTCATTGTGACCTTCCTTTGAACAATTCTTGCATGTTAATTTTTCTCCCTCTTTCTTGATGGAAGCATTTTTCTTTTCTTTTCCTATGAATTTACCCTTTTCTTTGTCTCCACCCTTAAATGGTTTTTCGCTGCCCTCTCGTGGGACATTTTCCCCTCTTGATTCTAGATGTGTTTCCTATACAAAAACCTCATCTAAATTTGTAGGTTTAAACATGAGAATAGTGTGTCTCAAGTAACTATGTAAACCTCCAATGTATTTGAGTAAAATTTCTTGAGAGGATAAATTTAAAACCAAAATCAATACTCTCCTTATAAACTCTTGGGTATAACTTTGCACACTTTAACCCTTTAATTGCCTAAAGTTTTTCCAATCAATGATATCTTTTTGCATGTATGCTAAAGGATAAAATTATCTTCTTAATGCAACAACAAAATAATTCCAAGAAGATAAAACCTTACCATGTTTCTTCATGCCCTCTTGGCTTTTGGCTTCCCACCAAATGAGTGCTACACTTTCCAACCTTAATGAAGAAAGTTGAATCTTGGTCTCATCATGTTTGATCTTTTGTATCCTTCAATACAATTCAAGCTGACGAATCCAATTATCTAATTTTTCAGCATTTACCTCTCCATTATACATAGGCAATTCAAACTTTATGTCAAGTTTAAAAAGTGGATTTTTACCATGTCCCTTTGGAGAATGTGGAGGTGTTTGTGAAGGGGTTGATGTAGAAGATGATGATGGTGAAGATGGAGGTAAAGAGAAAGGTGGAGTTAAATGTGGTTTGTCACCATTCCCTCCATTCCCTTAAGGATGCTTGTCACCATCTCCTCCATCTCCCTTTGGAGAATTGAAACTCTTGCCTTACAACCTTGTATTCCTCTCTTCATTGAGAACTTTCACCATCTGTGTCATGTCAAAGAATGCCTTTTTGAAAGCCTTCTCATCCTTAGTCATATTATCAGGCTCCCCTTCATGTGCTATGAATGTTGAGGCTTTTGGTGAAACTTGAGGTGAAACTGGTGGTGGATATTGTGGCAAATGTGCTCTCCTTGACCTAGCTTGAGGACTTGCTACCACAAAATTTCCTTCTCCTATTTTGAGCTTCAACCTTGTAAGCATTAGAAAAACTTGCAACAAAATTAAACCCTCAAAACAACCAAAGAACCAAATATCTGATACCATACTGATCTGTATATGTAAACATGAAGATTTATAGTAAAATTTGCAAGTGAAATGTTTAGGTTTTTATGTAATTATGTAAATTACATTAACACATAAAATATAATTTTTATCTCATTTTTGCATAAATAAAAGAGACAACAATACCATAAGACAACAAATGATGAAGGAGTTCACCCCTCGTGGACTACATCTCTTGGTCCAACTTCTAATGTTGGGCCTGTTTCATTATGCTCAAAATTATGTGTTTACATAAACTTGCAGTGCTCAGAATGTAAAAATATTTTCACCAATGGATCCAGAACAATAAAAAACCCCTAGTTGGGCTATTTCTGCACTCAAAAAGGTCAAAACTTGACTGAGCTATGCTCCATAGAATTTTTCCTACTAATTGTCCTCCAATTCGCACCCCCCTGCTATCCGTTCTACTTTTTCCACCTTTTTCGGCCACGTGGAGTGACAATTTTGCCCTATGCCGGCGAGATTTGTGCTGGTTCGGGTGATTTTTTTTACTTTAGTAAATTGCCTAATAATTCCCATGAACTGATAAAATCACGCCACTTGGCACAATTTCCGCCATCGGATTGGGGTTAGTTCAAACGAACTCCCGCCGAAATATTTACCGCCTTGTGAACCAGAGTTGGTGATTGGGGATGGGTTGACACCCATTGTGGTTAATATTCAAATATGCACGCCATAAAAAACAAAACCCATTGTTTAACTGTGGTGTTATGTGGTTCCGCTGGTGGTTATTCCTTACGGTTTGAACTCTAACCAAACTGTGGTGGTAATTGACTCATGGTTTGAGTCGTGGATTCTGCCATAAAATAAAATTTAACCGCTTTCAAATTGTTGCATGTGATATAACATAAGGTTTGGATTATAATATATGGTGGACCATATAACATATGGTTTGCAATGTTGAACTGTGGTCTGGGGCCAGGGGTTAACCCCACGCCCTAACCCCCAATGCTTCAAGCACTAAAACTTAAGTATGACCCTAAATCCTATGTTAATAAGCAAAAAAATTGGTGGCACGATGGAGAGCTTTTCTGTCGGCCATGAGGTCATGGGTTTGATTCATCAGAGGTCTATGGAGGCCTAAACAAAATTTTACACCAATCTCGGGAGGCCATGTGGCAGCCACCCATTGGCCCACGTGGCCTCTCCTAATTAGACCACCTCAATGATCCTTCAACTAATGGAATTACACCAACCAACAACCAACCAAAACGTGATACTTGTCACCATACCATTGGCACATAGAAATACACATTCAACTACGCGATCATTTCCTAGTCAGCGTACGAACTGCTGACTGGGCATCCCCGCAACTTCATTTTTAAAATTGTAGTTGTTTGGAAAATCAGTGAGAATGCGATATCGAGATAATACAACATCGCTTTTGAGTGAAATGAGTTATGTTGGATTCAAGGCGACGAGATCTTTGCTTTGGCATTGGTTTTGAGCCGTTTCAAGAACTTTGAATTTTGAGCATTTTATTGATCCATTGGATCAAGATGAGCCTAGGTGATTTCAAAATTGTGCATTTCAAGGGCCCAAGGATGAGGCTTGAGCCTTGAGAATGCGTAGTTCCCATTTAAGATATGATTGGTGAGACAAACTACATAGTTTCTAGACTTAGTGAGCTAAGCTACAGGGTTTTGCACTGCTTGGGAAAACTACACAGTTCTGGGAGGCAAAGGAGGTTGAGCCATTGCATAGTTGTGCAACTCAGGAGCTCCAGGGATGAGATTAAGGCTAGAGATTGCATAGTGCACAGTTGAGGCTGGGCTAGAAAGATGAATTGTGTAATTATGGGAGGTAAGGTCGGGCTTGAGCACTGAAATTGCGAAGTGCGCAGTACTAGAAAGCAGGAACTACACATTGTGCAGTGTCAAGGGATAATGATGCAACTTGAGGGTTGGAACTGCACAGTGCACAGTTGAGGAAGGTTAGATGAGGCTATGTTGTTGGGAAACTTCTAAAAATTGGCTAAGTGTTGGACCAAAGAGACTGATGTGAATAGTGATATGACTTGACTATGATCACACACTTGAAACACTTTTACAACACAACAATGTAGATCATCTAGACATGTTGACAACATATTTTCCTCAATGCAAAAATATTGTGCACGACAAGTGCGACACTATATACTTTGTGACGACTGTGACGACACTTGTGCGACAATTATTAAAACTTTGGGAACGAGTGTGAATGATATTTACATGGTTAGAAAAAATCATTCACATAAATATAACCCCTTGAAACCACCAAAATAGGCATGCATAGGTTGTGCAACAACTAACATGCGAAAATACGCCAATTTCTAAAGTGTGAATGACTCTTGCGATATGTGGACAATAGTGAAAGTAACACATGCCGGAGTAAAGGTAACATGTAAAAAACACTATTTAGAGTAAAGGAAACTGAGAGCGACAACCGAAAACATGAAAACGACACTCGCGAAAACAAAATCTCGCAAAAGTAAAAATTTGCAAAACTCACTGAAATGGAAGTATGAATGCAACTAGAATGTGATAAACTGTTGTTGTCAATGTGAACTGATTGTCAGCATGGATTTATAATCGCACAGGAAAGTCCTAATGGAACATGTTATGCTTGGCCAAGCTTGCGTAGAAGAATGTGGTCATGAACTTATTGCAGACCGAGCATGTGTGTGACAATGACTTCAACACTTCCAATCCAAGAGGGAGCTCAAAAAGTATAAGATCACCAAGAAGTGACTATGGAATGACGGATCTCAAGATCCATGATAAGATCCAAAATTCGAGTATGAGCAAAATTTTGGAGGGTGTTTGTCGCAGGAACAACATTAGTGACACATTAGTAGAAGTCAAAATTCTATCCCTTGGTCAATTATTTCTTGCAGGGTCTAGTTCTTCAAGAAGTATTGATTCATCATTCATATTACCATGGCTAACCCACTTACCCCATGCATAAACATAGTCTGGTCATTCCTTTACTCGATTAAACACAAGCATAAGATCAATGATCATAGGATGTTTCAAATCAGGATAGGGTAATGAAGTTCGCGAGCTTGAGATTTTCAGAGTATATTTTTCATCTTTGGTGTTGTTTCATTGCTAATAGGCCTGAACAATACCCGAAACGAGTTACTTTAGGGACACAAGCATTTCTCCACTACTAGTGAGCTTGGACAATACCCCGACGAAGTTGCTTGCTTTAACTCTCTGCGTAGGAAGCCTTTCTCTTCTTTCGCCTTTATTTATTTATTTAAAGAGGACCGTGCATTGACACTTATTTATTTATGGGAAAAAGAGGGATCTTGACTTATTGAGATCATGAGAGGTTGTCCCTTCAAAGAAGAATATATAAGACCTATGATATTGGTTTGCTCATTTATATTTCATCCTTTCCCTTCTCTACTTGATTGTATCAACTTGAAAACAACGAAACATAAAACTGAGTGTAGGCATGAGGTTTTCAGAATAGAAAAGGAAGTCATGGTTCGACATAAGGCTTTCTTAATGCAAGGATCCTATTTTTCGTTGGAACATCGTCGACCAAAATATGTAACCTAGACAAGGAAGAAGGACATAGAGTTAGCAAAATATTGTAGTGTCATAAATTCCTTTTCTATTTTTCCAAATTTCCTTTCGAGCCAACAGAGCATCTTCATGCAAGGCCTTACCGATAGAACAAAAAGAAAAGACACAATACAACAATAAAGAAAAACTAAAGCACAAAATAGAAAATGGCTAAACAGAAACATGATGTGAAATCAAAACTAGAAAACACAAGAGAAACTACAAGAAATAAATGCAGGATGGATGTGCAGGTAAACTATAATGCAACTAGACCTACTCCTAACCTAACCATCTAGAAGGTCAGGTTCACGTATAATGGAATTTCCAGTGTAGACACCGTAGTAGTTCCTGACCTGCAATCACAAAGATATGATCGATTAGAACAGATATAAAGTAGCGTGCAACGGAAAAGATAGAAACTTGAATAACTTGCACAAAATTTTGAAGGTCTTTCCCGTGGGCATAAATATGTGTTAGAACCATTAATTTCATCCAATTCACATTCTAACCTATCCTATGGAAAGCATAATTAGACAAACCTCATAAGCTTCTCATGGATGAGTCTCTATTTGCACCAAACTTCTTAGCAAGCGTGAGGAAAGATTACAACTTGTTATTTGCGACAAAGATTTATAGGTAGGACTATTCCAACCATTCAGAGATTGGATCACAAAATTCATGATGATCCTCTTGAAAACCCCCAAATATTTGAAAAATATGAATTTTCAATTAGAGGCAAGGGATTACAATGAGAATATTTCAAGGGAAAATGGATCTGATCATATTCAACAATCATGTCGAGATAGTGAGGACCTGACATAACCATCAATGAAGGCCAAAGTGCCTCAACCTCTCGACAAAAATCCGAATAGTGAGATGTTAAAAAATGAATATGGAAGGATGCAAAACAAATATCATTAGATATACTAGTGGGAGATTGATAAAACAAATGTCAATTATCAAAGATAGAATGATGATCAGTTGAGCTGATTAAAGCATCATATTCCCAGTTGGAAGTAAACAAAGATAAATCAATTTAACAGTTTCACAAATGATATGAATAATAGAATCATCTTTCTCACGCGATGAATGTGACAAACTATTTCTTTATAACTGGTAAGACACTTGTTGAGGCAGTAAATCTCCTTTGCAGATAGAGGCGATCCCACTAGCCCAGATCAGGTCGAGCAAAAATCAAATCACGCAAGGATGTTGGTCCCTACTTACAAGAAAGATAAAGATCGCGATAAGTGACCTACCTCAAATCCCACGCTGTTGTTGTCGAAGAAGAAGCGGTGCTCTTCGTCCCTTGCCTGACAGATCACAGTCCTTCGGTTTGCTTCATCCGGACACCTGTACATGTTAGGGCCTAAATCTACCTCAGGTTGAGAAAGGCAGAATCTAGGGTAACATCAAACCACGCTTAACCTGGTAGCTAGCCCTACTAGGTCGGGAGAGGGCTCTCTCCTTGTCAATCTCAGCAAAAAATGATCAATGAGGCTTGAGATGACTTGATGTGAAGAATGATTTTAGGCTAGGTATGTGTACATAGGTGTTTGATTGAATTTGATGATGTTTTGTTAGCTCAAATGTGAAAGGCAGATTTGGGCCTGGGGAATGAGGCTCTACTTTGCAGAGATCTCTATGGGGCAAGGTAGGCAAGTGATTTGGTACTTCAAACTGAGTGGGATGGAGAGGTTTTAGATAGATGAGGAGTTGAAGAGGGCGAGAAATTCTCAAGGATCCTCTTCAAACAACTGAAAACATAGATAACTAAGCAAACCCAAGGTAGAGCACTGCACTTTCAATGTATTCTACCTTTATCTTTGTTTGATTTAGTTTAAGATGAAATAAAGAGAGATATGGCATACATAAAACACATGTAGATTTAAAATTACAGAAGAAAACACAATACCAAAGAAAAATTCCACATGAATCCCATAAAGTGCTGCAAACCACTGGTCTATTCCTTAGCCAAACTACTGAAATGAGTATACAATAAGCTCCAAGCTTTCACAAAAATCCAACCATGCTAATGACTGAAAAAAACAAAAGATATAGGCAAACAACAACTCATCCTAGCCTCTAGGGGTCGAGCTCATAAGTTTAGAAGCTGTTCCAACAAATTCTAAACTGAGAACTGAAAAGTAGGCAGTGGAACAACTTGCCTCTAAAAACTAGGGAACTGATTCATTCAGTTGTAAACTACCTTTTCATGGATGAATATACCTCTATGAGTGAAAATTTAGCATAATTACATCAAAATCCATCAAGTCACATTAAATTACATCATAATTTTGACAATTAGAAGGAAAAAAGTCAAACTGTGAAAAAACTAGGCGAAAAACAGAGTTTTTGACAAAAAATGAGCAAAATTCCTCCAATGCGCCGCGCTGTTTTCCCTATGCGTAGCGCCTTTTTGCAACTGCTTTTGGAGGCCTTCCCGGTGTCCAACTTTTCTCCAAGTGGGCTTGTTGGAAAGGTCTACCTGTCTAATTTCCAGCACAAGTGGAATTTTTGAATTTGGCCTCCAGTTTCCCCTCCAAAACTGAGTTCTCCCAACACTGCTTCTTGTGTGTCCAAAAAGGGGCAGAAAGGTCATTTTTGGGAGCTCAAAACTTGTCAAAATTTCATTTCCATTGGTGAGCATGCACATTTTTCCATGGAAAATCAAAAAATTCTGAATTTTCCTCAAAATGAGGCCTCCATCAAAAGCGAGCGCCAGGTGGCGCGGCGCATTGGCAGAAAAGTCTGTTTTTTGAGCCAAAAACTCAAAAATTACAAAAAGTGTCCCAAATTTTTTGAAATTTGGGCTGAGTGTCCTCCCTTAAGAGCTATGCTGGGCCAAGGAAGCCTCAACCAAGATTTAAATTTTATCTTGCACTTTTCGCCTCTTTGATACCTTCTTCAACTTGGCCTTCAAGTTCCTGATTCTTGCTTTGCACACATGGTTTCTCGCCCAGTAATGGTTGGCCATGTGCCTCAACATGTTTTTCTCTTTTTTGGCCTTCTCCAGCATCTTTTCCAAATGTATGTTTATCCTTTCGAGCCAAGATTCATGATCAGCTTCAATTTCTTGTTCAAGTGGTGTCAACTTGGTTTTCCTCCTCTTGGCAGCTTGCCAGTTTTCACGTATGTTTTGCAATTCCATAATGGTTTGTTGGTCCTCTAACTGCTTGTTTCTTTGCTCAAGGTATTTGATCATCCACTTGGCTCTTTCTAGGTTGAGGGACAAAGCATTATTGTCCGCCTGTTGCTCCTAAATGATCTCACTAAACTTTGAGCTTTGTGGGCCCAAATCAGTGTCATCCTCCTGAATGAGAATGAAATCCGTCTCCTACTCTCCTGAAGGCCCCTCATCATGTAATGGCCTCTTGCCCTTGTCATGAACCTGCTCTGCTGATGGAGGAAGTGAAACCCCTTCCACCCCGGGTGGAGATAATACTTGCTTTGCTGCTGCAAACAACCTTCTAGTGCCCTTTTGATAGGGGACAAACACAGGCACACTAGCGATCTGTGTCTCATAACTCTCCCGCTAATGTGAAGGTCCACCTGTCTCATGAAAAAATGCTGGAGGTATTTGAGGAGCGGTGAAGACCTCATGTGAAATGAAATCCTCCCATGAGATGTTCTGTAAACCAAGCTGATGCATGACCACAATCTTGATCTATGCAAAATGATATATGCTGTTATACTGCTGCTGAGGAGTCTTCTTGTGCACCATGGTGGTCATATTCTCAATTTTCCAGCAAATGAAGTAGGGGAGATTCATCATTCTCACCCTGGTAAAGTGCATCAAAAATTTGATGTGATAGGCATATAGGCGAGAAAACCGGCCCTCATAGCTGAAATACTTAATTATGAGTTTCATCAAGGGATCATATGAGTCTTTGAGATACCGGAAAGGAAAAAATCTGCTAAGATGTCTTTGATAACCAGCCTTGATGTATGGCTCATAATCTTCCTTGTCAATTTGCTACCTTTTGTTCCACTTCTCTCCGACATTTGGAATGCCGGTTGCTAGAGAAATAGACTCCGGTGTCAAGGTGAATGTCATACCTGCAAGAGTGACTTGGCCATTATGTAGATGAAGCATAAACAACCTGGCCAACTCATGATGGTACTGGACTCTACCAACCATCTCACAAAACTGATAACAAGATTGGTGTTGGAAGCATGTGATAGCAAGAGGGCAGGCCTGCAGCTCGGCAAGTGAAGTAGGTTCCTCTCGTATATGTTTGCCACCCTTGTGAGGTCTCCTTGGTGCATGCATTTCTGTAGGAGAGTCATTGTGTGTCTCTTCATCTCGGTCATAGGAAGGATGAGACTCCATGTTTGGTAATGTGTGAGTTTTTTTTTATGAGTATGAAGATATTTATGGTGTTTTTAGTTTTCTGCCACCAAGGGTAAGAATGTATGAGGTAACAGGAGAGAGGTGAAGTTTTGGGAATGTTATGAAAAGGCAGAATTTTTTTTGGGAAAGGCAGGGGCTTAGAGAGATAGTATGTAAGCTTAAGGTAGCAATTGGGTTAGGGATTTTGTAGTTAGGATTTGGGAAAATGGGAATTGGGGATAGGGGTGAATGATTTTTTAGGAATATGGAAATGAAGGAATGAGTGGATGAAACTGAAAAATAAATGGAGGAGTCAAGGAGTAAGGAAGTGATTGAATAGACTTGGTAGCAAAAACATAAATACAAACCCTAGGCAATTGTTTTTTAGCAAAATTGCAAAGAGGTAGGGTTTGAGATTTTACACACTAAACCACCATAAATTCTAAGAAAAAACTCTTTCACTAGCAAGGGAAGAACTCTAGACTTACTTGCACACCATAGAATTGAGAAAATTTGGAAATTTGAGGGAGTTTATAGTGAAATCAGGCTTGCAGCTCTATGCGACACACCTGTTATATGCATCGCGCCAGTGTATTTTTTGCACTGTGGAGGCCGGCCCAATGTGCCGCGCCTCTCACCCAATGCGTCGCGCCCTTGAACTTTCATAGTTCTGCTTCAAACTTGCTTCCTTTCTCCAACATGACTTTCTTTTGCTCAATATTTCTTCTTTGAATGCAAATGAGCTCTTTGAACATGAAAAATGATTTATATACAAGAGATTTTGATTTTTCATTCATGAAACCCACTTTTATAATGTTTGCATTGTGACTTACTTTTTCAACTCTATTTTTTGGGAAGTTTACTTTATTTGTACCTTTGATGAACCGAATAACTTGATTTTTGTTTGCCTTGCAGGGGATGGAGCTGCTCAAGCCTGGCAAGGTGACCAGGGTTTCCATTGAAGTTATTTACATATGAGAGAACTGAAATTACATCAAATTTATACATAAAAACCTAAAATACTCTGTTTTTCCTCAAAATAGGGTTTTGAGGAAAAATACATTTCTGAGCATGCGATTATGAAATTTATTGGTACTGGAACTTTATTCAACCTCCTCATGCGCCTGCTGACTGTTATTGGACATTTTTAAGACCTTTTTTGATGAAACCCTAGACCTAATGAAACTGAAACCCTAGAAATGACTCTTACAAATTTAAAGACAAAAAGTGACTGCAGATGATCTTGATGAATGGAAATGGGGCAGCAGGTAAAGGACATGAGGGAAAATGTACAACAAGCCACTACCGTCAGATGATCCATGCTCCTAATGGAATGCAACTGACTGAGCGAGACACCTAATATGCATTGCAACAAGAGAATTTGATCACTGACGGAGGGATGAAGATACCGACACTAACATTGGCTCCAATGGGGATGGTAGCTCCTTGGAGGTGCCAAGAAATACACATCTTTGGAAAGTAGACAGTGCCTTCATCCATTAGGCAATGGAGTAAAAAACTCAAGCTGAAATGCATGGCCGAAAACTGATGACTTGACGACAAAAATTGACTCTCACTCAACTAAAAACTGACTCGATACTTAAACACAACCGACAAACTGAAAAATATGCTCAATATGAAGCTTATTCAATACAACCTACTCTAGTTGTTCCATTCATCACCTAATCAAGTGAAATGAAACAACCAATGCAACCAAGTAAGTATTTTGGCTGCTGTTTGAATTCTCCGCAAGTGCTCGCTTATGAACAACAAGAGAGAACTACTGAAAGGCAACTCCCATGAAAACTTGGAAACAGATCTGTTGAATGATATGGATTCTCTATCCGCCTCCAAAAACACTGTATAAGGATCTTGAAGTTCATGCACACTGGGACTTAGCTCATCTAATGGATTACTTCTCTTCTCCTCATACCATGAATGCAAACTTTGTTTTGAGCTTTGTGACGATACTCCTGCTAAAAATGAAAAAGAAATCGGCTGCCGGATCAAGTTTATATCAACACACGTTTCAAGCTCACATGTAGTCAATGGAGAAGGACTTTGACTGCAGAAATCATCCAACACATCAGCTATTGGATCGTGAAAAACTTGAAAAGACTGTTACAACCCATTTTCTATTGTTTCTGATGAGATTACATGATTTCCTACAAGCTGCTCATTTGAAGATTTACTATGCCAATTTCCCTTCAAAAACTGAAATGATTCAAAACAGAAAGGTACGGAATCATCTTGCATCATTTGATCGTATGTGCCAGCTTCCAAGTCCTCATCTACAACTTGACAATCAATGGCATTCGGGGGCTGCAAATCTGGATATGAGAAGTCTTGAACAAGGTTTTCATTGCCCTCAAGATGGTCCAGATCAAGACTTGTCGACAGTTGATTTCTGATTGCATGGAAGTTGTCTCTGATGAACTGGAATGAATCAAAACAAAAAGGCAAAGATCCTTCACTTCCTTCAAAATTTTCTGCACTTTCCTCGACATTTCCATAGCTGATATGTGATGGCTGAACATTGTATTTGAGCTGCTGAAAGTGAACTTCTTCCTCCCAGAAACTAGCTGCTGATTTGTCTGCAAGATTAGCTTATGTTTGGAGAACATAATCATCATCATACTGATCAAACTGAGGCAAATCATCAGTATAAAACACATCATCAAGCATACATGTCATATCAACAACTCTCTCTTCTCCAAGATGATCTATAAAACAATCATTATCAGATTTATGACAACTAGGATAAGAAACAAAATGTTTTGGATCAACAACTTGTTCTTCTTCAATCAGCGAGCAATGGGCTTGAACATTATACTCATTCCTTGTGATGATCCTCTACTTCATCTCTTCCACTGCACTTACAAAAATGTCAAGCTTTACCTCTAGAGATGTTGATTCCTCCGGATCTATGTTTTTCATCTCTTCTTCTTTCAACTTTTCCCTTTAGATCAGCAAATGAGCCTCTACATCTACTGCACTGTTCTGCATCTCTTCAAGTGTTGCAAGATTCCTTTCTCTCAGCTGAAACTCCATTTCCAGATCAAAGGCACACGGGTAGTGCAAGAGAGCATATCCAAGAGGAGGTCTTATATTAACTGTCATCGAACAATAAACTTTGTTAAATCTGGCAGAAAACTGTTGTACTGTCTCCCCTGGTAGCCTTTTCAGCTGGTTATACTCTTCTATAATCAAGAAAGGGTTCTGTCTGACCACCCACCTGTCGAGAAAAACTTTGATGAATTGCTGGAAATCTGAGATGCTCGCATCAGGCAGGGTTTTGAACCAACTCTTGACTTTTCCTTACAAAGAAAGAAAAAAAAGTGTAATACTGACATCCTCTTCATCAACTTCAAAAAGGTCAAGAAAAGACTCAAAATTCAGAACATGTCTCTCAGCAGTGATGTTTTCGTGTTCACCGTCAAATATTGGTAGATATAGGTCATGATTTTTAGGGAAAGCATGGGATATAGGAGGTAAAATCATAGGCTTGTATCGATATGGAATTTTACAAGGTATAGGGGTATGTACAAATGCTGCAGAATTAGTCTTGGTCTCTTGAGGTTCATCAGTTTGAAGATGGTCATCACAAGATTCGAAAGAAAGGTCTTGCTCAAGCTAAAAAGCACGCAAATCTTTTGTATTCACAATCTTCAAAGGGAAGGAATCAAATGTAGGCTTAGGATATTTTCTCAAATACAATATACTTTGCAAAGCCTTCTTGACATTCTCTGGAAAAGAGAAGAAATAATTTATGACAAAGAACAAAATGTCTTGGATGAAATTCCAACTTGAATACCTGATCTTTCCATATTGTCCTTTTATGTTTCTGCTAGTCAGGTTCATCCTCCAGTGGAGTCCTTGGATCTGATCTCGAAATTGATTTAGAGTCGTCAGGTGAATGATTTCAGCCTTGTGATGTCTGATCGTTGTCCACCATCAACAATCAGATCTGAACTTGATTACATTTTACTGAGGAAATCAGATGTTCAGTTCATAAACTAAACCTGAGATTGACTGAAGCAGCGTTCATCTACTATGCACTTGCAGAGAAAGAGCAGTTCGAAGGCTACCTGGATAACTTCAGGCTCCGTCTGTAGTTTATAAATCAAACAACAAACTTTTCGTCTCCCCAGTATGGTCGCCACTATGTTAGGGCCTAAATCTACCTCAGGCTGAGAAAGGCAGAATCTAGGGTAACATCAAACCACGCTTAACCTGGTAGCTAGCCCTACCAGGTTGGGAGAGGGCTCTCTCCTTGTCAATCTCAGCAAAAAATGATCAATGAGGCTTGAGATGACTTGATGTGAAGACTGATTTTAGGCTAGGTATGTGTACAAAGGTGTTTGATTGAATTTGATGATGTTTTGTTGGCTCAAATGCGAAAGGCAGATTTGGGCTTGGGGAATGAGGCTCAGCTTTACAGAGATCTCTATGGGGCAAGGTAGGCAAGTGATTTGGTACTTCAAATTGAGTGAGATGGAGAGGTTTTAGACAGATGAGGAGTTGAAGAGGGCAAGAAATGTTAGTGTCGGTATCTTCATCCCTCCGCCAGTGATCAAATTCTCTTGTTGCATTGCATATTAGGTCTCTCGCTCAGTCAGCTGCATTCGATTAGGAGCATGGATCATCTGATGGTAGTGGCTTGTTGTACATTTTCCCTCATGTCGTTTACCTGCTGGCCCATTTCCATTCATCAAGATCATCTGCAGTCACTTTTTGTCTTTAAATTTGTAAGAGTCATTTCTAGGGTTTCAGTTTCATTAGGTCTAGGGTTTCATCAAAAAAGGTCTTAAAAATGTCCAATAATGGTCAGCAGGTGCATGAGGAGGTTGAATAAAGTTCCAGTACCAATAAATTTCATAATCGCATGCTCAGAAATGTATTTTTCCTCAAAACCCTGTTTTGAGGAAAAACAAAGTATTTTAGGTTTTTATGTATAAATTTGATGTAATTTCAATTCTCTCATATGTAAATAACTTCAATGGCAACCTTGGTCACCTTGCCAGGCTTGAGAAGCTCCATCCCCTGCAAGGAAAACAAAAATCAAGTCATTCAGTTCATCAAAGGCACAAATAAAGTAAATTGCCCAAAAAACAGAGTTGAAAAAGTAAGTCACAATGCAAACATTATAAAAGTGGGTTTTATGAATGAAAAATAAAAATATCTTGTATATAAGTCATTTTTCATGTTCAAAGAGCTCATTTTCATTCAAAGAAGAAATATTGAGCAAAATAAAGTCATGTTGGAGAAAGGAAGCAAGTTTGAAGCAGAACTATGAAAGTTCAAGGGCGCGACGCATTGGGCCGGCCTCCACAGTGCAAAAAATACACTGGCGCGATGCATATAACAGGCGCGATGCATAGAGCTGCAAGCCTGATTTCACTATAAACTCCCTCAAATTTCCAAATTTGCTCAATTCTATGGTGTGCAAGTAAATTTAGAGTTCTTCCCTTGCTAGTGAAAGAGTTTTTTCTTAGAATTTATGGTGGTTTAGTGTGTAAAATATCAAACCCTACGTCTTTGCAATTTTGCTAAAAAAAAATTTCCTAGGGTTTGTATTTATGTTTTTGCTACCAAGTCTATTCCATCACTCCCTTACTCTTTGACTCCTCCATTTATTTTTCAGTTTCATCCACTCATTCCTTCATTTCCATATTCCTAAAAAATCATTCACCCCTATCCCTAATTCCCATTTTCCCAAATCCTAACTACAAAATCCCCAAACCCTAATTGATGTCCCTAAGCTTACATACTATTCCCTAAATCCCCTATTTCCCAAAAAACTTGTCATAACATTCCCAAAACCCCTCATACCTTCTCCCTCCACAGTCCCTCATACATTCTTACCCTTGGTGGCAGAAAACTAAAAACACCATAAATATATTCATACTCATAAAAAAAAAACTCACACATTAGCAAACATGGAGTCCCATCCTTCCTATGACCGAGATGAAGAGACACACAATGACTCTCCTACAGAAATGCATGCACCAAGGAGACCTCACAAGGGTGGCAAACATATACGAGAGGAGCCTACTTCACTTGCCGAGCTGCAGGCCTGCCCTCTTGCTATCACATGCTTCCAACACTAATCCTGTTATCAGTTTTGTGAGATGGTTGGTAGATTCCAGTACCATCATGAGTTGGCTAGGTTGTTTGTGCTTCATCTACATAATGGCCAAGTCACTCTTGCAGGTGTGACATTCACCTTGACACCGGAGTCTATTTCTCTAGCAACTGGCATTCCAAATGTCGGAGAGCAGTGGAATAAAAGGAAACAAATTGACAGGGAACATTATGAGCCATACATCAAGGCTGGTTATCAGAGACATCTTAGCATATTTTTTCCTTTTCGGTATCTCAAAGACTCATATGCTCCCTTGATGAAACTCATAATTAAGTATTTCAGCTGTGAGGGCCAGTTTTCTCACCTATATGCCTATCACATCAGATTGTTGATGCACTTTACCAGGGTGAGATTGATGAATCTCCCCTACTTCATTTGCCGGAACATTGAGAAGATGACCACCATAGTGCACAATAAGACTCCTCAGCAGCAGTATAACAACATATCTCATTTTGCACTGATCAAGATTGTGGTCATGCATCAGCTTGGTTTACAAAACATCTCATGGGGGGATTTATTTTCACATGAGGTCTTCACCGCTCCTCAAATACCTCCAGCAGTTTTTCATGAGACAGGTGGACCTTCACGTCAGCGGGAGAGTTATGAGACACAGATCGCTAGTGTACCGGTGTTTGTCACCTATCAAAAGGGCACTAGAAGGTTGTTTGCGGCAGCAAAGCGAGTATTATCTCCACCCGAGGTGGAAGGGGTCTCGCTTCCTCCATCAGCAGAGCAGGTTCAAGACAAGGGCAATAGGTCATTACATGATGAGGGGCGTTCATGAGAGTAGGAGACGGATTTCATTCTCATTCAGGAGGATGACACTGATTTGGGCCCACAAAGCTCAAAGTTCAGCGAGATCATTCAGGAGCAACAGGAAGACATTAATGCTTTGTCCCTCAACCTAGAAAGAGCCAAGTGGATGATCAAATACCTTGAGCAAAGAAACAAGCAGCTAGAGGACCAAAAAACCATTATGGAACTGCAAAACATACGAGAAAACTGGCAAGCTGCCAAGAGGAGGAAAACCAAGTTGACACCACTTGAACAAGAAATTGAAGCTGATCGTGAATCTTGGCTTGAAAGGATAAACATACATTTGGAAAAGATGTTAGATAAGGCCAAAAAAGAGAAAAAAATGTTGAGGCACATGGCCAACCGTTACTGGGCGAGAAACCATGTGTGCAAAGCAAGAATCAGGAACTTGAAGGCCAAGTTGAAGAGGGTATCAAAGAGGCGAAAAGTGCAAGATAAACTTCAAATCTTAGCCGAGGATTCCTTGGCCCAGAATAGCTCTTAAGAGAGGACACTCAGCCCAAATTTCAAAAAATTTGGTACACTTTTTGTAATTTTTGAATTTTTGGCTAAAAAAACAGACTTTTCTGCCCTATGCGCCGCGCCACCTAGTGCTCGCTTTTGATGGAGGCCTCCTTTTGAGGAAAACTCAGAATTTTTTGATTTTCCATGGAAAAATATGCATGCTCACCAATGTTCAAGAAATTTTGATAGGTTTTGAGCCCCGAAAAAGGTCAAAAACACCCCAAAAATGACCTTTCTGCCCCTTTTTGGACACACAGGAAGCAGTGTTGGGAGAACTCAGTTTTGGAGGGGAAAATGGAGGCCAAATTCAAAAATTCCACTTGTGCTGGAAAGTAGACAGGTAGAAATTACCAACAAGCCCACATGGAGAAAATTTGGACACTAGGAAGGCCTCCAAAAGCAGCTTCAAAAAGGCGCTATGCATAGGGAAATCAACGCGGCGCATTGGAGGAATTTTGCTCATTTTTGGTCAAAAACTCTGTTTTTCGCCTAGTTTTTTCACAGTTTGACTTTTTTCCTTCTAATTGTCAAAATTATGATGTAATTTAATGTGACTTGATGGATTTTTATGTAATTATGCTAAATTTTCACTCATAGAGGTAGATTCATCCATGAAAAGTTAGTTTACAACTGAATGAATCAGTTCCCTAGTTTTTAGAGGCAAGCTGTTCCACTGCCTACTTTTCAGTTCTCGGTTTAGAATTTGTTGGAATAGCTCCTAAACTCATGAGCTCGACCCCTAGAGGCTAGGATGAGTTTTTGTTTACCTATATCTTATTTTTTTTTTCAGTCATTAGCATGGTTGGATTTTTGTGAAAGCTTGGAGCTTATTGTATACTCATTTCAGCAGTTTGGCTAAGGAATAGACCAGTGGTTTGCAACACTTTATGGGATTCATGTGGAATTTTGATTTGGTATTGTGTTTTCTTCTGTAATTGTAAGTCTACATGTGTTTTATGTATGCCATATCTCTCTTTATTTCATCTTAAACTAAATCAAACAAAGATAAAGGTAGAATACATTGAAAGTGCAGTGCTCTACCTTGGGTTTGCTTAGTTATCTATGTTTTCAGATGTTTGAAGAGGATCCTTGAGAATTTCTCGCCCTCTTCAACTCCTCATCTATCTAAAACCTCTCCATCTCACTCAATTTGAAGTACCAAATCACTTGCCTACCTTGCCCCATAGAGATCTCTGCGAAGCTGAGCCTCATTCCCCAGGCCCAAATCTGCCTTTCACATTTGAGCCAACAAAACATCATCAAATTCAATAAAACACCTCTGTACACATACCTAGCCTAAAATCAGTCTTCACATCAAGTCATCTCAAGCCTCATTGATCATTTTTTGCTGAGATTGACAAGGAGAGAGCCCTCTCCCGACCTGGTAGGGCTAGCTACTTGGTTAAGCGTGGTTTGATGTTACCCTAGATTCTGCCTTTCTTAGCCTGAGGTAGATTTAGGCCCTAACAGTACACATGCAGAGAAACAACGACAAACAACATAATACTTAAAGCATGTAACTATATATCATTCAGAGAGGATATAATTCATTGCATTTCATAAAAGAGTAAACACATGAATGGAACCAAGATCAGAGTCACTTATATTAATGATGACAAAAAGGGAGATTACAACCAATTGCTCTAACGCTATGATCTTCCTTCAGCGGGGCTTCTAGCGGAGCGCGTCTCAACGAAGCCTGTCGGGAATTTGGACAAAGCTCTCTCTCATGGGGTTCTTCTCGGATCTGCTTTGAATGGTTTCCCGGCTATAGTTTTCCTCCTACAAGTTCAGCTAGCTTGCTAATGGAAAGGGCAAGATTTTATAGATTGAGGTAGGGAATTTGGGATCCCTATAATCATGGGATAGGCCCTATCTCATAGGAAGGTTCCATGAGAGGTGGAAAACCACTTCTTATACATGGAGATCCGGAGCCAAACCACTCAACTTCTTCTGATGATTCATTCTAGAGTTTGTTAGAACCAAACTTCCACCATTTATTTTTAAAAAACATTCCTTAATGAGCTTGGCGTGAGTGAGACACAGGGACAGTGCGCCAATTGGCGTGCCCTCTAGTGTGGATTTCCCTCATTGGCGCAAGGGATGAACTGACTAGTCGCACCAAGGCTAAAACACCTGATTTTAGGGTTTTCCAGAGGAAATGTTCTTGAAGAGAATGTTTATCCTTAGGTAGGAGGATGTTATGAAAGTGTTTTTAGGACATGTTACTGCTCACAGGTCATGGGAATAGTCCTCCAATGTGCGGGACGAGGGATTTCAAGGACGGTGACAAAATACTGTGTAACAGATTCCCCCTAAAGCATGAGGTCCGAGAGAGAGGGAGGGGCGAAATTCTTTAGAGAACGCGCCCAACTGAAAACATTTCCGTCGAAAAACCTACGAAGACAAATACCACTGATATCTCAGATACATGATATGTGGTATGGGTGCAGCCATCCATAACAGAGTGTACAAAAACCGAGATCCAAGGTATGGACGCAGCCATCCAGTAAATAAGGATCAACAAGTAGACTTAGGTATGGTCGCAGCCATCCAATTAAATGAGTCATGTAATGCATGATAACAATCCACAAATAATCCATAGCCTAGATGTATATTAGACAAAATCCAGGGTCTTGCGCTTCATATCGACCTGAACAAAGTATAAGTTCAAGCATGTGAATATGTGAGCTGAAGTCGAACATGCAAGAGCATCGTCTGATTACCAGCCAATAATGAAATTCGTTAACAGACGCGAGAGAAACCACCAATAATGAAGATGGCCCTCAAGGTACATGAGGTAAAATCCACATAATGTGAACAATGAGCTGGCATCGAACACCCGCAAAATCATCCAATCGATGGTCAATAATGAAAACCTTGTGTCGAATACGAAGAACCTGCCATTGAGGCATGCAGGCTCCAAGGTACCTAAAGTGATTCTCTAAACAAACTTCTTGGATAATGAGTTGAAGTCGACATGAAGTGACCTTGATCGAAGGTGGGCCATAATGTTTCTCACATCATCGACACGAGACAGGGGGACATAATGTTTGTGAATTAAGACCAACAGAGAGTCAGAAGGAGGTTGAAAATGCAGAGGCCAACTTCTCTTAAACATATCGGTGGCACGACATTGGACTTGGCAGTATTTGAAATCAAAGGATCTAAGGTCATGGTGACGTGGCAAAGAGCAGATGAGCGGTTAAAAAAGATTACCCAAACCCATGCAGGCAAGCAGATAACGAGATGAGATGTCCCCAACCTGACACGAATGCAGACAAGTGCCATGTTCAAGAGCGACATACTCCCGAAACGACTATAATACTGGTTCCATTTTCCCCCACAATTTTTGGTGAGTACCCCAATTATTTTTGAAAACAATCTTGAAGGGGATAGCATATGCTTGCGATATAAGTTTGTCCTTCAGACAAATCCATCCTAGTACATTTAACGAACCCTAGGAAGGAGGAACTCAAGTAACGTGATTATGACGGAGTCCGATGTCATCAGGTTTTAACGAGTCTGAAAAAGGAAGAACTCAACATCTTTTCATGTTTAGAGAGTTTGAAAAGACGGCGAAAAAGAAAAATTCAACAGTCCGTTTTCGTAGATAGTCCCATAGATTTGAAAAGGTAGAAAAATATCCGAGAGAACCTCCTAGTTGTGATAGGCTAGGGTATTCCTTTTTCGTAAATAATATATCCCAGCCTGAAAAAGGGGTAAACTTATACTGGTTAGATATTGTTTCGTAGCCAATTTAACGAGCTCAAAAAGACAAGCAACTCAACGATCTTTTCAATCTTAGAGAGTCAGAAAAGAGCTGAAAGGTGACTCCGGTAGTGACTTTTTCATGTTTTTACCGAGTCCGAAAAAAGTATAAATACAACTTGTGTCATCTTCCTAGTCACGTGAAAACCTGTCGCTGCACAAAAGGCAAGTGTAAAACCCATTTTTCGACAAAACATAGTGAAATATTGGAAAAACAAGTCTCAAAACCTAAATTTTATTTCGAAAAGTTATAAATATGACCAAATAGTAAAAACATATTTACTTTTTACTTTTTACCTCTTGTGCAGAGCGATAGTGAGTTATTTCCCTGCGATCTTGCGGTGACGATTGTGGATGATCTAGTGCTTCATTCCAGATCTCGTCTTTTCCAAGTAAGAGTCGCTTCCATTAGCTATGTTTTAAGCAATATTTGATAGCTTTCCATTGTGATTTGGCATCCTTGAGGGGAGGATTTGCAAATTTATGGCTTCCGGAGTTGGTGCGGGTATGAGGCATGGACCCGCGCCAATTGAGTTATTTTTGCAAAGGGGTCGCGCCAGCTGGCGCGACTGTCATCAAAATAGTCACGCCAACCGCGCAACCTCATATTCCGCTCAAATTTTACAAAAATTGAACCAATCAATTGAATTTTTGAATGCCCAAGGGATCTTATGATGTGCTTATGACCAATTTGATGCAGGTATAAAGCCATAATGGTGATTGAATGGAAATAAAGGGAGCACAGTGAAGAAGACGAATTGGCAATGGAGGATGAGCAATGCATGAACGCTCTTCGGAATTGCGGATTAAAGAAATTCTTCTTAACACCATGTCTTAGGGCTTAGCCTAAATTGTTACAATATTTGATAAGTATCTAGGATGAGAATGAAGAGAACTTTAAGATTCGAGATCAAATGCTTGAACTCGAAGTGTCCGATGTCTACTTCATCACTGGATTGTCTCGCAGAGGTCTAGTTCTGATTATGACAGGTACTAGGCCTTTTGGCGAGAATATGTCGATGGTTATGGAAAGAGTGTGCCCAGGGGCACAAACAGGATTAGGTAGTGGAGAATTTGACATTCACACTGTTCCCGATCTAGCACTCAGAGTGGTGCTAAATACTATTACGCGGGCCGCAGGGTTGCAGGCACCGCACGAGGCTACCAAAACACAGCTTCTCCTCGCGTCAGAATGTATGAACCCAATAATATTTGATTGGGTCACAGCCGTAACAATGAACATCAAACGACAATTGACCAAGTGCAAAAAGGCCAAACTGAAACAGTTTGGGTATGGGTCAATCTTGGTATCGTTCATCCTAGAACGACTGCCTATCTTCCAAGGCCAGGGGGCGATAGTCCCAGATCTACCTTTGAGAGAGCCACGGATGGCTCGATGGGCAGCATTAATGCCCATGGCAGGGGGCGGCCAACAGATGTCATGGCGGCTCGAGTTCTTCAGATGGCTCCAGCGACAGTTGATCATCATAGAGGACTGGTCCTATGCCGGTACTGATTTCACAGGAGACCTAGACCTTCCACTCCCAGAAGGAGAGGACTAGGATGAGGAGCTGGGTAAGACTCTTTTTTGATTTTATGAATTTTATGATTTTTTATCATACATGCATGTTCTAACATTTAATGCTATATGTATGCAGATGTTGGCCCAGAAAGGCCCACCGGGATGTCACTGATCGCATGAAGGACCCCTCTCTCCTATGACCCTCAAGGTGAGGGGGGCAAGGGGAACGAGTTGGTTCAGAACTTAGAGGGAATCGCCCGTGGGATTCCTGATTATACTCACCTAGCTGATGTCCCTATGGCTTATCAGAGGCACATCATAGGGGTGCCTAGTCTTCTTCATCGCTTACTGAGGCGATTGGTGCGGGCAGTAACATGCTACCATGAGCACCATGATGATTAGTTGCCTAAGCTTTTCATATGCATATATTTGAGAGACATGTTGCCTCCGGATGTAATTAAAATAGACACGTATATTTTTTTGATTTTATGTGATGCACACACTACAAACACTCGATATATATATATATATATATATATATATATATATATATATATATATATATATATATATATATCTATTTCTGCATGGATCTTTTTCACATATGATGATGTTTTTACAAGTTGCGTAAATGTCTATTTAATACCATGTTGGCTACTGCATCTGTAAGGGTATTCATTCGTCTTGGTATATGCTGATACGTGATGTAATCAAAATTTCTCTCAAGTAAACGAATACATAGATACAGTCTTAAAATGCATGGGTTTCTAACTGAATAATGACCATTGAGTTGTAAAACCACAAGTTGTGAATCTAGATGTGCAAGTAATGTGCGAATACCGAGGTTAATAGCCTCGTTTAATAATTCCAAAACGGCACTATACTCCGCGACATTATTCGTAGCAGGCCCTAGACAAACACCTTGTAAAATAATCAACTCACCAGCAGGATTGTAAATTACCCAGGCTGCCGAAGACAGGTTCCTGGTACTGCGGGAGGCACCATCTGTGAAACCGACATAAGGAATAATAGACATTTGCACAATCAGGAAGACCCAATCAACAGAAAAACGCTTACAAAGCACACCACTCTACACATGCACAGAAATGAAGAAATCACCTACGTACATACACTACACAAGAATGATTCAAGCATAATACTTCTTCAGGTACAACCCATTTCTGGGCTGTGCCAAAGGAAGACCTTCATAATTGATCAGCTCATAGGCCCCATATTTCAATACATGTTTAAAGATATAGGGCCCATGCCACATAGGCTGGAATTTGCCTGCCCCAAGCTTATCATGTGCTTGATCATACAAAAGGATGAGGTCCCCTTCAATAAAAGAGTGCGGAGAAACCGTTTGATCAAAATGAGCTTTAACCCGCTTTTTCTGTGCCTCAATGACCAAAGCAACCAAGTGGTGAGTTTCATCCAATCTTTCAAGATACAGGAGACGTTCTTCCTCCGGGGAAGTGTCGGGAAATAATTCCACAGCCAACTTCAGTGAAGGGATCTCACATTCAACTGGAAGAGTAGCTTCCAGACCATACACCAACTGGAAGGGTGTGAATCCGGTCGCGCTCTTCAGTGACGTTCAGTAGGCCTAGAGAGCTGAGAACAGTTGGAGATGCAAGTTGGATTTGTGTATACTAATTGTTCGTTGAAGCATCGTGACAAGCACCTTGTTCATGGCTTCAACTTGGCCATTTGCCTTAGGGTAGTATGGCGTCAAGCTGTCATGACGCAAGCCCAACTTCGATGTCAGCTCTACCATCATGTAGTCCCGAAAATGAGTGCCATGATCAGTGATGATGGCTTGAGGAACGCCGAAACGCGTGATCACATGGTTGAAAATGAATTGAGCAGCTGTCTTACCGTCGGCAGCTAATGTAGGCATCGCTTCGGCCCACTTGGTGAAGTAGTCTACAACAACAATGGTATAAGCATGCCCCCCAGTTGAGTGAGGGTTACATGTCATAAAATCAATGCCCCATTTGGAAAAAGGGCCTACGGTAATGACAGGATGTAAAGGGAGGGGCGGCGCACGCATCTTGCATTGGAAGATCTGGCACGCATGACACTTCCGTACTGCAATAATACAGTCCTTAAATATAGACGACCAGAAATAGCCTGCACGCAGAATCTTCTAGGCGGTAGCATAACCAGACATGTAACCACCATAGGCGCCACTATGACAGTCATTACAGTCATTCAGAACTTTCTCAGCCTCCTCTAAGGTCAAACATCGGCGGAGCACATAATCGACTTCAACACGATATAAGGTATCTATGACAATGCGATATGGTTGCGATTGATTCCGAATGCGACATCGAGCATCCTTTGTAAAATCGGACCAGAAGGTACATGTATGAAAGTACATGATGATATCACTGTACCATGGATCGAGAGTGCTGATTAGAAAGAGAGTTTCGTTTGGGGTATGATCCTTGGGTTGAGACGAAACAGAGTCGGTAGGGAGAGAGTAAATAAGATCAGCAAAAACTAGTGACTTATTCGATTTGGCAGTGGTGAAATCCAAAAAATCGAACTCTTGAAGGATCACAATCCATTTCAAGTACTTTCCCCCAACAATTGTTGAGACAAAATGTAAGTCATGCGTTTGTAGTCAGAAATCACAGTTACTGTGCTTAACAGGATGTAATGGCGAAACCGTTGAACGACCTGGACTGCAGCCAACACCAACTTCTCGACGTGGGCATAATGCGTTTCAGTGTTGAGGATATTCTGAGACAGATAATAAACCATGTGTTCATTTTCGTCATTGTCATCCTGTACCAGAAGCATGGCAATTGTGCTGAATGCGACAGCCAGATAGAGGGTAAAGTCGCGATGATAGTTGGGAGGACGTATTAATGGAGCGTTGACGAGAAATGTCTTAAGGTTGTTGAAATATTGCTGAGCAATCTCATCCCAATGGAAGGGAACGTCGTGCTTTAGAAGTCCCATCAACCCTTTGGCCACCTCTACATAGTTCGGGACAAAGCGACGTAAGAAATTAGCTTTCCCCTGAACACTCTGAAGTTGATGTAATGAGGAGGGGGAGGGGAGATTAACAATAGCCTCGACCTTAAGAGGGTCAAGGTGAATTTCGTCTTTAGAGACAATGAATCCCAAAGGATGACCATAGTTAACGCAGAAGACGCACTTGTGAGGATTAAGCTTGATGTTGTAACGTCTGCAACGGAGAAAAATCTGGCGGAGATGTTCGAGATGGTCTTCGCGCAGATCTGAATGAGCCGGTAGGTCATCCAGATACGGCTGAACAATGTTACGTATGTCGTGAAAGGCGTAGGACATGGCACGCTGGAAGGTGGCTCTAGCGTTTTTCAAGCCGAATGGGAGCTTATTATAGGTGAATGTGCCCCACGGATAGATGAAGGCAGTCTTATGTTGATGGGATGGTAAAATATTAATTTGATTATAACCCAAAAATCCGTCCATAAGGGAATAGATCTCACTCCCCGCACAATCATCAATGATCTGATCTATAAAGGGGGTGGGGTAGTTGTCCTTAGGGCAAGCCTGATTGATATCTCTATAGTCAACACAGACTCAAATTGTGCCTTGCTTCTTATCCACAGGGACAATATTGGAAACCCACTCTATCAAAGGGATCAGATATATGAAGCCTGCTTTAAGAAGTTTCTCAACTTCAGCCTTTATAGTAGTGGATTTTCGAGGATGCATTGGCCGCAGACGTTGGCGCACAAGCTTCACACCAAGGTAGGTGGGAATTTCATGCACAACGATACTTGGATCGATCTTAGGAATCTCTTCATAAGACCACACGAAAACATCTTATAATTCATGGAAAAGGCTAGTGTATACTTGAATCTCATCGGGGAACAAGTGACTCCCACATGGATGTTCTCGACGATCCCTGGTTTGACAGAGATGTCGATAGTCATCGTTTGAGTGATATTACTCAGATTTCCTTCCAAAAATACTTCATGAGTCAATAACGGCGTTTGGAGATGCGGAGAGGGAAATTGAGATGCAAAATACTCGAGGCAATTAGACATTGCCCCCAGGCCAGGCATGAACGAGGAACGATTATGTCCATCGCTCCACGGTAGATCTTTGAGAGACATCGTCTCCACGATAGCTTCGTTAGACGGAAAAAATTCTCTGAAAGGATTGGGCGAATTTGCATCGCCGAGCCAAGGGGATTGGGAATAGACGTCAAAAGCCATACTCAAAGGAGCATTACCAGCAGGAGGAGAATCTGATGCAGCAACGATCTCGCAATAATTTATTTCAACTGGGGTCAGAGGCATCAATTCTCCAAAAGAGGCAACCTGTTCAGGAGAAGGGATGATCCATGGGTCATCCGACCTAGAGATCATATTGACTTGAACAATGTTTGGTGGTGGAATGGGAAAAATACCCATGAGAACGGGGTCCTTGAAAAGACCAGGTCCTACACTGTCAGGGGGATTAGGGATTTGATCCACATACAGTATGTTATTCTTGGAGGATGAGGTGAAGAAAGACAACTGATCGACAATAATAATCTTGCCCTCATGCGGATATTTCAAAAGCCGAAAGAGGGTGGATGGGACACATAGCATGGTGTGGGTCTAGCTGCGACCAAGTAGAAGATTGTAGTTGAGTTTGGCATCAACCACTTCCACTTCGACGTTGACTGTCTTACCTTGTAATGTAATCGGTAGACTCATGAGAACACCCAAGGGTTTTGATTCCCTTCCATCGAATGCCACAAGGGCATTGGGAGATGAGGTGAGGGTTGGAGAGCCAATAGCCTTCCAGCAGGCAGAGGACATAACGCAGGTAGAGGCACCTTCATCCACAATGGCTCTGTGAATGTTGAGGCCGTTTATATCAACTTGTATAACAAGGGCGATTTGATGTGGAAGTCGGGGGACAAAATTATCTAGATCGAAGGAGAGAAGGTTAGAATCAGCAGGATCAATTTCGTCGATTGCAGATAACAAAGCTTTCCGTTGAGACAGAAAACTCTGAAGAACTTCCAATGCGGAAATTGCGGAAGGCGCCTGTGCCAAATCCTCAGCAATGCTGTAATGCTGAGTAGCACGGGCGTTTGGATTATAGGAAGATTTTCGGAGAACACCTTTGGAAGGTGGCCGTACAACAGGTTTAGCGCTGGGCCTTTCAATTTCAAGAGGACCAGAGGTAGGTGGGGGAGGAGGGCCATAAATGACTTCCTTCCTAACTGCCTGACGTGGTCCGACATAATCCTTCGATCGAGTGGCAATAGAAACAGGTGAAACACCATTCATCATGAAAACCTGAGACCCAAACGGTGCAGAAGGTGAAGGCTGCTCGACCATCTGGGTCTACTGAGATGGAAATGGTTCCTTAAGAACTGCCGGAGTCCATTTGGAGCCCTTAAGAAGTTTACTAACCTCGGATCGTCGAGGACAATCTTTGGTGTAGTGGTCTTCATCACATATCAGGCAAGGGTACTTCGGTTTATGTTGTGAACCATCCTCAGCACGTGGTTTGGACGATTCTGGTTTTGGGGCATCGAATTTGGCTTTGCCTTTGCCCTTATTCTTCCCTTTGGAAGTATTGTCTGTAGGATTAGCCTGAATGACATTGACCTCCGCGGTCTTACCAGAATCTAGGGTAGTGGGAGGAGCAAAATTATTGGACGAATTCGCTTTCTGCTTCCCATTGGAAGACTTACAAGAAGTATGAGAGACAGAACCAATAAAACCATCTAGTGATGGAGTAGCCAACGCTTTAGAGGTCCCTGGCCAAGGGGCATCAGTCAAGATGTCATATAACGTGTCGGACTAAGAGTACACTTCGAGGTACTGGGCACGAGAAATGGCTTGTTCCTCAGTTACACATGCCCCCATAGCAATGTCCTGTGTAATATTGTTGACAAAAGAGGTAGTGAACCAGTGAGTTAGAAGCTAATCAGGAATGTCAAACTTGTTCAGATGACGATGACGTATCCACTCGTGAATGTGATCTGAAATATGAGTGGCTTTTTCCCGTTTCAGAGATGTCAGGAGATGCGTCCTGGCTTCATAACGAACCGGTAATTGGAAATGTGTCAAGAACGCCATGGCTAGAGTATTAAAATCTTGAAAAATACCATGGGGCAATTCTATATACCATTTAGCGGCAGCACCAATAAGAGTGCGCTGGAAAAGATGTAGATGAATCGAGTCATCTATCCAAGAATTCAAAGAACACCATAAGTGGTATGTCATGACATGTGCTTGGGGGTCTTCACTAGATTTACCCTCAAACTTGGGACAGTCACGAGGCACCTTCGTTGGAACCAGAGGCCAATATGGATTATGAAGAATCGGGTCATTAGTCAACTTGGATATGTCTGGTAACTCCAACGTGGTGAGAAAAGGTAATTGAGGATTAAAAGGCATGCCAGGTCCTCGATAAGGACCTATACTTGTACTCCATCTTGGTTGAGCATAACTCTGCCCCCACTGGTTCTGTCCTGGAGGATTATGACCATAGGGGGTATAAGCAGGATAATGAGGTTGATACAGCAGCTGATAACTAGGATACGGGGGTTGATAACCAGGGTATTGACTCTGATTATACGTAGGCCCGATTTGAGCAGTGTATGGATTTGACTGTGGAGTATAAGTATGGCCTGGCTGTTGAAGGTAATAACCAGAACCTTGGGGCGGGTTATAAACCGATCGAGACTGACCTTGAAGGTAATAACCGCCTTGGGGTCGAACGGGTTGCTGATAAGTGGGACCCTGTTGAGCCTGATAAGTCGGGCGCACAGGTGGATTCGGCTGTGGCATAAAATAGATCGGCTGTTGAGCAAGGTTAACAGGTTGTGCAGGTTGTCCTGGTTGAACAGGTTGACCTGGCTGAACAGGTTGTCCTGGCTGAACAGTTTGACCTGGTTGATGGAGGACACTAGGTTGCCCCGGCTGAGTAGGTTGACCTGATGGCAGGAGGGGGCTAGGTTGGGCCTGATGACCAGGTTGACTCGTGACAGGACCATAAGATGGCCCTAGTTGTGAAACATTTTGACCAATTGGAATGTGAGGTTGTTGAGGTTGCACCAAAGGTTGAGAAGGATGGGTTTTCCCCCCAGGACTGTATAGTGGTCTTAGTTGATACCTTTGTTGCCCTGCCCGTCCTTGAGGTTGCCTTGGTTGGACCACAGGGTGAGGCTGTAGAGGTTGACCTTGACGGTTGTAAGAATGCCCTTGCAGATCGTAAAACAATCCCTGCTGGCCCGAAGGTTGTCCCTGTAAGGGTTGTCCTTGCGGGTCATATAGATAACCTGGCTGGGCCGAAGGCTGTCCTTGTGGGCCAGAAGCATATCCTTGCTAAAAAAAAGGTTGTCCTTGTAAGGGTTTCCCTTGTTGATTAGAAGGTTGCCCAGCCTGAGCAAATAGAAAACCGTTAATGTACTGATAAGCCTCAGGAGCAGGAAAATGAAGGGGGTTGCCTTGCTCATCATATTGATATGGAAATACGTAAATTGGTGCACCATCCAATCCATAACGGGAAAATTAAGGACGATAAAGGTCTTGAGAGGATGGACCAACCTCGGAGTTTTACGGCTGTAAAGACAACCGATACTCCTTAGGAGAAATATTCTCAGGAATGGTAGAAGCTATGTAAATGTCTTTAGGAACTGACAAGGTCTTGGTTGAATGAGTAGTGAAAACAGGCATAGACGCAGCCACGCAGACAGTAGGCCTAACAGGTGCTGATGTGACGAAAGGAGATGCCGTGAGAGGTGTCGATGGCGACATCCCTAACGAGGGAATAGTCGGCCTCGTGGATGGAGTTGATATTCCCATGGAGGCAACAACGGACATGACCTAAATTAAAGACCTATATCCAGCTAGGAGCGTAGGACCAGGTGATGACATAACAGAAGGTTCGGGGATGTCTTCGGGAAAAATCTGGTAATCTTCACCAAAAGTAGGAATTCCCTCACTAGGAGAAGGACTAGATGAGTCTATATCTGACCTTGCCGTGAGATCTTGTAAAAGACGACAGGGACTAGGAGGTATAATAGCAGCCAGAAAGGGTGATCCCGATGTAAGAGGATGGAAGTGTCCCCCTACTCCAAATCTAAACCAAGTGTTGGACAAGGGCCACTTGAAGTCAACTAGTCCTCCAAAGGGAAGTTCTGATATAACTGGTCCCCCATTGGGAAACTCGGATACAATGGGCTGCTGGTACTCAACAAAGGACTGGGAGACCTTTGATGAATTGTCTGTATAAGGACTACCAGTAGACGAAACTGATGGTTCCTCCACTGTGACTATAGTAAAAAAGAGGAAGAGATCGCCAAACAAAAACGCACGGGAAAAAACCAAGGAAAACAAAAACAGGCCTAAAAATCAATCTCTAAATGGCCGTGTGATCGTAGGTGATTAATTTTATCACATTGAAACTGGAAATTTTACTGTTTCATGTTTTAAGAGTCTAGAAACAAGTAAAAGATGACTCTATCACTTTTAGTTTGGAAACAAGCGTGAAAGGACAAGCACTTGATGATCTTTTCAAATTTAATGAGTCAGTAAAGATCAAAATGACTACTCTGGTAATCTAGGTAAATGGGTGTACCAGATATCCATGAAATTCCATATACACCTTGGTAAAAATGAAAGAGAAATCAACAAAGGACTTGACGTATGTGCAAGTAATCTCCCTGAATGTTGTGTCCGGTGTATCACGGGTAAACGGCGGCAGACTCGACTTCCTATGGATAAAGGATTGCAACCTAATGGGGTCTCCCTTTATATACGTGATGGTACAGGGAGCAAAATTCCGTACTAGCACTGTCTGTAACCAGATGGTGAGCGACAACTGCTAGGCTTAAAGACGCCGGAACACGTCTCTACCTTAGACTACTAGATATTCCGTTAATGTTTCAATGTTGCCTTAGGTTAATTCAGTAAATTTTAAAGTTGATATTCAATTTACATTTCAATTTCAGGCCCTATCGAATGTTGGATCTCATAAAACCTCTAAATGCACACTACATGCCATGAACTATCACTTTGTTAAATGAAGAGCTATCTACGGGAGAGTTGAGAGCTTTCCAAATAACAAAAAAATGAGCACAAAAACATCCACTAATGTCTCTAATGCAAGCTAATGAAACTAGAAAAATTATTTCTAGAGTTATATAACACTAATAATGCGAAAGAGCTTTCAATTTTCACGATTCCAAACCAAATGCAAAAGATATTGTTTTTGATTTTTCAACATATAAGAGAAAATGCACTAAATGAATGGAAAAGCTAACGAAAACATAAATTCGAGGAATGACAAGGAGAGAGCTAAAACAAAGAAGTTCACTCAATCCAAACGCATACAATCAAGACTCAAACTGATGACTAAATCCTTCAAAGCAAAGAAGAACCTTGAAAAAGACTCACACAAGCCGTGTAATCTAGGCTTGGAGTGACACAAAGAGAAACTGAATGAAAGAGAGAACTATCACTCAACTAAAGCAATGATACAATGGGATCTAGTGAAATGAATGCAAAGAAGTGAAAATGAAGTCGACTGGGAATGCAAGGACCTAAAACGCCTACGGGAGGCTCAGCACACTAAAGCACCTAGAAGCCCTAGGGCTAGAATGAAAAACTGATAGTAAAGGGCAAGAAAACGGAGGACAAGGGCCAAACACAGTCAACAATGACTTCAAGGCACTCAATCAATCAGAAAAATGACATCAAGACCAAAAATCAAGCTCAGAGAGCCCAAAATCAAGCAAAACCTAACACCAAACAGAGTTGGCGTGTCTGTTTGGTTGTAATCTGCGCCAAAAAAGCATTGGCGTGGGGGCCTAACTAGCAACAAGCGCCAGTTGGTGCGACTATTAGGAGCTAAACCGCTCCAATCAAGTTTACTATGGTAAATGATGAAAAAGAACAAATAGAAACTGGATCTGGTTTTCTGGGGGCTGAACAGGGGTTTGACACCAAGGGAGGTGAACAAGAAGAGCAAATAAATCAATCAAAGGCAAAAAAAAACAACCCAAACGGAAGGAGGACTAACTCCCACTGATCCCCAGCGAGTCGCCTAATTGTTGAGGCAGTAAATCCCCTCTGCGGATAGAGGTGATCCCACTAGCCCAGATCGGGTCTAGCAACAATCAAATCACGTAATGACGTTGGTCCCTAGTTACAAGAAATACAAAGATCACGATAAGTGACCTACCTCAAATCCCACGTTATTGTTGTCAAAGAAGAAGCGGTGCTCTTTGTCCCTTGCCCGACAGATCACAGTCCTTCGGTTGGCTTCGTCCGGACACCTGTACACATGCAGAGAAATGATGACATACAACATAATACTTAAAGCATGTAACTATGTATAAGTCAGAGAGGATATAATTCATTGCATTTCATAAAATAGTAAACACATGAATGGAACCAAGATCAGAGTCACTTATATTAATGATGACAAAAAGGGAGATTACAACCAAATGTTCTGACGCTATGATCTTCCTTCGGTAGGGCTTGCAGCGGAGCGTGTCTCAACGAAGCCTGTTGGGAATTTGGACAAAGCTCTCTCTCATGGGGTTCTTCTCAACTCTGCTTTGAATGGTTGCCCGGCTATAGTTTTCCTCCTACAAGTTCAACTAGCTTGCTAATGGAAAGGGCAAGATTTTATAGATGGAGGAAGGGAAGTTGGGATCCCTATAATCATGGGATAGGCCCTATCTCATAGGAAGGTTCCATGATAGGTGGAAAACCACTTCCTATACATGGATATCTGGAGCCAAACCACTCAACTTCTTCTAATGATTCATTCTGGAGTTTGTTAGAACCAAACTTCTGCCATTTATTTTTAAAAAACATTCCTTAATGAGCTTGGCGCTAGTGAGACACAGGGATAGTGCACCAATTGGCGCGCCCTCTAGTGTGGATTTCCCTCATTGGCATGAGGGATGAACTGACTAGTCACGCCAAGGCTAAAATACCTGTTTTTAGGATTTTCTAGAGGAAATGTTCTTCAGGAGAATGTTTATCCTTAGGCAGGAGGATGTTATGAAAGTGTTTTCAGGACATGTTATTGCTCACAGGTCACAGAAATAGTCCTCCAATGTGCGGGATGAGGGATTGTAGGGACGGTGAAAAAATAATGTGTAACAACACTATAATGGCATCGTAACCATCGAAATAAGTGAGAAGGAATTCTAGTACAACAAACACATGAAACCAGTCAAGATGCAGTGAACGAAGAATAATTTGATTCACACGATAAATTGTGTATTCATTATCACTCAAGCGGATTTCAGGTGTGATGAAGGGAAGGATATGCAATATAACATTCACAAGAAGAACTAAGAGCTGATTCCTTAAGCCGAATATAGTCCTTGGAATGATCAACTTCACAATTCCATGACTCTATGAGAGATACACATTCCAAACCCGATTTTGATGTGAGAGAATTGCATAAAGATGAATGAGATAAAAAATATTCTTGAATTCAGTTAGAAGTAAAATCTTGGAAATTTGAAAGATCACATCTGATATGCTTAACATTTAAAAAAAAAAAATTCATCAAGTGAAACCATGAAAAAGGAAGGATTGCGTGTAGGATAAACTAGATATGACTTAGTTCAGGGGGCTTACCAAAGTCGCGAGATCCTGACATAACCATCAACGGAATTTGAAGTGCCTCGACTCCCTAGCAGGTCCTGAAACTTTCCAGGGTTGTAAAATCACATTTTGAAGATCGAACTAGATCATGCATGGTTTGAGGATAGATTCTACCAATGGCTTCAATAAGGCCACTTCTCACAGGATGGTAGTCATCTCTGTGACTGATTTTACTAGATTTTACAACTTCAACAACTAGATAACTCAAGTCGAAAGATTCTTTTGATTACAAATTCAAAGATCAATAAATTGGAGAAATTTCATGAGCAAGCTGATTTGAAGAGTTTTTTTCAAGCGAGAGAGGAGATGATGAGGGATGGGAAGAGTGCTCAAAGATTTGATTGTTTTCATTTGCATCATGGATAATCTCACTAGCTTGTGCCAATTTGGAGGTTGACTCAACAAATGAAATACTTTAAGAACATGAAGTGTCTTCATTGCAAGTAGATGCATCAAAAACGATAAAGCACAAGGGATAGTGAGATGAAGAGGAATTTTCGTTAAGCACATCTTCTTTGAAAAAATCAGATTCTAGATCTAAATTAAAATCTTCATGAGAAACCAAAAGATCAAATGATTTACTTGGAAATTCATCACTTCTTACATCAAAAAAATCATCTTCATCAGAATGATTGTTGCTCGAGGCAATAGATTGATCGAAGAAAGAATTTATTACATTTGATTCACTACCAAGATTAGTGGATCGAAATTCATCCAAGAATGGGAGTGCATCATATTCACATCGAGGATTTTGGAAAATAGAAGAAAGATTGAAAGCATCATCTCCTTCCTTCTCTCCTAGCCGTGTAATGTGATTTCGTTGTATCTTATTGCAATTTTAACCAACAATGCGAAAATAAAGAGAGTGCAAAAAACTAGCTGGTGGAACAAATTGCTCACACGGGTCATGGTACAAAGATTCATGGCCTATAGGTGATAGGGGATAATAGAATTCTAAATCAGATTAGAGACTCAAATTACAAATAAAAACATCACCTTACAGAATGGAGGAGTTAGTCTTCACCGTAGGCTTCATGAGCCATTTTGAAATTTCCTCCATTGAATATGAATCATTAAAATTAGAAGAAGAATGCGAATATGGATTAGGAATTTGATTTGCATATGTTTCAACTATATTACCATCACACAGAGGCACCCTCATCGGAACTGGAAAAGGAGGATTACAAAGAAAAAAAGGAGCAGTAAATTCCTCCTTTGAATTTAGAAGTGTCTCATCATTCACAAGGGCTGGGGGAGGAATAAAATCAGGGGTTTCAAATTCATCGTGTAAAGAGATAAGAGCCAAGCACTCAAACTCTTGTTTCAAGAAATACCAATTCGTATCTTCTTCAAGAATTTCATCACAAAGGTGAAGGAATCGATCAGAAAAATCCTCAACTGATTCAATAGGATTCATTCTTAAGAGATTGATTCTTTTACAAACATCTCGCTAATTATACTTATTAAAGGCTTGATGAATCTTCCTGAGGAAATGATGAAGGGAATGAATTGAAGCAGGTGGAAACGTATGTCACCATCGATTAACATGACCTATAAGGGCCAGGAAGAAAATCACACAAGAAAATTCATCATCATCGATTTTATAAGATTCACAAAATTTAAGAAAATAAAAAATGTGCTCGGTTATGGATGATCCGTCCTCACCATCAAACTGTGACTAAGACAAGTGATAGAGAGGTTCATCGGGGATTGAAAATTTATAAATGGAAAAATTAGAGAAACATCTCGGGAGAAATATTTGAGGATGGGCCATTTTAGATAAGAGGTTCAAATTAGATTCAATGGCCTTAGCTTCTCATATGGCCTTCCTCTTACCACCATTGTTGACGGTGCCAGAAATATTTCAACCAAGGGGTCTCCCCAATATGAAGTCCCAATTACAACTCACATTGTTTGGAGTAGGAGCCCCATCTCAAATATCAGCTTAATTGCCATGTATTCTTATAGATATGCCTTGGCTCTAATTGTCAACAAGAGATAAGAGTGCAAATGCGCCTTTGAACAACAAGGGGGTTGTTCTGCTGAGTGTTTGATCACATGTGTGTCAAATTTCTTCCACTGCAGAGGGGAGGAAAAGTGAGCCTCTAAGAGAGAGTAGTAGTAACACCCTACTAGAGACACACATGAAGGCCTGTCTAATATCCAGTGGAATAGTCCACAAAGATGCAACAACGATAATAGCAATTACCACATTCTCAATATGATAACCACCAAAATAACCAAAACAGTTAAACTACTTAGCACAGATGAAAGCAAACATGAATTACAAACATTCATAGAATAGTCTTACAAATATCCATAATCCATGCATGAAGAACGTGTTGGCCCATAGGGATTTCGATATTAAGTTAAATTTCCAAGACACATATATACAATAAACACCACTAGCTCCAGTAGTGGAGTGTTGGAGCCACTCATTTCTCCTCAAAAGAACTAGCTTATCTCTTTAATTCCTTGCAGGAGGAGCCAAGGTGAAGCATACTTTGCTCATACAGTGAGGGTGTATATATAACAAATGGGTGATGCTTTACCCTCCTTATGACTCTTTGAGTACCCTCATGACTATTTGAATTCTTATGACTTTTAGACTTACATGACCCTTTATATTCCATGTGTGTCCTTTGGACTTCCACTTTACAATACATTTGGAATACAATTTACATGATCCACAATAATGATGTGGCATATGATGACTTGTGACAGGACATGACATGACACTGATGACATGGACTGCATGGTGATGTGGCAGTGCCAAGTGGTCCTTCTTGCTGCTTCTTGCTTTGTGTCTTCTTGAACAGATGATATATGTTCTTCTTCTTCCTCCTCCTTATGACTTTAAGGTGAGGAGTCTTCCATGGGATCTTGATTTTCATATTCTATTTGAGTTTGAAGTTCCTTTTTTTTCTCACTTGCTAATCATCTTATCTCTTCAGCTCCATATGTGTCTTCTAGAAAGTCCTGATTCTCCATATCCTTCTTCATCATCTTTCCATAGCATGATAGAGTTCTTGCATTTGCAATTCACTCATGACAAGATGACATCAGTCTAATAAACCCCTAATCTAAGATGGTGCACATTGACCCACTAACTGAGACGGAACCGGGTGACGAGTTGGGAAAGAGGCTAAGTATGTTATGAAAGCAGCTCCAAAAATAGAAGAAAACATAGATCAACGCCTTAGAAATAAGCCACTTCGAGGGTGAAACCTCCTGCACATTACATAAATGAACAATTCTTGGATGATACAAATGAAAAAATCTCCTTTCTATATATAGGATTCCATGGGGTCACAATATAATCCTAGCCTAACAATAATAATGTAAGGGCACAATAATAACAATATGAGGGTTACAAGGGTACAACAATAACAATAAGGGGGCTACACTAAAAACAGTAGGGGGATAAACTAGTAGTATAGGGACCTAACATTCCCCTCTCCTTCAAACAAGTGTTTCCCTCAACGCTTGATTATTTATGGATGCTTCTGTATAAAATTCTCGTAATCCCATGTGGAATATTCAATGGGTAAGTTCTTCCACTTGTTGAGATACTCTGAAATTGATCGATTTGGTAGTTGTCGAGTTCTTGTTTCTGTGACTGCTTCAAAACTTCTTTCGCTGCGATGTTGATCTTCCTATTGTTTCATTCGATTCTGCATCGAAGTTAGGTTATCCTTTGAGAGTTGGAGAACTTGTTGTTGATGCTCGATATGATCTTCCACTTATTTATCATCCATATTTTCTTTCATTATATCCTTCAATCTATCCAGCTTAGCCTCCATTCTTTATTTTAAAACATCCATGTCATCTTTGATTGTTCTTTGTAAGATCGAATGTTTTTGCACTTGGTATTGCAATTTTGATATCTCATACTGCAATTCTTCCTCTTCATGCATCATAGTAGAGATTTATGAGGGATTAATGGGTGTGGAATTATTTTTGGGAGGCATTATAGACCCCAATACTGATAAAAATGCTTTAATATACCCTTGGAATCACTTCAAACTGCTTTTTCAAGCAAACGTTATGCAATTTTAAAAAACAAATACACACCTTTTTCTTGCTTTTGAGGAGCTCGATATTGAAACTGAATTATATATGTGATTTCTGATCTTCAATATCTAAAATTATGTCCTAGATTAGCCCTCTGAATCTTCTTTCTAATGCTACAGGTCTGACCTGATTTGGATTCTTCAAGACAAAGTTATGCCCAATCTCCCACAATGACCTAATTATGGACTAATTCATTAGATAAAACTTGTACGATGTGCCACGTATCATTGTTTCATCCTTCGGCTTTGAAATTGATAAAAAGAAAACTACAGTCCGTGTCATTTGGCCACTTTTTACAGAATTCCAATCTGATGCTCAAAGAGAGAGTTATGAAAATTTTCCCAAGGTCACCTCTTTTAGATGAAATTCGGGAGCCTGAAAAAACCCTAACTTCCACAGATCATATCTCCGAAAATATTTCGAACCAAGATCTAAAATTTTTACACGACGTTCCTTAGGATTTTGGATTCTTGTGCTACAAATTTCAGCTTCTAAAACTTTGTAGAAAAAAATCTATAGCGAAAATTCCACAATGACCTTTTTGGAGCAGCGAAACCCTAGAATCCAAAGCTCTGATACCAAATGTTATGAAAGCAGCTCCAAAAATGGAAGAAAAGAGAGGTCAACGCCTTAGAAATAAGCCAATTCGAGGGGGAAACCTCCTTTACATTACATAAATGAACAATTCTTAGATGATACAAATGACAAAACCTCCTTTCTATATATAGGACTCCATGGGGTCAGAATATTATCCTAGTCGACCTAACAATAATAATGTAAGGGTTAAATAATGACAACATGGGGGTTACAGGGGTACAAAAATAACAATATGGGGGATACACTAACAAAAATAAGGGGATACACTAGTATTTTAGGGACCTAAGACAGTAACTGCATAATTATGCAGCTCAGGAAGTCAAGGGTGTAACTTGGGCTCTGAGACTGCACCATGCGCACTTTAGGTTGGACTAAGGAAAAAAATTGCACAGTTTTAGAGCTCAGGGTGACAGGCTCAGGGATTTTGCACTGTTTTAGCCAATTACACAATTTTGGAGGGAAGAAGAGCCCAAGTGATTGCGCGATTGAAAGGTTCAAGAGCTAAGGGATAAGGCTTGAGCCTTGAGACTTCACAATGCATAGTTTAGACAGGACTGGGGTGACAAATTGCGCAGTTTCTGGACTCATTGAGCTCAACTGCGGGGTTTTGCATTACTTTTGAAAACTACGCAGCTATAGGAGGCAGAGGAGGCTGGGCCATTGCACATTTGTGCAGCTCAGGAGCTCAAGGGATGAGCTTGAGGCTAGAGATTGTGAAGTGTGCAGTTAAGGCCACGCTGGGAAGATGAATTGCGCAATTCTGGGAGGCAAGGTTGGGCTTGACCATTGAAATTGTGAAGTGTACAGTAATAGAAAGCAGAGACTGCGCATTGTGCAATGTCAAGGGACAAGGATGCATCCTGAGGGTTGGAATTGCGTAATGCGCCATTGAGGAAGGTCGGATGAGGCTAGGTTGTTGGGGAACTTCTAAAAATTGGCTAAGTGTGTGACCAAAGAGACTGATGTGAACAGTGATATGGCTTAACTATGAACACACACTTGAAACACTTTAATGAAACAACAACGTAGATCATCCAGACATGTTGACAACATATATCCCTCAATGTGACAACCTTGTGATGACTTCGCGACAAGTGTGACACTAATGGTATACTTTGCGACGACCGTGAGGAGACTTGTGTGACAATACTTAAAAATTTGGGAATGAGTGTGACTAATGTTTACATGGTTAGACCAACTCATTCACACAAACATAACCCATTGAAACCACCAGAATAATCATGCATACATTTTGCTACAACTAACATGAAAAAAGATGCCAATTGCTAAAGTGTGAACCACTCTTGCGATATGTGGACAATAGTGAAAGTAACACATGCCAGAGAAAAGGTAACATGAAAATGACACTAATTAGAGTAAAGGTAAGTGAAAGAAACAACCAAAAACATGAAAATTACACTCGTGAAAACAAAGGTGCGTGAAAGCGACAATTTCCAAAACTCACCGAAATGGAAGTATGAACACAACTAGAATGTGAAAATATTTCATTGTCATTGTGTACTGACTATCGACATGGATTGGACATCACATATGCACAATCCTGATGGAACGTGTTATGCTTGTCCAATCTTGCATAGAATAATGTGCTCATGAACTTATTGCGGACTGAGCATGTGTGTGCAAGTGACTTCAACACTTCCAATTCAAGAGGGAGCTCAAAAAGCATCAACTAACCAAGAAGTGACTATGGAACAACTGAGCGCAAGATCCACGGTAGACTCCAAAGTTCTAGTATGAGAAAAATTTTGGAGGGTGTTTTTCGCATTGAAAACAGGATGATGATATTTTCATAAGCATAATGGATACAATTCAAGTAAGCACTAATGATAAGACTAAGACTAAAAATAATACTAGATATTTCTATATCAATTCAAATCATTCCATTTATACAAAGTACAAGAAGGAATTTCTCACAATATCAAGTTCTATTAGTGATTTGATTTCATGTGAATGTTATCAAAGAATTGTTTGAAGGTCTAGACTATAGGTATTCCTTGGAGAAAAGGAAGACATACTTGTCAATGAATAAAAGCATGAAAAAATTAATATTTGGTGGGGTGTATGATATATAAAAAGATAAGTTATGATTATTTTATTTGAAATATTCTACTTCGTAGAAAGGCATTTAAAATAATTCTCTGAATATTCAATCTTCATCTATCAATATTCCAAACAAGAATACAAAAATATGGCACATCTCATTCAAAAGCACATCATGGATGGGATAGTGGGCCATTAACAAACACTGAAATGTCATGGAAGCACGACTTATTTTGTAGGCATGGATAGTTGTTGATCATTGGGATGGCCAAATATGAAGACAAAATTTGAAAGAATAACGGGGAATAACCCCCTCCCATTTTTAAAGAAGCAACGATCCATTTTTATGTATAAAAATGAATTTAAAATAAAATAAATAAAAAAGACTATGGTAGGACCATGCCTTTGGAATGCATAAAACTACAACAATTATCAACAAAAAGAAACAATCCTGAGATAGGACTAGGACTTAGAGATAATATGATACATATGAACATAAGAATTAAATATACATCATAATTTCATAACTCATATGTTTCCTCAAATATTCTATCAAAATGTAAGTAAGAGTATCAAGAGTTTGGAGCAGAGTAAGAAATCATGGCACATATTTTCAAAGAACTTTAAAATATATTTCCATTAAAATCATAGGGATGGAAAAGAATACACCCTTGCATTCTTAGACATAAAACTCAAATTTGAAAGATCATACTAGAGATGGATTCTTAAATAGTTCTCTAAGGAACCCTAAAAATATATATAAATGTTTTATAAATTATGTATTATCGGAACAAAGTAAATGCATTCGTCCATTTAAGGATAGATATTTGGCTCCTATGAACCATATAACAAAAGTGAAGACTTGGAAGAGAAAAGAAGTAAATATTATAAATAAGCGTCAATTGTTGAAACTAAATAATCAAAATGTTGGATGATTTCTAAGTGAGAAGAAGAATAGGAAGACCAAATCTTAGACAATCTACTTACAATGCTGTAAGAATTCCCCTCGTGTTGTGTTGAATTTTCTCTTTTAAAACATAGGGTGCATGCAAGAAGGTGAATTGTAAAAATTTTTGAGTAGTATTTTTGAGATAGTTACTTCTTTCTTCATAAGTATCTTGAATAAATCATTTTCAATGTTCTTCAAATCATAGTTGGATTGGTACATTACATCCAATTGGTCTTCCTTCTTAGTGATGAAATGAATAAAGCATTTATCAATTTGTTCCTTTGGGAAATCAACTAGTTTATTAAAGTCATTTCCTCATGTGGCTCATAGTGCGTCAACATGTTCCTGCATTTTCTCCCTACTTAATAACATTGCATCCATAATGAGATTGGGTTCCTCTAATTCCTTGGCCACTTCAATTAATTTAAATAATAGGTTAATTTTCCTTTTCTTTAAGGAGTCATATTTGGTAATTAATTCATTGAGTGTCTTTATTCTTTCCTTCCAGTAGGCCTTTAATTGCTTTATCCTCCCTTGTTACTAAAGATCTCGTTATTTTCTTTGTGTTTCATTCATATATGATACCCTCATGATGAATGTAGTTAATACTTATTTATAAAACATCTCATTAGTCTCTAGGTCCTTTTACAAATATTCAACATGTGAATTAATTATCATGGATATGTTAGTTGGGGCCATAACTATTACCCACACTTCTAAAATTACACAATTAATAATATTTTTGGCAACATATTATCATATTCTAACAAGTAAATTTGATGTTTCCTTTACCTTTGAATTACTCTCTGGTATATCTTCTAAATCTGAGTTTGGTTTGACTGTAGAGATGAATTCAACAAATAATTTTGTGGTAAGTAGAGTTGTTTCCAACTATTTTATTCTTTCTTAAGTGATATATTTTCATCTTCATGTTATGCGATTGAATAAGTTAATGCATCTCCTGTAGCCTCCTAAATCTCATAAGGCTTTATTCCTTTAATACTGATCTTAGAATTCACCTTTGAAATCACTTAATCATCTTTAACATTCATACTTTCAAATTGTATTTTTCTAAAAGAATTATTATAGCCCACGATGATGCAGAGTAATAGACTAAATTTCAATATCAGTTGGCTCCTGTTGATCTTTCTCTTCAACATTAAATTAACTCTACAAGACTCGCCCTTTAGCCCAATTTGGTTCTTTCGACATTTCCTCAATGTTATATATCTCAATAACCTAAACATTAATGTATTTGGGTGTTCTAGGGGTGTGACTCCTCTTTGTATTTGAATTCATTCCAAAAATATGAGACCTCTAAAGGGTAAGCCCTAGTTGGTTTCTGACACCACCATCTCCAATAACATTGCTAAATTTCTCCTTAAGATCCCTCCTTTGAAGTTGACCCTTTGAGGTGGAGGTGCTCTTCTTCAAATGTTGAGGAGTGGAACCAACACTTGAAATTTTTTTTCCATGTTGTTTCATCAACAAGTTAGTGATGAACAAGACACTAACATCTTCATGAAAATTTTGCAGAGTATTAGGAAATATTTGATTATCGCTAGAACCTTCAATTTGATTTGCATGAAACACAATGCCATAACCAATGAAATTTAGATGAAGAGAAAATATAAATTGAGGGTCAAAACCTTTCATTTATTCCATATCATTGAACTTAAATACATCAAGGTGGGTTGCATACTCATTAACTCCATAAATGTTTTTTACTTGGAGACTTCCTAGTGTAATTGGAAAAGGTGTGGATTGCTTCTTCCTCTTTTCATTAAATAAGTGAAACCATGACTTATATTGTTGAAAAATTATTATAAGAAGAATTTGTCATAAACATATACTAGGAGCATTCAAAGATTCCCTTCAAATCCAAAAAATCTAAGATAAGAAATTTTTTCTTCCATTAAGAATGAATGAATTTTGAAGCATTAAGAGCTTCTTGAGAGCATCTTTCAATAGGAGGACCAACAAATATCATCTACACTTTGACAAATGAATTTTGTACAATATAAAAATAGAATGAAGCTTTACATCTCCAAATAGATGGGTACAATAATTGTATAGGGTCAGTATCAAATTTGGAGTGTCACTTCCTTCGAAGACCTTCAAATAATTTATAGTATACAATGGAATAAACCAGGTATGAACTCATGAAAATACTTTTTTATTGTTTGAAATTTCCTAGTTGATAATTTTTTTTGTCGAAGTGGCATGGGCTAGGTTGAATATGGTTCCTCCATGTATACAATAATGTAAAATATAAAAAAATATTTTGTAGCATACTCTGTTGACTTGAGACCAAGAACCCGAGCGAATGACTAGGCAATTTATCTATATGGCCGATTGGCCTCAATTTTGATGGTGTTCACTAGCTATCTAATAGGGTTATTAAAATTTTTTTTTAGTAGGGTCTTTCCTCCATTAAAATTTTCTAAGAAGGCATCAAATTCAAGTAGCTTGAAATCTCTATCGGCTTCTCAGAGCCTTAACATTTTCTTAAATATACTTGGAATAAGAGGAACAAGAGAGCTAGAAGAATCAACAATCAATATGTATCTTTTATTCTTATCAAGTATATTTTCACATAAGGAGATTAGTTCTACACAATCCTTGAATTCCAAGCCTTGTTGTTGTTTTTATCTTCTAGATAGATGCTTGAATACCACCTATAAGTTTTCAACTATAGAAAATATTGATCTTGTCTTCCTAGAGCGTTAAGGGTATCTATGCAAAAAGCTTCTCTTGTTCTATTGGGCATGTATTCTTTGTACTTAACAATACTTTCTAAGTGGGTGAATCAATCACAAGTGGAAAATTTGAAATTTGTTGTGTTAAGAATAATATCAATTTTAGCTGAATGGATTCATGTGAAAGTGTTGGCTCATAAATAACAAGTATTATCGTGATTTGGAAAGATAGTGAACTCTTGACAATAAATATGCCATATTTAATAACATAAAGGAATTCAATCTTGTGAGGGATGTGTTGGAAACTATGATAAATGTGTCTTGAATGTATTAAGAATAAATTAATAGGAATGTGGGGTGTGGGATTTTGGACATGAGTATGAAAGTTTGGTGAAAAGGAACTCCTGCATCTGCATGCAAAGAAAATGTCACGTTAAATGATTAAGTGTGGAACCTTGCAGGAGACAAAAATATGAGAGAGAGAAGTGATTATGGATGGTATTCAACCAACATACATAAGAAATGGTTAAGTATAATAAATTTAAGAGTACCACACAAAGGTAAGGAAAATTTGTTTAAGAACTTGCATGCAAGAGAAATTGGTTGTGTAGAGATGGTGCAATTTTGCGGTAGTATAAGTGCAAAATTTAGAATGCATAATGTAAGTACGATATGATTTGTAGAAAGAAAGGATTCACAAGCCACATAAAAAGAATGGATAAGGAAGAAAGGCTATTGTGGGGTAAATAAAAATAAAGAAAAGAGATGTTTAACCACCCGCAATCATAAAAATGGTTAGGTATGGGAAAAGAGTGGAGGTTCGAATTTAAAAACAACTATGATGTTTTACAATGTAGTTGATCAATAATAGTGTATATTAACTATAAAAAATATATATTCTAGATCATTTCTCGTGGTGGGAAATCGACAAATTATACAAAGAATATATTGAAGGACCTAAAGGAAATGACAATTTCATTACATATCCATATTTAACAATAGTACCAAAAAAAAAAATTCAAGGATAAGGGTTTGTAGTACGTGTGGTTTTCTTAAGTCAAGAAGAGATAATTCAAGAGGGATAGAAAGAGACATGACTCTACAAAATTGTTTCTAGGAATTTGATAGTTATTAATTATGAAAACTTATTATCAATGTTTTCATTTAATATTATTTATAAATTTCATTATCAAGCACTTCAAGAACATTGTAATCAACAATCAGGTGAATGAAAAAATACGTGCAAGCATAAAAAGAAGGGTTATGATGCTCAATATAAATATCTAGGTTTGATAATTGATGGCATATATTTAAAAAAACACCGTGTTTACCACATTTTGTCCACACCCAAAGAATTCATAGAATTAAAATTTTATTTAGTTTTACTTGGTTGGTTGTATGGTTTTTAATGATCAAATGTATCCAAGGGTTTATTTCACAACTCAAATATTAACAATGATGCAAATATAACTATCACCATAATTCATCACATTCTAACTCATTCATTTGGTAACCTTCCTCAAGTTTTTTATGTACTATTGGACAACACAAGTCGTGAAAATAAAAGGAAGATTGTGTTTATATATCCAAGCATGCTTGTAGAACTAGAATTTTTATACCTTATTGTTGGCCAAGCATACAAATGTATTGATCAAATGTTACATTTTGTAGTAGCATTGAAAAGGAAGAATGTTGGGAGTATGCCATCATTAATTGAAACTATTAAGAAATCATACTTTTTAGACCCTGTTTTTCATACATTAGAAGAAATGGTTAATATGCAAATATTTATTTAGGGATTACATTGTGAAAAAGTGCATTGAACAAATTAATGGCATTAGCTTCCAATATCAACTTTGTATATAAAGGATTGATGGGAAAACACTTACATGGGGCAAGAAGTATTCAACAAATTTAAAATGGGGGCTTTCATAATGTTTATCGTTTCTAAATTTCATCCTAGATTATCAAATGTATGCATTGAGGTTTTGTTATTACAATCAATCACTAAAATTTATAACTCACAAAGGAATAATAGAGATGTAAATTATTTTGAATGCTTAGAAGAAATAAAAAAGTATATTAAAGATATGTATGGATATTTTAAGGTTGCTAATTGTTTTTTTTTGTGGGAGGTTTTTCTTTAATGATTAAAGTGGCACAATTTCAAGATAAAAAAGAGAGATATATTTTTTAAGACTCCATTTAGTTGGCCATAAAGTATTCCATGTGAACATGAGGAATGAAATGTTGTTGAACAACATGAATCTCAAGCCCTTATTGAGAATTTTTTTCTTTTCTAAATAAGACTGATTCTATTAAAAGCATATAGTACAAATGGATTTACTAGCAAGAGAGACTAGATAGCGGGGAAGTCGGAAATGAATAGTCAACCTCGGTCCCAAATAGTGGCCAAGAGAGAAACATAGAGGATGAAGAGGAGAAACAATGGAACCATGAGAAACAATCACAAGAATCTACCTAGAATGGGTAGAATCCTCTATACGACATTTCTTTCCTTTCTTTTTCAAAACTTTGACCCAGCCATCTGGAGCAGGTGGGCTGAAACCACTTGAATATTGTTGTTGATCAAAGGAAGAGTCTCGTTATCCGAGTAAGAGGAGGCAGAATCATGAGTTCATTTTTGAGTAATCTAGGTAGCATTGGGCCCCAGGGTCTGCCGAGATTGTGCCCTTCTCGTGCATTGCTGCCTCCTCATATGCTTCAATCTCCTCCTCATCCAAGATGAAGGAATACATATCATCCATGGGTGGTGGATCACATTGTTTCCAACTTTTAGATTTCTATTTGTGATTTCATTTCTTCTTTTGGGCAAGGAACATGGTGCAAGAGTTTTGAAGATGCCCTGTTTGATGGTAGTGACGACATCAAAATGTAATGTTCTCATAATCCAAGGTTTGAGTCCAAAAGAAGTCACCCACTTTGAGAATGATTTGGTCAGGTAGATATTTTCTTATGTAAATTTCAACACAAATTCTGCCATAGGTATATATGCCTTTCTTCCCCCTAGAGGGATCCATTGCCAAAAAGTGGCCGAGAGTGTTTCCAATTCCTTAGAAGGCAGAGGAGTACCAAAGATGAGCAGGTAAATTTGGAAGCTTGACCCAAATGGGAAGCTTGGTAATTATTATTATGGAAGGGTCGAAGTATGGGAACTAGGGGGTGAGGAATAGCCCTGCTTCCCCCCAGAACCATGGACCCCCAGTTAAGGCTTTTTGATAGTCCTCAGAAAAAGTAAACACAACAATGAAGAAACCCTTTGAGAAAAATATTACCTTGCTATTATTGGTCCAAGTGGAATGAATCCATTGGTATATATCTGTAGTGCGAGGCCTTAATCTGTTGAATCGAAAAATGATGGTTGTTTTTGCGTATATTTGATATTGTTTTTCAAGATTTGGGTGGGAAATTTCTATAGAGGGCACATCCTCCGATTTATCCACCAAAAAAGACTTGGGGGCTTCCGATGGTTGAGAAGCCTTCTTGGGAGGCTATGCATGGACAACATCCTTGTAAGAGAAAGCCTGAGCGGAATATGGTTTCCCAACTGCCCCTCCACGCAGATGAAGGGATAAACCACTGAGGCATCCTTTTCAATATTGTAAAATGAGAGTGGAAGAGAGTCATTGATTTTTTTACCTCCATAGAGAAGTCATTGAGAGGCGAAAGGAATCCCCAACTTGAGTTCAAGGGCATGCAAGAGGTCTTTCACTAGATCTATTGAATGAGCCTCGAAAAGCATGGTTTTTCCGTATAGAAGAGTGATTTGAATATGAAAGTGGGTGGGTGGGAAAGTAGGAGGTCCTTGACCGCCATAACGAATCCGAGGGGCCAGAGTGTCCAGCTTTGTAGGCTTGCTGCTACACCAGGCTGCCTTTTTGAATTCATATTTTCCCCTAGCATAGTGGCCGTGTTGGTTCCAAAACCCAGGGGTCGCAGAGCGTGACGATGAGCTAAGTACCTGCTAAGGGAAGTCAGAACATTTGAAGGTCTTCTCGCTCTTCAATGGTGCATGAGAAGCCATTTGCATCGCCTTGGGGATGGGATCTTTTCCGATCCGATCTGTGAGGGATTCGTTGACCTTCAAAATGAGGAGGGCCGCATCCAAGTTTTCTGCCAAGAGGGATGAGCTGTTTGAGAGCTAGACACCATCCATATTTTCCCATTCGTAAGCCCTTATTGAGTATTGACAAGTGGAGTAAATAGAAATATATATTGGTATAGAAGATCATGTGCATATTTTGAAGCAATGGAAGACCTTTATAGGGGCTTAGTACAAGATATTAAGGATGGTTGTGTGCTTGCAAATTTAGCGACTAAATATCCACATGGTTATCCATTATAGTTTGCAAAATTTTTGAAGGTAATGAAAGTAAATGTATAAGTTATGGTAGTTGAAGGACATAATAATGCAACAAATACATACTCATTCAATGATGTTTAGAAGCCAAAGATAGTAGTCAAGAAACATATCAACAAAAAGAGAAAACAAAGGGTCAAATATAAATTATTGTTGCATTGACATCTTAAAATTAGATGATGTTGACATACTTATTTATGAATTATATTTGATAAAATTAGACAATATTTACTCAAGGAGATTATCAAGAAGTTGTTGGCACGATAAATAGTTGTAAGATAGGATTCTACTGAACCCAGTCATATATCTAGAAGGATTTGTGACATATGAAATGTTGGGAATACATGTAGACCTTAATGGTGCACTCATTGATAATAGAGAAGAATATGGGTCATCTGCATCTTCATATAATCAATCATATAGAGACGATTTAAATTTCAATGATCTGTTAGTGTCGATGAGCCAATTTCAATATATATATATATTATTTTTCATATGATGTTTGTATGGTAACTCTAAAGGATTATTTGAACTTACTTATAATATTCCATGAAGTTATGAATTATTTTATATCAGTTGGCTTATGTGAAGTGAATATGAATAATAAACACAATCTCTTAGTTTATCTGATCTCTTAGTTAGGACTCAAGTTTAAAAGTCATATCATTCAAAAGTAAATTAGATTTTGGGAATTCCAACATGGCAACTAGTCTCCTCAATAGGTTATCTAGAATTCAATCAACTTAAATCAATCCCATCAAATCAAAAGATTTGGTAAGTTCTAGGATGAAATTTAGTATCCTATCATTACTCTCAACTATTCATTGGGATGTTATTCAACACCAAATTTTGTATAAGTTCATAAAGTACATCAATGATCTTGTTTATTCACTAATAGAAAAATGATGATCACATTTGTTTAAAAATTAGGATGGAAATGTTCAAACATAACAACTAATCAATTTCAAAAATTATATTATCTTTCAAATTTGTTTTTAGGGGAACCATTTAGCATTCAAATTCAACGACTTTTTTGTCATATCTTTAATGAAGCTCAACTTAAAGTTTTGGATTGAAGATTGACGATGCTAGTTAATGCACTAGTTATTGTTTTTGCATCGATCTAAGTATTTGGACTATGATTGAGGAGGAAAATGTTAGATTGTGAGTTCGTAGACAATCAAAAAGTTTGAGAACACATTACTATGCATTTTCATCCTTATTAATTAATGTGGTGTAATCCTTACCCATTAATGAGTTTCCAATGAGATCTAGAGCTAGAGGTGGTGATAAAAATGTTTTATATATTAATATAATTGGGTGAATACATGTGTTGACTCAGATGGATTAAACCCTTTTCAACTAAAATTTGACTTGGATTATATTTCCTAACAATAGGAGATCATCAACAAACAATAAAAATTAAATTAAACCACTAAAATATATAAACAAAAAAACTAAAACAAATTGATCATAATGAATTAAAACAACCAAATATATTATTAATGCAAGTAATATTTGCTTCAATAATTATATGATGTTTGAAGCTTATTACACATTTATTTCAATCTTAAAGATATGAGAAAGGTTATGAAACTATATGATGGATATGTTTTAATAATATTGATCTGGATTGGATTACTATATAACTTGTCACCTATCTCAATGCTTTTAGAGTAGAAAAAATGGAGGAATAATATTACACGGAAATTTTTATTAGTTTGAAGAATTAGGGTCTAAAACATTCCATCGCCATGTTGAGGCCTTAAATGATGTTTTTCCTGGGGTAAAATTTTCCCACTCAAGGGTGGGACCCCATGAATATATTCTACACTCAGATACCTTCCTAATGGTGGAAGACTCACTTTAATAAGAGTTTGTATGCAAAATTTGACCTATCGTGTTTGAACACCATGAAATCAGTGAATGCCATGTTAACCCTGATTATTCATGCATGTGGGGTTAGCCACATGGAGAATTTTAATAAAAATCTATAAAGGTCAAATTTGTAATTCTAGTTTAGAGTTGAAGGAGTCAAACTTGACCCCTAGTTGGCTATCAGGCTCTGTTAAAACCATGCCACTAGGAAGAAAAGGTGTTCCATTCTATTCGATTGTATCTTATTCCATAGTAGAGAAAAAAAATTGGAAGTTGGAGTGAGAGATCATAATAGAGGGGTTTAGTGTTATTTAGTAGCCTATCAGACCATAGGTCTTAGGTGAATCCATAAAGAGTGAATTCTCCTTTGTACTTGCATTATTTCCATTCTAGAGAAAGAGAGAGTGATATGAATTAGATCATTATATTATTTTTTATCCATATTGATGCTTTTAGAGTGGAAAAGTGGATGAATTTTCTCACAAGACCACTTTTAGCGACGTGTCCTTGTTTAACGAATTGGGGTTTGAAACCTTCCGGAAGTAGTTTGAGGCATCAAAAGGAGGTTTTTAGGGGGATGAAACTTTTCCACTTAAGTGAAATCCTTTTCTATATATTCTACACACATACATATCTTTCCAACGATGCAAGAATCACCTCAATTGAAGTGTATTCAAAATTTATGTCACTCGGAAGTTAACCTTCCTATTTTGACCATCACAATTTGAGAGGATGTCGCATTATACATGGAAAAGGGGCTACACATGTGATGAAGATGAAGAAGAATATAAAAGATTCCATAATATATTATATTTAAGAGTTGAAGGAGTCAAAATTAACCACCAGTAGGCTATCAAGCTTGTTGTAATTGATCCAGTAGGAGGAAAAGGGGTTTCATTGTTTTCGAGTGCATTTTGTTCCATAGATAAGTAGAGTAGCCGAGAATGAATAGGGAGAGAGAAAAAATACGGTTTATGCACTGTAGTAACTGTTGACTTGAAGGGTCCTAACCTAGGTTCAGAGTTATTGTGCAACCAACAAAACCCTCCAACTACTGCCGCTTTCGACAGTGATATGCTTGTGCAGACCAAAGTCCCACCCGAAGTAGTATGGGGGGGTGATGGAACTAGGTTTTTGCACCTTGAGGGAGATTTTGATGTGATAGGACTATTCATACTTATTGCAGATAATATAACAGATTTGCGCAACCATAGTATCAGATCTAACCCTTTCGTAGATTGCTATAGAATACTTCAATATATTTCGTGCACATTAGCTGACTATACTTCATTCAACACTGTTTATCTAATATCAAATAATTCCCACATGTAGATGAAATTAACCAATTACAAAAGTAAATACACAATAACAAAATATATTCATATCTACAACAAATAATAAATAATCAAGAGAGTCAATCACATAAGAATTTGGATTTGCCAAAAATTCTTTCTTTATTAAGAGATATGAAATTCAGTACAATCAATCTTCTGCACACACAACAACAGAGTGCGCACACAACTTAGGACTTAGGTCTCCATGCACACAACTAGCAGGAGCCTTTCTACCTATACAAAAAGTTAGACTAACAAACAAAACTAATCAACATCATTCATTCATCTATCGATCGATCAATATCTTCATCGCTTGAATCTTACATATTTATACTATCATAGATGCAAACATACCATGGTCTCAAACCATGGTTTGAGACTCATGGTTTTTCCCTTTAACCATTTACAATAAATAAGGGATTTTGACCCACCCCAAGTCCCCTTTGACCATTTGCATGTAGAGTGTACAACAAAACTTAGAAAAATTATCCAAAAAAGTACACCCCAGGGGCCCCCGCTCCAACAGGCCCCCAACATAATCTCATGACTCGTCCCAAGCCACTGTGGGGTGGTTGCCTTCATCTTTGCCTTCAATGCATCGAAAAAGCTCCTGAGTGGCATAATGACTTCAATGCTCTGTGCAACGGCGCTCTGTGCTTCATCTACCAACTTGGCTGTTGTCAGCCCCTCAGCTACCAGCATGATGTTACATCGAGTATGTTGTAGGCTTTTGAGGGCGTTGTTAAGGTTTTGCAATAGCTGCAGGGCTTCCTCAACCCAAGGTTGCATTCGTGTCTCCAGTAGCTGCTTGCGACGTCGCAAGTCCTCAATCAATGTCTGAATGGCCTTGCCCTCATGAAGTCTAGCAAGCCTCTACGCTGTCACCAAGTTTGGCGCCATCGTCATCATCTTTGTAAACTATTGTTCTTTAATTATGATCTCATTCCTTAATTGTTGAACCACTGGGTCATTTTGAATAGACGTTCAAACACCCATGGACTCATCTAAGAGTGTACCACATGCTTCCATTGTTGCTGCTACACTATTAGTGGCTTCCTTTACTTCTGCTGCACGCTGTTCTCGGATTTCCGGTAGTGTCTCTAGCTGGAGCTTCATTTGTAGCTCGACTATGTGCTGTTCAAACTTGGCCTGGACGGTCTGGATCTCTGTACGTGATGCTTTGAGCGCATCGAACAAGATTTCAAGATTTGCTGTTGGCGTGGCCAAGGCAGGGATAGTGACCTCTGACAGATCACCGCACAAATGATCAATCATAGATTCCAATGCAGCACGTGGATCCTAAGTTGTTCAATGTGCCTCCTCTACATTCTGTTGCTCCTTCTTCAGCGTTGCTACTTGCTGTTGAGACTTGGCAGTGGCTTGGAAGGCACGGGCATCTCGATACCGCAACATCCACGATCATGATATGGATAGCGTGGATTTTTCCTCCAGGTAGCATTACCAGGTCGATGCTAACCTCTCCATAGGCTTGCAAAGTAGCGCGCAAGGCAGGCGGCTTGACTGTAATGGCAGGTTGCGGAATCTGAATCATTCGACTATTTAAGAGGGATGGCAGCACTGTGCTGATGGGCTGTGAGCTCGTTTGACCGCTGTTGGATGTTGCAATGCTCTCTTGCTGTAGCCTCACTTGCTTCACGCTCTATTGAATCATGCTCACTTGCATCCTACTTGCAAATGAAATATGGTGGTCAATCTCCCCAACTCCTAGCTGCGCTAAAACAACTCCCAGTGCGATGCAGGAGGCATCGACATATACATGGAATTCCTTCATCTTATCTGGAAATACCAATATGGGCGCAGTGACCATCTTCTCCTTAAGAAATTCAAAGCTCTTATGGCAGTGCTCGTCCCAAAAAAATGATGCATCCTTCTTTAAAAAATTCTCCATGGGTGTAGTGATCAGCGTGTAGCCTTGAATGAACTTTTAGTAGTACCCCATATGCCCCAAAATTGAGTGCATATGCTTCAAATTTGCGAGAACTTCCAGGTTAAAAATAACAACGATCTTTGTAGGATCCACCATCAATCCTTGCTGATAAACAACATGACCTAGAAAGATTCCAAATGGGACACAAAATATACACTTTGTGGGATCTGATACTTCTGACAAGTATCCAGCATCAGGTGCAGACTTGACACATGCTTCTTCAATAATCCAAATACAGTCCAATCATCAAAGTATACTTCTAATAACTTATGGATGTATTCCTTGAATGCAACTACTACCACACGTGAGAAGATGGTTGATGCATTCTTTAGACTGAATGACATGACTGTGTACTGAAAGGATCCCCATTCTGTTGCAAACTTCGTCTTGCTTCTATCTTCTGGCACGATTTTGATCTGGTGGTATCCTGAGAAACCATCTGTGAATTAGTAGGCCTTTTTCCCTCCTACATTATCCAAGATTTCATTAGAAAATGTTTTTGGGAATGGGTCGTGTACACACGCATCATTCAATTTGCACAGACCACGTAAATCCTTATTTCTCCTTTGGTTTTCTTGTCCTACACCACCATAGGGCTTACCCAATATGATTCTTCCATTGGTTCTATGATCCCTGCAACAACCATTTTCTCCAATTCCTCTTTGACTTTCTACTTATATTTAGGATTCAACCTATACAGGCGCTGCTTCACAGGTCGCTCATTCGGTTTCAAGGTGATCTTAATTACCTAAAGATCTCTGACTATCCCCTTCAACTTAGAAAATTTCGTAGGGAACAACTCCTGATATTCAGTCAGTAGCTTAGAAACCTTTCCCATCATATCATCATCCCAATAATCCCCTATTTTTGCTAGCTTCAGTTTTTCCTCTGAACCAATATTGACTTGCCGAATCTTAAGAGGCTTAGTTACATCTAGTGACTCAATCATAGACCCAACAACTGCGGGATGTCCTTTAGATTTAGGGATCGAAATGTTCCTTGGGTCTTCCTCATTATATTCAACTGAAAAATTTCAACAATTAATGATGTCCTTCATTTGTGCATCCCATACTAGAAAGGCACGCCCCACTGTTGATTTTGTAGTGTCAAAGATGACTCCCTGAATATCCTACAGTGCCTCATCTAGAAATTCGAACCCGCTTTCAAAACTAAAGGTCAGGATAAAACTTTATGTCAGCACAGTCCATTCATTGGTTCCTCGTCGCAACTCGCTTTTGAGGTACTAGTTTGTAGGCACCTTCCCCAAAGAGTGGATGAATATATGCACCCATTCTAGCATCAGTTCTTTGCCCCAAGCTTCAGTCCGTCTAGCTGAATGTTTGTGCGGGTCACCCTCTTCGGAATAGGTCTCTCCCATTGTAGTATTTGGATGCTCAAATCACAGAGGCATCATGCAGGTGCATTCTCCCCAGTTAGCCAAGTTTCCCTTGTGTGTCTCCCACCAACGTGCTGGGGTTGAGCATAGTGCTATATCAAGGGAATGGAACCTTTGTGCTTCTGGAACAATTTTTTCAAGTTCTTCTCAAAATATATTAACATCAGTCAGACAATAATAATAAGGAAAATATCGTACCTCTCAGGATATGCTCCAAAGATATTTTGTCACCCGATTGCAGCGCAAAGCTGAGACTTCATGCAACCAGTTATGCCAGTTATCTAGTTCCTCATTTGAATCTAAAAAGCATGAGCTATCATTTTCCCAGTTAAGTCTTCCATCAAATGTTGGGTTGATCCAGTATTCATCCCGCATATTCAACTTATAGATATGATCGACATCAACATCTGCATGCACCAGATCTGTATATCTTTCACCTTCTACAGGATCTAGGGGGACCATAACCTTGGTTCCATTATTTTCAAATACCATAATTCTATGCTTAAGATTGATGATGCCACCCATATCGATAGCCCAATATAAAGCCAACAACGCAGGATAGGGATCGGTATCATACAAAATCTGTATAACTTCAAAGTATATGAGTACCCTTACTCCAATATCTGCTACTAGTTGTGAGAGCCTTCCAAATGGGATATATATTTTGTTGATTCTCCATGTGCATATGGATAGTGTACCATTCCAACTTACATTTTGCAACGCGTTGCCAAGTCTTCTTTGGTAAAACATTCGCATCAGATCCTAGTTCCATAATGACCCGATCCATGTCATATGCACCAATCGAGTAGTCAAGCACATTTCTCGTCCAGTTCTTCTTTTATTCTTATAATATTATTAACAACCTTCTGCTCCATACGGGGTTGTTTTTTCTCTACGTAGTTGTCTGTTAATGCTTGGAGGTTCTCGACTACCTTATTATTGCGCAAAAATTTAATACAAGCTTGTAGGAAGGGCTTTATGTCTTCATCGACCACATCCATAGGCTTGCTTGATATTGAGGTTCCCACTTTGGCAAAACCCTTCTTCGGTTCTGTTATAGCCCAAAAAAATGAAGCATCATTTTGACAAGGTTAAATAGGTTCATGTGTCAAAAATAGGGTTGTAAGGTTCATTTTTAAGTTTGGTCAAGGGAAATATTAAATTTTTATTGTTTAAGTTTACCCTAAGGTCTAAACCGACTCATTGTTAAACTCCCTCATGTCACATCATTCATCATTTTATGACTGATTTCAATTTCCAAGTTTATTGTACCAAAAGTGCCAATTTAGCCAAGAAACCACAGCTTCGTAGCGAAATACACTGTGAAAAGTCACTTTTTGCTACAAAACTGCTGATAGTTTCGTAGCGAAAACAACCAAATTAACACTAAAAATGCTACAAAAGCGTGGTTTTCTGTCTATCTTGTCAGTATCGCTGTTAGTTGTTAGAAAATCATTAGGAATGAGTAGGTTAGATGCCATTCAAGTCATGGAGGGATAAATCCAAGGTACATGCTCAGGTCTGTAGGCATCATGATCAATTTAGGTATGTATGAGTCATCATAAGGTCATGAAGAGACATCAAAACTTCAAATCCTTTCCTAATTTAGTCATTTCTTATTTCTCATTTTTTCTTGCGTGATATTGAGCTCTGGAGAGCTAGTGCACTAAGCCAAAGCTGTGGCTGGTGTTTTCAAAGGTTTACATTCAGCATCATCAAGTGAGGCTGCAATTCATCAAGCGAGGCTGAAATTCATCGAGCGAGGCTGTGAAGACATTGAAGAAACCATGGCATAGAAAAGAAGGACCAACAAGGGTGGCCAATGCCTGAGATATGAACCTGAAGACATGAATTTGATCAATGAAGACCTAACAGTAGTGGAAGCTTTCAGAAGGGCAGGTTGCCTACAGTTTTGTGAGAAATTACAAGGCTGTCATACATAGGTGTCCAAGGAGTTTGCTTTGAATTTAAGTGGAAAAACCACTAAACTGGGAATGCTCAATTTTTCCACCACACTAGAGGTTATTGCAGTTGCTACATAGATTCCAAGAGGACAGGAGAACTGGTTCAAAGGTTTCAAGTTTAACATGGAGTAGTGCAAAGAGTTCATGAAGCCTGAGCATACTAAAATGGATCTCACCAATGCTATTTCAAGAAGTTACATAAAAGACAACTATTCAAAATTACTGCTCATCATCCAAAAGTACTTTACTTGTGAAGGGAGATACCACAAAGTCTACTCATATAAATTTCAAATTACTTCTACACTTTAATGGTAAGATTTCCCTTGATCTACCTTTCTATTTGCATAGAAGTTTGTCAAAAATGGCAGATAAGGTCCAAGCAAAGTTTGAGGGGAGTGAGAATTAATTATTTTATCATGGTTTAATGAAGTTATTGAGTTTAGATGAACTTCAAAGGTTAGGTAGAGACTGGTCTTCATTCTTGTTTGTTATTGGTTTTGAGTTCGATGCTCTTACTCCTTCAATAACTCCTAAGCCTAAGAGAATTCCATCACCATTAGCAGCAGAACAGAGGGAACCATTGGTAGTATAACCAAGTGAACTTGCAAGAGTAGAACCAAGTGAGAAAATTATGAAGGAGCTAGAGCAAATGTAGAGTTTTGACACACCAAGTGTCCCACCTACAAAACATAAGTCAAAAGTGGTCAAACCTGCAAAACAAAAACAAAATGTTAGTAAACAAGGAACCAAAAGGATGACAAGCAGCCAAACAGTGGTTTTAGAAGAGAAAAAAATGGCTGTAGAAGACATAGCAGAAGCTAAGGGAAATCTAGAAGATATTTTACATGCCATTGACATAGAGGAAACTCCTATTTTCCAAGCTGATTTTATAGAGGAAGGTGGACAGAAGTTAAAAAAGGCTGAGGGAGAAGATGCAGGTTTCATGTTCCAAGCAAGAAAGCCTATGACAAGGCATGCTAGGAAGCTATTAGAGAGTAGTAAAGAAGTTCAACCACCTACTGACAAATCTTAGCCACCTCAAGATATTATTGACCTTTCATCACCTACAGAGAAAGATACAGTCAACAAATCAAAAAAGGGAAAAGAGAAGGTGATGGAAAAAATAGAGTTGCAGCTCCTTGAAGAAAAATTGAAATTGGCCAATCATGAAATTGTTGTTATGAAAAGATAAGCAAGGAAAAACAGTGTAGAGAAGATTCAATTTGAAAAGATGAAGGAAATTTGGGAAGAACAGGTTGACACTGTCTCCAAGACTTTTGATAACACACAACAACTCATCAAATAAACCATTCCAGCAGGGAAAGAGGCCAAACATGTCAGGAGGATGAACAAACTATTGAAAGCCACCAATAGAATATTGAAAGACTAGGTTAAATACCTTCAGGATAAACTTGAACTAAGTCATGAAGAGTTAGAGAAACAAGGCCTTAAAATGACAGTGCTTGAAGAGCCAATATCTCAACCAATTATTAATGAGGAAGAAATACCTCAAGGATCATAAGGTGAGCTTTTTTATGGTTTTTTAAGGCTAATGATATGTTAGAGACAATATTTTGGCACTTATAGGGTTCATTTTTCAAAATTACACAAAAATCTAGATTTTCAGCACTTTTCAGCAGTTTCGTAGCATGCTTGGGCTTGAAGGACATCAAAACGCTACGAAACTACTGTAACTGTTATTTTTACTTGTTGAACTAGTTTTGGTTGCTTTCAAGAGGTGAAATTGGTGTGGGAGATGTGTCTAATGATTATGAAGACTATGTAAAAGGAAAGAATAACAAATTTTGAGGGTAAAGGGCATGTTTTGCAGCGCTACGAAAGTACGCTACGAAACTGCCTTACTTTCGTAGCATACTGTATTTGAGCCTTTTTAGCAGGGTTTGGAGCATTTTTGGACATCTGGAGATTTTTTAAGTGTTAAATACCATGAAAATAAATTATTCATCACTTAAAGACCACAAATTGAAGATAAATTGGCAGGCAAAGCATTCGTGGAAGAAGAAGACCATTTGCCTAAGAAAGAGAGTTTTGTTTCCAGTTTTAGAGGCGGTCAATTAAGTGGTAATAAAGTGATGAATCCCATCACCTCAATTCGAACATGTGAAATCATACTTGTCAAATAATGTAATTACTTCAGAAGATAAGGTTGTTAAAGGCAATAATGAATAGTTTGAGTCCTATTAGGAAAAGGACTGTCATGTAGGATAACTGTATTTTTGTCATTAAGTTGATGTTTTATGGTTATGCAACGTGTCATTAGGAAAAAATTCGATGAATCTAGCCAGGAGGTAGATCATCTCATGATGTAACAAGTCTATTAAAGGCCATTGAGTCGAATTTGTCAAGGGTTGGAGATTTTTGGCAAAATTGCAGCTTATTGTAAATTGACTGTTTCAGCAATACAGAGACTTGTTACTTGACCAACTTGAGATTCTGAATGAGTTTTTAGTGCTTAGCTATCTTATATATACCTTTTATGTATCTCATTTGCAATGGTTTTCATAATACTCAGAATTCATTCATGCAATGCTCTGACTTCCTTTATAGATGAATTGACTGTGTATTTTCCTGTTTCATGTGTGTGTGTCCTACTACTAAAAAATCTTACCTGCCTAAGCTTCCATGTCAAGTGAACTCACTGAATCATTGAAAATGTTGACTCCATAAGCCCAATGTTTACATACTGATATTATTTTCAACCTGCACTCATCATAAGCAAGTTATTTCCTAAATAGAGTTAGACATCTACATATTTATTCAATATCATCAACCCTTGAGAGAGCCCTCTCAGGCTGAGGAGGCTAAGCCTCAGTCACAAGATTGGTTTGAAACAGTTACATGAGATTGTCTGATTAGCAGCCTATCAAAAGCAATTTTGTGATAACAGGTTCTCTAAATGTTTCCTTTTATCTATGTAAGTTTAATCCTTCCTTCTTTTAAGGTGATTTTCGGATCTAGAGATCAGCATCGGGATTTGTCCCTTTGTCTTCACTACTGGCTGTACCACTCCTAGTGACGATATTCACACTTAGTTATTCTTCGGGCAACTGATCTCTTACCATTTGAATATTTTGAGTGGGAGGCCGTTGTTTCTTTTCCTACATTTTTGCAATCAAAACAGGGCAATCTTCAATAACATGATAAAATTTTATACTGTACCTACAAGACTGCTTTGGTGGGTTTGGACAGTTGCGCACATAATGGCCCACATCTCCACAATTATAGCAGATGAGCTGCCCCCTTCCTCGACCAAATCCTCCTCCTCTTCCTCATCCTCTACCTTGGAATCCACTGCTCCCAGTCGAGGATGCTGGTGAGGTTGGTTCAACGTGCATCCTATATAGGTAAGATTGACCAATCATCAAATCAAAGCTTTGATAGTGCTGCTATTCATGTCCCACCGATGAGAAAAATTTTCAGAACGATTGCTTAACCTCAGGGATATATTTAACAATCCTCGGGCAGAATTATGTCATGTGTATGCCCATTGCTTGAAAAATCATGCACCATAACGTAGGAGTTCCCCTTGGTCCTGCTGCGCTCTTCATCAGGCTTGTTCCTTCGACTGATAGATAATCATTGAATAGAGGGCACTGATCCTTGTGATGCCCGACAACTTTGCAGCGTATACACCATACATCAGCACATGCCTCCTTTCCATTATCCTTGCGCAAAATTTGTATTCTAATTTCATTGCCTCAAATTGGATTTGGATTTGCTGGGTCCCGATCTGTGCAGCTGGTATCAGCGAAGCTTCTAGATTCATTGCAATTTCCACAGCTTCGCCCTGCATGGGAATATTCTGTTGACTTAGGGGTTGGTGCATATGTGGTAGCAACATGGAAATGAAACACTCTTTGTGTTATGTGTCATCAATAATAAATCCTCCATCTCTGACTATGTGCTTCAACCGTTGATCTGCGTCCCATATAAATTCGTTCAATTCTTAGCGAACTCCTTGAACTCAGTTAAACATTGAGAAAACGATTTCAACTTATTGAATTATTCCTTTAATGCGGCCTTTAGATTATCTATAGTGGTATTAGGGTTTTTCACCACATACCTTATGTACCAATCTAGCGCACGGTCTTGAAAAGCGATGGCCAATTGTGCTTCCTTAACATCCTCATTATTAACCTACTACACTGTCTATACATCATCAATAACATACTAAAATTGGTCTGTGTCTTCGTTCCCGATACCACAGAAAGTGGGTAACTTCATAGAGGCAACCATTTCAGCATCTGGTGGTGGAGGTGGAGTGGATGGCTTGTTAGAATGAGATGAGTTTGGGAGTAGAGTGGATGAGATCTGAACTATGGCCAATGACCCAAGATTAGTCCGATATTGTAATTCCTCTTCTTTGGAGTGCACAGATTCACTAGAGTTACTGATTTTAAACTCTTCTTTGCTGTCAGAGTTACCTTTGAGAGGGCTATAACAAAAACTTCTTCTAGATATACTCTATATTTTCTTCCACTGCACGTAGTTGGGCCTCTACGGGACACTCACTCAATATGACTGCACAGAGTGCCTTGTTCACACAATAGAATTTTAATCCATAGTTTCAGAGAGCGCATGAAATTTCCTATAGGGCCCTTGAAAAATCTTCATTCAAATTCAAAATATGATACAAATTGATCAATAGAGAATTCAGTCACAAATCCTCCTATAACACTATCTATCAATGATCTATCAGGCGAGTGATCTTGTTGCTAGTCTTCTCTAATTGGTGTACCAACTCCGCGGTCCACTGAGTGATTGTGTCGTCCTTTACGTAGGTCTGGAATTTAGAAAGACGAGACAACCACTCATGCAACTCGGTTGCAAAGAAAGAAAATAATATTTCGTGGACCTCTGTGTAGATATACCTCTGTGCCCAGTATTCAATAGACAATTTCGAGCTTCTGTTTTCTTGGATCACAAATTCACGTATATTCTTATCAAGTCAATCTTGCAGTTCGTTATTTTTCGAGTGCCAATACATGAAATCTACCTCAAAATTATCCCGATCCCGACAATAGAACCATTTGTTGGCTTGAGGGGCCTTAACCTAGGTTCGAAGTTATTGCGCAACCAACAAAACCCTCCAACTACTAGCCTTTTTGGCAGTTATATGCTTGCGTAGACCAAAGTCTCACCCGAAGAAGTATGGGGGTTGCTAGAACTAGGTTTCTACACCCCGAGGGAGATTTTGATGTGGTTGGCCTAATCAGACTTACTGCAGATAATATAACAGATTTGTGCAACCAAAGTAATAGATCTAACCCTTTCGCAAATTGCTATAGAATACTTCAATATATTTCGCGCACAGTAGCTGATTATACTTCATTTAGATATGTTTATCTAATATAAAATAATTCCTGTGCATAGGTGCGATTAACCAATTACAAAAGTAAATACACAATAACATAATAGATTCAAATATACAAAAAATAACAGATAATCAAGAAATTCAATCACTTAAGAATTTGGGTTCACCAAAAATGCCTTCTTTATTAGAAGATATGCAATTCAGTACAATCAATATTCTGCGCAAACAGCAACAAAGTCCGCACATAGCTCAGGACTTAGGTCTCTGCGCACATAGCCAGTAGGAGCCTTTCTACCCAGACAAAAACCCAGACTAACAAACAAAACTAATCAAGATCATTCATTCATTTATCGATTGATGGATAACTTCATCGCTTGGATCTTACATATTTATACTATCATAGACATGCACATACCATGGTTTGAGACTCATGGTTTTTCCCTTTAACCCTTTACAATAAACACTGGAGCTTCACTGCGGGAGCAATACTATAACATGCGGGTTCATATTGAGGGATATATAATGAGGAAAAAATGACATAATATATTGGGGGATATATAGGCGGTAAAGGGTTTTTATATTGGAAGGTATAAAAAATGGAGCTCAAAGTTAATGAAAAAATATAAAGAGGTATTAAAAATGTTAATGTAAAAATGTATACCTACAATATATAGTGAAAGTAGAGGCTTTTTAAATTGGGAAGGTGTATTGGGTTTATATTGGTAAGGGGTTAAATAATGTGATTTTTAGAGGAATTTTCCAATATTTACTCAAATTAAGGGTATTGTTTAATATGTTATGATCGCACATGATATGTTAGAGGTTCATCGAGTGAAGCCCTTGTGACAATAAATAAGGGACTTTGACCCGCCCCAAAGCCCCTTTGACAATTTGCGCGCAACGCGTACAAAAAAAACTTATACAAAATTATCCAAAAAATTACACCGGAGGGGGACCCGCTCCAACAGTAACCCATGAGCCACAAGCCTCACTTATTTTTACTTGCATCCATTTTCTGTATAGAGAAAGAGAGGAAAAAATCCTCACCTTCTAGTTGGATTTTTCTCCTAAAAGGGTTTCCCATGTTATATATTGTGTTAATTTGTGGTTTTTGAGTTGCATTTCATTTTATTTTTTGCATAATTACAATTTTCATGCACATGCAATAAAAAATAATTAATGGATCTAGAAATCTAAGGAGAAATAAACCCTCATAGTGTAGATTTTATATTTTATAATATATTTTAGTAATTTTTTGTGACAAATTTCCCAGTGGAATACCCATGATAGTTTACGGATCATATTGGTAATCAGACTAGGTTTCTTTGGGTGCATTATGGGGAATTGAAGAGGATCCAAAAAGGTTAATTTGAAAGTCATAAAACCTTAGTCATGCCCAAAAAATACGTGAATGACCCTTAAGATCCCATAAAGGAGAATTTTAAGCCACTGGAACACAAGTTGAATATATAAACCATAATATGAGTGTCCTCATGGCGACCCTAACTAATAGTTTCAAGTTATTCATAGAACATGGAGGTTCTAACACAGAGGTGAGATCAAAGGGGAAATACAGAAAAATTGGGAAGAACTAGAGAGGAGGTTCAAGAAGGAAACCAAAAAGGATCAACCTAGTTTGAGTGTCACGAACTATTTGTAATCCTGTTCAAAATAGAAGTGAAGGTTGAAATTAAGCCATATCAAGGTGAAATTGACACTCTGAAATTAAATCAATGGTTGCAATAATTAGAAGTTTATTTTAGTGTTCACCATATAAAGGGAGAACACAAGCTTTCATTTTCTCATATGAAATTAGATGACTATGCCTTGATCTAGTGGGAAAGCCACACTGGGACCTTGAGGTTGGATGGATATCCTCCACTGAATAGGTGGGTGAATTTCAAAACCCTCATTAAGTCACAATTTTACACCATGGGGAATGTATAGCACTAGTGGATCTGGTTGAATTTCTTAAGGCGGAATCAGGTGCAGAGTGTAATGGAGTATACCATAGAATTTAGAAAGATAGCCATAATGATTAGTATGTCCTGGAAGAGTTGAGGCATACTCCTCAAGTATCTTTGGGGTATAAACAACCAACTATAGAAGCAAGTGATTTTTTTCAAACATATATCAGTGGATGAGGCTCGTGTGCAGGTTCAATACATAGAAAACATAAGCCAAAAGAAAGGGAAATCCAGTGAGTTGAAGCAGAAGGTGCACCAAGACGATTCCAAGGAGGGGAAGAAGAAGTGGAAATGGGGAAAGGGAAAAATACAACATCCAAAAAACACCAATGAAAATATCCCAACAACCACTCTAATATTGATGGTCATATAGAAGAGAAGTGTCAGAAGTTGCATCCAAATATTAACCTAAATAACATAAATAAAGATGCAAAGAAGAAGAATCTAATGGTCGTTGATTTAAGCAATTAGGTTGAAATAAAACATGATGTGGATTAGAAGATCGTCTGTACATTAGTGCAAAAGGAGGTGAATCTGAGTATCCTTTAACAATAGGAAGAGAATGAAAAGAAGAAACTCTTCGATATAAAGATATGGTTAAGAAGACAAATATTGATGCTTAGTTTGACTTGGGATCATAGGAAAATCTCGTCGCACCAGATCTAGTCAACAAATTGGGATTTTAATTTCATGATGATCCAAGCCCATATCCATTAGGATGGATAAATAAGAATGCATAAATGATAGTATCCAAACAATGCAAAATCAAATTTGATATCAGTGCTAATTTCATCGATCAAGTAGAACTAGAAGTAGTTCCCCCTAACGTATGTGGTGTGGTGTTTGGAAGTCCCTATATGTACATGTACTATGCAATATTCATGCAGAGATCCATCCAGTACTACCTCATAAAGGATGGAAAAACCTATAATATCAAAACACACAAGGGAAAGTCCAAATTTTTGTTGGTAAGTGCCAACCAAGCTAAGAAATTGACCACTTCTAGCAAGAAGTATGTTTTATTATTTTTAAGAGAAAAATAGTATGTAGAAGAGTTAGTGAGAGAAAATTCATCCATTGAAGGTTGTACTAAGAGACAACAACATCAATTGGAATATTTTCTATAGATATACATAGATGTGTTCCAAGAGCCTAAAGGGTTACTACCCAAGTGAGAAGTGGAGATTGAGATCCAATTGTTTTCAGACTCCTCATTGCTAAAAATTGGTTGTTTAGGTAGATTGATATAGAAGAAAATGAGGTGAATAAGAAGTTGCAACAACTATTGAAACAAGGTGTCATTCAACCAAGTACCTCACCATGTGGGTCATCCATGACCATTGTGCTAAACAACGATGGGAATTTGCATATGTGTATTGATTATACGACATTGAAAAAAAATATGCTTACACTTAAGAATAAGAATCCACTGCCTAGGATAGATTATATATTGGATAAATTTAAACAAGACAAAAAATTAACCAAGCTAGACTTAAAATTCAAGATATCACCAGGTTCAGGTAAGAGAAGATGATACCTATAATATCGCCTTCAAAACTACGCAAGGTTTGTATGAGTGGTTAGTCATGTTGTGTGACCTATGAAATGCACCAAATATGTTTATGAGGTAAATGAATGATATATTTCACCCTTTTATAGATTCATTTATTATTTTCTATTTTGATGATATACTGGTATACAATGCTATCTAGGAGGAACACATCTCACATTTGATGCAAGTGCCAGAGACATTAAAGAAGCATCAAATACTGTTAAATCTCAAGAAGTGTTTGTTTTCACAACAATATTTGGCGTATCTAAGATATGTGATAGGTGGAGGAGAGTTGAAGATAAATACTACCAAGATAGAGGGAATCATGAAATGGTTGGTGCCTACTAATATTTTTAAGGTCAGGACTTTTTTTAGGATAACATAATACCTCAAGAAATTCATGAGCTCATTTTCAATAGTTGTAACACCAATCCATGCTGTAAAAGTATGTCAAGAGTTTCTATAGGGGAAAGAGTCAGTAGAGGGACTTTGAGGAGTTAAAGAAAAAGAATATTTAAGCACAAGTTTTGGAATTACCGAACTTGCAGTGGAATTTTGGAAATAGATGTGAATGGGTATATTATGGGAGAAACCTTTATGTAGGGAGAAAGACATGCATGTTACTATTCATGGGGTGATTATTAATTACCATACATATGACAAGGAGCTCTATGCCCTAGTGCAAGCTGAGAAAAAGTGGAAACACTATCTGATGGGAAGGGAGTGAGAAATCCACCAGATCACCAACCACTATAGTATATGTATGCCTAAAGTAAACTACAATAACCCAAAAATTACAAGAGTATGGGGTTTTTACAATAGTTTGATTTAGTGATCAATTATAAGAAGGGAAACACAAATAAGCTGGGTGACATGCTATCAATGCCACGCACATCAATGATCATAGCTTTGGGAACTCTGACGCACATGGAGCCATTCACCCATGATGCATACATAAAGGCATATGAAGAGGATTGGGACTTCAAAGAGAAGTTTCAACAATTGCAGATCCAGATTCATGTGCACAATGGTGACAACACAGTTGACTACCATATCTAGGATGGGATAATATACACGATGGATAAGTTACATTTTCCTAAAGGTGCACAAATACACTTTATTAGAGAGGATCACACCACGAAGGTTGGACCTGCATCAAATGTGAGATGTGATCCTCCTAAGTAGCATTGTATACTAACATATCTCCAAAGGTATGCATATTCACCCAAGATAAAAGAACATGTAGCTAGGTTCATAAGAGGATGCATTCTTTGTTGTACCATCAACCCTAGTAACAGGAAACATGGTCTATATCATCCCTTTCCTGTACCCTCTCATCCTTGGGAAACAATTTCCATGGAATTTGTGGGAGGTTTACCAAAAACTTGTAAGGGACATGACTACCTATTTATGGTAGTTGACAAGTTTAGAAAAATGTGTTTTCTAGTGCCCTATAAAATGATAATCAATGTAAAAGAAACAACTAACTTGTTGTTTGGACATGTCTTGGTGCACTTTTTAATACTAGGGAACATATTTGATATAGGGACATAATATTTCTTAGTGCAATTTGGACTACATTATGGGATAATATGGACACAAAGTTAAATAGGTCTATAGCTTTCCATCCACAACCAAATGCTATGAAAAATTGAGGGGATACAATAAGAAGCATCTAAATACTTGGTACGAAAAATTGGTACATATACAACAATATTATAACATATTAATCCACACTTCCACTAGTAAGTCCCCATTTGAATTTTTTTTTGGATATTTGTTTCCTTCATCTTTGGATATTGTATATGGGAAAAAAGGAGGAGTGAGTGAGGGTCTTGTGGAGGATGCCTTAAGGGAACCAATTGTTTTGTGAAGATTATATATATATATAGGTACAATAGACACTACAAAAGTCACATAAAAAATATTTTGTTGGACATGATCAACACAAAATAGAGAAGTCGTTCAAGGTGGGAGAAAAAATATGGTTACAATTGAATAAGAAGAGGCTAAAGGGTCCTAGTAAGAAAATAAAGGCTTTGTGATATGGTCCATTAGATATACTATAAAATTTTGGAAATAATTCTTATAGACTTAGTCTACCCCCATACATGTGCATTCACTCAGTGGTGAATGTAGATAATATTAAACTATATGAGCCTTCCGTGTTAGATTAGGAAGAGAAACATGTCCCACCTTCTATAGAGGTTTCAAAACCAAATGCTTAGGAAGAGTTGAAAAAGGATATATTTTTGCATAAGAGTTCCAAAACTACAAGACAAGGGAAGCATGAACTTTGGAAAATTGGGTTGAACAAATAGGTTCCAAGCAAAGCTAAAAGGTACATCTGAGAGAAGTTGGAGGAAAAAAATATTCACCTCATTTAATAGAATATTTTTGGGACCAAAATACTCTAAAAATGGGAAGGTGTGATCCGTATTAGATAATTATATTATTATTCATGCATTTTGATGTTTTTTGAGTGGAAAAAGTGGAGGAATAATCTCACGAGACCATTTCTATTAGAAGGTCCTAGTTTGGAGAATTGGGGTCTAAAATCTTCTAGAAGAAGTTTGAGGCCTCAAATGACACTTTTTGGGGGTAAAAATTTGTGATCTAACCATGGACCAGTTTGCACTATTATACACAAAGATACATTTCCAATGGTGCACAAATCACCTTAATCAGAGTTTGCATGCAAAATTTATTCCACTCGGAAGTTGACCTTTCTGTTTCAATCACCATAATTTGAGAGGATATCACATTAGCCTAAATTATTCATAGAAAAGGGCCTAACCACGTGATCAAGATGAATTCAACTGTGGAAGAGTCCATAATGTAATTCTAGTTAATATATGAAGGAGTCAAACTTAACCACTTGTAGGGTATCAAGTTTTGTTATTATAGGGCCACTAGGAGGAAAATGGGTTCCATTATGTTTGGGTGCATTTTGTTCCACATATGAGCATAGTCATTGAGAGTTGATAGGGAAAGAGAAAAAAGAGAAGGCTTGCGCACTATAGAAGCCCACAGGAAACATGCCTCAGATCTTTGTATTTGCATCCATTTTCCATATGGAGAAAGAGAGGAAACCAAACTCAGCTTCTAGCAAGGTTTTCTCTCAAAAGGGTTTCCCAGGTTATATCTTGTGTTAATTTGTGGTTTGTGAGTTTTATTTAGTTTTTTGGGCCTTGAAATTGTCATTCACTTCCATTAAATTTTCACTTATATTTCCATATTACCACCTTCACTCCACCTCCATTTCATTACATTTACCTTACCATTACTACTATTGGGTTACATTTATGTTTTTCCAAAATTTATTAATTATTAGAATTTTTAAGTGAATTTGTGGTTAAAAATTAGAAAATAATGTGCATATGCTTATACCTAACAAGTGGGATGAGATTGTTGCCATGTGTAGGTCAAAAGGAAGCTTCTAAAAGACCTTTATGTGGCATACCAAAACCAAATTCGAATTTGAGTGGAGAAGATCATGGGATCATGAGGATATGTATCTCATTTCCTTTTTATATTGAAACTCTAAGAAGATATGTGTGACATTTGCTATTTTGTATTGAAACTCTAAAAAGATATGTGTCTTATAATTTACTATTTTGATTGTAACTCTAGAGATAGAAGGAGAGATTCATGGACTCTCATTAATGAGATAAATTCTCATATTTTTGTATAAATAGGGGAAGCTTTCTCCTATCAAGGAAGGTGAAAAATAAGAGAAGAAGAGAAAGGATTATAGAGTGTTTTGTAACAAAGCTTAAGATGGAATGGGATGTAGATTTGTGAGTTTATCAATAAAGAAGTTCTTTGATGATGTTTTTATCACATCTTCAAGGAGCTAAGGAGTTCACTGAATTGGAAACAGAGGCCCCTGCTGCTAAGGAGGTTTCATGCATTTTCTAGATAAGTTCATTCTAGTTTCTGTTTAAGCATTTCTCTGTATTTTCTTTACTGCTTTCATAAATTGCAATTATTGTATCCAACTGAGTAAAGTCTGTTGAATGAATGGATAGTGACTCACAAGTGCAGTAGTTGCTTAGGTTTCATTTCTTGTCTTTTATGGTTAAACAGTTACTGCGCTCGACCAAGCAAAGACCATCTAAATCTTAAATTGAAATGGTTAGTGACTTGTAGGTACAGTAATTGTCTAGGAAATCCTCATACATTACACTTAATCCTTTTCTCAAGCTCTTCCAATAAATCTTAATTATATGAATTGGATTTAGTTGTAGAGTCTGAGTTATTGTTTTAGTATTTCATTTCATGTTATAGGAGATCCTCATACATTACACTTAATCCTTTTCTCAAGCTCTTCCAATAAATCTTAATTATATGAATTGGATTTACTTGTAAAGTCTGAGTTATTGTTTCAGTATTTCATTTCATGTTATAGGAGATCCTCATACAGTACACTTAATCCTTTTCTCAAGCTCTTCCAATAAATCTTAATTATATGAATTGGATTTAGTTGTAAAGTTTGACTTATTGTTTCAGTATTTCATTTCATGTTATAGGAGATCCTCATACATTACACTTAATCTTTTTCTCAAGCTCTTCCAATAAATCTTAATTATATGAATTGGATTCAGTTGTAATGTTTGAGTTATTAGTTGTTTTCATTTCTGGAATTCTCAATTGAGTTGCAATATCCATGGATTAGGACTTTTAGTTTTCACCATTTCTTAATTAGAAAATAAACTTCAAAACCTTGTGAATAGAACTATGCTTTAAATCATTTGATAAACAATTTCTTTCCTTCCCTTTTAAATAGATTAATTTCATAGAATGCTAAGAATCAAGATATAAAAACTTCTAAAAACATCAATAAAAACTTAAAACAATGAAGTAGGAAAAAGGGATACTTAGGCACATATAGTGCATTACACTTCATCAGTTTACTAGCCCTGGTCGATAATTTATGTTAACAATTTAGGACACTAAAATGACTAAACATACTTGTTCTCTATTTTATACATAATTATAATTTTCCATGCATATGCAATAAACTATAATTAACAAGTCCAAAAATATAACAAGAAATAAACCCACATAGTGTAGATTTTTGATTTTATAATATATTTTAGTAGATTTTTTTTGATGAATTTCCTAGTGGAATATCGATAATAGTTTACATATCATATTGGTATTAGAGCAAGTTTCTTTGGGTATATTTTGGAAAATTTCTGGGGATCCAGATTGGTGAAGCTAAAAGTCACAAAATCCCATTCTTGGGCAATGAATTTGTGGATAATGCTCAACATCCTAGAAAGGAGATATTTACGCAACTATAAGAACAAGTTGAAGATATAAATTGTAATGTGATCCTCCTCACAGAATCTATAACCAATAAGCTCAGGCTATTTGGATAAGATGGAGTTTCTAACACAGAGGTTAGATCAAAGGGGAAATTTGCAGAGCGGGAAAAACTAGAGAGGGGATATAAGATGGAAGCTAAAAAGGATTAACCTAGTTGGAGTGTTGTGAACCATTCACAATCCCTATTAAAAATGGAAGTGATGGCTTACATCAAGCCATATCAAGGCGATGTCGATGCGTTGAATTTAAATCGCTAGGTGCTAAAATTATTAGTTTATTTTAGTGTTCACCATATAGAGGAAGAATAAAATATTTCATTTTCTTTGATGAAATTAGAGGGCCATGATGTGAAATGGTGGGAAATCCACACAGATGCCTTGAGGTTGGATGAATATCCTCTAGAGACTAAGTGAGTGGATTTGAAAACCCTCATAAAGTCACAATTTTACCCTATTAAGTATGAAGAGGACTAATGGATCTTGTGGCATTACTCTAGGTAAAAGCAAGGATATAGTGTACATGAGTACACCACATAATTTATATTTATGGCCATAATGTTGGGTATATCCCTAAATAAGCCAAATGTACTCCTCAGGTATTTGGGGGGTCTATAAAACCATATAGAAAAGCAAGTGATGTTGTTCAAACCTAGATTAGTGTATGAGGCTTGTGTACATGCATAATACCTAGAGAACATAGGGAAGAAGAAAGGGAAATCCAATGCATCGAATCCAAAGGAGCACTATAACACTTCTAAGGAGGGGAAGAAGAAGTGGGAAAGCAGTAAAGAGAAAAATACAACAACCATAACATACCAATGCAAAGATCCCGACAAACACTGCAACTAATGTAACATTAATTTCCATATAGAGGATAAGTGTTAGAAGTTACATCCATAGCTTAACTTAAAGAATAGAAAGAATGATGCACATAAGAAGAATATCATGGTCAATTATATAAGCAATCAGGTTGAAAGCAACTTGGATGTGGATGAGAAGATCATATATACATTAATGCAGAAGGATGTTAATCTTAGTAGCCTTCATCAACAAGAAGATAATGAAAAGACAAGAATTTTATATAAATATGGTAAAGAAGAAAGAGATCAATGTCATGCTTCACACAGGATCATAGGTAAATATAATTGCAATAGAGTTGGTCAACAAATTGGGATTGGAATTTCATGATCATCCAAGCCCATATCCATTGGGATAGGTAAATAAGGATTTTGAAATAAAGGTAACCAAAAAGTAAAAAATTAGATTTGCTATCAATGCTAATTTTATTGATGAAGCATAACTATATGTAATTCCCCGTGATTTATGTGGAATGGTGTTTGGAATACCCTATATGTACTTGCACGATGAAATCTTCATGTGGACAACTAACTAGTACCACCTCATCAAGGATGGAAAATACTTAATTATAAACACACAAAAGGGAAATTATAAAATTTTGCTGGTAACTTCCAACCAAGCTAAGAAACTGATTAGTTGTAGGAAGAAGTATGTTTTACTATTTTTCAGAGAAAATAAGTATTTAGAAGAGTCATTGAGAGTAAAGGTATCCCTAAAGGGGTGTACTAAGAGACAAAACCATCATTTAGAAGAGTTGTTACAAGTATACAAGGATGTGTTACAAGAGCCTAAAGGGATGCCTACCAAGAGGAAAGTGGAGCACAATATCCAAGTATTATGGGACTCCCCACTGCCAAAAATTGGGTTATACATGTAGTCCATTTTAGAAGCAAGTGAGGTGAGGAAGCAGTTGCAACAACTACTGGAACAAGTTTTCATTTTACCAAGTACCTCACCATGTGGGTTGTCTATATGATCATTGTGTTAGGTCCCTATAATAATAGTGTAGCGCCTTATTATTGTTAGTGTAGGCCCATTATTGTTATTGTTGTGCCCATGTAGTCCCCACATTCTTATATTGTGACCCCTTAGACTCCTATATATAGAAGATAGGTTTTTTCATTTGTGTCATCTAAGAATTGTTCATTTATGTAATGTAAAGGAGGTTCCCTCCTATAAGATGTTAATTTATAAGTCGTTAATATCTCTTTTCTTCTATTTTGTGAGCTAGTTTCATAACATTTGGTATAAGAGCTTTGGATTCTAAGGTTTCGATGCTGTAAACAGGCCATTGAGGAATTTTCACTATAATTTTTTTTCTACGAAGTTTCAGACACTAAAAAAAAAATTCATTTGAGCTGAAATCTCGAGGAAATTTGTGTAAACATTTCACATCTTGGTTCGCTATATTGTAAGAGATATGAACTGAAGAAGTTAGGGTTTTTGCAGGCTCCATAATTTCATCTCAAATAGGTGACCTAGGGAAAATCATCATAACTTTCATTTTAGGAATCAAATTGGAATTCTATAAAATGTGGCTGAAAGTTCATAGACTGTAGTTACTTGTATATCGATTTCAGAGTTGAAGGTCAAAACAATGACACGTGGTACGCCGTACAAGTTCGCTCTACTGAGCCAACCCATAATTATGACATTGTGGGAGATCAAGCATAATTTTGCCTTGAATAATTCAAATTAGATCTGACATATGACATTGGAAAGAATATTCAAAGGGTTATTATAGGAATTAAGCTTGAATCTTGGCAATATGAAATGTCAGAGATACATCAGTTTCAATATTGATCTTCTTAAAAGGAAGAAAAAGGTGTGTATATTTTTTAAAAATTTCGTAACTTCTGTTTGAAAAACTAGTTTGAAGTTATTCCAAGGGCATATTGAAGCATAAATATCAGTATTGGATTATTTAATTCCTCCCAAAAATAATTCCGCACCCATTAAACCCTCAAAAAGCTCTAATATGACCTGTGAAGAGGAAGAAGTGCAACATGATATATCAAAATTACGAGACCAAGTGCAACAAAGTTCACTCTTGCAAAAAGAAACCAAAAATGAAATGGAAGCTAAGATGGATGGTTTGAAGAAAGACGTGGAAGCTAAGATGGATGGTTTGAATAATGACATTAAAAATCTTCTGCAGAAAGAAAAACGAGGTGTAATTTCAAAATTATGCTCACTACAGGTTCAAGCAGTGGAAGATCACATGGATCATCAACAAAAAGTTCTCCAACTCTTAAAGGATAACCTCACTTTGGCGCAGAATCAAATGAAACGACATGCATATCAACATCATAGAAAAAGAAGTTTTGATGTAGGCGACTGGGTATTTTTACAACTACAACCATACAAACAAATTTTCCTCAAGAAAGCTAAGAAAGATAATAAATTATCGCCAAAGTACTATGGTCGTTACAAGGTGTTGCAAAAGATTGGTACTATGGAATACAAATTTGAGCTTCCTGCATCTTCTCGAGTGCGCCTAGTTTTCCATGTTTCATGCTTAAAGAAGGTTATAGGTGACAAACTCCAAGTTCAAACAATATTTCCAGAACTTGAGGAGGAAGGAAAAATCACATTGGAACCTGAAGAAGTCAGAGAAAAAGAACTCAACAAATACAAAATCAGTCAATTTCAGAGTATCTCATCAAGTGGAAGAATTTTCCCACTGAGGGCTCCACATGGGAGGATGAGAATTTTATACAGAAGCATCCAGAAATAACCAAGTGTTGAGGACAACACTTTTTTGAAGGAGAGGGTCATGTTAGGTCCCTATAATACTAGTGTAGCCCCATTTTTGTTATTGTCTTTCCCATGTAGTCCCCATATTGTTAGATTATGACTCCTTAGAATCCTATATATAGAAGGTAGTTTTCGTCATTCGTATCATCCAAGAATTGTTTATTTATATAATGTAAATTAGGTTTCCCCCTCGAAAAGACTAATTTCTAAGTCGTTGATCTCACTTTTCTTCTATTTTGTGAGCTGGTTTCATAACACATTGTGCCAAAAAAGGATGGGACTAGGTGATGGGCCTCCCAATTAGGTACAAAATAAGGCCCATCTAACCTTTCCTAGGAACATTTAACCTCTCCTTTTTAGCCTTAATAATGTATTTCTTAGCCTTAATAAGTTTTAGTAAGGTTAGAGATGATTAGCATATACTATGTGCCTAATGCGTTTATTGCGAAAGTAATTGAGAATATTTGGTACAAATCATAGGGAAGCCAATCAAGAGAAAAATATGGGACCTATCCCCTGCTAAAGGATAACCAAAACTCAACTAGCTTAGAGCAGTTACTACTCCTCCTTATAGCTACAAAGTAATCACGGAACCATATCCTATCTTCTAGGATTTTTGGAGGGAAGTAGCCCTCTCTTCAAGGAGACTACCCCTCAACTATTTTTTTATGAATAAGAGAATTTTGGAAGTTAGAAATTAGCAGTAGTTAAATGAAGGCTTTTGCCTAACATTTCATGTATGAACACATTTTCTAATCAATGGAAAGCATTTTTGGCTCCTGGACTGTTGTTTCTCTAGGGACCTAAGTATCCTTGGGTTAGGGCCCGACCTAGCTGCTCAGGCCCCCTCTTTGAACTTTTACTTTTCATGCATTAGTTAAAATATACTTCTGTGCAATTTCATTGTTTTTGCAAGGTTTATAAATTAGTTTATTTATAATTTTTTTTATGCATGTTGTCTTAATGAATTTAGCCATATTTATTTTATGCAATTTAGTGTCCTTTCTCATGCACTATCCCATTATATTGTTGTTATTTAATTTCTGTTCACATATTTCTACATTATGTGTTACATAAATTCCTGTTTTGTAGACCCACATGAACCTCCATATTTACTCTCTTGAGGAATATATTGATTCATCATAGGAATAAGGACTTGAGAAGGCCTTATTGACCTCTCCTTAGATCTCCTTCACCTTATTCATCTCTCAAACTGCAAGTATAACATATAAAAATTCTTTCGATTGTCTCCTATACCAAGACAAGGGATTCTTGTAGCAGTCTACAAATTGCATCAAAACACCTCTAGATTTGCACCTAAAGCATGTTTAACCTTCCTTAGAATATTAAAACACATACCAGACCCTAAATATGGAATTTATAAGTTCAGAGACCCCCTAGAATCCTTAACTTAGTGGCACTTACATCATCCCTTACTACCTCACCATTGTTAAAGGACTAGAGAGTATCATAACTGACTGATGTTATTATATTAGAGGAAATATATATATATATATTATTTATTGTTATTTTTTATTTTTTTATTATTTATTGTTTATTTTATTTTATTTATTTATTTATATTTTTTATTTATATTATTTATATTATTATTATTATTGTTTTATTTTTATTTTTCTGTTGGTGACCATTCATCTATTTTTCCTTTTATGGATTCCTTTTGACTGTTGAATACCCAAGACAAATATCAATAAATATTTTACTTTAAAATGAAAATAATATATTAGAATAAAAATGAAAGGAACCAAACCTTGTAGGACAAATTCAAAGGAAAAAGCTCTTGTACCCTCTCCACCATGGGCAGTTGTTTACAATCCTATGCTGACTATTATATTTAATGAGTTCATCAAAACATTGTGCCAAGGATACCTTCGTGCTACCATCATCAACTATACTTGAAGTCCCTTTTACAAAGGATGACGACTTCATAGTACATATAGAAAACTTAATCTTTACATTGTTGGATTACCATATATAAAATTAATTTAATATTTAATGGATTAAAAATATACTTAGTAATAAATGCATATAGATTTTGATCACTAAGTAGATTCCAAACAAAAATATCTATATTCCAAATACATGTCACAAAGAGAAGTGCCTTCTTAGACTCGATTTCTTAAAAAATACTTGCAAAATTATGGATTGATTGAGTGTACTATGAGGAAGGTGAAGCCTGACCTACCTTCCTATATAACTATCTAGCGTACTAATATGTATGGTATGTATAGATAGGTGGAACAATATGGAATGATAGGCTTGTACTGAATCTATCCACCTGTACTGGGAAATGCCATTAGATTAGAAATGCAATAATGGAATTAGAGTGAAGGTCCATATCACTTGCACCTATTTACAATGTAAAGCAATATTACAAATCATCAATAAAATATCACATATGATCTGCACGTTTCCATTTTCATGGTAAAATATGTAAATGAGAAATAAGGACCCTCTTTTAAATTGTCTAAACTTTTATCCCATGGTTTGGTTGAAGGCTTGGCCATGATAGTACAATCCAAAGCCCGTTCTAATTGAGACCACACATTAAAATGTGGCAAGTTGTAGTCTGAAATAGCCATAGGAAGTCTATTGACCCAAAATACTAGTGAATGTTTGTAATAAGCCCTAAGGGTTTTATTAAAGGTAAAATGATAAGATTTTAAATATAGTTAATTGAACTGTGAAACCCTGGCCAGTAGGAGGTTACACAAACTTGCCATTATTTCACAGATCACCTGGCATGGAAGAAAAAAGTCGACTGAATCTTTGTAAAAATGCTAAATTTAGACAACATTATGGGTATGAAAGAAAACAAATGTATTACTTGAAGGTAGTAGGGTCCAAATAAGACCTTACAATGATTGTGTCCAAACAAATACAACCGTAACATAGTAACATAACTTGTAAAGATGGTTGGAAGAGTCACATTGTTATCCTCCATACTGTATCTATGATGGAAAACATCAAGGAACACTCAAAACCCAAATTCCCAAACAAAACATGGAAGGAAAAATATAAACAAATGAGTAAACTTCTAACCTTGAACATAGTTACTTACTAGATTGTTGAATGTGCTAGAGTAAAAATGCACTGAAGAGAAATATGGTACATGTAATATGGAAATGGAGACACAACTAATGAACCAAAAGGGTAATATGTTCCCTAATTTCTCACAACAGAGTTGTAGAAGTTAAATCAGGACTAGAATTGAAACACATAAGGAACCTTGAAGAGTTCCTACACACAAAAAGAAAACATTGTGAGAACTCAAAAAAAGCCCGATATCGTAAATACAAATATTGAAGAAAAGATAAAACATAAGGATTGTGGAACTAACTAGTCAATCTCTAGTAGATCCCTTACATGATATTAATTGCTCGAGGGTGAAAATGATGAGGGTTGTAGCAAGGAATTTTTGACATTGACATAAGGAATCATAGGGAGATATTGCGAGAGCTTCCTTGTATGTGAGTGAAATAACAACTGAAGATTGTATGTTCTGTTAGGGTCCTATAATAATAGGGTTCATAATTTTTAAATTGAATTTGATAGTTTTTAAAATATGCACATACCTTGCTTTTTGCAAGTTTTTTTCTCATATTTTGAAAATAATAAAAAATGAAAAGAGGGTAAAAATTCCTAAAAGAAATATTAAAGGACTTAGAAAATAAAAGATCAAAAAAGAATAAAAATTAGACCCCAAAAGAGATAAAATAAGACCTGAAAGTGAGCAAGTCAAAATGCCACTACTATTTCCTTTTATTGCAAGAAAAATGATTATGTGCATATTTTCAATAAATGCCATAATCCATGATTAGTTAAATAGTTCAATCTTAACTTTTCATGCTTTTATTTTCATGTTTTAGATAGAAAATAAAGATATGTAAAACAATTTAAACTTGACAAATCAGTAGATAGTTAGAGAATAAATGAGGAGCTCAATAGTTTAATATGAACTGTCTGATGAAATAAGGTTAGATTTAGATAGATTTATGCTTTGAAAGAAAAATGTATTTAGGGTTGCAAGCTTAAATGCACCCATGAAAATGAAGTAAAAAATGTTAGAATAATGATGGGTAGGTAGAAAGCAGTTGTGCAAGACATGTAATAAAGCATCATCAGGAAGAAATTACTAATTTCCCTTCGCCACAATCATCCAGTATTCTAAACCTTCAGTTAAAAAGGCTTAGAGCATTTCTTTGACTTTTGTTGGGACCAGACCCAAGGCTCGATAACTAATTGGTTAAAAATATTGTATTCCCTACATAAAACCCATTTCATCAGCATATTCACCCTTTTCCAGGATTATGATCCCTTTTCCTACGTAAAATACATTTTTTTCTTAGCAAAACTAAAAACCCTACTTAATTAATTTCATTTTCATTCAAAAACACTCAAAAAAATCTATAAAATTCATTTTTATCCTAAGTTTATGTGTAAATAATCAAAATGGGACAAATTGTGTTAAAATGACCTATTTACACTTTACTTAGTTTAAATTTATGTATTTTTATTCATCTCATTCATTACATTTTTTTCATTTCATATTAAATTTTAACCTAAAGTATTAAATCCTTATAAGCAACCCTTCCCGTATATATTAATTTCTTTATATATTAATATCCCCAAACCCACTTATTTTAAGTTAAAACCTATGTTTATATTTTAGCATGTGTCGAAATATAAACCCCGCCATTTCCCCATAGGTTTTAATATATCTTATTATTATTATCTCGCGCCCTATGGTTTTAAAACACGTAAAACGTTTTATTAACCATATATATATATATATATATATATATATATATATATATATATATATATATATATATATATATATATACCGCCAATCGAATAAAGCAATGTTTATTTGTCATAAATATACATTTACAATGTTAAATACCATACCTGCGCCGCTGATTATTAACATTCGGTTAAATGTTTTATTTTAAACAATATAAAATTACCCCAGCATATCAACAAAGTAAAACATTAGTTTATTCATTATAAACTATGTTTTAATACATTTTTAACCTGGACGCATCAATAAAGCCTGGACCCCACCTATTACCTCGGAGCAACTCCAAGATTCGCATGGGCCCTCCCAAATCCGACGACCCAAAGGCCATATCGCAATTTAAGTTGCACGACTATAATACACTTCCAATCCATGCAAAATAAGCTGTTTCACCATCTTATCTCTCCTCCACGTAACAAATATCTATTGGATCGCATTCAATCCAACCAAAACCACATACTGCCTAAATCCAACACGATAACCGCTTGTGGTTTTTCATCTTCAAAGACCAAAACTGCCCACTGTTAGACATGACCGCCATTTAATGCCAGCCAGCTTAGACCTAAAACGTTCAATAAATTCCTAAATTGCGCCAGTAAGCCCTTTTTTTGCGCCATTTCACTATAAGCTTCCTCTTGACTCAGAAAACTAAGCCTGTGCTTTGTTTTCAAGTCTAGAACCTGCAAAAAACCGTTCTTGCTACCAAAAGACTTCATAAAGCTTCCAGGGACCTGTAAAAAACAACTCAGAACCTGTTTAAACAACCAAATATCTGCAGAAACAGGAATTTTCCAAGAAAAATGAACCTGTTATCATTTTGAAAAGAAATTACTAAAGGAATTGAAACTAGCAAGAGCTTAATTTCTCCAAGAAAGCCTCTAGTTACCCAAAAAGGAGCTTAAACCTTGTCAAAATTTTGAAAAAACCCTGTTTTAATACTGCATTTAGTTTTAAAAGAAAAAATCGAGTTGATTTTAGCTTTTATAGACTTAAAAGAATCCTAAATTACCCAAAAATCCTCTGCAGGTAACCCCGACCCTCTGTGCCCAATTTTAATCAATTTTTATCCCAATATCCACTGAAAAAAGCAAAAGAAACCCCTGTTTCTTATTTTATGAACCAGTAAGAGTTTGAAATACAGTTTAAAGCCAAAATTGAAGTTAAAATCCAAGGGAAAGACCAAGTTATACCCATTTTCATCCAAGAACCTTTGTCAAAGTCAAGAAACACTTTTATAAACCATTTAATCTTACAAAAGAGTTCAGAAATCCCTAAAAACAGAGTTTCAGTTATCCAAGCCTAAAAAAGGTTAAAATCCAATCCAACTATGTCATCCAAGACTGCAATTTTTGTGAATCCTCTACAACCTCCTGTTGTAGACGTTGAACACACACCTTTAGTAGATGTAGACTATAAGATAGAAGATCCAGTTGTTGAATTCAATCTCTTAGACCTCCACTGCGAGAGCTATGAAAATTCCTTAGACCAGGTTGAAGAAGTCCAAATTTGTGAATCAAACCTACCCAAATATGTTGTTCCAGTCACTCATCAATGCCCAGAGGTTATTAGGTTATGTCAGATTTATTATTCACTTGAAAATAGAGCAATGATGAATGAAAACAAAGAGGTGTTGTTTACAATTACTACTGAGTCCATAAACCAGATGTTACAACTCAAACATGATCCCAAAGTTGTTCCTTTGACAATAGAAGCACTAACAAATTTGTACATTGGTCTTGATTTTCGCAAAAGGTTTCAAAATTTTCAAGTGTTCATGCCTTTACATGTTGAAATTCCATAAATCAACCCTCCATATTCTACTTCAAAATTTCCATAAGGGTCTAGACATGTCTTTTCCATTCTATCATTCGTCCTAGGATACTTTATAGATGAGAATAATGATGAGTACATCTTAGGGTTTCTGTCTAATTTTGCACCAGGACAACCTCCTTCTGTCATTTTTGATTATGCTGAGTATATAACTGACAATATCCATGATCAACTAGTCAAATTTCCAACTGAAGGAGTATTTAGATATACATCTTTTCTCTTCCATATGTTCTTGTATTTTTAAGCAGACAAATTTCCCATAACCCTCTAGAAGCTTGATATAGAAGAAAATCCACTTTCAGTCATCTTTTGGACTTCATTAATCAGAAAAGAGTCCTCAAAATTCACTTTTGCAGAGTTTACAGATAATTTTGTCCACCCATTGATAAATATGTTGATCAACACAGAACAACCAAGGATTAGTGATTAAATGAAGAAAATTATATAGTTATCAAAGCACACTAGAACTGGTGATTGGTACTTATATGAAAAACATACTTAAATTATAGTTTTTGGGTCTAATCTATTGCCCTACAAACTATCTAAATATGTACCAATGAGAATATTTGCCTTGGAGTATATCAGAAAAATCTTAAATTATGATTCTATCAACTTCCTAATAGCCAAGAAAAAGAGCCAATTGAAGTTGAAGAATCAAGTGGGGCCATTTATTTGTAATCACATAGATGCAGAACAAGAAGCAGCAAAGCAATTACTTGAGTACAAATTTGAAGAAAGCTTCTCATGGAACTATGATGCATAAGGAATATTAAGTAAAATGAGGGTTAAATGCAAACTAACACCCTACATTCATGAGAGAAAACCAGAGATTGAACAATATGTAAATCAAACTGAATGGATATAAAACACTTTGATAGATGTAGTTAGACAAGGTGATACTAGTCACACCTTGCAAACTGCAACTCAAGGAGAAAAAGCTAATAAGAGAGTTAGAGAAGAAGGAACATACACTACTGAAACCACAACTAAAACAAGGTTTAAAATTAGATACAATAAAAATCCCAAAGTCAATTCAGTTGACAAAGGAAAAGTGACAATAGAAGTTGAAGACATAGATGTCCCAGTAACAAATACAGATGCTGCTACAATCATCACAAATGAGCCAGTTACAGAGAATTTGAATGAAGGAAATCTTGATAATTCAAATACACAGATGATAGAGAAACAACCGAATTTGGAGGCATCTTCCTCACAGACATCAAAAGAAAAAGACCTTGATATCAGGGAAAAATATAAGAAAATTAAGACAAAGAATGACGAAATTAAGAATGAGATTTATTCTCAATATTTGAAGCAAACAACAGGCATTCAGAACATACTTTTATCAGCTTTTGACTATTCAAATAAAAATTTGATTATGTCAGTATTACAACCAATAGTGAAGATTCCTAAGGCAGTTGCAGATTATAAGAAAATTAATCTAGAAGTGCCAATAGAAAGCATTCATGCACTAGATAAGATTGAGTTTCATAGGCAAAGTTTAGAGATGTTATATTCTACTATAACCACCAAGTCTATGAGTATCAACAAGCTTCAAAATATAATTATAAACATGAGAGATCAAATGAAGGTTGACAAGGCCTCATCATATGCCAAAGATCTTAGAATTAAGTCTCTAGAAGAGTTGGTTGTCCAAGTAGGATATGATCCTGCAAATGTTAAAGAAGCATAATAGTTAGTGAAGAAAAAGAATGAGGACATTGTAGCAATGAGGAAACAGCTTAAAATTCCATCAACTGAACATCCTCAAGCCAAAGAAATAGTAAAAGAACAAAATAAGAAGGATGAAATGATGAACTTAATTTTTCAGTTAACAAGACAAATAAAAGAGATGGAGACTCAAATGGACAAGCTTTTCCATGAAAGAGAAAATATAAAAAACACAAGAAACTCCTATAGTAATTCCCATGCTTACTATTGATGTGCCTTCAACTCTGGCAGAAGAGTTGGCACCAAAAGAACCATTGGCTACTATGGTTCTAGTGACATCATCCACAACTTCAGCCACAAAGTCTTCTACATCAACAGTGCAGCCAACATATGAGGCTAGGAAACTAGTAAAAGCCATGGAAGAAATGTCATTTCAAACAAATGAGATTAAAAGATTGAAGAAGATGATTGATAATCTTGAAGACACCAAAAATCTAGCTCGAATCAATGCCGAAACTCATGAGCAAAGGGCTAATAGATTAAATGAAGAACTGAAAAAACTACAAAAGGATTTAACCTTGAAGGAGCCAAAATCATATGTGAAAAATGTAGAGCTATAAAAAGGGTCTCTTTCACCTCTAATTACCTCACATTAATATGTCAATCCGAGAGCGTTTTGTTATTCCAAAGAGTGTCTCAGTCTGAGGCTATCACTTGTCAGAGTAATGCTAGTAGTACAGTGTTTAGAAATACAAGAGTAAACGGATGCTTGTCTATAACTAAGTTACTTCAAAAGAATAAATCACACATTCAGAAAACTAGGCAGCTTATCAGTCAAGGGTTCGGCAGCGATAACCCATCCCTTTGGAAACTGATGGAAAAGAAATTAGAGCATAGACCATGGGTCTGGGAGCTAGACAGTGAATGCCAAAGCTCACTACAGCCTTAGATCGTCTCTCACACCAAAACAACAAATGCGAGTAAATGGAACTACAGATAGCAAAATGGAACAGCAAATAAAGAATTGAACAGCAAATCTGGAATGGAACAGTAATTCTAAAATGGAACAGCAATCGAACAACTAAGTCTCGCGAGTCGTAACCAAACTTAATCTGTTAACCCAAATGCACTCTTCGCAATCAAATAACAATCTTTCACTCTTAAGGCAAATCACGCAAAACACACTAATGGAACAGCATTAACTATTGACAAATTATGGAACAGCTCTAGTAAATCATATACGCACACAACATGCTGGAATAATAATCTGATCAATCTTAATCAATAGGGATACAATTGTGCTTCCAAATAAAACAGCATTATCTCTGAATCCAACAATCATGAAGAACACTACTTCAAACGAATCTATGACACGAATGTTCAGTATAAAAGCTCTGTAACAGAACAGTAAGAATATTCGGTTAAGACTAATAACATGCAATTAACTCTGAAAGGATCAATAACATAATGCAGAGTCAATACACAATTCTATCTGTAAAAACCTTAATGATTTAATCTTAACAGAGCATGTAATAGCAACTTATAAAGCATATCAGATTACCGAATAACAACGATAAGCAAACCACGCAGAAATCAAATCGTAGTGATACAGAAGCAAGTGTCCTACGGGGCCGGGCCCTTAGCCTCCAAGGGTACACCGCCTTAAGTTAATCCAGACGCAGAAATGAGATAATCACCAAGTTTATATTAATGCATAAGACAAAAGTACAATGAACCAGTTCTCAACGAGACTTGATGATCAAAGTTGATTTTTAACAGAAAATTACATAAAAAGTATCCTCCCCAAGCTAACAGTGTTGTCCCTTTATATAAAGGTGACGGCGGAGATGTCCAAGTAACAAGATAAATAAAGCAGCGATCCCTCAGGATCAAAGATCCTGAGGGATTCGCCAAACTGTTAATCCTTCATCTTTTCTTTTCTTTTCCGCCGAGCTGGTGTCTTCTCCTCCTTTTCCGGGCCGATTTGCTTTGACCTGCTTAGCCTTGTTTGCATTCGGTTCCCCTTCAAAGGGACAGCAGTTATCTCGTCTTTGTCCTTTCCTTTGGAACGGTAACTCCTCGTTTTCACCTTTTCCTACACAGAAAAATAACAATTATCAGCGGTTAAGTCTTGCATATCAATTCTCACATGTTTTGTTATAATTATTTATTATTTTCCAAATTCATGATGCAAAAAGGTTTACAAATTCTACTAAAAAGCCACTGAAATGATCATCAAAAGCATACCTTTTAGTTGACATGCAAGGCAGTGAGAGAATAGGCTGGAGAAGGAATCTCATGCGGAGGCCTATAACCATGATGAGTGACTAGATAGTCAAAGAACTGACCCGTTTGCCCCTCAGGCATCTCATACAGGGCTTGATATCCGGGTGCAGGGTGCCAAATAATTGGATTGCGAAATCTATATCCTAACCAGGATGGCCTTGCTTTCAAAATTCTCTCGCCATAGAGGTTCAAATGGTTGGCAGCTAATTCAAAATTCTCATACTTAAACGGTTCCATGAGCTGGATGTTTGGATTAGAGATTCGGTACCGAAATTTGGCTACATTAATGGCGAGGTCTTTGATGGAAAGAAAATATTCTAAACTCTGTCGAATGAGTGCCTCATGCATGGGTCCTAACGTTTCAATGACACCCGGAGTCCTCATGAGGTTTCTATGTGCTTTCCACAACTGCACTGGGTTCCTAGGCTCAGCCCTTACCCATAAATCTAGGCCATTTTCCTGCCTCTGGAAAGTATTATAGGCTTTGAGCCACTTAATTTGATTAACCCCGAATGAAATGAATGCTTGTAATTGGATGTCTTCAACAAAAGGGCCAGGGTTCAACTCAGTCTCCTGATCTAGCACGAGGTTATGCAAATAAAATTCACACAGCAATCTCTGGACCTTCACCCCATAATGTTTACAGCAGTCTATAAAGTCATTGACAGTGTTGATTTGTATAGGGGCGCCTGCTTTAATAGCTTTTATTTTTAATTGTAAATACCGTTCTAGTAAAAACAAAGCATAGTTTTTGGCAGGGGCCCTACATGCTAAAACGTCATTGTATAAAGAACACAAGGTATCCATCTGCTTGATAACAGTATCTAGTCTATGGGTTACCTTTGCAACTTTCTCTTGTTCCTTTCGCCACCCTTCAAAGGCCTGGCTTCTGGATTGGTTGACGTTCCTTAGTTGCTGCAGTAACTCTTCATATTTCTTTCGGGGGACCGTTTGCTCTCTAAGTTGTTCGGCTTCCTGCTGGGCTTGCTTCATCATCTTATGCAAGGTTCTTGTCTTCGGATCTTTTTTCCATAGGTCAGTGGAGGCCGGGAGTTTTACCTGAACTTTCTTATTACGTTGTTTGGAGTTCAGAACCCTTATTACCCCTGAGGGTGGTGCCTCTGTCTGGATTTTATTGTCGCTGGTCCTCATATCATCCCTTTCTATTTTAACGCGAATATCAGTCTGTTGTTGTTCCTCAACATCATTTGGAACGGCAGCTGGATTTTCAGCAGGGTTTTGAACAGCAGGGCGATTGTTGGTCCTTCGCCTTTTTGCCTTGCGGGATTTTATTGCAGTGGCCCTCTTTTTCTTCCCTACGGTCTTTCTTACCCTCTGGTTTGCTTTCAGAATTCTAATTTGCTGTCTGAGCTGGGTTATTGTATTCAATAATTTCTGCCGTTCCTTTCGCAATTTCTTAATTTCCAGCGTTTCATTAGAAGGAACAGCAGGCTGTCTGCTGCGGTTTGGACCATGACTAGTTTCTGGATCTTTCTCTTGGGGTGCTTCCTTGCTGTTCTGCTCTGGATATTCTGGGGTAGGAACCTTGACTGGTTCCGTCTCTTCCTGGGCAACTGCTTTTTCTGCTCCTACTCCCTCCGGAATTTCCTCTGGTGTCTTGGGAACAGATTGTTCCCGTTCAGTATCTCTTATCTCCTCTTCATCATGAACAGGAAGATTTCCTTCTTCTGCCTCTACTGCATATGATTTTTCAGATGTGTTTTCTTCTTGGGGTTTGTCGTGGAGGTCTACTGGACTAGAAGGTTGGCCATACTTACCCATATTGGCCAAGACTGCGGCCAATTCATCTTCTCCCACTGGGTCTTGTAGTGGGCTACCTTCCTGCTGTCCCATTTCCTCCTCCTATTTGGATTGTTCAGCTTCTGCTTCTGTTTTTGTTTCCGAATGCTCGGCTGCTTCCTCATTTTCCTCTTCGGATTGCTCGGCTTCCTCGGCCTCTCCTTTCTTTTCTCCTTCAGCTTGTTCTTCTTCTACTTCTAGTCGTGAGGATTGCTCGTCCTCAATTACCACTGGTTGGCTGGTGCTTTCCTGGAGCTTTTCCAGCCTTCCTCGCATCCGAGCTAACCGGGCTGATTTTCTGGGCTTCTCTGGCTGTTCGGGTGTATCGGTGGCATGCTTGCGCTTTGCCGATTCCTGGTGTATCTCTAGTCGTTCTGATGCACTAGCAACATGTTTTTGTTTTACTAATTCTCTGCGTTTTGCCGGACGTTCTGGTGTGCTTGTAGAATGTTTACGTTTTGGGGATGGTGCTGTCAATCCCCCCTCAATCATTACAATCAGCTCTTCCCAGCTGCTCTGCTGCTGGGTGAGACTATGACTAATTATTAATCGTATTAACCCATGGTGACTGACGACTGACTCTACATGCTGTGCCTTTTTTATGCTTCGTGCAGCATCATGCAGTAATGAATTTAGAAATGCAGGTAGATTTACAGAGCATTTCTGCTTTAAAACAGCTAAGAGTTTAAGATGTCGTGGTCTTACCACGTCTTTCCTTCCCTCGCAGGTGATGTAGCTCTGCACTGTTCTTGCTAATTCCGTCCAGGGTTCTCCTAGGGTTGCTGGCAAAACTCCCTTCCCCTTAATTGTCAAGCTCTGGCCTTCGTCCTGGAAAATTTCCATGATCTTCTGTAATCTTTCCTTCTTTAGTGTCCATACTGGTCCGGTGGCTGGTAGTCCCGAAACTTCTGCAGTTATATCGTCGGTGACCGCTATCCGCTTCCCCCTTACTGTGGAGTGATCCTCCTGTAGGTTCTGCAAAAATTCCATCGCTACTGTTTTATTAGACTCCTGCAGGCGACTGAGATAATTCAGCCATCCTGCTCTTTCCAGGATCTCCCGGGCAGCAGCGGAGATTGTCAACTTCTGAGGTTCACTTCGAATTGCCCTTCCTCCCATGGTTTCACTGTGGATTCTCAATGGAACAGCAACTGCTTGTGCTGTTTGAAACACAGAGAGGGTGATAATCGCAAGATTTCGAAAGAAAAAAAACACAGAGTATGCAACAGAAATGGATTATGAACAACAACTTGTGTAAAAATAGAAATGTCATGCCGTTAAGCCATGCCATACCGTCGTACACTATCTTTCCCAATAGTGAGCTGACACGTAATTCAGGGAATAATGAGGTTAACCTCCCCCCCCGCAATGTGATAGGCTGTCCCAGCCGTCAAATAAAGGAGCAGCACCTGATCTGCAACCGAGTCAGAAAGGAACAACATATGGAATTATGCCATGTTTAGAAAGACAAACGAATTACCGAAATCGAGGCGGAGAGTTGATCGCGTATTACGTAAGAGGCTGCTGTGTTATGATATGAGGCTAGTGGATAGGACGTCTGTCGTATTTTCCAAATCTCAAGTGGTCATGGTCACTTCCTTTGCCATGATTGGTGATGATAAATGTTCATGCGATGTATAAATCGGGAAATAATATATGATTAGTTCCTAGGATATAAGAAACAAAAGAGTATTAGTATCTTACCTATTGGTGTAACCAAGGTGACTTCAATACCATTAACAGTGCTCTGCTGCCGACAGGTGTCCATAACCTTGGCAGAGTTGTTTTTTTCACCCTTGGAACCATGATCCTTTGTGTATACTTAGGAATGTTGTTATGTCAAAGTGTAGACCATTATGCTGGCTTGGTGACCAGTTAACCATAATGCCATTCACGAGGAAGGAGCGAAAATTGGGCAGGCCGGCTCGTGATGAGACCTCCCGTTCCAAGGTTCGATTATTTGATATACCTTTTGGACCATATCCCTGGTGTGGTGGCCATAGTGGGAATGCCACTTCACTTCCATCCTCATGATCATGGTAGGCTGGCTCTTGATGAGACCCCCTATCCTGCATTTGACATCTCACATATCATGTTCACATATTTTTTTTTTTTCATAGAGTACTTTTCCTTATTTATACACAAAGGGTGGTTCAACACTCCTTAAGAGTAGGAATGGTGGAAGAAGTCTTATCATCTCAATAGGAAGATATAAGCCCTTTGCTCTTATTCCTAAATAATAATCAAACAGGGTTAAAGGGATCAGCATGATAAAGATAACCAATCAGGGCAAAATTAGTAAAACAATGACAACAAAAGATAAGAAATAAGTATGTCCTTCCTTTTGTCCTCTTACCAATGCAGAGCCTTATAAATATAGCGATTTATGGTTTGCGGATTTCAGTATGTTGTGATTTTATATTCATTGCACAAGTACATAGCTGTATCTTAAAGACTTGAAAGAATATGGGCAAGAAGCATCCTCAATTTAGATCAGCAAAAGAAATAAGCTGTTTCACAAGGAGAGCAAAAGTATGCTAGTGGTGTTCCTTTTGAAAAAGAAACAACGAAGGACGATAGATCGCAAAAATGCAAATGCCGTTCCTTTGAAAAAGGAACAACAAAAATAAAAATACTATAAAACACTCAAAATGTCGTTCCTTTGAAAAAGGAACAACAGCAACAAAAGAATGCTGTTTCTTTGAAAAAAAAAGGAACAGTAGCAACCAAAAATGCTGTTCCTTTGGAAAAAGAACAGCAAAAGACGCAAAAATGCCATTCCTTTGGAAAAGGAACAGCATAAATCAAAATATGTTGCGCCTTTGGAAAAGGGACAGCAAACACATCGCAGTGCCGTTCCTTTTGAAAAAGGAACAACAAAAATCCAAAATGCTGTTCCTTTAGAAAAGAAATGGTGGAAACACTAAATGCCATTTTAGAACAAAGAAAAAAAAAAAATCGAAATTTTGAGAAAGAAAAGGAACAGCAAAAATGACAAGAAAACATTTAGTTCAAACATATGTACAAGAACGACTCAAAGACAAGAACTTATGTACAAATTGTAAAAAGAAATGAATTCCTTAATGAATTACAGGTGAGGAAGATTTCTTTTCCTCTCCTAAAATCTCCATATCAGTGTCTCGGCGTAGCTGCTGGCAGAAGGATTCCCGAGTGAGTGGTTTGCGATAGAGACGAACTCGGTGGCCATTTACTTTGAATGCATATCCAGAACCGTCAATGGTAATTAGAGTAAGGGTTCCGTTATCATGCACCTTCTGGATTTCGTATGGTCCCAACCATCGAGTCTGAAGTTTTCCAGGGAAGTCCTGAAACCGAGAGTCATATAACAGAGCCCAGTCTCCCTCGTGGAAGACTTTGTTTTTGATGAGCGCATCATGCCATTTAGCTCGCTGCTGTTGAATCAATGCTGTATTTTGTAGTGCAGAGAGCCTAATTTCGTCCAATTCATTGATCTGCTGTAGTCGATTGATTTGTGCCTCGCTTAGATCTAGGCCAACTTCCTGTGCTGTCCGTAATGTTTGGATTTCAAATTCTATGGGAAAAATGGGTTGTTTTCCAAACACTAATTGATAAGGTGAGTAACCGGTGGTGCTTCTCCATGTTGTTCTATAGGCCCAGAGTGCTTCAGGTAGTCGGGCAGCCCAATCACGCCTATGCGACGCAATGGTTTTCGTTAGGATTGATTCTATGATTTTATTGTTGCTTTCTACCTGCCCATTCGCCTGTGTGTGATATGGAGTAGTGATTTTATGCTGGACGTGATAATTGTTGAGTGTTGTAGCTAATCTATTCCCAGCAAATTGTGGTCCTCCATCTGTAATTATTTCCCTTGGAAGGCCATAACGTACAAATAGATGGAACAGGAACTGTATGACAGAGTCCTTTGTGGCTCTTGGCAATGCTTTTGCCTCAACCCATTTGGTGACATATTCTGTTGCCACCAAGATATATGTTTTCTGATTTGATGATGGGTTGATGGGTCCAACGAAATCAAGAGCCCATCGCTCGAATGGTTCAATGACTAACTGTGGTTTCAGAGGCATCTCATCAGCTTGACCAGGTCATCCTGCTCGTTGGCAGCTGTCACAGGCTTGGAAAAATTTCTTTGCATCTTTGAAAATCGTAGGCCAGTAATATCCTGTCTGCAATACTTTATGTCCAGTTCTACGCTCAGCGAAGTGTCCACCACACGGTCCATCGTGACAGGCTTTTAGGATGTCAAATATTTCATCTTCTCGAACACATCGCCTGATATGCATGTCTGCCCCTGTGTGAAACAAATAGCCCCCAATCCACGAGAATCGAGCACTCTTCTGAACAATCTGCTTGCACTCATTAGGGGTTAAGTGTTTTGGTAGTTTACCTACTGCGAGGTAATTGGCAACATCAGCATACCAGGGTGTTTGAACGGCAACAGCAAACAGGTGCTCGTCCGGAAATTGATCTTCAACTGCTGCTGCATCGATTGGTTTTGGTATCCTCGAAAGAAAATTGGCTACAGGGTTTTCTTTGCCAGGCCGATCCTTGATTGTGATATCGAATTCCTGCAATAAAATCAACCATCTAGTTACTCTGGCATTCGTGACAGGCTTATTTGCTAAATATTTTATGGCAGAATGGTCTGTATACAAGATAACAGGATAGCCTGTAATATAATGTCTAAACTTATTGACAACATGTATTACAGCTAGGAATTCTTTTTCAGTAACAGTGTAATTTAATTCAGCAAGGGATAAATTTTTGCTGATGTAATAGATAGCATATGGTTTTTTATCCTCTTCCTCCCCAAGGACTGCGCCAATGGCTGTATCTGAGGCATCAGATGATATCTGGAACGGTAGGTCCCAGTTTGGTCCTCGAAGGACTGGGGCTGTGGATACGAGCTTCTTTAAATCCTCGAAAGCACGGTCACATTTTTCTGTCCAAAGAAAATCAACGTGACCAGTTAGTGCATATAAAGGAGCAGCAATGTGCGAATAATGTTCTATAAATCGTCTATAATAACCAGAAAATCCAAGAAAGCTGCGTACCTCTGTTTGAGTAGTAGGAGTGGGAATGAGCAAAAGTATTTGGATTTTGGCCGGGTCTACCTGAATGCCGGCTGTCGAAACATAATGTCCTAGGATAAGTCCTTCAGTCATCATCATGAAACATTTTTCGTGGCTTAAGGAAACCCTGGTAACAATGCAGCGTTGTAGGACTTTTTCTAGGGTGTCTAGAGCTGGATCAAAATCATCTCCATATGGTGTAAAGTCATCCATGTAAACTTCAAGTCCATCATTTATTAAATCTACAAAAATGCTAAGGATAGCCCTTTGAAATGTGGCAGGAGCATTACATAGGCCAAAAGGTAGAACTCGATAGGCAAATGTTCCCCAGGGACAAGTAAAAGTAGTTTTATCCTGGTCTTCAGGGGCAATCTGAATCTGATTGTATCCACTGAAGCCATCTAGGAAAGAAAAGAATTTCTTCCCTGCTAAAGTATCTAATACTTGATCTATGAATGGGAGAGGAAAATGATCTTTCTGTGTTGCCTTGTTTAGTTCCCTATAATCCACACAGATTCTCCATTTTCCATTCTTTTTTGGTACCACCACCAGTGGAGAGACCCATTTACTATCAGAAATAGGATAGATAAAATTGACATCTAAAATTTTCTGAAGTTCAGCTTTTACCACATCCTTTAGATGAGGATTAAGTCTCCTTTGCGGCTGACGCACAGGTCTGGCATCTTTTTCTATATAAATGTGGTGTGTACATAATTGGGGATCGATTCCTTTCATATCAGGGTAATCCCATGCAAATGCTTCTTGATATTTTGTTAACAGATGGATGAGCTTTGTTTCTTGTTCAGGTGTGAGATTGGTATTGATGTTTAAAGTTTTTCCCGGTGCAATTTCCACAGTTTTACTATTTGCAACAGAAGTAACAGGTATCGTTTGGTCATGCGTATCTTTCAGAGGATCTTCCTCCAATTCATTATCAAATGCTGCTTCTATCATGTGACATTGTGTGCGAGATTCAGTTTGACTAATGAAATTATTAATGGCATCATCTTCTGTTTGGTCTTTAAAATCAAGTGCCTCTTGTATAGTTAATGGAGATCTAATGTTATCAGTAAGGTATGATACAGGGTGCTTATTAGTTTTGATTATTGTGACACTTGGCTGCGCTGGAGGATATAGAACTAAATTCTTGCTATTCGGACCTCTGGTTATGGTCATATTTCCCTGCCGACAGCCAATGTAGGCATCGGCAGTAGCGAGCCAAGGTCTACCTAAAATTAGCGGGTGTCCATCAAGTCGGGTTTTTGGATTAATTATCAGGAAATCGGTTGGATACTCCCAGGATTCTACAGAGACCATGACATCATGTAGAGTACCCTCTGGTCTAACCACAGATCGGTCAGCCAATTCCAACAGAGTAGAGGTGGGTTCTACAGATGTAATGCCGAGCTTTTGGCAAGTAGTGGTTGTTAAAATATTAATTGCAGCTCCTAGATCAACTAAGGCATTAGACAAGGTCCGACCATAAATTTGAACAGCTTATAATTGGATTCCCGGGGTCTTCATATTTAAGGGGTGTTTCTCTCTTCCGACAATAGGTCGATAAAGTACCGACTACTTCGACTCTGGATTATTTGTTATATTCCTCCTTGGTTTCTTTATGCACAATTCTTTGAGCAGTTTTGCGTATATGCATAATGCAAGTGTCTTGAATGTTTGGAGAATGGAATTTTGCTGCATGTATTTTGTAATTCTCCCGTAATGTCAAAGTCGGGTATTGTATGGGTCGAGGTATGTATAATCGTTCGGGAATGGAGGAGAGGATGTGGTTGCTTGATTATGAGTTTCTGTTGCTTATTTACATCCTCCTGTTGAATCGATGTTCTCTTGGTAACCGATCTTCAATATGAACTGCTTTATCTCCTCGCCAATTATACGTCCAGAGATCTTAACCGATGTCATTGCACTCTCAAGTCAAGTCATGTTTCGGTGATTCTATGATTTGGATAGATTGGACCCTGGCTCGTTATTTGGATTGGGACGGTTGGCCGGGAGTTGTGGTCTCGTAGATTAGGATCGGGGATTTTGCCGTAAGGTTGGGCCGGCGGGTGAGTAGGTTGAGCGAGCGGAATAGTTCCAAACTCGGGTGGTACATCGGTCTTTGCCACCAAGCCCGCCGTGTGAACTTTGTGAAGTAGAGGGAGCCCATTGTGAAGGATATGGGCTATTTTGCCAATATGGTGGAGTGTGGCAAATTGCCAAACTTCGGCTTTTGGCTTTATTGATTCAAATTTGTTGATCAAGAAGGAAACGATCGTGGTGACCAGCTTTGTAAATGGGGGTTGAGATTGATTTTGCCACATACCATATTGTCAAGCATTATATCGTGGGGTTTGAAAGAAAGAGTTGAGTCCTCGAAACATACTGTGTCTTCTCTACTCTCGCCATCGGCGGCGCCGGTCACCGAATTCACCGATTCCGGTTCTTCTTCTCGCTCTCAGATACCGCTTTCAATCCAGAAGTGAGGGGCAGCTCTCCGTAAGGTGATCTACGTATGGCGCATATTTGGACTTTATCCAAAGGACACTTTCGTGGCTATGCTTTTTCTCGCATCGGGGGGTTTAAGATTGCATACCCCTGCCTGGCCCACTGCTTGCTAGGGGCCTCGCACAATATCAAGTTGTGTAGTTAGTGTCCCCATAATATCGCCTTTAAAATTTTCTAATAAATTTCCAATTTCGCACGTGTCTCTTTCCGTCGATACTTTGTTATCTCTTGCAACCGACCATATTCTCGTCGGTTTTATTCTTGTGCCGCTCGAACTCCCGATACATAAGTCATGATGTCATGAAAATTCTCTTGATAAATGTCCCCTTTTCCCATAATGTTTAATGTTTCAATCCATCGTTCCTTCATACCCCTTATTAATGCAAGCTTTTAACACATTATCGTAAAGGTAGCGATGCATACGGAGATCTTTGTAGATTATACCGAAACGTTCCACATACTCCTCTAGTGTTTCATTTGTCCGTCGACATTTGAAATATTTCGTCTTTTAATTCTCTGCATCTACAATAATCCCGATATTTTTTAAGAAGGATTCTTTCATTTGATCCCAATTGTTGATAACCCCGCCACCTAGCCCCATAAACCATCTTAAAGTGTTCCCTTTTAATGTAGAGGGAAATAATTTCACTTTGGGATCTATAGACTGCATTCTACATAACACATCGACCTCAATAAGAATGCATCCGGATCTTCCGATGTGAGTCCATGAAATGTAGGGATATGCGTCAAGAGGGATAGCTTTCATGGGTGCATTTGCCGTTGCATCCACTATAGGATATTGTAATGTAGAGGTTTGAGTATTTGGATGGTTTTGGGTATCTGTCAGGTTTTGAGCCATGGGATCGAATATATGCCAATAACCTTCTCCGGGATATCTAGGAGGGTATTCCTAGGTTGAGTGGGAACGGCTTTGACAGGGATATTTTTAATAGCGCTTCCTTTATCCGGAATAATGGGAATACCAGGTCCGAGGAGATTGAGTTCCTTCAACAATGATTTTTGCAAAGACTTTATCCGGGCTATCTAATGGCTGATTTGTTTCAATAGGGGATTTTGGTTCCTTGTTTCCCCGTTTCTCCTTCTCCTTCATAAAAGTTGCTAGAGTCTCTTCCCGCAATAATTCGAGTAGAATTTTCAATTTCTTGGAAAGTCCCGCTTCTTCTGGGCTTGACTTATGCATCGCTAAAGACAAAGCATGTGATGGTGATCCCAACTGAGGAATCGTAGGCGGTTTAGAAATGTTTTTCTGAGGCCTACCGATGGCCGAGATTTTGTTTTCTTATAGATTTCGTCATAGGTCACGCGTGGTCAATCGTCTCCTTAGCTTTTTCAGTTTGGATGGGGGCTTGATATTCTTTCGGTTCTTTCGCTTTTAGTCATGCACTCAAAAATAAACTACCAACTTCTATTCAAACAAAGCAAAATTGAACTCGTTAGGAAAGCTGATAGTGCAGCAGTCTTTTACATGCTCCGCACGTAGGTTCTTACCTTCCGTTTTCAGGATCCAACTCCTCCCTAGCAGTTCATACACTACTCCGAAAAAACAAATGGCTACACTCTTTCACTGCAGAACGCGCCTCAAAATGTAGAGCTATAAAAAGGGTCTCTTTCACCTCTAATTACCTCACATTAATATGTCAACCGGAGTTGCTTTGTCATTACAAAGAGTAACTCAACTGGTATTATCATTTGTCATAGTAATGCTAGTAGTACAAAGGCTTAAGAAATACAAGAGTAAACGGATGCTTGATCAAAATTCAACTACTTCAAAGAATAAATCACACACTCGTAAAACTCAACAAGTATCAACAAGGGTTCGGGCAGTTGATAACCCATCCCTTTCCTGAACCGATGGAAAGGAAACTAGAGCATAGACCACGAGTCCGGAGCAGGACAGCTGACCGCCAATGCTCACTACAGCCTTAGATCATCTCTCACACCAAACCAAAACCGCAAGTAAATGGAACAAAGAAGTTAATAAAGGATTGAACAGCAATTCGAATGTATCAAAGAAACCTAAATGAACAAGAATTGAATAACTAAGTCCCGCGGGTTGTAACCAAACTTAATCTATTAACTCAAATACACTCTTTGCAGTAATCAAATAACATTCTTTCACTCTAAAGGCAATTCAATAAATCACATTAATGGAACAACAATACCCATTAATGAATTATAGAACAAGATCGATAAATCGTAAACGCACACAACACGAACGTTTAGTATAACAGCCTCTTCCGTAACAAAACAAATAAGAACATGCAATTAACTCTTGAAAGGATTAGTAACTTGATGCGGAGTCAAATAACACACGATTCTCGTCTGTAATAAACCTTAATGATTCAATTTCAACAGAGCATGTAATATGAACTTATGAAGCATATCAAATTATCAAATAACAATGATAACAAACCAATACGTAAGTCAAGTCGTAATGGCATGTATGCGGTCTTCGGGGCCGGCCCTTTAGCCTCCAAGGATACACCGCTTTAAGTTAATGCGTACACGGAGATGAAATAATCACTAAGCTTATTAATGCATCTACTGTAATACATTGAACCAGCTTCCTCAACGAAACTTAATAATCAAAGCCGATGTCTTTCGTAAAAATTACATAAAAGCGTAATCTATATCTCTCTCAAGCACAAAGGCTTCGGCCTTATATAAAGGTGACGGCGGAGATGTCCAAGTAATGAGATAAATAAAGTGCTGATCCCTCGTGATCGAAGATCCCCGAGGGATTCGCCAAACTCGTTAACTCTTCATCCCGTCTTTTCTTTTGCGCCGAGCCGGTGTCTTCTCCTTCTTTTTCCGAGCCGATTTGCTTTGACCGTTTATCCTTGTTTGCGTTCGGCTCGTCCAGAGGACAGCGCTTATCTCGACTTTGTCCTTTCCTTTGGAACAAGCACCCCTCGTTTTCTCCTTTTCCCGTATAGAAAAAATAACCATTATCGTACACTTTTGCATATCAATTCTCACATGTTTTGTTATAGTTCCTTATTACTTTCCAAATTCATGACACAAAAAGGTTCACAAATTCTATTAAAAGCTACCGAAATAATCATCAAAGCATACCTTAGTACTCCACAACGTTCCAAACACAAAAACCACCTACCCCCATTTCGTCGCATGAAAAACCATCCCCGGTTTCTACCAAACCACCCTCCACAACGTGACTTCGCTTTATTCCTAGCCGTCAAACAAAGTCAAATCTCCACTTTGGCCGCTGGGCTCTAGAAGAGTTCACATGTGTCAAGCTTCAGATCCAAGTGTCCATTTGACATCTACATGACTAGAAACATGTCCTCGCCTATTTTTGGAAAGTTATTGATTGCAAAAAAAACCTACAACATTTCTTCCAAATCGAGTACGTATCTAAGTGCTTGAGGAGGAAGAATTTGAGTTGAGAAATGCCGGATAATTTTCAATCGAGAGCTTGATTTGTGAAGATAATGCCGGAGATATTTATACCGTGATGAGGCTTTGGATCTTTGCCGGAAGGGTCAATTCAAATCGGTCATTTGGTTGTAACCTCTCCTTCTATCATCAATAAAGAATACTACTTATTTTTCCCTATATGCATTTGTATTGGCTTTGATTTTCCATGTTGCAAGATCTTAGTTGATGTGTATGGTTTATGATTTACCGATTTAGCTAACTAGCTTGAATATATATCCATATTATTGCATCTTTTATTGTTTCAAGAGTTATTTCTTGCAATGAAGCATTCAACTCATAAACCACTTGAATTTGAAGCCGTAGTGGAAGCGACAGAAGGAACCATTTGGAAGCAACCGAACGAGTAAGCCTCCAATCCTCTCTTTTATATGTTCTTAGTTAGGAGAAATAGTTGTATAGTCTTTCAATTGTTCTAGACTATCACTTGTCTAGGGAAGATTAATTTATCTATAGATTAAAATTCTCGGGGCCCAACAACCGGGGACTCCACCGGGAAGAATTTCTCTTAGATCTAGCTGATAGAGCCTCTCGATTTTTTAAATGTTTATCCACCCGCAGTTCTTTCACATAAAGATTAAACTTTTTTCGTAGCCTAATTTGCAAAGACAAGTGAGTTAAACAAGAGTATTTTTCCTTGTCTACCGCGCCCAACGCACCCTTAGACTAGACATAGTGCTTTGCAGCACCGTCTCCCTTCCAAGCTCCTCGTGTTGTTTGTTAATCGGGCTTCCCTCGGAGACCGCGTTTACTCCGAAAGTGACCAAAGTCCCTTGGATTTGACTTTTCAACTTGCTTCAGCTTTGTTTGCCGTCGTGTTCCGAAAATTTTGATGCTCAATTGATCGCTGACTATATATACTTTTCCTTTGATTGAAAATTTGTTCAATGTTGTTTAAAAAAAATTTTTTATTATCGACAAGTTGATTTCAAAGTATTTTTTATGGTCACATTAAGAATCATTTGCTTTCGAAAAAGGAAATTGCCGTAAAATCTTCATTTCCTTGATAGGAGAAATTGTTGTTGAAATCCTCGTTTTTCCTTCAAAAGAGGAATTGTTGTTTGTATTATTCATTTCTAAAGTAAAAAGCATTTGAATTATTGATCTAAGGTAATCAGTTTCTTTTCTACATTCATAACAGAAGGAAACCGAAAATAAAAACTTGCATTTGCATGTAGGATTGTGTGTTTTTTGCAAAAGGAACATTAGGAAATCTGCATTTAGTTTGAGATTCATTGATTTGTTTACTCTCAAATTATTTTCTCTCTTTCCTTTAGTAGCTAGGTTCTTCATTGAAAAAGCCGAAAGTGAAAGTTTGTTTATCATTTTTAGCTACATTTTAGGAATTTAAACACATCATTGCGTTGAACCTTGAAAGGAAAATTGTTAAGCAAGATCAACATAAAATAAATCTCAATTTACTTAACAACGCTTTGGAACCATAACAATAACATTTAGAACGTCTAATTAGAGACATGTTCCTAAGATCGTAAAACTAGCAAATCATTAAATTTTCAGATACATTTCGAAAGTGTGATACCTAACTCCATGTACGTAAGTATATCATAGCTCATCCACGTAATTTCGCGTATATCGAGCAACGTTGTTATAGTACGATAAGTATAAAAGGGGTGCTTTCCACCGTGCGGTTTCGCATCGACGCCGCTAATATAGACTTGGTCCTCCACGCATCTATGACATTTCTGGGAGGACAAATTTGTTGCTATCCATCTATGTGAACCGAGTCAACCGCCTTGAAATTGTATTACACCGAACAATGCGCATCTCGTGAGATCGCACGTACTTCTTGGTTCACCAGGAGGTATTATGTAGTTGGCAATTTCGTAAACCCTTTGCCTAGCATTACCCTCTTTTTTTTTTTTTTTTTTGGATAAAATAAATCACTAATCGTGGAAGAACACAATCATCCCTCATTCGTGTAGATTAGCCTTAAACCACTTTTAGCACCTAAGTTACTCTCGTAGGCGAAGGCGATCATGATCTGCCGAATCAAGTACAATTCGTACTTCCGGTGAAACATCATTTTAACCCAAATTTAGCTCAAATTGTTTCCACACATCCTAGCTTGTTTATTGTTGTTGAAATGGAGTCTTCACAAATACCCGTGGTCATGATCCATTCAATCGCCGACACCATACCTCCCGGACCCGATGTTGTTCAATCACAAATTGATCTAGATCTTGTCTCTTCTTTGCCAAGACATCTAAATCCTAAAGTCGAACAAGTGGAAGTTGTTCCTACCTCGGTCATCCCACAAAGTTTTGTAGCTATTGAAACTCCCATATCACACAAGCCAACCATCTCGAAATATATTTTAAATTACTCGTGGAAGTTCTTCCTCCCGTTTTAATTGCAATTGAAGATGTTATCACAAAATCTCGACCCTAATAGGCCGCTAATCAAGTAGACTTTGAGAAACTATTTCAAACTAGGACTTTTAGTTGAGGCTTAGCCTCCTCAACCTAAGAGGGCTCTCTCACTAGGTTTAAGATTTTGAATTAAGGATTAGATGGCTAACTCTTAGAATAAATTGATAAAAGTGTATGATTATTGAATTCATCGGGTCAAAAAAATCTATTGGGCTATGGAGTCAAGTTATATCACAAAGCATCAAAATTAGCTGTCATGGAAGTCAAGGCATTTTAGATTTTTTTAGATGTATCAAGAAACATTAACAAAGAGTGAACAACATACAGTTTACAAACATATGTGAAGTTAGAGCATTTTCCAATGAATTCTAAGTAACATATGTTCATACCACTACAAATAGGTAGATAAGGAAAGCCATAGGAAGATCAAACACCAAAACTCTTTCTCGAATCTTGAGTAGTAAGCCAATATCCGTATTAAGATAAAACACTAGCCCGCTAGAGTGACATAGTTTGTTTGTTAATGAAAATTTCCAACCTTTAGCAATTTGACTCATGTCTCTTATAGAGTCATCATTACAATTTTTATTCCCTTATCCATCGTGAAGATAATTCTAATTTCTTAGATTGACTGCTATTTTCTCCCAAAACGTAATTTAATTACATCCGATATTTAACCTGCCTCTTCTAGAAGTCTTAATACAAATAGGAGTAAAACTACTTATTATGTCTAAACAACCTTATCTAGAATTTAAATAATATCTCTCGACAAGCTTTTCCTCCATATCTTCAACCTTGATGATGCTTGCAATCTTGTTATGCTATCATGTTGGTTCATATCTTATTTTCCCTACAACCGGGGACATGTTTCGTAATGTAGCCTTTTCCTTCTTTGATGATATTCGAAATCCATTTTTGCTGGAAATGTTGAATTTTTAAGATAAGTGACATGTGTTATTTCCATGGAACCATTCCCTTCCACCCGTACTTCAAACTAAGCCTTTGAAAAAGTATAAGGAGAGATGGTATGGTTGTGCTACGAAATGAGCAACCGTTTTCGTAGCGTTGCACTTGTATCTTTCTAAACATCTCTCAACCATCCACTTTATTTTGCCTTGAGACTGACTTTCATTTGTGAACCATTTCTAACCACCACTAGCAACAAAATTCGGAAACCAAGCTTTTTTACCTCTCAAAACTTTTTAAAAAATTTCAAAAATACACTCATGAAGTTTCGTAATGCGCTACAAACCGCTATGGATATCCTTTTACACAAAGATTTACAATCTTTAGATTTTAAGAGTATTTACAGACTTTTAATAATTTCCTTGATGTTAATAGACCTTAAAAATCAAAATAAGTTAACTTTTCAATGTCTTCAAAAAGTGATGTCCTTCCCCAAAAACAAAACCGTATTAAGGATTTGTCACTTGCTGCTCTTGTTCTACCTCTCGTTGTAGCTGACCTTCAGAATTTGTCATTGAATTTCAAGATCTTCAATCTTCCTCTTCAACCTTCTGTTATTATCCCTTAAATTAACATTTATCATTCTCACAAATCTAGCTCTCTTGATTGTAGGAAGAGTCCAGGTAAAATACTCGAGTTTCATTCTTGACTATTTCAGGTTCAAACTCTTCTGCCTCCCACAGAGAGCCTTTATTTGCTGGAAGTTTATCATCTCAACAACATGTTTTCTTTCCTTCTTCTTAATCTTATCAATGAATATTAATGGGTCTCAACTTTTCTTTAATTCCTTCATAACCGCTCTTTTCTCTTTTGAGCGTTGAAAACTCTGCTTCTATCACTTTCTCAGTACGGGTGATGAGAGGTCTATGGGCTCCTCAGAACATTTGAAACTTCCTCGCTTCATCTAACTCCATATCTAACCCTTGCAACCTTTTTGATTTCCTAGTTAAAGGCCTTCTCACTTGAACACAAACTCGAAATTTCATCATCAAAATCCAAATTTTTGGAAGATTTGATCTTCTTAGATTTTCCTTCATCCAATATTATAAAAAAATATGCTTGAACTAAAAGAGATTCCTCAATATCAATAGCCTATAAAATATCATTCAAACTACCCTTTAAACTTGGATCTTCTTCTGAAACCGTTTTTCCCTTTTCCTTTGTTATTTGACTCTAGTCAATATTTTATGGGTTGATTTTGCTTGTTGACTGCCTCGTACTATTTCCTTAGCTTTAGTTGTCCTCTTTTGTGCAGTTGAGGGGCTTGAATAATCATTGATTTTTTAATCTCTAGCTCTTTCACTTGCTTTCTAGGCTTTAACTCTGACAAATATTTTTGATCTTGTCTTGCAGTGGTCACTCGGTTTCGATGATGATTTTTCTTTGGTTTTAGGGCTAACACCTCTTCCCCAGATTCCACCCCAAATCCACACAAAAAAATGTGCACTATTCTCTCGTTTATCCCCTCTTCTAAAGTTCATGTAAAACTATCACTAACGCAGCCATGATGGAAAAGTGAAGTTTCACAAGTATTGAGCTTTCATTTTCACTATATCCGCCATCTTAGCTAAACTTTGAAACAAGAAGAAAGGCAAATCAAAATAAATCATTCTAGTAAAATGCAACAAGAGTTCAAAATGATAAGAATACACTTTATGGTATCTTCCTCACAAGAATTACCTTGAATGTTGTAGAGTAGATTTGGAATAGGTGTTCTTGATGTAGCTTCTTGGCACTTCTTTAGTTAAATCTGTCTCTTCAAACCCTAGCTTCAGAAAAATTTTACAAGGTTCCATCTCAAGCCTGAAATTTTTGAACCATCTTTCTTCTCCCCTTGGAATCTTTGTCACTAATGATATAATTTTAGGGGATTTTTTCAAGTTTAAGAGACCAACCTTTGTATTTGAACCTATGAAATGAAGAGCAAACTTTTTTTTCACTTGACTATGACCTCCCTGCAATTTTTCATAGAAATTCCAACATCCTGCCTTCTTGAAGGCCTCCTCAACTGATTTTTCTTTGGTTAGAGCCTCTATTCTTTCAGGCTCCGTCCTTAAACAGTGGCCTAACCTATGATTCTTTCTTTCCTCTGTCATCCTTTCCTTGAAATTCCTGTGTGCTTTTTGAAAACTTGTAACCAACAGCCTCGCTTAATTTCAGAGTAAACTGCCTTGCTTGATTAGAGACACTGCCTCACTTCATGAATGAAAGAGAAACTTTGGTTTCTACTTACCATGAGCTTACCATTCGGAAGAGGGTATGCATCATGTGTTTCTTGCATGAGACAATAAAACTAAAAACCAACCTCTTTCAAATTTGAAAATGACATAAGACAAATGACCTCTAATGAATGTCATGATGGCTATGAATGGTTGCATGTGTGGGAAAAGACTCGTGGTTGACACCTTATCATGAATGATTAATGAAATTTTGGTGGATTTGATAACTGAAAATACATTTTACGAATCCCTGGTTTCGTAGCGCGCTCAATGCAATTTTAGGGTTTTGCACTACGAAATGAGCAGCATTTTCATAGTGCAAAAGCAGTTTACACTGTCTGTGCTACGAAAACGTGGTTTCGTGGCTTAAAAAAAAAATTCAAAATGGTTAAAAATTTGACTCTCTAAACATGGTATGAGACTATCAAGGTATGAAATAAGGTTGTTAGAATTTATTTTGTGAATGGAAATGAGACTCTAACCCTATCACTTAACCCCTAAAAACTTAACATGACTTCTCACCTATCTAAAAAACTATGTTAGGAACAAAGAAAACTATCCAAGTTTGGAAAAAAAAATTATAGTGATAACAGAATAAATCCCACAAGCTAATGCGCCTTTAATTCCAACCCATTTTGGGGGATACCTTTACCTATACTAGTCTTTTCCTCAATCATTTCCATCTACTTTTTTTGATCCTATTTCCATTCAATCTCTCGTCAATTTTCAAGGGTATACATTTGGTCAAAAAACCATGTCTGAACCAACATCTTTGGTTGGGTATGCTGTTCCAATTACGTCAGATCCTACCCTCGCTACTCCGTCGATGTTCACAACCTCACCAAATTCATATTTGCATGGTGGCCCTTTGGTCCCAACAAGTTACAAATCATTATCTGGCACTTTCTCTAGTGCATCTTCACATTCATGGTCTTTGCCAATGTCATCATCTAGTGTTTTAACTAGTAGTCCTATAGTTAGTACTGAATGACTTGAATCATTACATCAATCATCAGGGCAATATCAAGTCAGTCCTTATGGGTCAATTCCTTTAAATACCATATCAACTGGACTCCCAACATTCGGGGAACAATATTTTTTGTCTTTTTATCCTCCTTATGCTAGGGGGCAACCTTTGGTCACCCAATATGACAATTTTCAGTCACTTTTTGGTCAAACTAATGTTGACATGAATGTTTTTCAATAGCAACCCACTCTACCTATCCAACCACAAACAACTGTACAATCGTATCAACCAATTCAACCTGTTACACCCACTTCATTACCACTTGTTAATACATCTATACCCTTGTTACAGAATCAAAATATTGTACATCAACCTTATCAGGCAAGCTCTTCAACTCAATATCATCAAATGTTGGGTCCACAGACTCAAAATCCTTTGGTTAATTTACAACAACCTGTATCAAGATATATTTATTCACAAGTTGGTGTACCATTCTATGGGGTGTCACAAACGCAACCTAGTTATACATATCAACCAAATCCAACTTATGCTAATTTCGGTTATAACATTGGTGGACAGATCCCTTGCCAGCCACAGGCGCAAATTCCTCAAACTTCATTTCAACAAGTATCGTATTTGTTAGCCACCCATAAAAATTTGTCATACCAAATGGTGCCTAAATCTTTTTTATCCTTCAAGGAAAAATTCATTTCCAAATTGTGAGTTCTTGAAGTCTTATGATTTCCTCTAGTACCTATTGTTTACTAAGAGAAAAAATGCTTTTAAAAGCTCCATTCTTCATTCATTCACTTCACCATTTTACTCTTATGAGATTCCATTTTTCACCCTTAAACCATTCCCAAATTTCCTCTATAGACCTTCATCTTAACCTTCAAATCATCCTAATCCTCTTTAAACCTTATATCCCCCTTTCATTTTGTTTAAAAAACCCTTATCTCACCTATCGAGACCCTCTTTTGGCTTCAAAATCCCTGGTTCTGGCCTAAAAATGGTATTCTAAGCACTATAAGGAATTTAAGCCCCCGAGGGCTTATTTTCTTTAGCCCCTTCCTCCATGCATCCTAAAGCCCCGCAATCGGGTGCTAAAGGGCTTAAAACCCTTTCCTTCCTTCTATTTTCTTCATTCCAGATGTTATGATCTAAACAAATCTAGACCGTTGATATTTGCAGATCAACAGCCATCGGGCCCCATCCTTCCGCCCGATCACCTACCCTTCCTTTCTTCCCCTTTCAACATATCCGCTTCCTCTCTCAATCATAACCGTCCGGTCTGAAGATCTAACGATCGGGACTTAACCCGATAAATCCAACACCCGTCCACTACACGACAAAAACTTTACGTCATTGCCTGGCCCACTCCTTTTCTCCCTATCACTTCTCTGCCTATCACGTTCATTCCATGCCGTCTGATCTGTCACCCCAGATCTGACGGTCAACATTGCATATCGCGCAATTTTTGGCCCCGTTCCACAGTGCGCTAATTCTGCACGATAAAAGTGGTTTTCAAAAGCCACGTGTTGATCACTCTATGAAATCGCGTTCCAAAATTTAATACCACATACCCCACCAAATGCTACGCAAAATTTTCTTCCGGTTTTTCGAAACCACCCTTTATCATTTCCGCACCAAATATAAAAATTCAAACCCTGCTTCGCTTCCACCAAGGATTTCTCCCTTCTACTACTGCATTCATCCATCATCGCTACTCTGAAACACTTCAACGAACCTTCCAAAGTAGTTTAAACCAATAAATCGCAGGATTTAAATAACGTTGTGTGTTTTTATGCAGGTTTAATGAAGATTAAGGTTAAAACCCTCCCACAGATGATTACAATGTTATGGGCTGAGCATGAAGATCCTCATGGCCCTTGATACAATTTCAAAGGGTTTGTGAGTTCTAATTAAATGTTCTTAGGGAATAAATAAGTCATGATTATCATTTTTCTGAACAAAAACTCCAGCAAACCCTCTGCGCACCTGCAAACAGCAAAACACAGTGAACATCAGGAGATTAAAGAATATCAACATTAAAGACAGAAGATTAAGGACATTAATCAAAGCTTAAAAGGATCAAGGCACAAATTAAGTATCAAAGGCCTAATCCACAGAATGAAGACAGATCTCTAGAAAAGCCTCGAATGCCACATCAGAGGCCAAAAATGTCCTCTTCAACTACCAAAGTGCCACCTTGTAATGTTCCAAATTTTTCTTCAATAAATTGGAACATTAATTTTTTCCTAAATTCATTTATGAGATGAATAATTGGGTAAGGATGCCCAATGATAATAAAAACATAAATAAAATCCCTCTAGTGTGAAAAGGGATCAGCCATTGAACCGGATTTCACACCCTCATGTGTGAAAGGAGATATTTGCAAAGAGGTTTGACCAAGTCAACCAGCGCAGGATATGAGGTGGAAAGCACTAAAGGTGGCAATGTAGGAGGGAAGCTTCTAGATGAACGGAAACCCTAATTCGAAGTAGGGCCCATGGAGAGCCTTCATTTGCTATATATGGAGAGGAGGAGAGCCATTGTTATTCATGAATATGTTTATGATTTCATGTCTATTCAAACATTGAGCATTCTTTGCTGCTTAGCAAGAATTGCAAAGAAACTCCTGTTTAGGATTTCCTCACCTTCTTGAGAGGCCTCTTGAAGGTTAGTTCTTCATTCTCCACATTTCTTGGCTCAAGGCCAAAGCTTCTCCTCCAGGATAGCGTTATTGCTGGAGCAGCATAATACTATGTTGTAGGGTGTTGCAGTGGAGACTCCACAACACCTCTTCCATTGCTTGTTTTTCAAAGGGAGAGCCTTTCTTTCCTTTGGAGGATCAAATTGGAAGCATTGGAGCTGATTTTCAGATCTTGGCACTTGGCCATAGTTTTCTATTCCATTCACTGCGCAGTCCCTCTTAGTGACTGCGTTATTTTCATGGTGTATCTGTAGTGAGGGTTTGCAGATTGTTTTGAGGGTGAGATCTCAAGTGTAAGGATCCGCCTTCCCCTTTGGAGATACATTGGAGAAGGTCTACTTCAGTTTTCTCATCATATTCAGCCTTCTTCTTTAGTTCCAAATTTGAGTTGCAGTAGCTGCCTAGCAACTCCGACATTTTTTCCATTTTGTATATTTCAGCCAATCCTCTGGGGGATTGATGTATTATTGTATCTAAGGGTTATATATTTTCTCCCCTATCATATTTGAGCCATATATTGTCATACTCATGTATTGACATCATTTTGTAGCAGTATTCCATTATAGACTGCGTCCTCATAGCCTAGGTTTATGCAGAAATAGCAGTGTTCTCTCATATTCATGTACACGTATTGTTGAGGCTTGCATTGCCTTTCTTGAGAGGTTGTTTCCTCAAGACTTGTACTCTCTTTTGCTGCTATAAATTATTCTTGGCTATATGTTCATCTTCTTGTCTCACAAATATTAAAATAATGGTGTTGATCTATTGTATGTTCATACATTTGTTGCAGTCCCATTCTTTGGGAAATTCCTGAGGAAGGAATTTCACATATCTATAGACAGAGTCTGTGAAGGGCCGGGTAGCCTCTAGATCTCATCCTTTGTCCAAAGGTGACATATCTGGAAAATTCCCCCACAGTCTATCTCTGGAATAGACTTGTGATATTTCTGAAAAAGGGATATTACAGTGGTATCAGAGCAACTTTCTTGGCTCAGCCTGTGAATCTTTGCCAAGAAGATCAGAATGTTGAAAAAGATGAGTTTATTCTCATATGTGTTCAGATCCAAAGGATACCTCTCCAAGGAGGCCAAGGAGATTGAAGAAGAAGAAGAGGAAGTACCATGCACTTCTTATTCTCATCAAGAAGAAGACATTGAGCATGGAAGTCACTTGGATTATCAGATTCTAAGTGATTACCTTGTTGAGTATAGATCTCAAACTAGAGGCTTCAAGGAGGCTCTAGATTTTTCTCATTTCATCCAGCTGAAAAAAAGAGAAGAGACCATGTAGCAGAAGAGAAATCAAAGGCAATAGATTTCTGTTGTCTACCTATGATGGGTCATCTACTGCAAGAACTTGGGTGAGAAAGTTGAAAGCATTTTCCCTACTACATCCTGTAGCGGGGAAAGAAGCTGTTGAAATCTCAGTGCTGCACTTGGAGGGTGAAGCCCATGTTTGGTGGTACAGCCACTTGAGCCATGCAAGGGTGAAGACTTTTGAGGAGTTCACTCAAGGGTTTATCAAAACCTTTGATGATGAAGGGAAAAGGAAAGAAGAGATCACATCACCACTTGAGGAGCATTGTGATAACACTGTCACACTCATGGAGGAGCAGCCACATACATCAACAGTTGGGGCAGCCAACACTTTGGAGGAAGGAACTCTTGCAGCTCTACAAGAAGTTCCAAAATATCATCAAGGTATGAAAATATTTCCACATTCTATTGTTGCAGCAAGTTCTTTTGATCAATGTGGAGATTTAATTTTGCATGACCAAGGGTCAAATCCCATTGCTACTATAGAGCAGTTTGGTTGCACTGCACTGTGCAACAGGGAAACACTCAAAAAGGAAACAAACCTTCATTCTCATGAGCCATTTTTGGATTGTACATCACATTAGAGGTTGGGGTTTGAAGCCTTGAAGATTGATGGTAGACATCATGGAGGAAGAAACCCTTTCTCCCTTCAAGATGGCATTTTCTCAATGAGCTCCTTTCAGCTCAAAGAGGAACTTCTACTTTTAGATCCAAGACCTCATTGATTTTCGAAGAATATTGATAAAAGGGAGGTCTCAAGGAGAGATCTCATTGGAGGTGCACTTCAACACACCATGGAGTGAAATTCTTTTCTTCTTTTCTCACAAGAATAGATAGAAGGTGGAGGACATCTTAGGATGGATAACATCTCTCATGCTTGTGTTGGAAATTCCTTGAGCCATACACATCATGATGGGAGTTTTTGCCTACCACCTATTTTGATCTTGATAGGGTCTCATTGATCCTTGAGAAGCTTGCATTTCAAAATCCCATGAAGTGCAAAGACAGGAATTTGATTTGGGAGGATGGTAGCCCTCATGGGAGGAGTACCAAGATGAGGAGAAGAAGGAGGCATCCACAAGTGATTGAGTGGATGTGGTTGATGAGCAAGGAGCTAGGAGGCTACTTGTAGATCTATGATACCGGGCAGTAGGAGGCTTGGCTGCACTGGTTACGCTTGAAATAGTTTGGACATCACTTGGAAAACACTCTTCCTAAGAGTAGGAGGATGGAGAAGAGATGGCAGGATACCTACATCATTGAGCACCAAAGAGTATGGATGCATGGTGTTGGTGTGATACTCATATCATTCATTGTGTCTTCATCACATGAGTTTTATGATGGAGGTATGGGGAGGGAGAAAAATGTTTTGTTGCTTTTCTTGTTTCTGGGAGAGCAAGAGCAGATTTTCTCTCACGCTTTGCATGATGTTGTAGGAGGAGGAGATGGCATTATCTCATTGATCTTTGATTATGGCTTGGAATCACTTCCAACTTGGGAGGTATTCCACATTTGTTGCACCATTATTAGAGGAGTCTTTGACAAGCAGCATGTCAAAGAACAGAGCTTTGTATTGACAGGGGCTTATTTGCATAAGCTCACAGAGTTGTCAGTTTGGAGCAGAGACTTATGGATGAAGTGTGCCCAGTGGAAATGTGGTGGATCCATAACCCACAGGTCCTAGGATCATTTCATATTTGTTGCACTTGATGAGCAAGAGGAGGTAATGATGATAGAGACATCTACCACTTTGGCATATTCTTCTTGACTTGGGGTTCCAAGCATGAGGAGGATTATCTTCTTGCAGCACATGGTTCATTCTTCTTCATAGCATGCAAAAAAACTATGGAGGACTCATTTATGGACTCATGTACCATCTTACTTCCAGCATATGGTGAGGATTTTTTTTATACATTCACTAATTTGCACACTCTTACCATTCTTATGCAGTGCATTGCTTCACAAGAGGGCAAGCTTGTCACATTGCTCCATGAGTTTTATTGGGCCAATCTACATGATGGAGGTAGCCATTTCTTTTATGGCCTTGGGAAAATGTTTTATCATCACATGTATGTTCAGTTTCTGCACTATAACATGTATCATATGAAGACATGCATGATTAACCATGTAGAAAGAAACATTTTTCCATATACTTTTATCAAGCAGCAACTTGTAAAACTACGTTGTACTTGTTTGGGAAGCTGTTGGTACCTTCTTGCACCACATGAAACCTTTAGCATTCTCTTCATTATATTTCTGATCATGACTTCATTTGCTGATATAGATCATATTTGTATGAGAAACATGATTATGAGAGAGGCACATGAGTGGGATGTGTCTTTGAGTGGGAAAAATTCTCACAATTTCTGCACTACATGTTCTAATGGGAGCATGGGAGGAGATATGGCCACCATTGCCAAATGTTTGTTCTCTTTTGAGGTGGGCCATGAGATTGAAATTCATCCATTGTACAGCCATGGGCAATTTCTTGATCATGTATTGTTGTTGCATTCATCCATTTACTATCCTCTGGTAGATGTGATGAATCTTGTACACTACTTGCCATGTAATTTTCTGAAGTTGCAGTGGATGAAACTGCGTTGTATCCTTGTGAGGCATTGTTTGCATCATGCATCATTATGTAAAACCTACAGCAAACTTCTCATTTGGATAATATATGATGATATTGTCCTATTCATCATGGATGGATTGTTTTGGGCTAGCTTGTTCTTCATTGTTGGAGGAGCACTCTTTGAAGGATTGTTCTTCACTTTGCCACTTGAGGGAAATAATTTTGCAGCCCAAGATCAGCACACACTCTACACTTATCACAAGTGGAGAGAAGGATACCATGGGGTAGGCTATAATTCTTTCCAAGTTAAGATTTTCAGCCCACCTTCATTTTTGAAGCTTGAGGTGGAAGGAGATTTTCAGGAGTTGCCTTGTTGGGAGGTGGCTCATTTTGTTTGGATGATTGCTTGGGGATGGAGGATCCACATGGGGAATATGTCCCTCATTATATTTCAGACTCCATGCCTTGAGTGGAGATTCTTCAGTTCTATTCTTTCAGTTTCTTGGGGACAAGCAACATTTGGGAGGGGAGGACTGTAATGTTCAAAAATTTTCTTCAATAAATTGGAACATTAATATTTGCCTAAATTCATTTAGGAAATGAATAATTGGGTAAGGAATCCCAATGATAATAAAAACATAAATAAATTCCCTCTATTGTGAAAATGGATCGGCCATGGAACTGGATTTCACACCCCCATGTGTGAAAGGAGATATTTGCAAAGAGGTTTGACCAAGTCAACCAGCGCATGTATGAGGTGGAAAGCACTAAAGGTGGAAACATAGGAGGGAAGCTTCTAGATGAAGGGAAACCCTAATTCAAAGTAGGGCCCATGCAGAGCCTTCATTTTCTATATATGGAGAGGAGGAGAGCCATTGTTATTCATGCATATGTTTATGATTTCATGTCTATTCAGACATTGAGCATTCTTTGTTGCTTAGCAAGAATTGTCGGGAAACTCCTGTTTAGGATTTCCTCACCTTCTTGAGAGGCCTCTTGAAGGTTGGTTCTTCATTCTCCACATTTCTTGACTCAAGGCCAAAGCTTCTCCTCCTGGACAACGTTATTGTTGCAGCAGCATAATACTGTGTTGTAGGGTGTTGCAGTGGAGACTCCACAACACCTCTTCCATTGCTTGTTTTTCAGAGGGAGAGCCTTTCTTTCCTTTGGAGGATTATATTGGAAGCATTGGAGCTGATTTTCAGATCTTGCCACTTGGCCATAGTGTTCTATTCCATTCACTACGCAGTCCTTCTTAGTGACTGCGTTATTTTCATGGTGTATCTGCAGTGAGGGTTTGCAGATTGTTTTGAGGGTGAGATCTCAAGTGTAAGGATCAGCCTTCCACTTTGGAGATCCATTGGAGAAGGTATACTTCAGTTTTCTCATCATATTTAGCCTTCTTATTCAGTTCCAGATTTGAGTTGCAGTAGCTTCCCAGCAACTCCGGCATTTTTTCCATTTTGTATATTTCAGCCAATCCTTTGGGAGATTGATGTATTACTCTATCTAAGGGTTAGAGATTTGCTCCCCTATCATATTTGAGCCATATATTGTCATACTCATGTATTGACATCATTTTGTAGTAGTATTCCATTATAGACTGTGTCCTCATAGCCTGGGTTTATGCAAAAATAACAGTGTTCTCTCATATTCATGTACATGTATTGTTGAGGCTTGCATTGCCTTTCTTGAGAGCTTGTTTCCTCAAGAATTGTACTTTCTTTTGCTGCTATACATTATTCTTGGCTATATGTTCATATTCTTGTCTCACAGCTATTAAAATAACGTTGTTGATCTATTGTATGTTCATACATTTGTTGCAGTCCCATTCTTTAGGCAATTCCTGAGGAAGTAATTTCACATATCTATAGATGGAGTCTGTGAAGGGCCAAGTAGCCTCTAGATCTCATCCTTTGTTCAAAGGTGACATATCTATAAAATTCCCCCATAATCTATCTCTGGGATATTACACACCTGCATCCTCAATAAATCAAAAGAAGGCATAGTAATTACCTTAGTCAGTGATATTTTGTTAAAGACAGCCAGAGTTATTGCCAACCTATCTAAAAGAGTTTAAAGTCAAAAAAAATTTCCAAGTAGCTAAAAATTAAATTAAAACCAATTAATACATGAAAAACATCAAAGCTCTCTTCTATTGAGCCCCTCAAAGGTAGAGAATCATTAACTTGTATTAATTGACAAATTATTCCTCCTTTCATTCCACCTCCTCTTTCTTCTATAAATACTTCCTTAGAAGATGAGAGATTTTCGGTTGGTTGTTGGACTTTGATGTAATACTTGTTGCTCGAAACATTCTTCATGTAAATAGTTCTCAGAGGTTGTTGAGGCTCTGTTTGTAATCAAAGAAGTTAGGCTAAGAAGAGAAGTTGTTGCTATACTGAAACATTGGACTTGAATTATGTAACTGGATTGACATCAATATACAAGTTGATTCATGGGATCCTATTCTATACCATTGGTGATGTACCTCTCATTGTACTTTTTTTCCTTCTTATGTTTTCCATAAAATTGTCCATTTTTCTCTGATAAAGAACAACAAATATAGAGCTAGGATTTACTCTCAAAAGTACCCTACTCTCACTGATAAGCTTTATCTTTATGTTTTCCTCCAATTGTGTATTTAAGAATGATTTAATACAATCCAAATAGTCAAGGAATGTTGGTGAGCCCATGTCTTACTGTCTAAACTCTAAACATTGTTCTTGAATGATATTTTCATTACATGCTGAGTAGAGTTAAACTAGGAAAGTCTATGGTTTGCCATGTCTTCTAGTTCTTTCTCCAAAGGTGGTTTGAAAGCTTCCCTAAGAGTATGCTAAAAGCAGGCTTTGATTTTAATGTATCTGACCTGATCTTAAGCTGCACTTTGTTTTTCTTATCTTTTTTCATCCCTTTTGAAAGTAGTCTAGTGAGATTACTAGATTGTTGTCTGATAAGTTAGCTTTAATACAAGCTTGTCCAAAGAAGTCTATGGTTAGCCTTGTCCTTTGGCTGGTTTCAAACAGTTACTTAAAAAGGCTTTTATTTTATGGAAAGTTGATAAATCCTTGTTGAAATTATTGGCTTTTTCCACTTTCACAACACTTTAATGTTCCATTCCACCATTTAATCTAAAGGATCTTTTGATATAGATGATTTTCCCCATGGACCACTCTTGAAAATTGTTGCACAATTAAAACCTTTTATGACTCCATAGCCCAATGGATTAAGTGTTGTTTCATACCTATCCTATCAGCTGAATCTTGTTTTGATTATTCACACCTTCACCCCTCTGAAACCCTTTCATTTTCAGCACTTTCCACTCAATTAAATATCACACCCAACCAAACAAATAAAAACCCTTGTTCTTAATAAGTAGCCTAATATCATACCAAAATCTTAAAAGATAAATCAATCTTTGCACTTATAGATAAATCCCTCTCTAGATTCAGGAGGGCTAGATCTTAGAATCCCAAAGTGGTTTTTAATGTAGGCTCTGCAGCGTTTAGTCTTGCCACTCTACTAAATTACAAAGACCCCAACAGTATCCAGGTTTTGGTCAACAGAATTCTCAAGAGTTTGCCATGCAGAAAAACCCCTATCTGGGTTACCAGCAGCAGATTCCGTATGCTAGTGCTCAAAGACATGTTGCCCAAGAAATTCCATCTTACCCTGGCTATGCTAAACCTGACCTTAATAGACAGTTGCTTTTTGTTGCAACCTTGGAATTACCGGATTTAAGCCGGTTAACCAATGATCCTATAAATTATGCTCCTTGGTGGCCGGTGATACCTCTTAAATTACCCTCCGATATTCCTAAATTAAATGGAAACCCTGGAGAAGATCCATCGACTCATGTCATGAATTATCATTTTTGGTGTATATCAAATTCCTTGAATGATGATTCTGTTCGACTACGTCTTTTCCAGCGTATGCTCATAGGTCCGGCTGCTAAATGGTACATTAAATTACCTAGAGCTTCTTTTGACAATTTAATAGCCTTAGCTACTGTCTTTTTGACCCATTTCCAATTACTGATCAGATACAAAACTGGAACGGAACTCTTGACCAACTTCAAACAGACCAATGCTACTCACATTTCAGATCATATTCCTGAGTGGCGTCGTCGTCGACGAATGGTTAAGACATTTGTTCCCAATCAGCTCCTTACTTAATGGTTCATTAAGTCCCTATTACCATTTATAACTGAGGATGTGGCTAAAGGTGGTGTCATCACAGAAGAGAAATTTATCACTCATGCCCAATATTTATACTTGATTTACACTCAGTTTGGTACTCTCTGTGAAAAATTCCTAATGCGCTGCGATCTAGTTTCAATGTTCCTCCTCAAATAAAGGACTCTCATGCTGGAGATGGCTTGATAGGCACTACAAAAACACTGACACTGCATCTGATCCTGCTCCTACTTCTGAAATTAATGTCGTTTCATTTGATAAAGGAAAAAGTGACAAGAAACCAGGAAGTAACAAAAAGGGGAAATCAAAGAAAAAGAAAACTTCTAACCCGTAGGAAAGATCATCTGATCAACCATCAGGACCACGGAAACCTCGTTATCCATGTATAATCTGTAACAAGGAACACTTTGTTAGGGATTTCCCTCACCGTGCTGAAGTCTCAAAAATCATCAAGACTTCTCATGCATCAGCTGTGTTGACAGACCCATTTTCAAATCCAAACACAAATTTGGTTGCTATAGATCCAGCTTCTAGTTCCCAAGTGTTAATGTTATCCACTACAAAATCTTCACAAGATAGTTTGGTGTAAACACGGAATAAAGACTATGGTATTATAGCCACCGATCAACCTACTACCTCGACAACGAATCCATCTAAAGAATCAGTACCAACTACTGTTATTCCTGAATTGACAATTAAGCCACCGAAGGGAGTAATTCATAAACTGACATATAATCCTCGAGCAAGAGCTGCAAAAAATTATAATATAGTTGAAGATTTGGCTCAATCGCCTTCAGCTATGTCTACTCTTGAGGTATTACAAAATTGTCCCTCCCATAAGCAACCTTTATTGTCGGCCATTGGTGGAATTGATCAAACTGATTCTAATCTTGTCGTCTTTAATCATACGGGCTATGTGCCGCAGCTACCAGTAGAATTGGAATTATCCATCCAAGTAAATGTTCTCAATCACCTTGTTCATCGTACTATTATTGATGAGGGATCATCTACATGCATTATGTCTCTAAACTGTTGGAAGTCACTTGGCTCGCCGCGATTATCACAATCATCAACAACGTTGAAAGCTTTTGATGGAAGAACATATAAACCTTGTGGTATTATCAATAACCTGCATGTTGAATTAGGGGGAAAAACAGTGAATATTGATGTTGAGGTTGTTGACGGACCCCTTGACTATAATATTTCACTTGGAAGACCATGGGTATATGCAATGACTGCCATTGTTTCTACATATTTTATAATGATTTCCTTTCCACATAAAGGTACAATCACAATCATTAATAAATTATCCTTCTTTTCCTCCACCTCATAGGTAACTGGAAGCGTTCCGTTTGTTCACTTACCCCAACTAGAAATCCAGAACATTGGTGTAGGACTCTTAAAATATTCCACTTTATGGGAACCTTTTCATTACAGCCACCCGCGACGTCGGCAGAAATTGCAAGACCTATGTCTTATTAACAATTATTTTGTTTTGCAAGTCATTAGCAAAATGAGAATTTGGATAAAACAATATAAATACCAGTTAAAGATCTATTTCTCCAAAAGTTCCCAAAGAAAAGAATTTTAAATGATATTCCTTAACAAAAGATTCCAGGCAACAGAACAGAAAGAAGTCATTTATGCAAAGAGAGATAAATTGCACAGTGAATGGCAAAAGTGAAATAAGAATTCACAATGACAATGAAAACATAAACAATCAAAGAGCATCTGAGTTAAAGTGTATCAGATGAAAGTCAGAGTGAAAGTCAAATTAGACAAAGTTACAGAGCAGTCAAGGTAAACAGTAAAAGTAAATAAAGAGGCAGTAAATGGTAAATAGAGATGAAAATCATTTCAAAAACAATGAATTTTATCCAAAGTGAAAGTAAAAACAGTTAAAAGAACAGCAAGGTTACTAGATGAAAACAGAGCATGAAGGGACATTTTTGTAGAAATTTCCTGTTTAAGTCATAGTTTTAAAGAAACTATTGTGGACAATACAAGATGAATTTTACAAAACTGAAGGAGTTTTATGTTCCTAAGATCTCTAAATACAAAAACCTCTCTCTCTTTTCTAACAGCGATTATGGGTTTGGAAATATTAAACAATATGTGAAAGCACTTTTTACAGAAAATTCCTATTAAGTCATCATTTTGCAGAGAATGTTGTGGCCAATCTTAAATACATGTTACAAAACTGAAGGAGGTATTTGTTCCTAAGAGACACATATACAAAAACCTATCTCACATTTTTCACAGGTATTACAAAATGAGAGATACATGCACATATTTACAGCCTATGTTTCAGACTGTGGAAAACTCTGTTTTATACATATTGTTGTAGAGCCTATTGTGAACAGCTGAAGAAGAATTTTATGGAAATGAGAGAGGTTTATCTCAAAAATATATTTATGTACAATAACCTCTTTCACTTTTTTTATTTCTATTTCGGATTGATAAATAAAAATATATCATTGGACCCAAAGTTTGCAAAATTACTAGAGCAGAATGCACAAAGAAAGGAGACGGCTAGTGACTTGGATGCCTCATCATCAACTAAGAGTTGAGATCAAATTCGAATTCTCCTCTCTGTCATCACATATCCATAAAAATTGGTTCCAAATAGATGCATTAGTTTCGAGGGTCCTTTACTTAAGTTCTATTTATGTAAAACAATTGGAGATATTTGTAAACCAATCTTGATATTTTTTTAAGATATTTTAGTTTAAGAATTTGTATAAATACTTCATCCTTTGAAGTATTATTGTGGAATAAATTGCTAGAGATTGTTATAGTTATTTTTTTTGGACTTGAAAGATTTTTTGTGTCGAATTTTGAGTAGCAGGCTCGATCAAACCAATTGGCATCATACTTTAGGATTCCTGTGATGAGCTATTTGGAGTGAAGTATTTCCTTACTTGTTATTGTTATCTTTCTTTGTTACATGCATCCATGTATGTTTTTTCTATATCTGAATGAATAACTAGGAGTATTACTACAGGATTTGTTGAGAGCACCCTATTTTTAACTAGTTATCATTTATATGTTTTCCTCTGATTTCTAGTGTAGGGAACCCTTAATTTCTCCCTCTCTCATTTGACCTCTTCCTACTACTTCCTTTTCCGAATTTAAAGATTCTTAAATGCCCTTTATCCCAATCATACCACCTCAAAAAAATAACTTTCCAAGATCTCCAAGGGTTATCTACCTTGCCCTGAAGACATTTGACCTTTTTGCCTTGATCCCAGTCCTGTTTGCTTGATTTTGACTCCATAACCCAATGGACAAATAGATTTCCCACTATCCATCCTTTCAAGTGTTTTTTCCCACCAAATCTACCAAAACAAAACCAAACCTACACTTCCATAACTAGCCTAATATTCACAAATTAAAATAAAGTTAAACTTTAAAGAGAGAGCCCTCTCTAAACCCTAGGAAGGCTAGGTCCTAGAGTTTGAATTTTGTTTTTGGTTACCTCGGTGAGTTCTCTCTTGAACCTAGAGAAATTACTGAGTGATAATGGCTACTACGGGTGCTTTTTTAACTGTTGTGGCCTCCTAAGGGGTGATAGGGATTATCCCTATAGAAGTGATGCCAGAACTTCCTAACATGGCTGGTGGGACCAATTACCACACAAGTATTGCAAAAGTCATGTTTGGCTAAGTAATAGTTGCCAAGACTTTCTTTGACACAAAACTAGGTGGGGGATATAAAAATGGTGTTTGTGCGATGGCGTAGGGTAGGAATGTTGTTCCAATGGCTTCAGTCGTTGTACTACTTGTTTACACATCCGGTATAGTTTCGTTGTTTGATGATAACATCATGCACACTAGTCCCCCCGTGATTTTTGGGGTTCCTTCTGGTATGATAGGGGGATCCCCTAGGAATGATTCTAGGGTAGATGATGGTTTGAATTGGCCAATGCCAAATTCTTGATACCACGTGAGAGATTCTGTAGTTGTGTCTATGTAAGGTAAAATGACATCGAGAGCCGTCGTGGGTTTCTTATCATATTATGTAAGCTATTCGATGGTGATGATTCGATATTCATGGGGGAACATCATCACCCACAAGACAGAGTATGACATTGTAGTCATGGCATACATATAACTCTGCCCTAGGAGTATATTGTAGTCTAGTTGTGCATCCAAGACTTCAATGTATATAAGTATTGTATTTCTAGCCAAGTTTACATGGACATTCTAATATAGACCATTGGGGTCGGAAGGTCGACCATCGTATGCTCTAAGCATAATTTTGGATGGTTTCAGTTCAGGTGATCAAAACTTCTGCCAAATGGATTTGGACATGACGCATGTAGATGCTCCTTCATCAATGATGCATCAGTGTATGGTGATGTTTTGGACTGACACCAATATTTGGAAGGAGACTAGAGAAGGAATCTCGGGGCTTGCTTTGTCTAGGTCAAAAGCCACTAGGCGTGAATTGGAAGGGTCGATTGTGCCTAATGTAGAAAGTAGGGCTTTTCGTTGTTTTGGGCATGATTGCAGCACTTCTAAGACTGACATGACAGTGGGTGATTGTGCCAAAATCATCCTATGCTATATTTATGGTTAGCTTTTGAGTGGTGTCCTACGCACCTGGTTGGCCACTTGATTGTTTTTGTAAGCGGCTCTATAGGTACTTTGGATATGGTTAACGATGCAGTAGGTGCACTTGTGCTCATACCTGATGGGTTGGAATCTGGGGGGGGGTGTCATAGTTCCTATTCCTTGTCTGAAAGAACATTTCTTCATTAATAATGTAAATTTCGTGGTTTCCACTCTCGGTATTGTTTTGGGGTGGTTATTGTTGTTGGGTGTTAACGACTCCTTGGTGGGGGAAGGTTCCTACATTACCACAGGTTGTTGGGTTACTCCCCCATGTCTGCATTTACCCTAAATTTTTTTCAGTTCATGGAATTCAGGATAGTGATGAGTGTAATATTCATTTTCAGGAATTTCCACAATATCTCCAATGAGGACGTTGTATAAGGAAAAAAGTGCAAAAATAATGTAGACCAGGACTTGTATCCTCTAATATATGTTTTATGTAGCTTAAATATAGAATGGCATCAGAAAAAAAATCACTCTAGCTACTCTAAACATATCTCCCCAACTCATACATGCATAAAAGCACCCCAATCCCACTGCTTCATAAAATAGAAATGCCGGAGACTGCAAAAACGTTATTTTTATTATGGAATCTATAGAAAAATTTATTTTAATATATATCTAGAGCTTTCATTAAGCATGGAATCAAAAATGAGAGTTTAAATGCCTTTTACAAGCACCTCGGAATGCCCCGACAAGGGTTTCCGACAAAATAGGAACAATAAAATTAGCTCTGCAAAAAATAACACTGTACCCAGCAAAAATGTATAAAGAAGGATCAAATATGATCTGAAATGGACAAACAATACAATAATTGTCCCAAGGCCTCCCTCAATAGATCTCTCGGAGTGAATGAGACTCCTCCTTCTTTGAAACAAGAAAAAATGGGGAGATGCAACCCCAGCTACTGCAGAAACAATGCAATCCTTGGAAGTGACTGTGTTGTTTAGGATGGAGAATGTTTTCCCTCAAGATAAATGATGATAATTGAACTCAAGACCTCCTTCTTAGATCTCCCAATCAGCTATACCAATGTTGAAGATAGAATTCCCGCATGAGAATCCCCTTGCACTAAACAGTGCTGCAACTCCGACTAAACATCTGAAGCTTGCAATCAGTCATAACACTGAGACAAGATGATTGAATGAATAAATCCTTTGCTGCTATCTCATCCTTCTTATCCTTGGTGAGCTTTCCCATCCCGAGCCCCACTCATGGGTGATGTGACTTCCTTGAGAATTTTCCTCCTTCAAAACTGCACTGCTCTAGTAGCTTTCTCTCCTCTTGTGATAGCATTTTTGACCTAGTCAATTGTAGCTAGATCATTGCTTTTCCCCTCTTTCACACCAAAGAGGCTTTATTTTTTCCTCCTACTTCAATCCCTTTTCACACTGGGATATGTTTTATTGTCTTTCTTACTTCTTGTTTCAAAAATGGAGCAGTTATAATATTCCAAGTAGCAGTAGCTAATTGGGAATATCACAGTGAGTGTAATGACCGTACTCACCACATATGGCACAAAAATGGTTTTTCCTTAAAAAAAACCTCTTTTTTTTCCCTTGGGAGTTTTTGTTTGGCTCCTGGTTTTGATTTTGGTTGGGGTTTCCCCTAGACTGAGATCGCAGGGGCCATTGCTAGTTACTGCCCCCTATCCACAGTCTCCCTTTTGTTTATTCCTAAGCTTATTTTTCGCAATTTTAGGAGAGTTTTTTTGGTTCTCTTGGTCATAAAATTCGATTTTTTGAGCCTGGGAAGGTTTCACTAAGTTTACCAGTGTGCTTCACTGGGGGAGCATACCATACCACATCGTTTCATATTGAGCGATATATATTGAGGAAAAAATGGCATAATACATTGGGGGATATATAGGGAGTAAAGGGTTTTTATATTGGCAGGTATAAAAAATGAAGCTCAAAGTTAATGAAAAAATAGAAAGGGGTATAAAAAATGTTAATGAGAAAATGGATACCTACAATATCTAGTGGAAGTAGGGGTTTTTTAAATTAGGAAGGTGTAATGGGTTAGTATTGGTAGGGGGTTAAATAATGTGATTTTTAGGGGTATTTTCCAATATGTAGTCAAATTAAGGGTATTGTTTAATATTCCATGAACGTACGTGATAGGTCATAGGTTCATTGAGTGAAGCCCCCGTGGTTGTTCTATGGTGGTGGATTTTGTACGAGGAAATGGGAATATTGGTTTCCTTTTCCTTGGTTGGTGTAAAGTTCCTGGGGGGGGTCTCTTCCATCAGCATTCCTAGTTGAGTACTGGGTCCCCTATGAGGGAGGGTATGAGCTTCCCTGATGTTGGTGATATGGTGACACCTTATTCATCATATTCTGTAAAGGTGCAGATTGACTTTGGTGGTAGCTAGGTTGCATCACGTTCTGGGTAGAATTGTACTAATATCCTGGGTACTGGATACTGCTGCCTAGGTGACCTTGGGTCAATGACCCGATCAAGTCATATGTGGTATTCGATGTGCCTAGAAATTTTCTATAAGTTTGCATGCGCAGGGCAGGACATTGTAGATATATCCCGACTGGGTGTAGATGAGTTCGAGTTTTTGGGCTTTGCAAATGGTGGCCTCCTCGAACTTAGGTCCTTGTGTTGCCATGTATTTTGAGATATATTTTGTGAGAGTTTTCAAAAACAAGTCCAGCAAAACTCTATTGTCGAGTTTGGCTTTGCATAAACTATGGCATCGCTACCATTCATGGAGATGGTCCGATATATGGATAGTTGGCGTTTTTCTAAAATGAGTTAGAAATTCCATCCCCGAATCATGGTGGATGGGTAGCTAAAAATAAGTGAGGAACGTTATAGTGAGGTTGCTAACGGTTCCATGCAAATCAGAAGGCTACTCAACATACCATTTCGTCGCAGGCCCTATTAGGGTGCGTTTAAATAATATCAATCGAATAATATCATTAATGATACTATTGGACGAACACCATAGGTGGAAAGTCATAATATGATTTCTAGGGTCTTTCACTTTCTTCCCCTCGAATTTCGGTATGTCTACGGGGAGCTTCAAGGGCATGGGAGGATAATTAAGGCTATGTGCAATTGGTTCATTAGTTAACTTTGATAGATTGGAAGGTTTAATGATGCTACAAAATGGTAACTAAGTATTGACTTCCATTTTCTACTGTGGAAACGCAGGTGTCTGAGTGTAATGGTTTATGGGGGGTGCCTGGGGAATATTACCATGTGGCATACCATGTTGTATGTTTTGTTGACTCCCTGAAGGGGTAGCGCTCCTCCTCCCTCTGGGGGTTGTGGGAAGAGTTGAGTGTGGTGACCCCGCTGGGGTTTCTACTGGTGTGGTGGTGGGTGACCCTTGGGGGTTTCAAACCAAATATGCCCTGATAAAGGATGAACCGATAATGGTGTTGGTATGTCGTCTTTGATGCCTAAATGGAGAAAGACCTAGAACTCATCCCTCTGATGAGGGGGGGTCCAAAAAAAGCCTAGATCAACAAGGTTCCGTTGGGTCTATTATGGTGTCAAATAGCTTAATCTTGGAAATATTTTTGGTTTCCTGAGGGAAGGAAGAATTTTATCAAAGAAAATACAATCACATGCATAAAACCAAGCGAAAAAACAAGAGGTAAGTTTTCCTTTACATTAACATTATGTGATCAAGCAAGAAAAAAATATGGTTTGGTTGTTATGCATATGATACTCAAAATCCTAAATATACCTAATCGTCCTACACTATCAAATGTCACTAGGCCTTGCGAATATGTCTTCAGATGGGTACTGGGGCTAACGTCCTGAAATAACTGGTGATGCCTTCCAGCAACTGAAGAATCGATCAAGGTAATTGTAAGAGGATCTAGTGTTGCCTACACCGTCACCTATAGGGAAGGATGCCCTAGTTTTTGCCACTAAAGTATCGTCATCCCACTTGAGAGTTCCAGTCTTGAGCTTCTTGTTAGGTAAATTGACTTGTGATTATAGTCAAGTTTGACCAAGTTAAACAATGATGATTTTGGGGCACATGGTATTGTGCACCCATGGTTTTAAGCTCATGGTATTGCATGTAATGGAGCCTATAAAAGGCTCGGAGGACTTCATTGTAATGTAAGGCCTAGATGTGAGCAGTGAAGGCTCACTTGGCTGGATTGGCCAAGGTTTTGGCCAAGCCTAATGAAATTTCATTAGGATGGGTTTTCCCCAGAGTTTGGGGTTTTTCCCTGTTAAACATATGTGTTTATGTTTATGATTTGTTGCTGGTTATGTTTAATTATTCCTCTCGGTAATTATTTATATTCTCCAGTAAATGTTTCTTCATTTGGTATCAGAGCCATATTTGGCTTCAAAGGGACGCTTTTGTGGCCAAGGGTTTTATTGGCATGTGAATGGAGAAATCAATGCAACCTTTTTCAGATCTGGCCATATAGAGTATGGTGTTGCTAGGAAATAGGAAATATCCGATTGATTGATTCCATGGAAAGTTTCTCAATGGAGAAAGAGAAAAATGGTGCTACCACAACCCAGATCTAGGGACTAACAGTAATAAGAAGTTGGTCCGAGAAATTCAGAGATAAGAGGATGGTTATATTAAGAGAGCAATAAAGGTAAAAAAAAAAAAATATTAATAATTAATTATTATAATGGAGTTAATTTTTGCATGTAAATGTGCATACTGCTATAATACCTGGTATGGCATGCGTACCCCTAGATAAGGGTAAAAATTTGAGGGGGGAGGAGCTAGAGTGAGTGGGGTTGTCTCATTTAGCAGTTTTGGCTAGATTTAGTCAGGGAACCCCAAGTCAAGTTTAAGGGGGGAATGTTAGGTAAATTGACTTGTGATTATAGTCAAGTTTGACCGAGTTAAACAATGATGGTTTTGGGGCACATGGTATTGTGCACCCATGGTTTTAAGCTCATGGTATTGCATGTAATGGAGCTTATAAAAGGCTCGAAGGACTTCATTGTAATGTAAGGCCTGGATGTGAGCAGTGAAGGCTCACTTGGCTAGATTGGTAAGGGTTTTGACCAAGGATAATGAAATTTCATTAGGATGGGTTTTCCCTAGAGTTTGGGGTTTTTCCCCGTTAAACATATGTGTTTATGTTTATGATTTGTTGTTGGTTATGTTTAATTATTCCTCTCGGTAATAATTTATATTCTCCAGTAAATGTTTCTTCACTTCTTAGTATTCAACTACCAGTATTGAGCACTAGATGGGTCAAGTAGCCCCAAAAATTACCACACATACTAGGCTTAAGCTTAACTCGTAGTGTATTTGGCACACGGATGAATGAAATACACTATGCTTAATATGGAGGTTGCTTTCCTACAAGCAAGTCACAGGTCAAAGTGGTTTTTCAAACCTTAGTGCAACAAGTTCAACATGTAATAAGCTAAGTTAAATGGAAACATAGCATGCTACATAAACAAAGAAAAAAAAACAAAACATGCATAAGAAACACACTCAATTGAGAAAACACACTAGTAACTCAACAATGGAGAGCTCTCTCCATTTATTAGGTGTTTATAGTAGTAGAAGATAGAATGCTAAATCTCTTGTAGTGGATCCTTTGACCTACAGAGCTCCAATATCCAAGACAAGGGGATCTATTCCCCTCAATTTTTTAGCAAACCTCTCTTCCCTCTCAAAGGATGGTAGATCTACGGAAACATGGTGAACTCTTTTCTCTTGGATTGAGGCGTTGGATGGCCAACAACTGAATCTTTCCAATCCTCTTGCTGTTGGACAACACAACCTAGTTTTGTGAGGAGAAATTTGGCCAGCATAACAATGTGTCTCCCATTTCTCTTCCCATGGCTAGCTTTTATAGACAAATTTCAAAAATTTCCCTCCTCCTGGTATAATATGGATGTTGACACAAGGGTGGGGGTATCATTCCTTTGTGTGTTTCACTAAAGCCTCAAGGTGGCTCCAATTTTACTGTACTTGGTTAGCTTGAATGAGAATATTTTTATATAAGTGTGCCAAGTGGTCCCGGATGATGACATTCAGCATCCTCAAGTCCATGCAGCTATTGAAGAGATAGTTGTGATGTTCTTCGGGGATCTCAAAGAAAAAGCCACAATGATCACCAAGGGCCAGTGCTTCCTGTGTGTGGTCCAAAAATTTTGCTAGTGACCTTAGGAAAAGTTAAATTTTTCAGCTCTTGTAATGTATTTCTTCCTTGTAAATATTTATTTGTACCTTCTGCTTGACATTTTCTAATGTCTTTTTCTTGTACAATTTTTTAGTGTTAATACCCTCCAAAAACTTTTACCTTTTAGATTCCATCTGAAACGCTCTAGGTGTTTTATGCCCCATCCTTGTTCGTCTTTACGCCTAGTGAGGGCCTCCAATTTAACAAGGTGTAGTTTGTCTAGTCCATAAGCCCTAGACCATATAAAAAAATCTATGATGGAATTTATGCAATTTATGAATTTCCTTTGGAGAAGAAAAAGGTGTATCCAATATGCAGAGATGCTTTGTAAAACCAACTATGTAAGAGTCAATCTACTGCCCATTGACAGCCATCTATTTGACCATGTCCTTAATCGTTCCTTGAACTTTTCTATGAGCCACTGCCAATCCTTAATTTTATATTGGTTTGGTTTCAATGTAAAACCAAGGTATTTAAATCCATTTTCCATATTTGATACATTACTTTAGAAAATGGAAGCAATCTCTACAATCTATGTTTGATTCTCTGAAGCATAGATGAGTAAAGACTTTTTCTTGTTCATGTACAAACCTGAGGCATCCCCAAAATGATTGATAATCATAAATATTTATGTCCATTAGCCATGGAAATGCTCCCAAATATAATAACGTTGTCTACAAAATGAGATGTGAAACAAAATATTTCTTGGATACCATAATACCATGAAAAACCCCAATGTTTCTAGCCTCTGAAAGTCTCCTACTCAAGCCATCAATAACCAAGATAAAAATTAAAGGAGAAAGAGAAAAACCTTGACGTAAACCATGTGATTCTTGGAAAAAATGGGATGGGACACCATTAATCAGAACAATGTAGTTTATCGAGGTCACGCAAGCCATTATCCATTCCACCATCCTAGTTGAGAAGTCAATCTTATGTAGGATTAATCTAAGAAATGTCCAATCATCACAATCATATGCTTTGTGTAGATCAAGATTTAATATAAGTTCCTCTTGCTTTCGAACCTTAATACAGTGGATACTTTGATGAGCAATGGCCACGACATCTTGGATCTACTAATTTTTTAGGAAACTGAATTGCTCTTGTGTGCGATAGTAGGATAGCTTCTCCTTTAAACGAGTGGAAATAATTTTGGAAATCATCTTATAAAAGATGTTTCAAAGTGATATGGGACATAAGTCCATAAAATATGTGGCATTATATGTATTATGAATAACATTGATAAAAGTTGAGTTTAAACAACCCGAAATCTTGTGTTGTGTTAGCCACCTATAAAAATTTGTCATATCAAATGGTGGCTAAATCATTTTTCAAGCCTTCAAGAAACAAGTTTTATTTCCAAATTGTTATTTCTTGAAGTCTTATGAAGATGACTTATCCTTGAGTTAATCTTCACTACTGTTTCCCTCTCAATTCTGAAAAATCTGTTGTTTTCCTAAAGAAAAAGACTGCTGAAAAGTTCCATTTTCCCTCATTTCCTTTCTCCTTTATCTTCTCCATTTCATTCATAAAAATGTCCATTGACATTTCATTCCCTAACAATTCCCTTTAAACCTTTGAAAATTCCCTTTGAAGGCTTAAAAAACCCTTTTTCCCCCTTCTACCGAAAGCCAAAAAATCTTTGAAAATCTGTTATTTTGGCTAAAAAAAGGAATTTTTGGACTAAGGCCATAAGCCCCTTTGGCCTTAGCCCCCAGCCCTTTTTCCTGCATAAAACTCAGGGTTGTGACCTACTGTTAAACCCCTAGGCGCTTATCGCAATCGGGGCATTCATGTGAAACACTTTTCTTTTATTACATTAAAACTTCGATTGCAATTGGCTCCTTTTTGTATAAACCCCGGTCCCTTGCTTAATTTGTAAAACCAAGAGCCCCACAATCGGGCCCTAAAACACAAAAATACTTGTGCAAAAACCTGTTTTCCCTTTGAAATTCGGAAATCCCGACTTTCCTTCATTTTCTTCTAAACCTGACAGTTCACAGTCTAAATCAATATCAACCGTTGATCTATTCCCCGATCGATAATCATCAAAATCTCGCATCGGAGTTAAACAAACAAATCCTTTTTTTTTTCCCTTAAAATCTTCCGATGAGCCCCTTTGTGCTAAAACCCAAACCACTTCCCCACCATATAACCGCGCCCAGGACCAAGCGATTAAGTCCTAAGCGCTAATCGCATCGGATTTTTTGCATTGGGCATATTTTAATAGTTATTGCCCCCTTCGATGGGTCACCTCCCGATGGCTTCCCAGCCATTGATCTTCCCCGCCAAGCCCAGATCTGACGGCCCACATTGTTCTTTTCCATAAGCACATCCCTCCGCCTTTGGACCTCCGATTCATTCCTAACCGTCAATCTCTCCAAAGATCTGACGGTCCACATATAATCGCATCGGCGCTTTTTACCCCTTGCCCCCGCCGATCACGATCTTTCAATTGAATTTGGGCCGTCCATACACTAAGATCTGACGGTCTAGATCAATTCTCCCTTCCCTTTGTTATTTCTCAAATCCCGCTGTGTAGCCTCTTCAGCGAATCTCTATCGTTGATCTCTGTAGATAAACGACCCACAATGGCCCATTCTCCGCCTGACCCTCACCTCAGATTTTATTCCATTAACCGCAAGAATAGATCTCCACCGTTGATCTGTTTCATCCAACAGTCTAGAATAAACCCGATAGGCCCAACTCCTTTGGGTCCTACCTTTCTCTAGATCAAATCTCCACTGTTTGTTCCCTGATTTGACGGTCCAATTTAAAACCGCCTTGACCCTGCCCCACCTCTTTCCATCCTTGCATCTTATCGCCATCGCGCTCTCCTCACAATCGTCCGATCTAAGACCCCAGATCTGACGGCCAGCGCGTGGTTTCATGTAAATTTAAGCCCGAAGGTTAATGATATGAAATTACGCGATGAGGGTGGTTTTGAAAAGCCACGTGTCAGCCAATAATGTATATCGCGTTCAAAAAGGTAAAACCACCTTTCTCCCTTTTCGTCGCGCAACACCAGTGGTTTTTAATGTTGAAACCACTTTCCCCATTTACATTATATTTCCTCATATTTTAATCTTCATCGTTCGTCACATTCATCCAATGGCCCAAATTTCATCTGACCATTAAACTATCGCCCTCCGCTCATCCTCCAAGGGACTTCATCGATCAACCTCCGTCGTTGATATCTATGGCTAATCTAATCCAACGGCCCATGATCATTTGGAAATCCAAATTTTTGTTTTAACGCATTTTCCTCCGCCAAAGGTTTTTCACCTATTTTTCTTATATTTTCCACCATTTCACTATGACATTCCCCTTCCGCCTTATAAGATCTTCGGTTGATCTCTACCGTTGATCAACATACATCGACAGCTTGGACTTAATCTGTCGTTGACCCCTCCTACCGCCTCTCTGTTTAACCTCTGCAGGCAATCACTGCCGTTGAATGCTTTCATCCAACGGCTGTGCTCTAAACCTAAACCTCTAAAGCAGTTTTAACCTTCCCCGCGGGATTTTTTCTAATTTTTCTTTACTGTGCAGGTTTTAATGGTTTTTTCAAAAGTTTTACAAGAAAATTGAAGGTCGGGGATGACGATCCCCCAAGCCTTTATTCATCAAGAATATCATTCTACAGGGTTCAACACCACGTTTCGTCCGTGCCTCATGAGCACTGATGCCATTTTGAAAACCCTCTGTGCGCCTACACATCAACAAGACATGGTAAATTTGAATTAGAGAAAATTAACAGTGATAAAATAAAGACAAAGCAATTCATCATTCCGAGAAAGCCTCCACTGCCACATTAGAGGCTAATTGAATGCTCACCAGCTGCCAAAGGACACCTGCAGCCTCAAAGCATTCAAAAGAGGCATAGTTATGACCAGAACAGAAGATATTTTCCCCAATACAGTTGAACAGTTGATTCAACCAAAGGAACTTATTGTGAACTGTCAACAAAGTTATTACAAGGATAACGAAGAGCCTTAAAGTCAACAAATCTTCCCAGCAAGATTAATACTTAATGTAAACAAATTAATACAGAGGAAATATCAGAAATTTTCTCCATTGAGCCCCTCAAAGGCCGAGAAGCATTAAACTATATTAATTGAACCTAGAAGATATTTTATCCCATCCCACCTCCTCATTTCTATTATAAATACTTCTGTAGAAGATGAGATAATGTTGGTCACTGCATCTCTATTGCCTGTAAATAGTTTACTGAAGCTGCTGTAAGCTCTATTTGTAATTGAAGATACCTAAGTTTGAGATGAGAAATTTGAAGCTGTAGAGAACCATTGGATTTGAAGATTATAACTGGTTTGAAGTATCAAATACAAGCTGATTTATGGGATCCTGGTCTATGTCAACGGTGATGTTTTTCTTATTGTAAATTGTTATTTTATTTATGTTTCCATTTTGTCCATCTTCTCTGATAAAGAACAACAATTATAGAGTTAGGATTTACTGTCAAAGGTACCCTTCTCTTACTGATAAGCTTTATCTACATTTTTTCTTCCAATTGTGTTGTTTAAGAATGATTTAATACATTCCAAGCAGTTAGGAAAGCTGGCGTTCCCTCGTCCTACTGTCTAAACTAAACATTGTTCTTGAACATTATTTTCAGTGTCTACTAAGTAAAGATGAGCTAGGGAAGTCTATGGTGAGCCTTGTCCTCTAGTTTTATCTCCAAAAGTTGTCTAAAAGTTTCCCTAAGAGTATGTTGAAAGCAGGATAGGTTCAAATTCCTTACCTAATCTTAGACTATTCTTTGTTATCTTATGTGTTGTCTTGATAATTTTGCTAAGTAAAGCAGAGCTAGGGAAGTCTATGGTGAGCCCTATCCTCTAGTTTCTTCTCCAACAGTTGCTTTGAAAAGTTTCCCTTAGAATATGCTGAAAGTAGGATAGGTACAAAGTCCTTACTTGATCTTAAGCTAGTATATTTTTGTTTTAAATGTTTTCTATTGAAAGTGCATCAAAAGCAGGCTAGTTTCAAAGCACTTACCTGATCTTAGATTACTTTTATGTTTCTCTTAAGTGTATGCCAAAATCAGGATAGTTTCAAAGTACTTACTTGATCTTAGGCTGCTCTTTGTTCTTCATTTGTTTAAATTCCCCTTCTTATTGTTCCATTTCATTCCATAAAATCAACTTTAAAGAGATCCGTAGACATAGATGACTTGCCCCATGGACCACTCTTGAACCTTCTTGTTTCAATTAAATCCTACTATGACTCCATATCCCAATCGATTGAAGTTGTTTCTTTCCTATCTTCTTAGCTGAATCAATTTTTCACTTTCATTCACCTTCACCCTTCATTTAGACTTCCTTCACCTTCACATATCTCTGCCCAACCGAAACAAACAAAAACCTTGCTCTTCATAAACTAGCCTAATATCACTTTTCAAACCTTAAAGATAAATCAATCTTTGCACTTATAGAGAGATCCCTCTCTGGATTCAAGAGGGGTAGATCCTAGAATCCAAAAGTGGTTCAAGTGTTCTCTCTGCAATTTTGGTCTTGCCAATCTGCTAAAATTACAGAGACCTAACATGTTGAACCTTAGCTTCCTCTGCCATCATCAATAATTCATGTGTAAAACATTATTCGCTTAAGGGGTCCTGACCCAGGTTCAGATTTTATCGCGCAACCAAAAAACCCTCCAACTATTGGCCCTTTCGGAAATGACGTGCTTGTGCAGATCAAAGTCTCACCCAAATTAGTATGGGGGGGGTGCTGGAACCATGTTTCCGCACCCTGAGGAAGAAATTGATGTGGTGGCCCTAAACAAGTTTATAACAGAACTTATCGTAGACTATAAACAGATGTGCACATATATAGATCAACCCTTATCAAATCAGCTTCATCGCAAAATGGATAATGATCATAACAGATAAACAACATCACGGATCGACTTCGTCGCAAATACATATAACAAAATTAGATATTAGCCATTCACAAAGTATACATTCGTGCACAATAACTTAAGCATATCTATTCATACACTTAATCATCAACAAATATTCATATATAAAGGATAGATTTATTCGCGCAGATACAAATGATCATAACATAGGTAAAGCAGTCTTAAAGCAATAAACAATAATCATATATCAAACCCATAACACATTTTGTTCCCCAAAATAGTATTTGTATTAGATCCAAGTAGTTGAGTACAACCATAGTTTCCCTTACAATTACTGTTCCCCACACACAGCCAGCAGAGTCCACATATAGCCAGGACTAGGTCTCTGTGCACACAGCCAGTAGGAGCCCTTCTACCCAACCCAAACTGAAAACCCGTACAAAAATGTATCACTTACTTAGACATTAACTTCACTATGAACTATATTACTATACTCGATCTATCTCTATTTATATACATTTAGTGCACAGATACTATGGTCTCAAACCATGGTTTGAGGCCCACAGTTTTCCCTTAAAACCCATTTAAATAAAATAGGGACTTTGACCCACCCGAAAGCCCCTTGACCTTTCCACGTAGCATGCATAACTAAAAATATATGCAATAATTTGCTCAAAATTTACCCCAAGGGGCCACGCTCCAATAGGCCCCAACACAAACACGTGACTTGTCCCAAGTCACTGCGGGGTAGGCTTCATCATCTTCACTTTGAGCACAGCGACAAAGTTTTTAAGTGGAAAAACCAACTCAAAGATCTACGCAACAGTTCATTTTTCTTCATTGACCAAATTTTATATTGTGGGACCTTCAATGACAAGTGTTGGGGTCCCATGATTTGGAAAATTGGCAAGCCAAATGACAAGGTAACATCAAACCAACTTTGGAGCCCAAAGACCTAGCCTTCCTGGACTCAGAGAGGGCTCTCTCTATTTGTGCAAATGATGTGAACTTGTTTGATTACTATGTATCTGATTTTAGGCTAGTTGTTAAGTGTGTTTTTGGTTTGTTTTAGGTTTTTGAGGGAGAACTGATCAAAGGATAGATAGATAAAAATATTTTCAGATCAACTGGGCTATGGGGTCGATAAGGTCGAGACTACCTCAAATAGTGGACAAGGTATATTGAAGGGCCGATTTGGTCGAGGTAAAAATGGATTCTTTAGGTGGAGTGAAATGAGATGGACACTAAATTTGTGAAAGGACAAAGAGGTTTAAGCATAAATAGTTTTACAGCAGACATCCATGTGGTAGGGCTAACCATTAATCACGATAAATGAAACTTCAAACTGATAAATGCATAAAATAACATTCATGCAATACATAGAAGTATAAGACCCTCTAACTTTGGAAAAATCGCCTTTAGAATTTGGGGAAAACACACAAGACAGAAAAACAACTCAATCTACAAAGAGGGAACTCCTAGACTTCATATTTCCAACTATCAGGAACTTTGAACTAAGATTGTACAGCATAGGCAAATGGAAATATCGAAACAAGACCTCTTTGGTTCAACTAGGACAATCAAATATTCAGAAAAAGGTTTCAGTGATAGGGTTTTGGATAGCTATGAGTAAGCAGGGCATACCTTGAATCATACTTGATAGCATACATAATAACCATTAATGAAATTGATAACAATTTCTTAAGGTATCAAAGAGCAGTTAAGAATTCTTGGACATAACTAAGAAAGAAGAAAAACATAGAAGCTGCAATGAAATCAGGAAACTTGAGGTGCCTCCATGGGCATGTCTCAAATCTATTCTTTACTGACCTACAACAAGTAAGAAACATGGAAACATATATGATAAACTAAGGAAAACATACAGATAGGAACACTATACTATTTACCAAGCCAAGGAATCTAACAAACAGTCCTCTTCCACCATCCAAGACAAACAAGAAATCATCCACATCATGAGAAAAAGTGTTTCTTCAAAGCTTGTAATATCATGTATTGCTCTATATCATCAAGTTCAACCTCTTGATACAGTGACTACAGTAGAGTCTCTTGGAATATATAGGCTAAAGAGTAGAGAAACTATCCAAGAGCATCACAGAAGGCCATTGGCCTATTACAAATATCTTATTTGTCCTTGAGGCTTTCACCAAGCCCAAGACACAAAATATATTTAAAAATATCAAAAAATGATAAAAAAATGAAATAAAATTGACTTTTTAAATGGCGAAAATGGCCAAAAAAGGCTTAACGCACATTTGGATAAGCCACTTCAAAGCACCTTTTGCCAAATGCTGGGGAACGTAGCAACAGAAAATTCCCTGTCTTGTAGACAACTTTTGAGCGACCTCCCGATGTCGAAACAAGACTTGTGATGGCTCATTGGAAAGCCCTAGATGTCTAGTTTCTGGAAATACTTGATTTTTCCCAAACTAATCCCTGGAAGTATGTCAAAATGTGGACTGAGTGGAAAAAACCAAAAAAGTAGCCCTTGCTTTTATGTGAGGCAGAAAGTTAAAAAATCACTGTTTTTTGCCTCTTTGGGGGACCAAAACACCTCCTTTGGATCTGAAAACTTGTGAGTAGCTACCCCTGAATTTATTCCATCCAAAAAAATGACTTTCATGAGCTGAGGATGCTCCTAGTACCCATGGCAACGCCTTGAAAAATGTGCAATTATGGCCAAAAAACACAAAAAACAAAATCTTGTCAAAATTTTCTCAATTTTGGCGAGCAAGCCCCTCATGGGTTCTTAGAAGCATGTAAGGAAGCTGAGGCCAAGATTTCGAGTGATGATGTGCCTTTCTCCACGTTTTCTACCGGGCGCCTCTTTCGGGCAGCCTTGAGCCTTTCTTGAGCAAGTTTGAGCTTTTATCGGGCAAATTGGTTCAACTTCTTGTAGTGCCCGGTAATCTTCCTTTGTAGACTCAAGTCTATGTTAGCCTTCTCTAGCTTATCCTCCAAATGCTTGTTGGCCCTTTCAAGCCATGGTTCTCTATTATTTTCTATTTCTTGGGCAAGCAATTGAGTAAGAGGATAAGATCGAACAAGGGCTATCTCTTCTTCCTTCTTTCTCTCCAAAGCTTTCTTGAGACCCATAGTCCTAGGCCTCTTTCTCATTGGCTGCTCTTCTTCTTCAGTATCATCAAATTCTCCCATAAGCTCTTCAAGCTTGATTTTTGCTTTGTAGGTTTCCCTTTGGTATTTGAAAGCCCGGGCCTCATAAACTGCCATTTGACCACGCATTTGTTTGTTTTGCATCTGTAGAACATGTATGAGGTCCTCGTACCTTTCTAGATCAGCTTGTAGGTCATGAATTTGGGCTTCTCTATTTTGTAAAAGAGCCTCAAGAATTCCAACTTCATCATCCCCACCATCACTGTCTATCTGGATGATGTCAAACTCCCTTTCCTTTCCATGACTACTCTCCTTTTTTTCTTTCCCCTTGCCTTGGATAGACTTCTTGGTCCTCTTCTTCTTTGGAAATTCAACAATGCTCTTCTTAGGTAGCTTGCCTCTACTTCTTAGCACTCTTGTGACATTGCTAGTCACTACTGGAGTGATCTTCTTTTTTGTTGATCTAGTGTTTCTAGGCTTCGCCACTTTTGGAGGAAGAGTCATGGCCCCTTGCCTAGGAGAGGCAGCTAGAACATGCTCTTGGCTGTGTTGAGGAGAAGAGAGAGATAGTTTCATAACATGCACTTGCTCAACTTGGTCCTTGGTTTGGTCTTGGTTTCCTTTAGGACTGTTTTGATCTTTTTGCTCCATGTTACCCTCTTCGGAATGCTCACTATTTGGTGTTTGATTGCCATCATCATTACTTGCTTGAGGGTTGTCTTTTTTCTCATCATAAATGTATTTTTTAGGACTTTCATGACCCTCATCATAAGTGTCTTTTTTAGGACTATCATGACCCTCATCATCATTTTTTTGGCTGCCACTTTTTTTGTCATCTTGAGGACTGTCTTGTTCATCTCTTTCCCTACTTTCTTCATGACTGTTGTGCTCTTTACCTTCACTGTTTTGTCCCTCATCACCATCATGCTTACTGCTGTGTTGGTTGCCATCATGTTCCTCTTCATGACTGCTATGCTCACCATCAATTTTTTCATGTTCACCATCATTTCCTTCTTCCCCACTATCATGTTTAGAGTCTTTACTATGTCCCTCATCATCACTAGTTTGCTTCTTGTCACTTTGCCCTTCTTCATCACTAGTTTGCTTCTTCTCTTCTTCATTCTCAATCATAGGGGATTTTGGTCTTTTAGGAGTGGATTTACTAGAAGAAGGAGAAACATGATGAGTGGATGGTGGGGAAGGCACATGAGATGAAGAGGCAATGGAAAAATCGGGATGGGAGATGAAAGAGTCCCAAGAAATTCCCTTTTTCTCAAGTTGATGGAGGATGATGATCTTGCTAAAGGAATGATGAAACAAACAAGCTCGTTGTTGAGCAAGGGGATGCTGTTGGACAGTAGAGGCCATCTTTTCAATGCTTCTATAGAGGAAAAAATGTAGGTTCAGCAACTGAGTTCTTGTGAAATGCATAAGAAGCCTGATGTGATAGGCATAAATCTAGGAAAACCTCCCTTCACATGTAAAATACTTTATGATGACTTTCATGAGGGGGGCATAGTTGGTCAACAAGTGAGAAAAACGGAAAATAGCTTGGCAAGCATCATGATGGTCTGGTTTTAGAATGGGTTTGTAGTGATTCAGATATAGGTATGTTTGTTTGAACCACTTTTCTCTTATATAGGGGATCATAGTTGCTTTAGAGATAGCCCTAGGAGAGAGTTTGAAATCCAGACCTGCTAGATGGACATGCTTTCCTTGCAGGCTCAAAGCAAACAAATGTGTTAAAGGAGGGTGATTTTTTACTTCTTAGACCTTTTGGAAAAAATCCAAGCACCCTACTTCATGAAAATTGAAGAGTACTGAAGGGAATTCATTCACTTCTTGAGTTGTCAAAGGCTCAAACCTATTGTGATATCCACTCTTGTTTTCCTTCTTTGGAGGCATTTTTTCTTTCTGATACCCTTCACTGACTTACCAAACAAGACCTTGAAATGTATTGAAAAATAGACTACTGCTTTTCTCTTTAGTTTGCAAACAAGTATTTGTTAGATGAAAATAAATTTACTTCTCCAGCACTATGCTTTGAGCAAAGAGGCCTTTAGTAAGATCTATTTATGGTTTTTTAAGATAAGTCCCTGTTTGTTTTTTACACAAAAACTCTTTCCCTCAATCACTGTTATTTGAAATCACTGTTTAAGAGGTGATAAAACCCCTTATAAACTGACCAAAATTGTTTCACCCAATCACTATCTTCCTTTCTCTCAAATCAAAGAATACACTCTTGAAAAACTATCCCTGTTTAATGATCCCTATTTCTCTAATCAAATTAGTCTCCCTATCACTTAGTAAATAGTTTTCAAAACAAACTCTGTATGTCTTTTATGTACTTGAAAAACCAAATTTAAACTTTCACAAGGCACTATTCTTTCAAACACTGATTCTCTGTTTTATGTGGTAGAAACCATTGCCCTGAAATGATGAGTATCTCTGTTAAAACTACACTCTATTCCTTATCCAACATAAAAGCCCCTTTTGTAGAAATTATATACAATATGCATGTATATATCCGGACTCTCCTGATCTAACAATATTTATCTTCTTACTAAATACAGAATCCTTCCACTATAATTCTTGCAAAAAATTAATCAACAATTACAAAACACATGAAGCAATAAAAACACGCATAACACAGTTGTTTAACAGGAAAGCCTGAAGCTGAAAACCCCAACTATCATATTATGTATCATGGAGATCATGTAACAATCTCATACAAACATACAAAGCTTATCACAATCTCTCAGTACAGTACAATCGTCATACACTAATCAAGAACAATCTTGCAAATGCATGCACCGATCTTGCCCTCCTACTAGCCTGCCTCCACTGCACAATCCAAGCTGATTACAAATACCAATTTGATGCAATCCGACTCTCCTTGACTGCGTTATTATCATTGGCAACTCCAATGTATATATAGATGCAATCCATGCATCACTATGGTCACAACAAATAGTCTATCTTGCCCTTTCACCTATCTCTCCACTGGTCTCCACTGAAACTGTCCATGCACTATAGTTAACTAATGTATTCTTCAGCTGATTAATGAGTTATTATTTAGTGAATTAATTATCAATTAATTCACACCACTCTCACTAGTGTATCAATCAGTTAGACTAGATACAACTATCTCAACTGAGTCTAACTGAGTTAAACTAAATATAACTCCATGAACTACTCTTCCAACTCTGTCATAACTTTGCCACTTCAATTCTAACTGAGTCCTCCATGCATGAACTACAGTAAACCCTCAAGAATAGGGTAATTCCTTTTTTCAGTTGTTGTGCCACATCTGTGCACTTAACTGAAGTGCTCCAAGAAAACAAGATAATGTTTAGAGTCCAAATATTATTAAGAGCTAATAATATTCAACATGCATCTATTTTTAGATCAGCGCTCTATAAATAGACTTGCCCAGTATTCTAAAAATAGAATTTCATATATTTTTCACATTTGACCAACCATCCACAAATAGCCTCCTGCTACATATAGAATATGCTCACCATGTCTAAAAATAGACATACACCTAAAAATAGCCTGTGCGGGCCCCACCTAGTTTAGGTGATTATTTTCCAACTAGGATCAAGGATGATGTTTCAAGATGCCTCCCTCACTGTTTCTTGTTGCAATATTCAACACTCCCTCTCAACAAGAAATTATTGTCTTTGCATGCGACATGCAACTCCATGCATTCGCCCTGCAACTCTTGCTGCAACACTTCTGAAACTAAATAGACTCCAAACAACTCAATCAGTCTTAATGCATCTATCATCAAAGTCTTTGACTTCTGCTGGTACCAACTGCACATGTCTTCAGGAACCACTACGTTTTTGAACTCTGCACCCATGCACTCTGCACTTGCTGTCAACTCTGAACTGCGCTCCAGTATCTGACACTGTCACTTTGATCTGCCTACATCAATCCAAATGATCATGCTACTGCTGCTCTGTGGGCTCCTCGTAACCAAGTTCAATTCATGAGATTCACACCATCTCCATGAATCCTACCTAGATATCTCCTCTTGGGATTACTCATGCATGTCACCCCACCTCTCACCTAGTGGTATAGCTGCATGCACTCCCTCTGCCCATCTGGCATGAAATTTCTCTACATGAGTGGTTGCTCCCACTCCATGATCTTCATCTTGTGGCTGCTCCACATCCTGAGGTTCACTCTTACCTGCATGCAAATCATGCTCCCTCTCAAGCTTCAATTGCATTTCTTTCTTGTACTTCCCAACAGTAGGAAGCTCTGTAGAAATCCCATCTCCTTCAAGTCTATAAATATTCTCCCGCATCTCCTGCATGTGGCCGCTCCACAACGTTCGAGATCGCTTCTCACGCTCGCATGTTGAGAGGGCCTCTCTTCAACCACCAAGTTACCTTCAATCCCTCTCGCTTTTACCCCTCAAATCTTTAAAAGGCATCTTGTACCTCAATGCATGTAAATTCTTGGCTTGCACACATTGCAATTGTCCCGCCGTCGCAAAATTTTCTAACAAAAGAGTTGATTTTAAATCGATGATATCTCCCTCATCCGAGCTCCAATTCGATCGATTTTTATTTTCAATTTGGGTATTTTTTCGCAAGGAATCAAAATATGCTATTTGTTTCTGAAAATATTTCACCAAAATTTTCATATATTCTCTGCAAACTCGCGCACCCAAAAATTCCTGCTCTCATTCCATTTAGAAAATCTATAACACAGCTCCGATACCATGTAGAAATTATATACAATATGGATGTATATATTTGAACTCTCCTGATCTCACAATATTTATCTTCTTGCAAAATAAATAATCCTTCCACTATAATTCTTGTGGAAATTTAACCAACAATTACAAAACACATGAAGCAACAAAAACACACATAACACACATGAATGTGAAAGCCTGGTTTCAAACCCCAACTATCATATTATGTATCATGGAGATCATGTAACAATCTCATACAAACATACAAAGCTTATCACAAGCTCTCGGTACAGTACAATCGTCATACACTAATCAAGAACAATCTTGCAAATCCATGCACCGATCTTGCCCTCCTGCTAGCCTGCCTCCACTGCGCAATCCAAGCTAATTACAAAGACCAATTTGATGCAATCCCACTCTCTTTGACTGCATTATTATCATTGGAAACTCCAATGTATATATAGATGCAATCCATGCATCACTATGGTCACAATAGATAGTATATCTTGCCCTTTCACCTATCTCTCCACTAGTCCCCACTGAAACTGTCCATGCACTGTAGTTAGCTGATGTATTCTTCAGTTGATTAATGATTTATTATTTAGTGAATTAATTACTAATTAATTCACTCGACTCTCATTAGTGTATCAATCAGTTAGACTAGATACAACTAGCTCAACCGAGTCTAACCGAGTTAAACTAAATACAACTCCATAACTACTTCTTCCAATTGTGTCATAACTCTGCCATTTGAGTTCTAACTGAGTCCTCCATGCAATAGCTCCAGTAAACCCTTAGGAATTGCGTAATTCCTTCTGTCAGCTGTTGTGCCACATCTGTGCACTTAACTGAAGTGCTCCAAGAGAATAAGATAATTTTTAGAGTCGAAATATTATTAAGAGCTAATAATATTCGACATGCATCTATTTTTAGATCAGCGCTCTATAAATAGACTTCGCCCAATATTCTAAAAATAGAATCTCATATATTTTTCACATTTGACCAACCATCTAAAAATAGCCTCCTGCTACATATAGAATATGCTCACCATGTCTAAAAATAGACATACACCTAAAAATATCCTGTGTGGGCCCCACCTAGTTTAGGTGATTATTTTCCAACTAGGATCAAGGATGATGTTTCAAGATGCCTCCTTTACTGTTTCTTGTTGCAAACTTCAACACTCCCTCTCAACAAGAAAGGACTGTCTTTGCATGCAGCATGCAACTCCATGCATTCGCCCTACAACTCTTGCTGCAACACTTCTGAAACTGAAAGGCTTCAAACAACTCAATCAGTCTAATGCATCTATCATCAAAGTCTTTGACTTCTACTGGTACCAACTGCACATGACCTCAAGAACCACTGCGTTGTTGAACTCTGCACCCATCCACTCTGCACTTGCTATCAACTCTGAACCACACTCAAGTATCCGACACTGTCACTTTGATCTCACTGCATCAATCCAATTGATCATGCTACTTCTACTCTATGAACACCTCGTAGCCAGGTTCAATTCATGAGATCCACACCATCTCAATGAATCCTTCCCAGAAATCTCCTCTTGGGATTACACATGCATGTTTCCCCACCTCTCACCTAGTGGTATAGCTGCATGCACTCCCTCTGCCCATCTGGCATGAAATTTCTCTACATGAGTGGTTGCTCCCACTCTATGATCCTCATCTTGTGGCTGCTCCACATCCCAAGGTTCACTCTTACCTGCATGCAAATCATGCTCCCTTTAAAGCTTCAATTGCATGTCTTTCTTACACTTCCCAACAGTAGGAAGCTTCGTATAAATCCCATCTACAACATTCTGAGACTGCTTCTCACGTTGCATGTTGAGAGGCTTCCTCTCAACCACCAAGTCACTAACCTATGCTTTACTCCTCAAAGCTTTCAGGATGTACCGTGAGCCGTTGCATGTGTAGATTCTCGTTCGCATTGACAAAATTGTCCTCGCTCGTCGCAAAAATTTTCTAACAAAAGAGTTGATTTTAAATTGACGATATCTCCCTCATCCAAGCTCCGATTCGACCGATTTTTTTTTTCAATTTGGGTATTTTTCGCAAGGAATCAAAATATGCTATTTGTTTCTGAAAATATTTCACCAAAAATTTCAGATATTCTCTGCAAACTCATGCGCCCAAAAATTCTTGCTCTCATTCCATGTAGAAAATCTATAACACAGCTCTAATACCATGTAGAAATTATATACAATATGCATGCATATATATGGATCCTCCTGATCTAAAAATATTTATCTTCTTGCTAAATACAGAATCATTCCACTATAATTCTTGCAGATATTTAATCAACAATTGCAAAACACATGAAGCAATAAAAACACACATAACAAAGTTGTTTAACGAGAAAGCCTAAAGCTAAAAAACACAACTATCATATATTATGTATATCATGGAGATAATGTAAAAATATCATACAAATATTAGTACATCAAGCTCTCAGTACAATCAATCGTCACACACTAACATAGAAGAAATCTGCAAATCCATGCACCGATCTCTGCCCTCTTGCTATCCTGCCTCCACTGTGCAATCCAAGCTGATTACAAAGACCAATTCGATGCAATCCCACTCTCCTTGACTGCGTTATTCTCATTTTCAACTCCAATGTATATATAGATGCAATCCATGCATCACTATGGTCACAAAAGATAGTCCATCTTGCCCTTTCACCTATCTCTGCACTGGGTCTCCACTGGATCTAACATGAATTATAGTTAACTGTTGTATTGTTCAGTTGATTAATGAGTTATTATTTGTGAATTAATTAACTAATTAGTTCACTCCACTCTCACAAGTGTATCATTCAGTTAGACTAGATACAACTAGCTCAACTGAGTCTAACCGAGTTAAACTAAATACAACTCCATGAACTACTCTTCCAACTCACATAACTTTTTCCACTTCAGTTTTAACCGAGTCCTCCATGCATGAACTCGTAGTAACCCTTATGAATAGCGTAATTCCTTCTGTCGACTGGGGATGTACACATTTGTGCACTTAATCAAGTGCTCCAAGAGAATAAGATAATGTTTAGAGCCCAAATATTATTAAGAGCTAATAATATTCGACATGCATCTATTTTTAGATCGCTCTATAAATAGACTTCTTCAATATTCTAAAAAAAAAAAATAGAATTTCATCTATTTTTCACATTCGACCAACCATCCACAAATAGCATCCCGCAACTTATAGAACATGATCCATATGTCTAAAAATAGACATAGTCTAAAAATAGACTTTGCGACAAAAATCACCTGTGTGGCCCCCACCTAGTTTAGGTGATCACTTTCCAACTAGGATCAGGAATGATGTTTCAGGATGCCTCTTCATCTGCTTGCTGAAATATTCAACATCTCTTACATGGATAACAAACCCTTATCCCCATATCACTGTTTCTCTATGATGATCTTAGCAAGCAAGCTCTTTTTGGATGAAGGTTAGTTTGTTTGTCAACAACAATATCTTCTCTTGTCACTGAGTAAAGGTCTTCAAAATAATTCCAATTTTCTCCTTATAAGACTGTGTTGTTTTCTATGCATTGATTTTTAAAAAAACTTTAAACCATAATAGGTTTTTTCTTCACACAGTGAATTTCCTTTCAGCACTATGTTCAACTCCTTACTTTGACAAACAAGCCTCTTAAAACAACAGACTTCTAGCTCCTTGACATTATACTTTAAAACAAAATTTTTGGCCCAAGAGATGTAAATACCTTTGAAAAATGTGTTTTTGTTGTATTTGGGGATGAGTTTGTTGTGTTAAATTTGATCTTTGACACCTTGAGGGCTTCTTGTAGCATTGGCCCGGGCAAGCAAACTGGCGTTTAGAAATGGTTGATGGCCCGGGTGGGTCTGAATGGGAAAATGTGCCGCGTTCAATCTAGGTTATTGGGTCGGGCAGGCCTGAACGGGCAAAAACGCGTCGCGTTTGATGTTGTTGAGTCGGCCGTGGCTGCCCGTTAACGAAGGGCACAGGCGTGCCACACAACTACAAAGGTGCGCCGCACCCTTAACAATTTTTTTCAGTGAGCGCCTACAGGCACGCCGCGCGTCAAACAAGCTCTAAATGCTCAAAAAAAATTGCTCGAGACTTGTTCTCTTTTCTCCGTGGAAGTTGTTTGTATGTTGATAATGAATGTTAGCTAGTGCCCTCTTACACTCATAAGGCTTTTTAAAACCCTTTTCCTTCTTTTAATTTCAAAAATGAAACATCCCTTTTTGCCTTTCTTTTCAAAACAAAATGACTTTGTTGCATTTGTATTTGAACATAGTCTTTCCTTTGTTTGTTTGAAAGAGACTTTTGAAAAATCACTGAAGTCTTGATTTTAGATGTCACTGTAAGTTTCTTTTCAAAATGTATTTAACCCTGCTATTTGCTTTTAACCCATTCTTGTTATGAAAGGGGCTATAAAAACTGTGTTATTCTTCGATTTGTCTACAAGGGAGGTCATCACAAAAACCACTATTGTAGCCTTTCAAAACCACAATGCAAATCCTCTGTTTACCTTATCATTTGTTTAAAAACAAAATGAAACTGTGATTTTGTATTTGAAATATTTTTTCTTCCTTTGATTGTTGAAAGAGAACCTTGAAAAAGGGCTGATGTCTTCACTCTAAAGTCACTGCAAATTTCTCTTCACAACCTTTTTAACCTTGATGATTGTTTTTAACACCTTGTTTGTCACAAAGGAGGTTATCAAACTATGATTTGATTATATTTGTACGCAAGGGAGGTCACCATGAAAAACCACTACTACGGCCTCTTACAACCATTGTGCAAATTTACTATTTGTGAAGTAATGAGGGTCTTTTCACCATGATAAGGTCTTCTGTTTGTATGATGAAAGAGGCCTCCAAAACATGATTTTATCTCCTGATTTTTACCAAGGAGGTCATCCTTTAAAACCACTAACGCAAAATTTCTCCGTTTTAGAATATCTGAAGAAGAAAATTGTATCGACCTACTATTTTCTTCCTATATGTCCGTTAACCCTTTGATAAGATTTCATATTGTAAATCTTTTGAAAGTTGGTCCTTTCGCTTTGTGATAAAATCCCAAACAGTGAAAGTTTCACCTATCTCAACAATATTCCCTCTGCCTTTTGAATGATATGAAAGTAACCTTTGTCGCTCTCCCTTCATTCATCACTTGGAGGAAGTATTTTTTATAAACCATAAGGGATCTGTTTAAAAAGAAAAAAATATTTTCCATATAAATCATCTAGGTGGACCGTCTCTTCATGTGAGTTTGTAGAAGCCATTTTAAACCCAGCTTGGTTTACCACCTTACCATTTAGATGAGGTTGCTCTTAGTCAAAATTATAACCTATGATTTATCCTTTGAAGGGGGTTTTCATAAACACAAGATCAAAGGCCCTTAACACCATCATGTCAACCTTTTTCTTGTGATATGAAAAAGGCCTTTTAACCTATCATATTTCATTCATGTCACCACTATTCCTCAAACTGTCTTTCCAAAAGAAAACTTTCTTAAACATAATTTTAATACTGCTATGCATCCTCTTTTCATCTTTGGAGGAGGTGGCGCACAACAGCTTCTGAAGTCACTTAAGAACATGTTGGCCCTCTGCTTGTTTGTGAAGGAGGCCACAGCAATGTCTTCCTAACCCTCTCGCTTCCGATAACGGTTCGTCATTGTGCTTCTAACCCTCTGCTATTCATGAAGGAGGTTATCATCATACACATGAAATTTCATTGATTTCAACATTGTGTCATTGCTCTATAATATATGTATTTGCTTGGTATCATATCACTGTGAAGTTCTTAGGGTGTGAATAAAGTGGTTGGTATAAGGATAATGCTCACTTTTAGACACCTTTGAACTAACTTTCCCTTGACTGTGTTGTCAGAGGTATGTTGAAATTATTTTTTGACTACATTTCAAAAACTCAGGTTCAAGGTAACATAAGAAGCAGCTGTCTTCTTATGCCCTACATGATGATGCCCTTCAGAAAGACTAAGCAGCAACACTTTTGGAGGCGATTATGGAGCACTGATAATCAACATCACTCAGTCTTTTGTGTTCATTTGACATGAGGAATGATCCCTGCTCTTCAGGAAGCATTTGGAATTATAACATGTACACTTGCTGCTCTTACTTACTGTACTTTACTTTCCTTGATGGCAAACTAAGTCAACATGAAGGACCTGTTGAAATTTTCCCTTTTGCCCTCCTTTGTACACTTATCATCATTTAATTACACCCCTGTAGAGATGTAAAAATAGATGCTTTTGGAACCTTGGAGAGCTCTTTTGGTGTTTCATGGAGATTTTGCCTGATCTAAGCATTTTTCTTCAGACAGTGACAAACCTTCTCTTTTGTTGATTTGGATCTTTGTTGAACTTCTTCTGACATGAGACAAAGTGACCTCTTAGTGGTGTGCGACCTATGGATAGCACAATGCTTGCTTTGCAGAAAAGCGACTAATTCATGGTTGACTGGTACTAGACAGAGGCTTTTTGGCCTAGGATATCTTAGCCAATGAAAAACTCCCTAAACACCACTATCTAACTTAGGGACAATTTTAACATATTCTGAGTGTTTTCTTAGGCATGATCAGATTTTCAAATGACAAGATGACCAGGGATAGAGTTGCAGACACTTTTTCAACCTTTGGATAATGAATGGCATGAGAAATAAGGGTAAATGACAGCAGATAAACCAAGCTAAGACAAATCTAGACAGAGATATTTTGCTGAAACAAGATAGGAATTGAAAACTGGAGATTGTTCTCATCATATACTGACAGGAAGGGGTAGGAGGACAAAAAATTTGTTTGGGGTGTTTTCTAGATGACAAATTGACAGTTTGAGATTAGCTTCTAGAAAAATTAGCTAAGGAATCTAGTCATCAACAATAGGTAAAAAAATACTGATGACTAACAGTGGCTCCATTTGGGGAGGGCAACTCCTTTTCAGGAGGTGTCCAGAATTGCAGATCTCTGGCTTGTGAAGACCATTTCCTTATCCATTGGCGCAAATTTCTTCCTTTCTTGATGCTATTTCTGAAAATTGATAGCATGATTAGCATCAAAGTCATCTCTACCTACCCAGCTATATTTCCTAACATTTTTTCTTCCTTTAGGTGAATTTGGACTAGCAACCCTTTGACATGATATTTTTGAAAAAGAAAACTATCTAATTCTACACTTATATCTTCTGGGAGTTTAGATTGAACTGATGAACTCCTTCGATTCTCTACCTATGCTAGATCGACTGTCAAGATTAAGTTGTTTGACAGGATTTCATTCACTACACTAAAACTTGAAATTGAAAAATGACTAAATCAGGATTAGACGGTCTGATTTGTCATGTGTTTGTGGCATAAAAGACAAGCTTCACACAAATATTATTTTGCAAAACAAGATTTAGAAAAATCAGGGCTAGGATACATAGTTTGTTTTTCATCCCTGTTTTCCTCTTTGTTTCTGTTTTGAGCGTGTGGAACCAGTATCTTTTCCTAATCTACTTTCTTTGACAAGTCAAGCTTACACAATTTGACTATCACTTCTTTCACTAACTTATCAACAATAAATTTAAAACATGTCCAGTTATGATTAGGCTAGATAACTGAACAAGATATCTTTTGAGCACTAGTAGTGGCATTTAGACTTGCGCACTTTCAGCATGACTATTTTTTTTTAACATGGGGCTTTTCTGCTATTTTCTAAACTTCCCTCTTTTCAACTTTTCTACTATTTTTTGTATTTTTTGTTTTTTGATTTATTTCTTCAACAGTGATATGTACAATTAGTGATAATTCTAAAACTAGAAATCTTGAAAATGGTGGAACTTGAGCGTTTTGTCTTCAAAGGGATCTCCTGATGCTCTTTGTCTGGTCAGCTCTTGAAAAGAAAAGTTTGGAAAATTTTCCCTTTCAAGCACAACATAAGGGTTCTTGCAAGAATCTTTGAAAATTTTTGTGTCCGCTTGCTGCTTTTCTCTATACCTTTGATTTCCGCTCCTGCCTTTGTTGTACATCTTCTTTAGGTAATACATATACTCTTTGTCATTTTTAAAACAGATGATGACATCGTCAAGGTACATCATAATGAAGAAATTCAGAACTGGAAACATGGCCTTCAGGAACATGTATTTGGTGTCTAGCGGTTTTTCAACTCTGGGTTTGAAGATGGAGCTGCTTCCAGTATATTTGAAAAAATCTTTAAGCTGTTTGCTTTGAAAAGGAATTAATTGATGATACCCTAAAAAATCACTTTGTAAAGACACATGATTAGAAGCACCTATTATTTGTATAGTATGGTCTTGTTTAGGAAGAATATAATTTCTATTCCGAGGGTGTGTGTCTATGTTTCTGAAATCAATACATATCCTATGCCCTTCTGTCTTTTCTTTGATTGTTAATGTTTGATCCGTCGGGGTGTGGAGCCCGATTATCTGCTTACTTTGTATCACAAGATTGGACCCCCGTACCTTAAAAGGCAGCAACGCCACCTCGTAATTAATCGTCGGGGGGGTGCTGGCCCCCCCCCGGGCGGGCAGCGCCCCTGAAGCTAAAAACAGATGTAAATTTTCCTTGTAAAAGTATAGTAATTTCTAGTCAATCTGGGCCATTCATTAGGCAAATGATCTGACGGTAGAAGTTATGTTTAGATTAGGGTTTTTTCCCTAGAAGGCAATCCCTCTCTTTTATGAGGGCATTGTATTGCGGCTGTGTATTGTATGTGTATTCTCAGAGCGAGAAACAGAGAGGGAGACTGTGAGAGAGAACAGAGAATATTACAGCGGATCTGCTATAGGTTTTTTCTCTTCATTTTTTGCTAGATAATAGAAAGGAAGGACTGGCTTTTCGGGGTGGATGTAGCCCAAACTGGGTGAACCACGTATATCTGTGTCTCTCTAGTTTTATGTGTTTTGTGTGCTTTTATTTTCCGCATATTTTATGTGTTAAATTGCTCTGTAATATTTAATTTTCTTACATGATCAATATTTTTGTATTTCCTTTTGTCAAAGTTGTTTCTTGAAATGAAGGCAGTGTCACAGTGCTTCAAACAGTTTTCCCGACATGTACAAGTATCTTGAACAATTTTGCATATTCTAGCAGTCCTTAATTTTTGGTGTAATGTCAGAATTTTAGCTAGTTCAATCAGCTCAGGTGTTTTGGACTGCAGCTATCACATCCCTTCATATCAAGTTTATCAGGCATTCTTCTTGGATTTTTAACAGTTGTGGCAATAGTCAAGGTTTCATTCGGGGAGGTAAAGTTTTGGGGTGGTGAAGCATTTAAGTATGGCAAGAACATTAGGCTCCCTTGCCCCTGATTTCCAAAGAGGTTTGTAATATGTAAGTCCTCTAGTGCTTCTGTTTTGAAAAAGGTTCTTGATTGTACTATTGATGTTTGTCCTTGGTTTGAGCAATTTGCTTGAGGGTATATAATGTTTTTTCTTTTCTGATCTATCTCTATTTCCAGAAAATCAAATTCCCTCTCTTCAAGACATAATTGTTTAGGTTCATGATAGTTTTGAGTATCCAGCTCATCATACAGAGGTTGGTCTGGCAATGATACTGTGCTTGAACTGGTTTCAGTTTCACTTGTGTTTTCATCAGTGTAAACTTCTAGATGTAAGATGAAGGAATCCGTGTTTGAATGTATGGAATACATAGGGATGTTATCTAGCCTTTCTTGGCTGCTAACCATATATTTCACGTGTGATTCTCGATACAGTACTCTTGTTTGATTAAACACGGGAATGGTGGCGTAATACATATCTAGTTGAATATTTCCTTGAAGCTTGGCCCCCCAAGATCTGGATAAAAGCATTTCGTACTTGGGAGGGATGTCTGCTACCACTATATCCATGACCAGGTGTTTTGCGAGTAGTTGGGCCAAACTCACACAAAGATCTTTTATCATACCTAGACACTTGACTCTGCTCGAATCAAATGAATATAAGTCTTTGTCAAATTTTGTTATTTCTAGGCCTAATCTTTCCATTACCACCTTTGGCATGAGATTGTGAGAGGCCCTGGAATCTAGCATGGCATTATGTAGGATTTGGTCATGTATATTTAGACTAATCTGAAAAGGAAGAGTGGTTCCCTCTTGATATTTTCCTTCTATTTTTGGTCCAAACAACCTCAGGGGCGTCATCAATTAGGTGTAAAGTATCTGCATAATTTCCTATGTTTAGGACATTTAGCACTTGAGATTTGTATGAGATTTGGGTAATAAGTTCAGTGAGAGGCATGGTGATCTTAATTTTGGCAATTTCCCCTTCAAAACTGAAGGGTGCTTGTAGTTTAGACAGATTTGCTTCAGTTTTTTCAGCCATGACTTTCTCTATATTTTTAATTTGCTGACTTTTATTTTGGATTTTGTTCAACACGATTGTTTCAGAAATCTTATTAGAGGTACTAGGACAGTTTGGATCAAGGCTTGCCTGACTAGATTTGTCTTTGTTTTGGTCAGCTTTCTTAGCCATGATTTTGTTACTCTCTATTGTTATTTTAAGAATGATATCGGGGGTTTTAGTAACAGTAGTTTCTGAGCTACCTTTCTTAGATTTCTCTTGTTTTTTCTTACTCCGAAGGTCATATTGCCTATGAGATTCCATTATGGCATTTTGGAATCCTACCTCGGGATCTTCGAGGTCCTCATAATTTGCTTCATTTTTATTTGAGGAGAAGAAAACTTTTTCTTCTTCTGTGAGGAAAACCTCACCCTCGCTATCGGAACCTATCAAGTTTAAGTGATTTTCATCAAGAGGTTCCATATCTCTTTCTACCTCATCAACATAGTTTTCATTGCAAGGTGGCCTGATCTGTTGGTCATTTTCCCTTGGTTTGTTCTGAGGTGGGTCTCTTCTAAAATTTTGGTTCTGGTTTGTATTTTGAGGGTTTGGCTGGTTGTCCTTAAGAGGTGCTTTTTCATTCAGATTTATTCTTTCCCACATTTTTTCCATGGATCTAACCAGGTTGTCTATTCTGGGATCTGAGGAGGAAACTGAAGGCATGACCTGATCATGGTATGTTACTTTCTTTTCTGATCTTATCCTAGCTCTTTTCTCAGCTAGGTTGGCTTCGGCACTAATAGCTAATTTTTTCATTTCTTCTAAAGTTGGGGGGTCTCTTTCTCTTAGTTGGTATGTCATATATGGATCGAAACCTTCAGGAAATTTTGTTAATGCTGAGCCAAGTGGAGGTTTCATGTGAGGCGAGAGGGCGTTATAGACACTATTGAATCTAGTGCAATAGTCCTGAACACTTTCTCCCATATTCCTTTTAATATTTTTATATTCGGAAAGGATTTGGATGAGGTTTTTCCTGATTTCCCACCTGTTTATGAAATTTTGGTAAAGTGCTGGGAGAGCATGTATACTGTTAGGAGCTAAGCCTGTTAGGAGCTAAGCTTTTAAACCATTTTTTGGGTTCTCCGCCTAGGCTTTGGGCGAACATTCTCATCTTTATGGTTTCATCTTCTAATTCCATGTAGTCAAAGGCATCATTGATACTATCTACATGCTGTTGAGTGGTAGTAACCTCAGTTCCGGTAAAGTGTGGGATTCGGGATTGGTAATCATTTTGCAAAGGTACCAAAGGCAATGGTAACACTAAAGGTGCATACCAAGCTACCATGATGGGAGAAAATGGTATATTTACAGTATGAGGGTTTGTGGTATGTGATGAGGTGGTTCACACAGTGGTGGTCTGAAAAGGTGTGGCGGAAGTACTTGGACTTGTGGATTAATTCTGAGCAGATTTGGGGTGGTACGAGCCAAAATGGTGGAGAAGCTGAAAATCAGGAGGTGTAGTGGGTGAGGCTTCTCTACTAGGACTCTGTTGCAAATCTAAGGGCTCAAGATCGTTAAGATTGATTTTACTTTGCGACTTGCTTCTAAAAAGGGTCTTTGTTGAACTCAAGTCAAACTGCGAATCTTGCAAGGATGTAAGGTGTTCAGATACAGAGCTTGCTTTATGGGTGGTCCTATCGGTAGCTAAGTTACTAGTTTTAGAAGTTTGCCACAAAATATTTTTTGGGTCATCAACTATGATAGGGGGATTTGGGTTTGGGTGAGATTTGGTATTAATTCTTCGTGAAGCCAGATTTCAAAGTCAAAGTTTAGAGAGGGTGGTAGTTGTGATTTTTTTTGGATGGATGTCTTCTCTAGGGGTTTCACTAACGTGAAGAATGGTTAAAACAAGATGAATTCTAGTGGAGTCGCTAGGCGGATTTTCTTGAGATTTATGGTCCACCACCAATACTGACAAAGATGTTTTTTAGGAGAATTCTTTTCTAGAAAATTTTTATGTGAAAACTTGCAAGAATGACTTAAAACTTAGTTTCAATAGTTTGCTAGATTGTTGAGAAAGCTATGGTTCTATTTGCAAGTTTATTATGTTGATTTCCTATGTTTAGATGAAGATTTCTGAATCTCTAAGTTGTACTTAGTTTGTCATTGATTTCAGAGGCTGCATCATGAAATTTGAGTTTTTGGGAAAGATGAGTCAACATAATATTATGATTTATGAAATTTTTGGTTTTTTATGGAGTAATAGGCCTACTGGACGCTAGTGGAGTCGCCAGGTGGATGTTTTATTTTTTTTTAGAGATATGTACTTATGGTACACCACTAATAATTGAGAAAAAGCCAATCTAGGTATGTTTTTTGGGGTTTTCTAAGTTTTATATGCAGCCTAGTTTGTAGAAGTATTCTAAACCTAATTCATCACTTTGCTAAGATGGTGAAACAATAAGAGTCTACTCTAAATAGGTTTTTGAGGGAGAACTGATCAAAGGATAGATAGATAAAAATATTTTCAGATCAACTGGGCTATGGGGTCGATAAGGTCGAGACTGCCTCAAAGGGTGGACAAGGTATATTGCAGGGGCGATTTTGTCGAGGTAAAAATGGATTCTTTAGGTGGGGTGAAATGAGATGGACACTAAATTTGTGAAAGGACAAAGAGGTTTAAGGATAAATAGTTTTACAGTAGACATCCATGTGGTAGGGCTAACCATTAATCATGATAAATGAAACTTCAAACTGATAGATGCATAAAATAACATTCAGGCGATACATAGAAGTATAAGACCCTATAACTTTGGTAAAATCGCCTTCAGACTTTGGGGAAAACACACAAGACAGACAAACAACTCAATCTACAAAGAGGGAACTCCTAGACATCATATTTTCAGTTATCGAGAACTTTGAACTAAGATTGCAGAGCATAGGCAAAGGGCAAGATCGAAACAAGACCTCTTTGGTTCAACTAGGACAATCAAATATTCAGAAAAAGTTTTCAGTGATGGGGTTTTGGATAGCTATGAGTAAGCAGGGCATACCTTGAATCATACTTGATATCATACATAATAACCATTAATGAAATTGATAACAAGTTCTTAGGGTATCAAAGAGCTATTAAGAATTCTTTGACATAACTAAGAAAGAAGAAAAACATAGAAGTTGTAATGAAATCAGGAAACTTGAGGTGCCTCCATGGGCATGTCTCAAATATATTATTTACTGGCCTACAGCAAGCAAGAAACATGGAAACAGGTATGATAAACTAAGGAAAACATACAGATAGGAACACTAAACCATTTACCAAGCCAAGGAATCCAACAAGCAGTCCTCTTCCACCATCCAAGACAAACAAGAAATCATCCACATCATGAGACAAAGTGTTTCTTCAAAGCTTGTAATATCATGTATTGCTCTATATCATCAATTTCAGCCTCTTGATACAATTAATTCTCTTGGAATATATAGGCTAAAGAGTAAGCAACTATCCAAGAGCATCTAGAAGGCCATTGGCCTATTACAAATATCTAATTTTGTCCTTGAGGCTTTGCAAAGCCCAAGGCACAAAATATCTTTAAAATTATCTTAAAATTCTAAAAAAGGAAATAAAATTGACTTTTCCTAAATGAAAATGGCCAAAAAGGGCTTAACACGCATTTGGATAAGCCACTTCAGAAAACTGCCTTTTTTGCCAAAACGCTACAGGAACGTAGCAGCAGAAAATTCCCTGTCTTGTAGACAACTTTTGAGGGACCTCTTGATGTCCAAAAGATGCCTGTGATGGTGCGTTGGAAAGCCCTGGATGTCTAGTTTCTGGAAATACTTTATTTCTCCCAAACAGATCCCTAGAAGTATGTCAAAAGGTGAACTGAGTGGAAAAAACCAAAAAAGTAGCCCTTGCTGATATGTGAGGCAGAAAGTTAAAAAAATATTGTTTTTTGCCTCTTTGGGGGACCAAAACATCTCCTTTGGATCTTAAAATTTGTGAGTAGCTGCCCCTAAATTTAATCCATCCAAAAAAATGACTTTCATGAGCTTAGGATGCTCCTAGTACCCATGGCAGCGCCTTGAAAAATTTGCAATTATGGCCAAAAAATACAACAACAAAAAATCCTGTCAAATTTTGCTCAATTTTAGTGAGCAAGCCCCTCATGGGTTCTCAGAAGGATTTAAAAAAGCTGAGGCCAAGATTTCATGCGCTGATGTGCCTTTCTCCACTTTTTCTACCGAGCGCCTTTTTCAAGCAGCCTTGAGCCTTTCTTGAGCAAGTTTGAGCTTTTTTCGAGCAAATTGGTTCAACTTCTTGTAGTGCCTGGTCATCTTCCTTTGTAGACTCAAGCCTCTGTTAGCATTCTCTAACTTATCCTCCAAATGCTTGTTGGCCATTTCAAGCCATGGCTCTCTATTATTTTCTATTTCTTGGGCGAGCAATTGAGTAAGAGGATAAGATCGAACAAGATCTGCCTCTTCTTCCTTCTTTCTCTCCAAAGCTTTCTTGAGACCCATAGTCCTAGGCCTCTTTCTCATTGGCTGCTCTTCTTCTTCAGTATCATCAAATTTTCCCATAAGCTCTTCAAGCTTTATTTGTGCTTTGTAGGCTTCCCTTTGGTATTTTAAAGCCCATGCCTCCTAAACTGCCATTTGACCACTCATTTGTTTGTTTTGCATCTGTAGAACATGTATGAGGTCCTTGGACCTTTCTAGATCAGCTTGTAGGTCATGAATTTGGGCTTCTCTATTTTGTAAAAGAGCCTCGATAATTCTAACTTCATCATCCCCATCATCACTGTCTATCTGGATGATGTCAAACTCCCTTTCCTTTTCATGACTACTCCCCTCTTTTTCTTTCCCCTTGCCTTGGATAGAGAGTCTTGGTCCTCTTCCTCTTTGGAAATTCAACAATTCTCTTCTTAAGCAGCTTGCCTCTACTTCTTAGCGCTCTTGTGACATTGCTAGTCACTGTTGGAGTGATCTTATTTTTTGTTGATCTAGTGTTTGTAGGCTTCGCCACTTTTGGAGGAAGAGTCATGGCCCCTTGCCTAGGAGAGGCAGCTAGCACATGCTCTTGGCTATGTTGAGGAGAAGAGAGAGATAGTTTCATAACATGCACTTGCTCAACTTGGTCCTTGGTTTGGTCTTGGCTACCCTTAGGACTGTTTTGATCTCTTTGCTCCATGTTGCCCTCTTCGGAATGCTCACTGTTTGGTGTTTTCTTTCCATCATCATTACTTGCTTGAGGGTTGTCTTGTTTCTCATCATAATTGTATTTTTTAGGACTGTCATGACCCTCATCATAAGTGTCTTTTTTAGGACTGTCATGATCCTCATCATCACTGTTTTGGCTGCCACTTTGTTTTTCATCTTGAGGACTGTCTTTTTCATCTTTGTCCCTGCTTTCTTCATGACTGTGTACTCTTTACCTTCACTGTTTTGTCCCTCATCACCATCATGCTTACTGCCGTGTTGGTTACCATCATGTTCCTCTTCATGACTGCTATGCTCACCATCAATTTTTTCATGTTCACCATCATTTCCTTCTTCCCCACTGTCATTCTTAGAGTCTTTACTTTGTCCCTCAGCATCACTAGTTTGCTTCTTGTCACTTTTCCCTTCTTCGTCACTAGTTTGCTTCTTCTTTTCTTCATTCTCAATCATAAGGGATTTTGGTCTTTTAGGAGTGGATTTACTAGAAGAAGGAGAAACATGATGAGTGGATGGTGAGGAAGGCACATGAGATGAAGAGGCAATGGCAAAATCAGGATGGGAGAGGAAAGAGTCCCAAGAAACTCCCTTTTTCTCAAGTTGATGGAGGATGATGATCTTGATAAAGGAATGATGAAACAAACAATCGTGTTGTTGAGCAGGGGGCTTCTTTTGGATAGTAGAGGCCATCTTGTCAATGCTTCTATAGAGGAAAAAAGGTAGGTTCAGCAACTGAGTTCTTGTGAAATGCATAAGAAGCCTGATGTGATAGGCATAAATTCGGGAAAACCCCCCTTCACATGTGAAATATTTCATGATGACTTTCATGAGGGGGGCATAGCTGGTCAACAAGTGATAAAAAGGGAAAATATCTTGGCAAGCATCATTATGGTCTGGTTTTAGAAAGGGTTTGTAGTGATTCATATCTAGGTATGTTTGTTTGAACCACTTTTCTCCTATATAGGGGATCTTAGTTGCTTTCGAGATAGCCCTAGGAGAGAGTTTGAAATCCATACCTGCTAGATGGACATGATTTCCATGCAACCTCAAAGCAAACAAATGTGTTAAAGGAGGGTGATTTTTTACTCTTGGACCTTTTGGAAAAAATCCAAGCACCCTACTTCATGAAAATTGAAGAGTATTGAAGGGGATTCATTCACTTCTTGAGTTGTCAAAGGCTCAAACCTATTGTCATATCCACTCCTACTGTCCTTATTTGGAGGCATTTTTTCTTTCTGATACCCTTCACTAACTTACCAAACAAGACCTTGAAATGTATTGAAAAATAGACTATTTATTTTCTCTTTAGTTGGAAAACAAGTATTTGTTAGATGAAAATAAATTTACTTCTCCAGCACTGTGTTTTGAGCAAAGAGGCCTTTAGTAAGATCTTTTTGTGGTTTTTAAAGACAAGTCCCCTTTTTTTTTACACAAAAACTCCTTCCCTCAATCACTGTTTTTTGAAATCACTGTTTAAGAGGTGAGAAAACCCCTTATAAACTGACCAAAACTGTTTCACCCAATCACTATCTTCCTTTCTCTCAAAGAAAAGAATACACTCTTGAACAACACTGTGCTTTCCCTTTGAACAAACTGTCCCTCTTTAATGATCCCTGTTTCTCTAAACAAAGTAGTCTCCCTGTCACTTAGTAAACAATTTTCAAAACAAACTCTATATGATCTTTTATGTACTTGAAAAACCAAATTTAAACTTCCACAAGGCACTAACCTTTCAAACAGTGATTCTCTGTTTTATGTGGTACAATCCATTGCCCTGAAATGATGAGTCTCTCTGCTAAAACTACACTCTATTCCTTATCCATCATAAAAGCCCCTTTGACACTAATAACAAACCCTTATCTCCCAATCACTGTTTCTCTATGATGATCTTAGCAAGCAAGCTCTTTTGGATAAAGGTTAGTTTGTTTTTCAACAGCAATATCTTCTCTCGTCACTGAGTAAAGGTCTTCAAAATAGTTCCAAATTTTCTCTATATAAGACTGTGTTGTTTTCTATGCATTGAGTTGGAAACAAGCTTTAAACTGTAATAGTTTTTTTCTTCACACTGTGACTTTCCTTTCAGCACTATGTTCAACTCCTTACTTTGACAAACATGCCTCTTAAAACAACAGACTTCTATCTTCTTGACATTACTAATATTTTCCTTCAAATTTACTTTAAAACAAAAAAAATTTCCCAAGAGATGTAAATACCTTTGAAAAATATGTTTATGCCATGTTTGGGGAAAATTTTGTTGTAATGTTCCTTTTTCAGGAACTTGCTACAACTATGAGAATATCTCAAGATATTCTAGAGTTGGAGCTCCTTTTTTCGAAATATCACAAGTCTATTCTAGAGATAGACTTTGGGGGAATTTTCCGGATATGTCACATTCTAATGAAGGGTGAGATCTAGAGGCTACTTGGCCCTTCACAGACTCTGTCTATAGATATGTGAAATTCCTTCCTCAGGAATTGCCCAAAGAATAGGGCTGCAGCAATGTAAGCACATGTATGAACATATAATGGAAAGATAGTGTTATTCTATTGAGCCATGGCACATGAAGAAGTAATAGCTGATCAATGAATAATATAGCAGAAAATGTGTACAATGCTATGAGGATCCAACCACTTAAGCGTGGCAATGAAAGCCTCAACAAGACAAGTACATGAAATGAGACAAAACACTGCTATGTATCCAGACCCTAGCTATGACTGCGCAGTTATGAATGGAGACTGCTGCATAAAATATGTAAATAAAAGGATATATCAATTTCAGCTCAAATAAAGAGGGGGAGCAAGCTCTCAACCCCTGAAAACACTAGTACAATAATCCTTAGAAGGATTGGCTACATTACATGTACAGAAATGGAAAATACAATAATGTTGGAGTTGTTGGGCAACAGCAACTCATAAACAAAATAGGAGGAAATGTCTGAATGAGATCCTCAATCTGAAATGGCATCCTCCAATGAGAAATCTGAAGCGAAAGACTGATTCTTTCACCTAAGATGTCACCCTTCAACTATCTGCAAACCCCTCACAGCAAATGCTCTCCAAGAATAACGTTGTCTAGGAGAGGGACTACGCTACATATGATGGCAAGTGGTTGGCCTGATGCCAAATATGGTGGAATAATCTCAGAAACCACCTTTTCTGATCTCTCAAAGAGATGGAAGCTCCTTCCTCTGAAAAACTAGCCAAGGATGGTGTTGTGGAAAACCTCCCGAGTAACACCCAGCTACACTGCACAAACTCCACCTGGAACTGTGCTGATGAAGATGGATGATACTTGACCTCAATGTATGAATATGGGGAATAGAGTGCAATCCTCCAAGAGCTACTCAAGAAGGAGAGGAAATCCTAAACAGGAATTCCCTTGGCAATTCTTGGTAACCAGCAAGATGTTGCTGCAAGTCCACCGGACCAAAGATGAATAATACTCAAGATGATTTGCAATGGTAGCATTGCCCTCCTTTTAAACAATGTGATTTCCCTCTCAATGGACCCCACTCATTAGGGTTTCCTTCCTCTAGAAGCTTCCCTCCTTATCCCACTGCGTTGGCCCACAATGTGTTGTCCACCTCATGCTACTGTGCAGTTTGACTTGGTCAAACTTGACCCAGCCTTCTTGCAAAAGCCCCCTTTCACACATGGAGGTGTGAAATCAAGCTCCAAAATTGATCCTCCCTCATGCCAAGAGGATTTTTTTTCTCTATCCAAGGAAGAAATGGGTCTCATACCCATTTTATTTATTTCTTATGTGAAAATGGCAAAATGAATGTTCCAATTTTCTCCATGAAAAATTGGGAACATTACAGTCCTCCCCTCTCAAAGATTTCTTGTCCTCAAGCAAGTGCAAGGATAGACTGAGTTCTTCTCTTCTCCTCTCCCTATAGCATCCCTGTATGATGATCTCCTCTAGGGAAAGTGATGCTATCTCATCAATTAAATCTCCACAATGCTCCTCCTCAGTATGTAAATAAGCTATCAAGCCATCATCATGTAAAGGTGAAATAATCAAGAGGATAGAAAAGTGATGTCTAGAGGTCCCCTTGAAGAATTGGATCTACAAAAAAAATTGGAACTATCTTTCCCATATGGATCCTCCATCTCCAAGCTATGAGCCATGCAAAATGAGTTACCTTCCAGCTAGGAAACTCCTGAAAGCTGTCATCCACCGTTGGCTCCGGCAAAGTAGGTGGGATGAAAATCTACACATGGTAAGCAATATAGCCTACCCCAAGCTATCCATCTCTCCACTTAGGATAAGTGTAGAGTGTTGGCTATCCATGGGCTGCAATAAGTTTTCCCTCAAGTGGAAAGATGAGGACTAGACCCCCAAAGATCTCTCCCCCAACGCTGTCAATCAAGCTAGCCCAAGTATCTCCATATATGATGAGTTGTAAGTCATCAACATATGGTATGCCATCCATCATATGGCTCACCTCATATGGAAACAAGTGAGTTTCTCTAGTGGCCATATCATCTCCCATGTTCCCCTTAGAACATGTAGTGAAAAAATGGTGAGGAATTTCTCCCTCAAAGGACACATCCACACAATGTGTCTCTCTCCCAAGCATGCTCCTCATAAAGACAGCAACAATAGAACCATAGGGAGCACAGATGAGAATCATGCTTGCTGCCATATGCAAAAAATGTGAAGGACAATGGTCCCTCAAGTGCAACCAACGCATCTTGACCCTCAACTGCAATGGATACTGATAAAATGAGTGGCTTCTCAGCCACTTGCCTGCTGCTCTAATCTCCTCATAAGTATGGATGGAGTGAATATTGCAAGGTGTACAATGATAATGTCCTCCATAACTCCTCTCTTCCCCAAGTCCTTCTAGGGAATGGCCATCAATCATGCTTATGGCCTCATCTAAACCATGTGGTCTAGAAAAAATAATGCTCCTCCTTGGAGCATCATCCTACACATGTATGGTTAAGGGACATACAACATATAAATTCTCATGTAAACAGCAATGAATACCCTTACCATACTCTCTGATCATACAAGTGGAGTGGCTCATAAATGAGTCCCCTCTCATCCTCAAAGTGGAAAGAGGTGGATGTGCTAACTCTCTCAAAGAGTCATGTATCTCCTCCATCTCTATGTGATCAATGCATCTGCCCATATGCTGATATATCTCCTCATCAAAACCCATCCAAAAATACCTCTCGATGATGGTGTGGTATGCTCTCATAGAACAAGTGGGACTGAAAAGGAAATCCTCATGAGCTGCATGTAACAACTTCTCCTTGAGCTTGGAAGCTCTAGGAAAGAAGATCCTTTCATAATAAAAGATGACCCCATCTCTGACTGAATATGCCTCCTCATGCAACTAGCCATCCAATATCATGCAAGCAAAAAGATCCTTGGAATACTCCACCAATAGTTGGGAGCTCCAATATGGATCTAACCTCCATAGTGACAGTGTTGATGATCTCTCATAAAGAGCACATGTCATATGGTCACCATCTGCTTTGACATCTCCCATGCCAAAGATACAAGTTGGAAGGTTGTTGTCCTTCCTCTATTGCTTCTGCCTCAACGCAGAATCTGAAATGGAAGTGGGTGATGCTGATGTTGAGAGAATGCTCTCTCTCTCCTTGAGTCTATCCCAGACTCCCAGCACTGTATCAAACTCCCTCCAAGTCTCCAACCTCCTGAAATCAATGATTGGTGCCCCAACATGTGAAGCATCTATCCTCCTCTGCTGATCCAGTGGTCTCCCTGGAAAAATGTCTCGAAGCAGTGAGACATCATCATCAAGAGATGACTGAATAGATGAATGGAGATAACCCTCCATGCTTCCACTGCACAATCTAATCACCTTCTTAGGTGCATCAACCTCTAGAAATGGATAGGGATGTGTACTCCTCATCTCATGATGTTGGGTCTTCTCCCTACTTCCTCCTTGTGTCTCCATGGTTTCACACCTCCTTAACAATGGCACAGGTAAAACATGAGTTGTGTCTTGACCTCTACACATGATATCCTGGGAACCTTCTTGCAAAGATGCAAGCATCCCTCTATTTGGAGCAAGAGCTCCTCTTTCCTCTGCATGAGGTGCTAGATCAACTCCAGATCTAACAGCGTTGTTGCCCTCAATCTCTGCAACCTGAATGGGAAACTCTCCAATGAATGGATCCATTTTTTAAAAAGAGATCCCCATGCTCCTTTGCTCAAAGGTGTGAGATGAAAGTTTCTCCTCTGGAAAAGTATGGTACAATTTTTCAACCCCCTCTATGGTTTTCTGCAATGGTACTGCGTTCTTATGCAAGGATTTTATCTGAGTTTTCTTGTTTAGATCCACCATGTGTGTCTCATGAATCCTTCTATCAAATATCTCCACTATTGCCTTAGTGAAATTTGCATAATATGAAATGTTTACATTTTTCAAAGAAAAGGATTCAAAGATCCACCAAGCATAAGCCTTACCTCTCAAATGCAGCACTACAACTTTGATGGCTTTATCCTCCGGTATTTTGTGTTGCTGCAAGAAGGCCTCTAACTCTTCCACCCAAAATTTGGCTGAACATGTAGGTGAACCCTCAAAGATAGATAGAAGAAATCTATCTTGCTGCTCTTTTCCATTCACCTTCATCTTGCAAAACTCTAAAAAACTGAGATGATCTCTGAATTTCTAAGTTTGAAACTCATACTCCTTTAAGAAATCACTAAGGGTTTCCCTCCCAGCAACTTCTTCTCTTCTTTCCATCTCTCTTCCGGCAATCTTGGGCATGTGATTGTGTTGTACAAGATGGTGTGTAGCTGCATGCTCACACTCGTCCAATCTAGAGTTTTCTTTTGAATCAAACCCTCTAGGAGATTCCCTATACTTTCTCTGGATCTCCTCATACTCTTCATGAATCATATGTACAGATTTAGGAAGAAGCTGGGTAAGCTTATCCCCTTTTTTTTTTCTTCTCCAAAAGATGGAGTTTTTCTCCTGCTTATTTCTTTGTCTCCTTGAAGAGAATAGGAAGTGCAGGGCTCTTCCTCTTTTTCTACATATCCTCCTTGGGGAGGCTCTTCTCTGTTCTGAAAATAGATGATATCAAACTCATCTTTTGCATCATCTTCTTCAATATTCTGATCTTCTTGGTGAAGAATCACAGGCTGAGCCAAGAAATTTGCTTTGATACCACTGTAATTTTCCTTTTTCAGGAACTTGCTACAACTATGAGAATATCTCAAGATATTCTAGAGTTGGAGCTCCTTTTTCCGAAATATCACAAGTCTATTCCAAAGATAGACAATGGGGGAATTTTCCGGATATGTCACCTTCTAATGAAGGGTGAGGTCCAGAGGCTATGTGGCCCTTCACAGACTCTGTCTATAGATATGTGAAATTCCTTCCTCAAGAATTTCCCAAAGAATAGGGCTGCAGCAATGTAAGCACATGTATGAACATACAATGGAAAGATAGCGTTATTCTATTGATCCATGGCACATGAAGAAGTAAATAGATGATCAATGAATAATATAGCGGCAAATGTGTACAATGCTTTGAGGATCAAATCACTCAAGCGTGGCAATGAAAGCCTCAACAAGACAAGTACATGAAATGAGACAAAACACTACTATGTATCCAGACCCTAGCTATGATTGTGCAGTTATGAATGGAGACTACTGCATGCAATATGTAAATACAAGGATATATCAATATCAGCTCAAATAAATAAGGGGAGCAAGCTCTCAACCCCTGAAAACACTAGTACAACAATCCTTAGAAGGATTGGCGACATTACATGTACAGAAATGGAAAATACAATAATGCCAGAGTTTTTGGGCAGCAGCAAATCATAAAAAAAATAGGAGGAAATGGCTGAATGAGATCCTCAATCTGAAATGGCCTCCTCCAATGAGAAATCTGAAGTGAAATACTGATTCTTTCACCTAAGATTTCACCCTTCAACTATCTGCAAACCCCTCACAACAAATGCTCTCCAAGAATAATGTTGTCTAAGAGAGGGACTGCACTGCATATGATGGCAAGTGGTTGGAATGATACCAAAGATGGTGGAACAAGCTCAGAAACCACCTTTTCTGATCTCTCAAAGAGATGGAAGCTCCTTCCTCTGAAAAACTAGCCAAGGATGGTGTTGTGGAAAACCTCCCCAGCAACACCCAGCTACACTGTATAAACTCCACCTGGAACTGCGCGGATGAAGATGGATGATACTTGACCTCAATGTATGAATATGGGGAATATAGTGCAATCCTCCAAGAGCTACTCAAGAAGGAGAGGAAATCCTAAACAGGAATTCCCTCGAAAATTCTTGCTAACCAGTAAGATGTTGCTGCAAGTCCACCGGACCAAAGATGAATAATACTCAAGATGATTTGCAATGGTCGCCTTGCCCTCCTTTTAAAAAATGTGAGCTCCCTCTCAATGGACCCCACTCATTAGGGTTTCCTTCCTCTAGAAGCTTCCCTCCTTATCCCACTGTGCTGGCCCACAATGTGCTCTCCACCTCATGCTATTGCGCAGTTTGACTTGGTCAAACTTGACCTAACCTTCTTGCAAAAGCCCCCTTTCACACATGGAGGTGTGAAATCAAGCTCCAAAAGTGATCCTCCCTCATGCCAAGAGGATTTTTATTCTCTATCCAAGGAAGAAATGGGTCTCCTACCCATTTTATTTATTTCTTATGTGAAAATGGCAAAATTAATGTTCCAATTTTCTCCATGAAAAATTGGGAACATTACATTTGTTGTGTTAAATTTGATCTTTGACACCTTGAGGGCTTCTTGCAGCATTGGACCGAGCTGGAAAACTAGCATTCAGAAATGGTTGATGGGCCAGGCGGTTCTGAATGGGCAAACGCGCTGCGTTCAAGCTTGGTTGTTGGGCCGAACAGGCCTGAACAGGCAAAAACCCGTCGCGTTTGATGTTGTCAGGTTGGCCCTGGGTGCTCATTGAATGACAGGCACAGGCGTGTCGCACAACCGCAC